>OX411306.1:176245467-177452967 GCA_948150685.1 Rhaphigaster nebulosa
AATGCTTTATCCAGTGATATTGACAGTTTTGGACATATGGAACATGAAGAAATATCTGGAGACTAGTTACCTACTGAAGGAAAACGACATATAATAACGGAATGAGACCTCCAGTGGCGTGTGTGTGTGTGTGTGTGTGTGTGTGTGTGTGTGTGTGTGTGTGTGCTTGTGTGTGTGTGTGTGCGTGCGTGCGTGTGTGTGTGCTTGCGTGCGTGCGTGTGTGTGTGTCAATAGATGGATGTCGCGACGCCGAGTGTCGTTTTTTACTGCAATCTTTGGAAACTAGTAACCAAATTCAGTATCACTTTTTGAGCCACGGATTTTATAATTTAATCGGCGTACAAGGAAGTCATGTGTTGCCCACATCAGATATTTTGATTAGAACATCCGTTTTTTTATAAGGCCATGAGTAGCATTTGGGCCGATTTATTAATGAACACCATATATATATATATATATATATATATATATATATATATATATATATATATATATGTATATATACACACACACAAACACATATATTTTGTCAAGACTTCTTGTTCTGTAACAGTTCCTTTTATGTGCTGTTGAACATCTTTAAAGGTTTTGGGCATGTACCTCACCTACCACAAGATTCATACTTATATTGACTTCGATAACATTTAATTCAAATTATCATCTAATTTAGCCTTTATGTGCGTACTTTTAAGAGAAAAATGATTAAATATGTACATTTAATATATTTCGACAGTTTTTTCGTTAGGGAATTAATGGGGAGAATCGAGAAATGTAGTTTTATTACAATTGACAAAACTGTATCCAATCTTCTTCCAAATAATTCTTTATAACTTATAAATTATTCCTTCGTAAAATAATTAAAGCCTTCACTTTATTAACTAATCTATTAAAATATAATCCTTTTGTTTGCGAGCTAATTTAGTTAACAAAAGAATGATTTTTGTATTAGTATTAGTATTATTTTCTTCATTGATTTGTCTGTTCATTCTATTAAATTAAAAAAAAAAGACCTCATTTCTCCCTAAAATCCTTATATGACTTGTTTTTCTTATCTCAGATTTTCTTTCTACTTACTAGTATCATTATATGTAATTTTCGCCTTATTCTTGTTTTGTTACCTTGATATCATTCTTATTAATTTTCTCAAATTATCCAAAATAATAAATGTTTATTCGATTGTAGGTAGGCTGGTTTATAATTTTCTATTATAGTAAAATATAGTAGAGTCTCAATCATGATGATGATGCACGTTTGGAAAACAATAAATAGTTTTAGAAGAGGAACACACGTTTTAACAACACCCTCTCCTTAAGATGGAGTTGCATTTGATGAATATGACGCTAGACAACGATAGTTTCTCAAAATAAAATAGATGATTTGAGACGATGTCTGACCTTAAGGAATAGGTAATAAATGTTTAAAAAAAAATTTGGTGGATTTACTTGTGGAATTACATTGCATGCATCCGATAAATATAATCGTATATAATCTAATAATAACTTAAAGTAAGAAATGGGCACGTAAAATTTGGCTGGACACAATGAAAAATAAAAAAAACCAATGCTGAACTAACGTGTAACGATCTAAGGGTTGACCGAGAAATGTATGGAGGATTGTATTTAGACGTGAACATGTAGTTTCGGGTTTTAATTTTGGGTAAGTACAAGTAAATTGTTAGTGTTTAGGAATCAGTGGAAGAAGGTAATTGAAAAACCGGAATGAATCCATTAGTAAGCTTTATATTAATTTTAATTTATCCTTATTAAATTGAAGTTAATTTTATTTGTATGCAAATTTTTCTTATAATTCACTGGATATTTTTTTGTGCGGAAAAAGGTTGAGATGGGATTAAAACTTGCCCTCCTAGTGTCTTCCGGCGCCGTTGCCCCTGACGACTCGTAAACATCTTTCCGATCATAACGGCACAGTCAAGGATACTAAAACAGGATCATCCCACTAAACAGCCTCCAGCGGTAAACATTGTCCTCATATACCTATATATATATATATTTTATTTTTGTTCCTCTTTCCTATTTGGGATTTATTTATATTTCCTCGACCGGGTAGCGGAGGATGGTGTGTTGTAAAGATTGAGTTGCGACACACTGGGTTTCGGTTGGCGCTGTCCTCTCAGATAAGATAACTTATTACAAAGGCATAAAACGGCCTCAAAATATGTTAAGCTTTTTAGCTTATAAAGTTATACTTCAAAGGTATTTTATGCATTACTGAATACAATCCGTTAATTATATTTCTTTTCTTTTGAGTTTTTCTTCCTTTGTGACCCTATGAAAGGTGTGCTTATTTTCCTGTTCCATGCCTTTTGGCATGCTACATTATTCAAAATATAGTTGAATATATATTCATTTTACTAAATAAAAGTTTATAGTGTTATTCACACACATAAAAAAAAAACGCTGCAAATTATTACACAATGGTTTATTATTTCCACTTATTTATTCCACTTGTTTATTATTCCACAAAAATATCTATTCTGCCAAAGTAAAAAATATGAACCAGTAGGTACCAAAGTAAAAGACATTTGAAGCTTGTCACAAGATGTTCGCCTTGAGAGTGCCGAACTGCGTTAATTAAAAAAACTGCGTCAATGCAAGTAGGCTGTGATGTAAAAGGATACAGAGGAAATATTTGATGTGCACTTCACTAGGAAAAAGTAAAAACGAAGTTCATTAAGCTATATCTCAGCTAATAATGGTCCGATTTAGGTGATTTCTAGTTCGTATTGAAGGGATTTTCGTTAGCTTTCGTTTAAATACAATAAAAGCACCAAACAAATTTGTTTTTTTTTATTTTTCGTTTTTTTATTTTATTTTTTTTGTTATTTTAATGCCTTGTTATGCTGATTCCAAAACACATTACATTTCTCCTCTATGTTTATAAATGGCCGAGTTATGGGTATATAAGATCTTTAATCGGCAATTATTATAGATGTTTTGTTTTTCAAATTTTTTTTTTTTCATGTCTCGTTATGCTGATTCCAAAACACCTTACATTTTCTCTCTATCTTTATAAATTACCGAGTTATGGGCTTATTAGATATTTAATCGGCCGCCATTTTGAAACAAACAGACGGATTGTAATGTCGAGTTCCGAGGATCATCCCGGGGTGACCTATGACTTTGGTACCGAATCTCAAGAAAATCGGTCCAGTAGTCTCGGAGAAAAGCCGCGGACGGCGGACGGACGGATTTTTTTTTATTCGATATTTGGATTCTACGTATCTTGAAACGTAAAACCTCAAATTTTGAGGGGGGGTTACAAAAAAATTTTCCTTGGTCGATTCCAAAGGTCTATTATTGAAAATAATAAACCAAAAGGCAAGAAATTAATACTAATCATGATCAGAAATTATTTCAATCACTGAAAAAATAAACGCAATGATCTTATAACAGTAACGTTCAAACTATTCAAAACAACCTATAACTTCATTTGTAATTTCAAGCAATGAAGTGAAAATAAAACTAATAATTAAAAATTGGATAAATAAAATGAAATCTATAAAGAAATAAAGATAAGATAATCACGATTACCAACCGCAGCAATTAGCAGAGAGATGGAAACAACAAAAAATTAAATAAAAAGTACCTTACACTAACCTAAAATATCAGATCAGATTTCAGTTTATGTCATAAGAAATCTGTGGATGATTTGATCATGAGTTTCGCGAACTTATTCTAATTTTTCTAAAAGTTAACCATTCCTTTTCTTCAATAACTCTTATTATTAATTCTATTCCGCTCCATTGATTTGATAATTTGTAAAACATGATGATAAAAAGTTCAGAATATATTAGATGAGTGACCGCTAGGTAATAAATAAAAGTAAAAAATAAATTAAACTGCTCTATGGAAAAAACAGTCTATTACTAGAAAATCAAATTATTTGTAACATAAAAATCTAACTGTTATTTAGTTTGAGAAATAACAGCTATCAAAATATCAGGTTCCAAATTCAATTTCAAAGAGATGAAATTAGTAACTGTAAACTTTGACTAATGAAAGATAGATTGTTTAGGATTATCATATTTTCCAAACTGTTATTTCGATCTGCCAGTTATTTTTACTGTTTCTTTACAGCAGTACCGTTCAAATGTTTTCCGTTTTTAATATGGGCTTTTAACTTAGAATCCTTAAATATGAACTGGTTGTTATTAATTTGCAATTTTCAACTATTATTTACGAATCATATCATCGGATTCTCCTATGCATCAATAACATTATTTCACTGAACACCCAAAGAACTGATTTATAAGCAATTTAAAATTATATTTTATAAACTAACTATAAACATTCTAACATGGTAGGTAAATATCTGCGAAACCATCTATGTAAAGACTGTCTTGGAATTTTGATGTGGGTAATTCATAAAGTTAACTGTAGCGTATGCGATAAACATTTACAACAGGAGGATTCTTATTGGTCGGTTTAAATCATGTTATAATTTTTCAGCAGGATTGCTTTTCGCCAGATCGTAGGAGATCAAATTTTTTTACTAATAAAATCAAAATCACAAACTGATTATTGGTCACATAGGAACTTTCGCGTCGGCAATGAGTATAGGAAATTATGATCAAATTTGTCCGTTTTACAATTAAATTAAAAACAAACATTTTCTATTTTTATTTTTCATGTCAGTATGCCAGCTTCTAACTTGCTAAAGGAGTTTTATATAGTATCTATAATTTATTCTAATCTGTAGTAATGAAAATTAAACCTTATGGCGAAAGCCTGTTTCATTGCCAGTATTATTGTATGTAATATAATAATAATATATCTGTATAACTAGTAATATCTTAAAAAAAAATACAGCAGAAGCAATTATTGCTAGATTTAAACAAGCACTTTTCAGCTGTTCCTAGGTACCCATCGAATAGACTGCCCATAACTTTTCAAATTAAATACTGTATGAATGACTTGTTTTTTTTTCCATTATGCTTTTACAAAAACGAGAATGTTATACTTGTTTTTTTTAATATTATACCAATATAGCTCAACGATTACAGTGATCAGTAACATATAGACGCGATTATGTCAATGTTGGTTTGTTGTTACATATTTTATTATGCATTATTATACCCTTTAGTATGACTGCAATACAATTACCATGATAAGTTGTATTAAGTAACAACCACAGTGATACCACTCGCTCTCGGCTGGGGAGTAACGTTTTTATTTTTTGGGAGTTCTGAACGTGGGTAGTATACATATCTGTTTATCTGCCCACAAACATTCTGATTAATGGCCATTTTTATATACACAGCTCCAAAAATGGTCTTTCCGTTTTTCGTACGTAATTTTTGTTTGTTATTCATTGGACAGAAGTAAGTTAACTCCATAACTTCATTATTATATTATTTATATGAGAACTTAGGAAAACGCATCGAAATAATATTAATATTGTAATTTATTCAATTTTCATGAAGTAATAAGCAGTATCTACTCAGGGCCGGATTAATCATATAGCAGAAGTAGCAAATACTACGGGGGGCTTCGCGCCAATAGTAAAAAGTGTTTAACTTATTAGCAACGGACTTTGGACCTATATCACCATCTTAATAAATATTGAATGTAACTAATCTGTAGAAATTGCCTTGTCTAATGCTATCTCTAAATTTTCTCACATTAAATTGAGAAAATTTTGTTTGTAAAAGATGTTTTATTTTATTACCTACTTGGTATATATTTCTCAGAAACTCAATTTAACTGCTATTAATAATGATCAATACACACGATTGCCATTTTAAGTAAAATATCTTTTTCAGTAGAATTTTCGGGAAAATTTGCCGCTAACGATTAAGTCTTTTCTATATATATATATATATATATATATATATATATATATATATATATATATATATATATATATATATATATATATATAATTCAGTCTTACAGTAAATCTGATCCTGTCAAGTGCTCAGTTGCGTGTCTCTATCTTATTATTCTATTTCAATAGTTATTTACCTACACTCGGGTTGAAAATTCAGGTGGCTATTAATGCTCTATTTTAGTGATAATTATTAGAAATAGTGATAAAACTTTAAGAAAATTAAACAGAAATATTTTGTCAGTTGAAATAGTGGGGGACAGTTTGTTTGGCAAGCATAATTAATCGTAGTATAAATACACAGATTTATATTATTATAATATGCTTCTGATCCTCTTCTTATCCATCACTCCCAATACCATATCGGTGTTGACGATTTCCAAATATACCTTTCCTTCCCGCCCTCTGACCTATTACTAGCCTCAAAAAGACTTCAGGAGGACTTGAATCGAATAAGTCATTGGGCTGTTGCTAAAAAGCTGAAGTTGAATGCAGAGAAGTCAAAGGCAATTATAATAGGTTCCCATCACCTCCTTAAAACAGTTCCTCATAATTAGACCTTGTTCCTAAATAATAATCCCATTAAGTTACATCCTACCATAAATTATCTTGGAATCACCTTTGACCAAACTCTTTTCTAGAAAAAACATCTCTCCGATATCTCCCGTTGTACCTTTTCCACTTTAAAGCAACTATATTACCTCCGTCACCTATTTCCACTTGAGACCCGGTGACTCCTAGTTACCTCCTTAATATTTCCCTACTTTGATTACTGTTGCGTGTTGTACGGAGGGCGTCTCTGGGGACATCGAGGAAAAAATAAAACATTTGATAAATTGTTTTATACGATTCATCTTCGGGATCCCGAGAGACGAAGAATTGAAGTGGCTTTACTCTTCCTACTGTCCTAAGTACATCCTGGCATTCTTCCTCTACCAAGTTATCCAATTCCGCCGTCCATTTTCCAATTTTCGACCTCCTTCAATTCAAATCCTTTGTTCATTCTCGTCATACCCGTTTTCGGCCTTCAGATTTATATACAGCGGCCCACCGATCTGCAGCTTTCGACAGATCTTTTCTTGTCCGATCCTCATCCTTATGGAATTCCATTCCTCATTCCATCCGTCGCTCCAATACTCTTTCCACCTTCAAGTCCCGCTTATTCAATCACTTCTTTTCCATCCAATTACAAAAAAATGTAAATAGATTTTCTTCCATTCCAATCAACATCTGTAAATATATTATTTTATTTCTAATTTTTGTTATATTTTATTAACATAAGAAATTCGTGTTGCTTTCATTTTAAGACCTAAACAATTATACCATCAATACCTATTTTTTATGCTAGAAGTTATTGCATTATGACTTGTTATAATTTGTATTTATTTATTTATTTTTTCTTTGAATATTTTTTATTATCTTTAAACTTATATGTTCCTATTTCATCTACTCCAAGACTCTGAAACCCACCTATCATTGCCTGGAATTGTAATTCTAAAGGGACTTGTCCCGGAATAAATAAAGAGTTTATTATCATTATTGTTATTATTTTTTTTTTTGAACTTGTGAATAGAGGAGGAAAAAAGAAGAAAAGAAAACACTTAAAAAACAACACAACATTACTGCACTAATCGAATCTAAATCTCTGTTACAAAAATTAATTAAAACGAAAAATATAAAAAGGCATATTTCAATCGTAAGTTACTCAAATTTGAAATATTTGCTCAGTTTTTGCGTCCAATCAGTTTCTGAGTGAGGATATTGGCCACTAAAACGTTAAATGAATACAATTAGTAAAAATATATAGGTTTACCAAACCTGAAGGTTTAATGCTGTTATCACCAACAATCAAGAAAAAAAAATAGTCTAAATTGCACAAAAATATTTGTTGGATAGTTTGAGAGTAAGTACTTGATCACCTACATGCTCAATACTTCATTTTAAGAATTAAAGGCTTGTGTGTTGGATTTACTCCAGAGTTTTTTTTCTATTCAAACTTGTGCAGGAGGGCTGTTTATCTATAGTTGCCAACCTTTTCTACGCGGGTATAGATGGTGAATGTTTATTCTAAGCGTCTGCTTCAAACTAAATGTTAAATCATACCTTCCTTTTTCTTTCTTTTATCGATAGCAAAACAGTAGATAAAGACAGTGTTTAAGAATATTGCTGCAGATTGACTTATTATTTATACGTTCCATTATTCGCATATGGTCCATAATCATGCATATCTTTTATGTACTATGATTCTGATGTGATAAGATTTAATTACACATCATTAATTTGTAAACATATGCATAACCACTTCCTCTTTCTAATGCAGATCAAGGTTGCGTGAGAAATTTTAACTCCATTGCCTCATTTCCCAGCTGATCAATATGTATTACACATTTCTATTATTACCAGGGCGAAGTTGTTTTCGATCAATACTTGCATTATAATTAAGTCCTTCAAATAAGTTTTAGCATTCAACTGTTGAAAAACTCCTTAGTTTCATACCCCGGAATACTTGATTCATTTTGCAATCAAACGCGTTAAGATAAAATTTCGAATGACTTCATGTAGGCGGAGGTTCTTGTAATTCTTTAACGAATATCTCTTTATCTTCCGAGACCCTATACTTGTTCCACTCCCCTGGTCGGATACCATCTATCAATATATGGAAATCAGATGAAGTCATCGCGCTCATGGAACATGTACGATGTTCTGCAACTATCCAGCAATTGAGCATGTTATGTATTAGTTCAAATTAAATATATTCTACTAACCAATAGTTTAGTCATAATTGTGGATTTTTTTAGAAAAAGCATTCGATTGAAGATGTATAATATATAATTGGAATCTGTTTTGCTAATAATACCGTTTTTTAATATTACTGTCTGTAATTTTAGTTAGCCAATCTCCTCGGGAAAGGCCCAATACTATTTTTTCTCTATACCGTTGATATCCCAGAAACTGAAGAAGACATTCGCCGATTGGATGCACAAGGGACTCCTATAGATAAATTATACAAATATTCCAAAATAAAGTTATTAGGGAATTGTAGCAACCTGGCACTATAGGAATAATGTCTTCATCGAGATCCCAGTTAGAAGATTAAAATGACGAAATCTCCATGAGCTTGACAGTTTGAGGCCAAGTTGTTAGGAAATTAAAACTATATTATGTATATTTGTTTTTTTTGTGATTAGTAATTTAGAACAAAATTGCTAATAAGCTCATTATGAGCTTGATTGTAATTTCAATCAATAAAAAATATATATAGAAGCAGCAAATTGGATAACATTATCTCAATGAAAGCAGCATAGATAAACAAATACTTTTTAGAAACTATTGTTTGTTTAATTTTAGGTCATTTTTTAAAAAAAGTTTTAAGTAACTTTCGGATCTTCTCCAATTCAGAGGTTCTTGTCTTTTGGTCTACTATCCTATTGGGAAATACAGCATAAAACCCACAATGTCTGGTCAACCTAATAGAAAATAAATGCATTTTGATGTCATGAGGAAGGCACATTTTGAAATGTAATGAATTTAAATCTACACTGAACAGGGTCAAAGGCCTGAGATATTCCTTCACTCCGCCTCAGGGGAGTAGCCGAGAACCCTACAGCAGAGGTCTTGAGGACACTACAACATGAACTGTTTCTGCGCGGTGAAGAGCCGCATTCTTCTAGAGGTGGCCCTGCTTTAAATATGTATGGCGAATCTAGACTGGGGTAATGACTGCTGGTGAGCAGTTCAACATACAGACACTGAACACCAGGCGACCTCATGATTTAAGCATTTTTCCTGTTGTATGCGAGGCTCTGTCACGTGTGAATTTATCATCCCATGCTGATGGGGAATCAGACCAAAAATGCTTGAGTGCTATGCACCAGGGAAATTCGACGGATGATAGCCTATGCATCAGCTATCTGGTGACAACGGAAAAGAATTGTACAAATGAGGCTTGAGAGAGTTCAAAAGAGGACATGCCTGGGCACGATAGGATCAATCAGAAAATTCCCGACAGCGGTTGTAATGCCTAACATAACTCCCTTGCATATTTGTATAAAAAGAAACAGGCTCTAACAAGTGCACTCAGACTATAATGTATCTGGAATCATAAACAGGAAACCATCAAAGCAATCAAAAGCAACAACCATCAAACAACAAGCCTTAATAAGCTTAAGGGAAGGGCGTGGAATTCGTGATTATGAGATTGTGCTTACGGTATGATGAAATGGCTGAGCAAATTCCGTGTGATTGTGAAGCTCTTGTCTTTACTAGAAAATTTAAATCCTACAGTAATTAAACCTGAAGTTATACTAGATATATTCTTAAGAACTTTATTTGATTTGTAAGAAGTATATGATAAGGAGTATTCGACAAGCCTGATCAACACGCTGCTGGTCACGTTGGATTTTGCGGACCGCTGGGCGATTATATATTTCTATTGAGAAATTTATTTCTCATTGTATCCATACAAAAAATATTGATCAGAAGAAAATTTGCTTACAGCATTGTTATGTTGTGCAAGTGTGACTACGAATTTCAGTTTTATTATTGATGTCCACGAGTGCCTAATGTTCGTGAATGAATTGGAAAAATTAAGTGAAAGAAAAGATAAACAATTATCTCATTAATTAAGATTCGAGATTTAATTGACTGTCCAGACCGAGGCTTGTTGCTAATTTTCTCTGAATCGATGATTCTCTCCTACGGGTGATTAGCCCAGTTGGAGAGGCCCCGTATCCTCGGGACAACTGGCCTCCTGAATATTTATGTCCCCTCAGAAGGAAGGGTGGCCGGGCTATACCCCCCAGCACTGGGTACCTGTTGGTCCACGGGTCTTTATTCATTTTGTGTTGGTCCATGGATCTGGGAAGGTAGACGCAGAAATATCTAATAGGATTAAAAAGGCAAATACAGTTTACTACTAGATATGTAATACTGTGGTAGGGAAGAGAGAAGTAGGCAAAGATGTGAAGCTACACATCTTCAAGACAGTATATCTACCTATACTTTTGTATGGAGCGGAGAGTTGGATATTAACAGACCGACAGGAGAGCAGAATCACCGCTGCCGAAATGAAATTTCTGCGAAGGACGATTGGTAAAACAAGAAGATACCGAGTTCGCAATGAAAAGATTCGTCAGGAACTGCAGATCGCCCCACTGAAAGAGCTCCTAGAAACTGGTCAGTTAAAGTGGTTCGGCCATGTTATCAGGATGGACGACCACAGAGATCCTCTAAAGACCATGGAATATGTCCCAGATGGTAGAAGACCTAGAAGGTTTAGAAGGTTTAAGTAACCTCTAGGTCGCCGTAGGATGTCCTATCTCAACTACATTGAACGACTCTGTAGGGCAAGGGGGAAGGACCTCCGACAGGCGAGGAACCTAGCTAGAAATAGGGAAGAACGGAATTCCTGGCTGAATGCTCCTCTACGCTGAAAGGCACCAAAGAGGGAAGCTAAAGAAGAAGAAGAAGATTTAATTGAATTAAATCACAGTATAACAAAATACTTATCAAAATTTACATGGTTTCAAAGAATAATGAATGATATTGTGATTATTGGAGAGATAGGAGATAGGCTAACTGACAGGCTTTAAATATCGTAATTGCGGACTAGGCGTGGAATAATTTCGTGAGTGTATAGCATAGTTAATGAAGGATTTGTCAAATGCAAAACTATTAAGGAAAGGGATATAGACATTGGATGGACGAAATCTTATAATACGAGAGTGAATTTCATGTTTAAACTGAAGGAGATGGCAGATATATAATTGTAGTAATAAAGTACTTGCGGCTTGGAGGTAATTTCGTTACTTAAATAAGCTTATAAATAAAATTTTTTAAAAGTTTAAAAGAAAATATAGTTTGTAAAATATTTGGATAAAGCATTTCGGATTTTCACTGATCCGTATTAACGCGTTGAATTAGATATGCTGTTATTTTAATTAAGAATTTTATTAATTTTTAAAGTTAAACAGTTGCCTCCAATTTTTTCATGAAAGGCAACGAGACTAGTAGCGCTCGTGTATGCCGCGGCACTAGAAGCAACTACCTGTTCCCTAACAGATAACTAGCGCTGCCTGGCCAGTCTTACAATGTTTATATTGATCGAAAAATATTTCGCTCCTGCATTAATGGATGTAGGGTAATGCATACTTACGATCTGGAAATACGACAATAAAGATCAAATATCTCACGCCATCATGAACTGCATTTGAGACAGGAAGTCGATATAGTCATGTTTAAAAATATTTATAGATATTTTTTAACCTGCTTCAATGTTAGCGATACCGTTGAGTGCAACGCGCTCAACACTGGTGTTTATTTATTAAATAGGAATAAAAAAATTATAATAATTATTCTTATTGATTACAATAATATCAATCAGTAAAAAATTTATATAATTATATAAAGTAAAAGTAAAATTATATAAAAGTAAAAGTAAAAGTGTGATATTATGTTGAAAAAATATGGGACATATGAGCCTTAATTAAAGTTATTAAAAAAAAAAAAGGATTCTGTTGTCAATGTTCTTTTTTAAAGAACTTAAATGAAACTTTAGGGTTAGTTCAAAGTCGTGAAGAACGAAAAAGTTCTTTGGTTTTCGAGATTTTCGCATAAATGATCTAAAAACTTTTTTTTTTTCCAAAACAAACTATGAATAAAATTGGCGGTAATTTTAAGTTCAAGTAACTTAATCATCACCAAAGATATTAAGTTTCAATCAAGTTTCGACAGTTCTTTTCAGTTAAAAAATAATTGTTTATTTTGATTTCAATCATAAACATTTATTTAAAATGTTTAAAAACTAAAGTTTCAAACAAAGCAATGGAAACAGAAAATGTAATATTATAATCTAAAAAGGAATAGAAAAATAAACCAAAAGTGGAGCAAGCAGAACAGATGGTTACTATTCCATTATTTTGGATATTTTATAATAAAGCGGGGTAGCTCAGTGGGTAAGGCACTGCGCTGCTAATCTCAAGGTCCCGGGTTCGAGACCGGCTGAGGCAGATCATTATTTATTCTGTATTCAGTCGTGGATCGACCCTGTGGAATCGGAGGACCCTCCTGGGGCTCACCCAGCCTCTATAAAGTGGGTACCCTTAATTGGGGGAAAACCTGGCGGTTGAGCGTGATCTCGGCCAAATCAACCTCCTTACACAACCACAACCGTTGGCCTTGAAACAGTATGGTCCTTAAAAGTACTGAGCCCACTCAAGACCCGTGAAGGATCTTGCCCTTCACGGGTTGTAGTGGTACAGGTTTTTTTTTTTTTTTTTTTTATAATAAAGACTAAGACAAGGCTCTTGTGTTTTGTAATATTTTTTGATTGAGTGAAATATTGTGAGCAATCGGCGTTTTAAATATCGACTTATTAACACCAAACTAAAATGTTTAGATCATTTCATCATACTTACAAGCGGAGGGAGCAGTCAATGGGTCACCGATTTTAACCAAAAATATTGGACATGAGTCCCGGCGTTCGTTCTGAAAAATAAATAAATAAAATACACCGAAACTCCATTATTTTACTTCGCGCGTTTGGAAAATGGTGTCGACTTGGAGCCACGATATTTAAGGCCGGATTTGAAGTGCTATAAGTGATACAAAAACAGTATTTGTGATCCAGAGATATTAAATTTTTGAACTATCCAATTTTTTAAATGCAATACCGTAATTAAATTTTAGAGCGATCTGAATTATACGCATATTGAAGTATATGTAATGCGAATAGTATTATTCTAAGGAGTGAAGTGTTTAAACAAATTTTTTGTATTCAAAAGTGGTGTCAGATTTGTTTTTAGTACTTTGAAAATCCCCTATATTCAATTTCACCCAACAGATTTTTGAAAGATTCATAAATACAGGCAGGGACCCTTTGAGCGATTCAAACCAATTCTAATGAGTCGGTAAAGGTTTCTGAACTACGCGATTTGCATTGATTTAAACTGTGGTGTTAAAGAACCAACGTTATACCAATATTAGAACCAACCAAAATGCTCATTTTTTTTTTCATAGGCCTTCTTGGTAATGGAATAGCTGTTTATATGCTCGAAAAGAAGAAATTCCTATCTTTCCAATAAGCCCGAGTCCATCGAAATCGTATAAATTGAAGACGAGATTCAGAGCTTCAACTCGAAACGTAATGTCGTCGTGGCTTAAAAGTGTTGGTTGAACTCCCTAGGAACTGAAAAAATAAAATTTTTATAATATATAATTACTAGGTAAACTAGCTATAATTATTGGGTAAACTAGCCTTATAGATTTTTTAACTCCAAAAATTTATAGCAGATTTTGATTCAGCGCACCAAAAAACCTTTATGTTTAAAATGTCACGGAAAACAGAAAAATATTTTTTTTTCAGTTTTGAGGGATTATCCAAACTTTTTAGGCCCTGTATATCGTCATCAGTTAATTCGATTTCGATGTTCTAAAACGAGGAGCTATTTTTTCTGAACTTGAATAGGTGATCTATTAATTTTTTGTTTCTTGGATGTTACATGTTTTGTAATACGTAAATTTGTAAAGAAGAGACAAAAAACCAAACCAATTTGTTGCAAAGTATATTTTTTTAATGTAATAATTGCTTTTAATATTCTGGGGCATTTATTTGATGTTCTTTCACGGTTATACCCTGCATTTAATCAAGTAATTTAACTTAATTAATAGGCTATATAATTAGGGTGAAGTAATAGCAAAATAAGTAAATAGCGAAAAAAAAGAAAATGTAAGTTAAATAAAAAATAAAATAAATCATCTATGAAAAATTAAAATAAATCATCTAGTAAAAAATTAAATAAACCATCTTTCTTTATTTTTTATAAACTTTCGTTTTCAATTTGCAGCATTATCCTACAAAAAGTGCTAGGACACACAAATTCACTAAAGGAGGACATTTTCACAACAGAAAGTCCTCTAAACTCTCCTCTAAAAGGCACTGGACGAAGGATTTATTATAATATTTTTTCTCCTTTCGTTTCTTCATTAAAAACTATTACCCTTCATTATATCAAGCCCAGAAAAATCCCCACTTTTGATTACTTCTCTGTGATGTCATCAGCATGCCATTTTATAAAATTTATAAATTTGTATTATGTGCATTATATAAATATTAAATAGAAAAAAATATATAGAAATTTGGTTCGTAAATTCAGTTCATTGTTATTTTTTAAGATTATGTTTCTATAGATTATTTTTATCATCTAGAATATCGGCTTTATACTTTATACATTATATTTCATCGTTTTAGTTATGTTTTGTAATTGCAAAAAGGGCACAAATAACTCAAAACAAATATCAAACCGTGTTCATTGATCTTGATTTCATGGTAATTACTTGGCTAAATGTAGGTGCTTTTTGATAAAATCGGTGATCGTATGAGATAAACTCTTTGTCTGACTTCTAGTCCGATCTCCTGAAAATCATTTTTGTTGACATCATCGTGTATTATCGCTGTGTAATTGACTAAAATTTTCATGTATATTCTATTATTATATGAGTTGCTTTTATAAACCTCTCCTAAAAGTTTAAACATAATATATTCAAGTCAACATTTTGTACTCAACTGGTTACTTTTAGACTGATATCGAAACCAAAGACGAGAGAAAGTCTGATAAGGCCTTCAATTTTATGTGTTGGCATAAATTATGCGAACGCATGTAAAAAGTGATGTATTCAAGCCCAAGGGCACAAGACTGAATCATATATCTTTTATGCCCACCAACCTAGCCTTAACGAAACAAGTTAGCCAAGCTGAAAAAGAATTAAAAAAACGCAACATCGTACGGCATAAATCCGATAGAATATCTTTACTATCTATTATTGCTTTAAATCATTGAATCATGTGTGCCATTTGAAAAAAAATGAAATACCTGGAGGGAATTTATTGTAGTTACGTCCAAAGATAAAGTTAAAAGATTGATCAGCATTCCTACATTCTATTGTATCGTACAAATCAAATGTTTTATACGATTCTATAGCATGATGTTCTGCATAAGGCATTTAAATGAAAATGAATTACAATTTTTTATCAATGATTTATTATTGTATCTAAGTATTGAAAGTATATCCAAAAAAATGTTTGTTTCATACAGTACGTTTGTAGGTATTACTGCTGTTTGAGAAGCTTTTGTAAGCCTCTACTTATCAGCTATTTTATCATTATATTATATTTTTATTTAGTTCGTATTTTTATCATTTTTTGTAAATTAGGTTAAAAGAAACAGGATGTTAAACTGAGGTAGAAATATGTTTTATTTATTTACTTTTTAAATAAAAATGTGCTCTATTGAGTTTCATCATTGATAAAATAAGTAAGGAAATATATATATATAGAGAGAGACAGAGAGCGACAGAGATAGGTAGAGTGAGAGAGAAGCTGCTTTTCTTCGATGAGTGATGCAGTTTTTGACCATAATTTCTGAAGTTTTTTAAAATTATAAAAATAAATAAAAGATAACTTTTCAATGATTGGCAGACTTCGTTATAATAAAGTTTGAATATTAAATCTAACTTGAATACAATCTGCTTTCTAATAATAAAATCGCAACGTTTTTATCTCTTTGGATCCCCTCATATTTGCCATTTTTTACCATGGAGCGTTCACGCGTTTCCCCATCAATCATGAATGAACCGACGTTCATTCATATTTTCCGTGATCCCGGCCTTGGTAGCCTAGGCGACGGGGACGCTCCGCGCTTGCGCCGCCCCCTGCCCCCATCGTCCAGTCCATCGCCGGCCTCTAACTGCTCGGGGAGTGCTTCTCTGCTGTAGAAGTGCCACGTTAATCTTCGTTGTATTCAGACTTCATGCTTCAATCGTCTCTTTTTTAACAATTTTTTTTTAAGATTTCTGTAATGAAATTTTAAGTGTATGGGATTATTTTAATTATTCTCAAAAAATTTTAACACTTCTGTAACTGTAATTAGTATAATTTTAATTATTATTCACAATTCACAAATCCTGATGTATTATTCAACATTGAGGTGTGGGACGTTGTTAAAAAAAATGCAATAATCAATTTAAATTTTTTGTTAATAGCAGCAATATAGTAACTAAAAAAGTACTATAAACTCTACGTTATTTTATTAATTTTTTAATAATGTATCGAAATCTTTAAGTAAACGAACTACCATTAAGTGGTGCAATTTTTTTTTAAATTTTTATTTTGGGGAATCCTTATATATATATATATATATATATATATATATATATATATATATATATATATATATATATATATATTTTTTTTTTTTTTTTTTATTATTCTGATCAATTTTAAGATTTTATTTTTTAGAAGATGCACTACAAGTAACTGTAAGTTTAAAAAATATTTTCTATCTTGGCTTATGAAATTACTTCAATTTTTTTAAAAAATTATTTACGGGAAAATGAATAGCATGTCTGATAAATAAATACATTTTACTTTCTCTAAAATATTCATCTATTACTTTTATCATCTTCTAGAAAATTTGCTGATTTGTTGCATTATGCTGTATTACATTACGGTATTTATAGATGAAAAATAACAAATATACGTTGTTATTTTTCTTCTAAGATTTCTTAGTAAAGGACTAAGCATTTCCACAACATTATTTTCTTATGAATTATTTTTCATGCTGGCTGTACTATATCTATTGTAGTTTAATTATAAAATCACTGCCGATTTTATTTAATATTGGTTTACATTATTATTTTTGGATTAAAGAACATAACGTTAGTTACTTTAATTCGTTATCAGTATGGTGTGTTCACCTATTGAGCCAATTGCTAGTAAACTTCTCAAGTAAGTTTAAATCTTCTGATGAATGAGTAAATAGTTGCAGACCATTTCTAAAAAAAAAAAAAAAAAAAAAAAAAAAAAAGAAAAAAAAAGAAAAAAACGAATTCTTTTTTTTAGTTATATATATAAACAAAGAAAGAACCATTTTATCTGTTATATTTAAATTATTCCTATATTTGCTAAGCAAACATAGTAGACTTGTGACTGAATAGAAACCAACCAATTTATATTTTTCTTAAAAAAACATAAATAGAAAAAGAAAATTCAAATTTTCTTTAGTACCTGTTATGATTAGAGAATTTGTTTGTTTAAAATGTGTCTGTGGTATTTATAAATCATTTCCTATTTTTTGATAAATTGATGAAACATTATCTATTATAAGTATATAAGATAGATTCGTTTTCTAAATACTATAAATTGTGATTTAAATTAAGAACACATTTTATCAAAGATGATATAAGTTCAAAAAATATCACACACCATTTTTTGAAATATATAATTGGTTTTTATTGGGTTTAAAAGGCATTTTATTTTTATTTGCCCAGTTTTTTTTAGTTGATCTGACGGTGACATTGTTAAATTTAAATGAAAAATATCAGGATCAGTTTCAGAAGACACTAAATAACAAATATGTGGCACGATTTTCTCAAAATTTGGATACAGCTTCGTTTGGAACTGACTAAATGTAATGGAAAAATGGTTTTCTACATGAGGAAAATGCAAAAGTTGTTTAGTTGAATTGATAATCTTATTTTAACAACAATTAAATTTAATATGCTCATAAATTATTTGATATATGTGTTTTCTGAACACCACTTATACACAAATCAAATTATTATTATTACTGTCCAATCAAATTAAATAAAGCAGTTTTGAAATCTCATTATTTTTCATGCTACAAACAAGTAACATAACAAAAAAGTCCATTGAAAAGTGCATCGTGTTAAAAAAACTCTTCTGTTTTTTTTCACACCATGCCCTTTTCGTGATTAAATGGTATAGTTCTCAAGTACTTGTAACTAATATCTACTAGTCATGATTTCAAAATGTTATCTTAGAGTCATCGATTGTTATCGTAACACCAGTCAATTATAAGTCTGAAATTTATTAATTTATTTCTTCTTATTAATTTCACGTTTTTTACACATTAATATACTTTTTAAAAATGTATTGAACAAGAAAATTTATGAATTATCTCGAAAATATATTTCTTTGGTTATTTTCGTTTTATTATTCCATACCATCCATTGTTATTTCCGTTTGATTTTCTTTTAACAGAATGGAATCTTAATGGAGAATAAGCAAGGTATGTTATCAGTGATAGAAAGAGGTTGGAATGGTCTAAAATATCCAAAGGTATATGCAAAATTTCAACGAAACATTAGTGCAAAAAATCAATAGTGGTGTGAAACCTCTATCTTGAATCATATAGATTGTGATTTTGAATGGAGAAACTATTATATAATTCTATTATAATTTATTAGGTTATATTCTAAATTATATTTATTATATTTAATTTGAATTGTTTATTAATTCAATAGATTCCTTATAGACAATTATTAAAATAGCATTAATAGGAACGGATTTGATTAATAAAGGCTAAATTAGCTTCGCCAATTTAATCCTCTCATGCCATCATCAGGTACATATTCCATAAAGGACCGAAATTTACATCATTATTAAAACTATGCATAATTCAAATTGATTACACTATCATCTTAATTTTTACATAAATTTTATATTTGCAATCTTCTATCGCAATTCTACTTGATAGATCATTTAAATTTAAAATATTCTTGAGCTGGTAACACTTCGTTAATAATTAATTTAATTATTACATTAAAAAGAAATGACCCTGATTAGGATCAAGTCCAGTTAATTAAAATTATTTTAATATTATGTTATATAAATTAATTATTATAGTTTTATTTTAATGTAATAATAACTAAATTAATTATTAACGATTATAGTCATATTAAAAAACAGTAAATCATAAAATAAAATAATAAAAATATTATTTATACGGTAAGTAACTTGTAGCCCCTGCTTGTACTTGTATTTATATACTTGATTATCTTAACCTGTATTTTATTTAAAAACAGTGTTGGGTATTTTTTTTCATTTGTTCATTTTTACCAATAAATAAAATATATTATGTTTTTAATAAATTGTAAAATAAAAATAAAAAGTATTGTACAAGGATATATTCCGAATCAATCATAAAAATGACTATAGTACTATTTATGAAATAAAAGAACATTTATAAAAAAAAAAAAAAAAAGGTGTCTTATTTAATTTCATTTGTCTCTCACATTGAACATTAGTGTTTCAGGACTTACCTGGTTCTTGTATCAATGTCTTCAATTCTTATGCTAAGAAGAAAATGTATAATTTTTTTTTTTTTTAAGTATGACGCAAAAGTTAGATAACTGACTAAATGTCCATCTGAAAAGAAAATGGACAACTTGAAAAGGGGCATTAAGCTCGAAACGTTACTATTTATAGAATAAAAGCATTAAAAATAAAAGGGTGTACATATTTCTTTCTGAAATAAACATTAACGAAAAATTGTTATTTTTTGACAAACTATCAATCAAAAACCTGTAAAACTGTATGTTTATTTAAATTTCAAATGGTTTGAGATTAGCTTAAATTGTATGTCGTACAATGAATTACACATACAATTAATACTGCCATGATTTTGTTTGTTTTATTTTTAAATAAGTTACTGTTACTTTTTATATAAATTGTAGAAAACGAAGTAATTTTGAATTGGGATCTTAAAATGGAATCGTGGACAATAAAATGCAAATATTTTTTAAAATCGATACTGATTAGCACCAAGGTATCCAATTAAACTTATATTTTAAGGGTTCAAACATATGGATTTTCCAACTCGTAAATATTTACGAAGCTCATTTCAGTCCCTTGCATATTTCTGCCCCTATCGAAGAGAAAATACCCGTTGGAATATCTAGTCGTTAGGCATTAATATAAATATCAATTATTAACTACCATATTGAGTCAATTTCCTTCAAATATTTATTTATGTACTCTCTCATTAAATTGGACTTTCTGAAAGGGAAACATACGAAACAGGTTACCGATGGTAACGAGTGGCTTGGTCCCTGACCACGGCACACCTTCTACGGCTAGCTCACGATAATCGCAAACGTTATATAAATTCCAGGTTCGTTAATGAACAGAGAACCTAGCCTCCGCTAACGAGGTATTGTCCGCTGGCAACACAGGCTCAGTTACATACAGCCTCTAATCACTAGGCAACTCATGACCGATATCGCTACATCATAAACTCCCCCGATTCACGAATCCTTCTTTATGGCGATTAAATTTACTGGAATTTATTACGGGCTGCTGTAAAGTGAAGATTTCACTCTCGCTACCTATGCTAACACTATCGGCTGAGAGACAAATAATCGGCGAATCAACTTTTGTAAACACTTGTGAACATGGCCCCTAAACAAAATTAAATCTTAAAATACTCTTTTCGCATGACCCTGTTGAATAGGTTATAAAAAAATGGTGTGATGATTAGCTATGGGCAAACAGCTCATTCAAATTACCAGATCAGAATGATTCACTCAAAACAAATAGCTAGTTTCCATGAATGAATGATTCTCAATCATCATTCAATGAATTAAGGACGAGGGAGAAGGAGGGTCCTTAACGCGATTCCCTGCAAAGAACTACCTCACTGTGACTCACTGACTCTTTAAAAAATTGAAGACGGGTGGAGGGCGAGGAAGTGATTCACTTAAAAGAGCTATTTCCTATTATTTGACCACTCAGTTCAAGAGAAGAAAGGAATGGTGTTATAAAGCTACCTAAAAAGAGTTTTTGAAAATATAGACACTTGTAAAAGTGCACCTGCTTATAAACGCAGAGTCTGAGTTCGCACCCGTGTTCCTCAGAGAATCAAACACCTCTGGCTATGTGAGGCCTAATAGAGGCAACTCAACCGACCAGAAATAGGAGTGATGTTATCTTACCCCATGTACCTTAATCGGGAATCGCATTGTGGTTTTCCTGGATTTTTAATGTCCGCCTAGAGGTTTGGTCCGTGAACGGTCTGATTACGAAAAATAAATATAGGTCCTTCAAGTGTGCATCGGTGAGAACCACGCTGCCCAATTAGCCACAATGGGTGCGATTATGGAACTTTGGTTAGCCCTTCACTGCATCATGAAAACAATGATTCGTAGCAATGTTGGGTGGTACCCTCGGGATTATCTGAGCCCCCGCAAGCAATTAATGTTTGTAAAAAGAATGCATCGCGCAGACTATGATCTACATTGTTTCTGGCGCCAAAAAAAAAAAAAAATAAAAAAATAATGATTTTATATGTATTTTTCCACTGGTTGGAAAAAGGCGTAAACGCCATTTAGCAAACTTTATAGAAAAAGCATGAAACGATTTTTTCCCAAATAACAATTTAATAAAAAAAAATTGTATTGGATGTAGTAGGATTTTAGTGCTCGATGTCTGTCACTGACTTTGGCCAAATTCGAGCGAACACTGCATTGAATAAAAGCCGACAGACAGGTGCCGAACCGTTTCGTCCAATGGGTTCTAGGAACTTAAAAAACAAACAAAACAAACAAGCTGAACTGGTTTTATTTTGTATTTTGAGTTTGAATAATTCTAAAATATATCAAAGAGAAAATATAAACATTACAAAATATTTGATTTTTGGTCAAATAAATTTTTAAAAAAGTGGTGGTAACGAAAAATGGTGGTGGATTTTGATTCAGTACACCAAAAAAGCTTAATGTTGAAAATATCATGGACAAAAAAATTAAAACCACGTCGATATAATTTGTTGACTCGATATATGAAATAAAGCACTTTAAGTGTGTTTTATCTTTTTTCTAAGCTCCTAGGGCCTATTGGACGAAATGGTTGAGCACACGTCGACTTTTGTTCGATGTAGAATCAACCAAAAAAATTTGTCTAAAATCGCTGATGGGCACACTGTGAATTAATTATAAAATAGTGAATAATAGTTCAGGCAAATATGTCTCATGTGGGGAAGATGTAATTCATTGGGATATCAATATTCTCAAGTGTACATAATTGTAGGACTAAAGCTATTTGGTGTGTGTGTGTATATATATATATCGACATTTTGGTTTTTGAAATATAAATACTAAGTATTCCTGAAGTAAACAAGTACTTTTTCAGTCGTTATTCTACATAACCATAGATCAAAAATCATATAATTTGATTAAATTAAACATATGTGTAGTATAATAAACATATTTTTTGATTTAATGTTTGCTCATTAGATTAATTAGATGGACTTATTTTTTAGAAATTTTATTATTATTCTAGTTCAAAATTTCTTCATTTTGGCTTATCAACTTTCATTTATATTTTTTCAAGTAATAGGAGACTGAGAGAACCCTTATTTATGAACCTGCTATCATATTTAAATCATTGGAATATCAAAGTGCCCTTGAAAACATTTCCGAGTTGATTAATACACATGAGGGTTGAACTTATAGCCGCACTTGGCCTCTGAAACCGTATTTTTTTTTCCTATATCTTAAGCAATCGAAATTTATTTAAGCCTCCAGAAAATAGATACTATTGTAACATGTAGTAAAGAGAAAACACGGACTTAAAGGTTTTGAGGTCGAAGGTTTTATTTAGTAGAAAGATGCTAGTATACTTCTACCGCCGTATTTTTTTTTTATATATAAAAGACTTCTTTTCAGAAAATATTTAATATTTAAATCTTATGTATCTAAATGGACTCATTTTCCTCTTTAGTAATAGCAGGAGTTCCAGTTATAACTAACACATAACATTCTCAGGGTCACTTTGATTATATTGGTCATGTTGATTATACTGCTGTTCCATAAATCGGCCAAGAATTACGGGGTGCAAATGTCGACAAGGGTTACCATACCCTTTAAGTTTGTCTCCTCTCCCCTCCTTCCCTTGTTTGTCAGTATTTACTTTTTGAACAATTTTTAGTAATTTTAGCTTCAAAGAATAATATATTATTATTTAATAATATATTAGGTTTTGAGCAAGAAACGTCCCTAACAACTACTTGATGGAAGAAAACTTTCATTTGTTAATATGTTAGGTAAAGTGAATAAAACTGACCACGTGCTCATTCCTCAAAAACCAGAGCAGATGCTTCGGTGAATAAGAGACCTTACACAATGGAATACTCGCGAAGTGTAGTAGGTGGGAGTATGCGATCAAATATTTGATTTAGAATATCGGTTCATCTTTCTAAGTGAATAAAACTGAGAACGTGCTTCACCATGTGAATAAATACACAGTAAAATGCCGAGTCTGCGAAAGAGTAGATCGGCATTTTGCTGAGTACCTAATGAGTACCTGATAGCCGTTCTCCGTTTTATTAATTAAGAAATGCAAGCAGTTACTCTGAATGAAATATTTGGTGTATGGAATATTTTATTCGGAGCACGTGCTCCATACACTTAGCAAGTATTCCATTGTGTAGCTTCTTTATTCATATCTAACGGAGCATATGCTCATTCACTTTTCCTATTATTAAATTATTTGATGTACAGTTTTCATTTTCTTTGTAAAAATATGTATTTATCTAGTCTTAATTTTAGTCCTTGAGCTAGCTTTCGGTGCTGGAATTTCTTAGATAGCGCTTAACAAATAATGATTTATTGAAATTTCGTACTTTGGCTTTCATATAGTTTTCTATTTTGTTCATTCCAAGTTCTTTGTGGAGTTTGTTCCGAATGAATCAAGGAATTTTTTCAGCGATTTTATTTTTTTCTCTTTTCTCCCTTCTTGAGCTCCCAATAAAATTTATCAAGAGGTGGCATAGTAAATTCCTGGACTCCTTGAAAACTCTTTCAAATCCGCTACTCCGTGACTCCAGCGCTACAATCGTTTTGGTTGCGGTATTTTAAATGCGTGCATATTCCATTTAATATTAAGTGGTAGTTTTTAAGGATTCGTGTCCTACAAAAGGAATGCTCCATCAATGTAATCTAGTTACAGAAAAAGGAATTAAGATGAAGGAAAAGGGGATATTATACCCAGCTAAGCACAATAATTATAGCTTAAAAAGGGACTTAATTTATTTTTAATAAATTAGAATTTTTTTTTAGGGGAATAGCTTAGAAATCACTCAGGAGGCATTAAAACATGTTAATTAGGGCAGATATCGAATAAACAAATTGAATGGTTATTGTGTTTCTTTTACTTTGGTAGTCACGGGGAAGTAAAAGTTCTAATAATTTCAGAAAAAACAATTATGCATCGAGCTTACTATTAGAGTATGGCGGTCAAGGCTTCGTTTCTCTCTACGATTCTTTTTTAAAATTCAGTCACCTGTATTTATTTACGTCCAGTTTCTCGCACAGTTGGACCCATTTGGTTTGGAGTAGGGAGTTAGGTATATACGATCTATCTCATTTGCATGGGGTCCCGATTTGAGTTACGAGTGACAGGTTGTATATCCTCCCACGACCGAGGCAGCAAATCTCGGATTGGCAATTAGGCAGCGGACAAGACATTGTCTCGGCTAGAAAACAACATAAACCACACACACTCTCTCCCTCCTTTCTCTCTCTTTATCTCTACGTCCGGAACCTCCTCCAGGTTTCTCTCTAAACCGATTGATGGTTATTACCCGGAGCCGGCTCTACGATATGGCTAATGAAGATGTAGCCTTGTAATTTATTCCTACTCATCTTACTATTTAGCCATTGTTTCATTGCAGATTGCTCCTTTCGATCTCGGGCCTATTTCGCTCCTCCTAAGATTATTTCTCCGATATGTAATCAAATAATCATCGTGGATTAAATGAATAGATTAGGCGGCGTAGCTGATGCTTGCGATTGGCCTTATAAATAAATCAATTCATTTGTGCAATTCTCATTTCTATTACCCATGCATGGAACTGACTAAAAGTTATGCCATAAAATACAAAAATAAAATACTTGGATATGTGAAATTATATTATGTTCCTTAGACAGATATAGTGCATTGTCATGGGCATATTTTTTTTCTGAAGGATTTGACTTGGTACCACCAGCCAAAATGCAACGAAAGACTGTAAACAAGAGTAAAAAATTGCATTACTCTTATCCTTTTCTAACTAAAATACATAAGCATAAACCACCCCAATAGTAGATATAAACCCATCCTCTAATATATCCATTATATATGGGCATGTGACTCACAGTTTTACAGCTAAATAAAAAGGGCGAACTTACAAAAAGTATAATATGTATTTACAGATCAGAGTATTAAGACTAATGTCTTATCTGGTATGCAAACGATACACATTGAGTAAAACAAACTAATAATCAACTAGCACATTGTTTCTATTTTTTCCCGCTTCTTTAATAAACTTCATGAGTATATCAGCTTAGAAAAAGATATCGCAACAGCTAATATGTCCACGCCCATTGATGCTAGGAGGCGACTAAAAAGCAGCTGGTCGAGTACGATCTCATTCCGTGAACTGCAGTAAAGTCTGGTAACTTGAGACCAGTAGCGTAAATAACGTCCATGCAACCGATGCGACGGATAGACAGATCTTGTGGGGGGAAGGAGCGAGAGGAGGGGCGCTGGACCTAAACTGATATACTGGAAAATTTCAACGCATAATCATGCTCTATTTATTACGTTTAGGAGTGAGTTGGAAATATATATATATATATATATATATATATATATATATATATATATATATATATATATATATATATTTGGATATTTCGTTAATAAATATTAATATAGAAGAGCAATGTTTTTAGATGTCTTGGAGTGAAGTACTCTAGTTGATGTGTCTCTTGGGACTGTCGATGCGAGATGTGATCCACTTTTTTCTGTTCTAATTATAACTGAAATTTGTTTATTTTTTATTTTCCAATGTTTTGAATCTTTCACTAAAAATCCAATGATCATCAGGTCCAATAAATAACGAAAAAGACAAGTTGGAAAGTAAAAGTTGAAAGATAATTGAATGCCACTTATTTAATTTGTCCCTCCTCCTCCATCTGACCATCATTTCCTTGATTAAATTTAAGTATCTTTGTAACAACTTATTTTCTCACATTATTTGATATTACTGTTAGTATACATCAGTAATATGAAATAACATGAGATAAAAATCAGGATAACAACTCATGGCAACAACTCATCAAGTTCAAAACTGAAGTGTACTGTAATTATAGCAAGAGGGGCTAGTTACTACTAGTACTAGTTACCAAACTGTTCTTGCCAGAGTAGGATAAGGATTGTTTTCCTCATAAATAAATAAATAAAAGAAAATCAGCCCTCAGATCAGCACAGATCGGAGTCGAACCGGAATCCGATCCTTGCTCCGCCATTACGTTTTCTTTAGCCAATTATAGCTCTTTGTAATTATAAACGAATTTATCACGTTTTAAACAGGTAACGTCTTGCCCGTTTTTTTTTCTTCTGCAATATCTTGCCCTTTATAAACATTTCAAGTATTTGAGTATTTCTACGTTGAAATTCGGCCAATTTTAGGAGCTGATTGACTTTGAAATAGAAAACAAATAAATTACATGACTATCATCATTTGGTATTAAATAGTTTAATTAAATATGTTTAAGTAGGTACAGTGATTCAGACTCAGTTGAGTAGTATGCCTTCACTTATTATCCACTATTTGTTTGATTCTCTCGCTTAGCTGTGAATTTTTGGCAACTATTTAAATATGATATGTTTTCTTGTTTGTTTTATCCTTATTGGCAT
Organism: Rhaphigaster nebulosa; assembly: GCA_948150685.1. NCBI lineage: Eukaryota > Metazoa > Arthropoda > Insecta > Hemiptera > Pentatomidae > Rhaphigaster > Rhaphigaster nebulosa. Next base: position 176,272,847 of record OX411306.1, read on the forward strand.
AGCCTGTCTTAGCTGCCTACAGTTTCAGTGAAATTTCATTCTTTTATTTTTAAAATAAAGTATTATTATCACATTCATGTCGCCTAGTATTTCAATTTAATCCACTCTGACAGTTACATCCAGTTCACGGGGAGCTCCGTTGGTACTCCGATAGCAACGGGAGTCCAAAATGGCGGGGAGATGTGATTAATGGTCTCTGGGAAGAAGAGCGGTCCTGGCACTAATGACTATCGTGTATTTGTGGGCCTGTGTTGGTGTGTGTGCGTCTGTGCTAGTGTGCGCGCGTCCCTGTGCGGGCCTAGTTCCCACGCTCGCCGTGGCTGCATTAGGCGCTCCGGTAGCTCCGCCATGATTTATTACACCCTAACCTAAACTACTTACCGCACCACACATTAAGATGTGCTTCAGTTCTTGGGCTCGTTTACTGCTCAGAACCGAAGATGACCATTTCTCGCTCTCGAGTGAGTTTCAGTTCCGAACAGCGGTTCACAGTCATTTAGCTCAATTGTGATGTGAGATGAAGAGATATAACGGGGAATTACGTGAAATGTTAGTTCCAATATATTTAATATTATGCAATTATCTCTGTAGATTCTAGTATCTCCTTGTTGTAAAGATTGTTCTACTTGCTTTGATTATCCATTTCTTAATTATCAGACCCAGACTGCCTCCTCTGGGAGCACTCGGCCTGAGTCTGATGGGATTCGTTCACCAGAAAATATATGAAAATCGCATTATTGAAAACCACATCTTCCGCTATTTTGGCACTTGAAAAGTATCTGAGTAAGTCTTCATTATGTTCATAAAAAAAAAAAAAAATTAAAAAAAAAGACTTTTTTGCTGTAGTTTACTCAGGTTTACAGTACATTTTTATATTATTTTTATTATATTATTAATTAAAAGTGTTTTATTACTTGAAAATGACAGAAATATGTTTAAATTTAGGCAACATAACCAACCTGTACTGATGAATGAGCCAACCACATGTAAAGAAAAAAGTTGTCCTCTGACTTTTATAATACACAATCTAACTTTTTTATAATCAAAAGAAAAAAATGACCCAATTATTAAGAATTTTAATTAAGAAGTAACCTACAAGTACCTACAATTATTCATCTATGAATACATTAGTATTTCAGTTATAAAATAAATCTCTCTCTGTATTAAAATAAAAAGAAGATTATGTCTTCCTTTGCTGACTTTAGCTTCAAGTAGATTTTTATGTATTTTTGTTTGGAAAAACCTTTCGAAAAAATATTTGAATATTAATAATATAAACCACTAATATCTGGGATCATCTCCGGACCTCTTTTATTCGGAGACCCTCGGCGATCGCCGACCAGCCGGGACGACACTGTCTGTATCCATATAGGATTTGAAGTGAAGAGAGGGAGGCCTACTACGACCACTACGAACACTATATGGGTTTAGACATGACCCCAGTGTAGTCCACCTGCGGTAGAATTTAAGTTGTTTAAAATCCATGATCTTTATCAAGTACCTAATTGACTGGAATTTCATTATTTAATCACGTTCTACTACAAAAGACCTATAGAACTATTGCAAAAAAGGAATGGAATCAATACGGAACAGTATATTAAACTAAAGCATACGGAACCGTATACAAACGACATCTGTGATCTAAATTTGAAACATAAATGTTTATCAAGATAAAAAAAAAACTTAATAAACAACTATTGCGTTTTTCAATGTCCCGATTTGAGTGGGCAGAATCTTTAAGACAGCAACATGAAAAAAATTCTATGGGTCCCGTTTTTAGGTTCTTTTGCACACTATATCAAATAAAATAATTCACATATAAAATATTAGATATCAAATAATAATCAAAGGTAGGTTCAATCATTCTAAAGATAAAGTATTTTTCGTTGTTGCAATGCAGTTCTCACTCCACTTTCCTTAAATGAAGTTACCTTGCGTGGTCTCAATTCGCAGTTTGTTTTTCTTTCTTTTTTTATCCTTCAGCACTGTTGTAAAAAGAGTAATTAATATGAAATGTATTGCGAACTCAAATTAAATAGAACCGAAATCAGATTGGGTTGTCAATGATTTATTAAAGACAGCTGTTGGGCAAATAAAAAAGCATTTACAACATTAAAGATCAAAACAATTATTGGCTATGGTTTTACCATTATATTTTTTAAATTAATAAATAATAAAAGCTGCCACAGTTAAGGGCAATAGGGTATTAGGGCTGTAAGTATGCATTCTCACCATGTTTAAAACATGCTGTTGGAGGTAAGTATATTTTGACCAATTTTGTCTACTTACAAAGCGCCAAGATTATTGAAGGTCTAAAGCCGAGCAAATTAGTCTTTTGAAGGTCCATGACAACTGAAATGATTATTTGGTGCGGAAAATTCAATACTTTTGATATGAGTTATGCCCAGTTAAATCAGGAGTGTCCCTCTGTAGGGATTTTTCCTTTGTGCGCTCGGGTGATTAATTAAGCCTAAAACAGCTGGTTTAGAACTTATAATTTATACTTATAAAGTACCTATGAATATTATATAATTTTGATATTTTTTTATGGCATTCTTCGTGTTTGGCCAAACGGTGTGATATCATAAGTAAGAGGTTAAAAAAGTATTCTATCATTCATAAATTTATATAATGAGTGCAATCATTTTAAAAAGTGTGTAAATGAATACAACTGGGTGAAACATCCATATTCTCATACTTTCTATGCATTGGACAGAGTATCTCTTTATTATATAAAGAATAATTTATACATGATACTGTGAAATATAATGAATGAAACTAATATAATGTAAATCAGTGTTTTCCAAAATTTCGACTTTAAATTTATTTTTCTCATGTCATATTTCTATATTGTTGATAAATCATATCTCGGTTTAATAGAATGTGGATTAATTAGTCCCAGCGAGATAGAGAAATGTGGATTTTTTTAAAAATAAATCCTGCATGGTCTTTCTCAACATTATAATTAGAAGAACATTATTTAAACAAATTGTATGTGTTTTGGAAAAAAACAGTAAGTAGCAATTTGGTGAAACAAACTCATAAACCTGCCAAAAAATGATTTTTTCACGTTTTTGATAAAAAAAAAAAAAAAAAAAAAAATGTACTTAATAGCACTTTTTGATACGTTTATGATTTTTTTTTTCTCACCAGGTTGTTACATTCCAATTTTTTCTAAACCTACATACAATTTTTCTCCTAAATATCACGTTCGAGAATGTCCATTCAGGATTTATTTAAAATAATAAACTATCGTGCCTGGACTAAATATAGTTGAACATTTTTAACAAAGAAATAAACTCAAAACCACCTTCACGACCTAATCATTTCTTTTTCTTTCATGCATTTTACCATTGCTTTTATGATTTATTTGGAATATACGCTAATACAATATGAATATTATCTATTACTTTTTATACAACGTAAGATTCATTTGTTAATAAAAAACCAAATCATATAAAAAAATGTTATCGTTAATGATTAAAGCAGAACGACTTAGTAATTTTATTTTTGTTCCGGTTAGTTCTCGGTTAGTTATTAACTTTACTGCTTAGTTCTCGTATTATCATGATAAAGTGCTCTATAGATAACTATTAGGAAGATGCCCTCTAATTGTAATGACTGAACTGTTTCTGGCCTTTGCCAGTATATTTATTCTAGGAAGCTCCACAAAATTACAATAAACGGAAAATGGTATCGGAAACTCGTCATGTAATAACAATGTTCCATCCCTGGCTGTAGTTACCTTCCATTAGACGAATGTGACCTTTTCGCTTTCTACCATTCTCAAAATTAATGAACCATATAACTTTCTCAGGCTGTAAATCATAAAGGCTAATTCCATTTTCTTTAGTGTCGTGAACTATAAATTTAAAACTTTGCCTTCACCGCAGGCATCATGTGCCTATTACAATGACTCGGCGATGCTACAACCATTTCCGAAGTAATCATTACGAATATTTACTACTGTTTGCTATTTTCTGTACCTCAATTTTCTGTATTTGAAAGGTTAATAATGGTTTTCTAATTATTTAAAATAACCAGATAGATTTATATTTATGATATTAAAAATGTTATTTCCGGATGGTCAGGCACTGTATAAAATATAGAGTTTGCGACTAATTCCTTTCCGTTTTTTAGGGTAAAATAAAACTAATCATATTATGTCATTGAATTTACTTTAATCCATAAGGGATCGTCTATTGCTTTGTTTGAACTTTTCCCATCCATCTATTAGCTACATGATGGTACGTCCATAATACGTCTGGAGATTACTGTCAACAACTGATATAGGTGATCATCTGCTGGCCTGTTCGTCCTTAAAGCGTTTTCCATTCAGGGAGTTCTGTAGGGTTTGTAATAAGTGATAGTGATTCTAAGCTACATTTGGTGAATAGAAAGAATGGTGCGAAATAGGGATGTGAATATCGAAAAGTGATGCTTACAATATATGTTAGATGTAAAAATAATACTAAATTTTCGCGTTATAATAATTTCGCGGTACAGTGGCTGAAGCAAAAAAAGCCCAATTTTCAAACGCATTTTTAGATTATTAAATCAAACCTCACATTAATTTAATGACAATAACAAGCTCTGTAATTCATTGTTCAAAAATGGCCATATTTCGCGGTTTTAAAGTTATTGACCGATTTCAATTGTTTAAAGCTCGTATTTTTCTCCTTTTTAAGTGCTATTACGTACTATTTTTTGTCTTAAACGTTCTTAAGTAAACCACGTTCTTTTAAACCCAGATACGATTTATCAAAAATGTAGAAACATGAAATATGAAAAAAAAAGGCTCCAATCGACATATTTTTATTAGCAGTTGAAAATTAGTTCGAAAATCAGAGAAATAATAGAGGTTCTTTAGGTTTAATAATAATGACTCAAAATGCATGTTTGGGAACCAAATTATGATCTGTCGTCCCAACATAAACAATTTCATCCTTCTCATTGATCCTAGGAAATCTTATTTATAAATTTATTTATATTTATATTTTATTATGGATGAATTTTATTTTTCGTTCATTATTATATTTTCATGTTATTTATTTTAATATATATATATATATATATATATATATATATATATATATATATATATATTTTTTTTTTGGTTGTTATTGAAGTCTATGATGTTTTTCACCTTTTTACTTCCTTGTACGAATTAAAGGAAGTATTGTAATCGCGAAAATTTTCGGTTTTCAGATTTCAACGGAAATATCCATTTTGACCATTCCTGAATCCGTTTTGACTAGTTTCGTCGTGGCGTCTGTACGTATGTACGTCCGTACGTTCGTTCGTATTTCGCATAACTCAAAAATGGTTAGCCGTAGAAAGTTGAAATTTTGTATTTAGGATTTTCGTAAAATCTAGTTGTGAACCTCCATTTTTAGTCACTGCTTAATCACCGGAAGTGGTACTTTACTTGAAGGTCATATTAGACTTTCATCAAAAATTATATTAAAAAGTAATGTAAAACATCTCAAATTTGGTAAAAAGGACTTTTATATTGATGTGAATGTATTTACTATATTTTGGTTAAAATTGGTGAGACGAAAACTGTACTTTACTTGAAGGTCATAATAAGCTTACATCAAAAATTATATTTAAATACATAAATCATATGTTTCGATAATAAAGGTTACAAATGCAATTTGGTTTCCAATCCAATGAAACATTTTTATTACTTGTTTTGTGTTAAAATTTAGTGTAAAATACTGGTTTTTCTCCCTATTTGTGTGTGTGTGTGTCAATAAGTAGATGTCGCGACGCCGAGTGTTCTTTTTGAGATACTGCGATCTTCGGAAACTAGTAACCAAATTCAGGATCAATTTTTCAGGATTTTTGTGCTACTGATTTATAGTTTAATAGGCCTACAAGGAAGTCATGTGTTGTCCACATCATTTTGGACTGGGGTACTTAGTGCTTCAAATCTGGAAGTCATTTTTTTTTTTTTTTAAGATATTCTAAATTCTTAAGAAAAATTATCAAAAAAATTCTGTTCTCATATTTTTATTTTAAAACATCCTGTTGTATTCATTACACACTTATCAATGACAGAACACTTTTTTAACCTCTTACTTGTGTTACCAGACCATTTGGCCAAACGCGAAGAATGCCGTAAAAAATATAAAAATTATATAATATTCATATGCACTTTATAATTAAAAAATATAAGTTTTATAGCTGTTTTGGTTTCAATTAATCACACAGGCGAAGAATGGAAAAATCCCGACAGAGGGACAGTCCTGATTTAACTGAACAAAACTTATATCAAAAGTTTATGAATTTTCCGTACCAAATAATCATTTCAGTTGTCATGGACCCCCGAATTAGGAATATTTTATTGCCGAACTTATTATTGTCCATGTTTATTTAATCCACCGTGTCTTTACTGCATAATCCATAAAAGATCAAAGAGAAAGATAAAATGTCCATGGAGTACAGAATAACATAATGAGCCCTTCCCAGTATAAGATGACGAGAGAGGTTGGTTCCTGGGCTAGGATGTAGATGATGAGAGTGGAGGGATTCTCATCGCCTATACCCAGTCAGCTCTCTATCTCTATAGGAGTAAATAGACTTATTTATTTTAAATATTCCTAACTTCTTTATTTTATAACATAAAAACATGCCGCTAGTGCAAATTTGTAAACAAGCAAATTTAGTAAGCAGATAAAGTATATTTTGTCGGCTATAATTAAAAAACAAAACTCCAAACTACATTACTGGCTACAAGTGATAAATAGATTTCAAATTTATTGGCATTCTTCTTATTATTAATAATTTTTTCGTTGCTATTATTATTGCTGCTAATTTGTTACGTATTACCTATTATAATAGGTGTCATTATAATAATTATTATTACATTAATCGATTTTTTATTGAGTCTTAGGAAATAAATCAAATAAACTAATGCTGCTCATGGGCAAGAGTGTACGCAGAATTTTGTCTGGTGCTGATTTAAGAAGAAGAAGGCAAATAATCATCTAAATGTCTATAATCACCAAAATGAGAGTTGATTTTAAGGATTAGCATGAAAATTGGATACAAATTTATTGTTAAAAATTACCAAAAATATCACTTAAAATAGAAAATTTATTTTTTTCTTACTTTTAGGGAGGGAGGGAAAGGATACTTTGAAATCAACGATTTTGGTTACCTTTTGTGTCACAATTTCTTTTTTAATATTTTCGTTTAAATCTCTGATATGTTATTATTGTTATGGAAAATAATTTTACCTACGCTTTCAACTAATCACTGCCTATTGTTTTCCATCTCACCTACAAAATGGTTTTGAAATTCTGTAAATGCGCCCTCAATTGAAATAAAAGCAGACATTTTCAACATTTGATTTCGATGAGAATATTTTGTCTCAAATTCTACTGATTTCAATAACATCAAATGTAGGTTGAACTAGACCTCGGTTTTTTAGTGATATCATAATTTTCCATTACTCTATGGTTTTAATGATATAAATACTCTTTGGAGTCTTCGTCTAATATATCAGATTTGTTATAAAATACTACAGAAGTTTAAAGCAAAAAAATAGGTAAATAAATAATCCACAATATCGATTCAATTATATCCAGCACTAATGTTGAAAACAATGGCTCTATTTGTGGCATGTTTTCAATAGTGTTTACTTATAAAATCTGGTGCGGTGCGCGCATCACACAACTTTCCCTTACCGCCCTATAATAATTATCTTTTTAATATAATTCTAAAGGGTTCACATAAACAATACTTGAAATAAACTCAGCAGCATTCAATTCTTCTCCCACTTAAGTACAATAAAAAGGTTTTTAAACAATTTTAGTACAACAATACTGTACACTACCTATATATTTTAACATTGACAAGTTGCAAACATATTTTAAAAGTTTCTGGTTTAGTTTCCATGGAAACATTTTCTTTCCATTGAATAATGTGAAACTAGAAATTATTAAGTTAATTTCCGTTTTTGTATTCTTAAATTACTTTATTACAGAGCGTATTGTTTACAACAGATTGGCGGATTGGTGGAAGGAGGTTCGGTCGCATCTATCTCATTTCGGATGCGCTCGGTTATCCATCTATTTTATGCTCCTCATAAAATACACTGTATCGTTGCTAATACTTGTCCGATTTTGATGATTTTTTTTTTTTTTAGATACTTTGAAACCTTTCATATAATTCTGTACATAATTTACTATAAATTGCATATTTTTTAAGCCATGCGAAAATAAAATATTCTTTTCTTCATAACCTTTTTTCCTGCATTTTCTCGGTGATTTACTACATAAATGAAAAGTTAAAGGTCTTTATGAAGAATAATTTAGGCAAGTTTAATCAAAATCGTTAGAGCCGTTTTCAAGAAAATTGTAAAAATGTGTAATATCCATAATATAATAGCTATTTCCGGTTAGTCTGATGCGCTGCATCTTTGCTAATACTGGTCCGATTTTGATGATTCTTTCATTGTTTTTTAGATAATCTAATTATCTTTCATACAAGTCTATAGATAATTTACCATAAATTGCACGCTCTTGAAGTTATGCGTAAATAAAATATTCTTTTCATCATAACTTTTTTCCCTGTAATTCCTCGGTGATGTACCACATATATGAAAAGTTAAAGGTCTTTATGAAGAATAATTTAGGCAAGTTTAATCAAAATCGTTAGAGCCGTTTTCGAGAAAATTGTAAAAATGTGTAAAATCGATTATATAAAGTGGCACTTCCGGTTAGTCGATTTTGACGAAAATGTTGCTGTAACATCACATGCATGTGCTAACCTTAAATATGTAATTTCAGTATCGTAAAGATTTCCGTTTTTGAGCTAGAGTGATCACATACACACAGACACACAGACCATTTTGCGAGACTTGGTCATTTGGACTCAGGAGACCTTAAAACATGTATTTCCGTTGAAAACTCGAATTCGAAAATTTTCACGATCGCAATACTTCGTATATAGGTAAGGGAAAGTAAAAAAATATCTGATGTGGGCAACACATGACTTCCTTGTACCCCTCTTAAATTATAAATCCGTGGCTCAAAATGTGATACTGTATTTGGTTACTAGTTTCCGAAGATTGACACTCGGCCTCCCGACATCCATCTATTGACACACAAACATCCACAAAAACACACACTCTTGTTACTGGAGGACATATAATAACGGATTGTCTCAATCCGTTATTATATGTCGTTTTCCTTCAGTAGGTACCTCGTTTCCAAGATATTTCTCCATACTCCGTGGCAACAATAAAACTGTCATTATCACTGGATAAAGCATTGGAAATCGACAGTTTCGACATTTTAAGCGGAAAAAACCACTTAACTAATTTCTTATTCTCATGCTGCAGACTTGTTGATCTCACAAATGGGGAGGAAACCCAGTATTTTACACTCAATTTTAATACTTAAAACAAGTAATAAAAATGTTCAATTGGATTGGAAACCAAATTGCGTTTGTAACCTTTACTATCGAAACATATGATTTCTCTTTTAGTTTAAATATAATTTTTGATGTAAGCTTATTATGACCTTCAAGTAAAGTACCGTTTTCGGCTCAAGAATTTTAACCAAATTCTAGTAAATACATTTATATTGATATAAAAGTCTATTTACCAAATTTGAGATGTTTTAAATTATATTTTAATATAATTTTTGATGAAAGTGTAATATGATCTTTAAGTCAAGTACCGCTCCCGGTTTTCCAATTTAGACCAAAATCTAGTATGTTATTGAAATCAATATACAAATTATAAATACGAAAGTTGAGAAGTTTTGTACAGTATTTTAATATAATGTTTGATGGAAATCAATTATGACCTTCAAGTAAAGTACCATTTCTGGTAATCAAGCAGTTATCAAAAAGGGAGTTTCATAACTAGATTTTACAACAATCCTAAATACAAAATTACAACTTTCTACAGCTAACCGTTTTTGAATTATGCGAGATACGAATGTACGAACGTACGAAGGAAAACGACATATAACAACAGAATGAGATCTCCAGTTACAAGAGTATGTGTTTTGTGTGTGTGTGCCAATAGATGGATGCCGGGACGCCGAGTGTCGTTTTTATTTTTACTGCAATCTTCGGAAACTAGTAACCAAATTCAGTATCACTTTTTGAGCCACGGCTTTATAATTTAATAGGCGTACAAGGAAGTCATTTGTTGGCCACATCAGATATTTTTTTAAATATAAATATGTACCTATTATATGCCTACTTAAATCAAAATTCGAATTTTGAACAAGCTCTTAGCGTCGAAATGTTATTTTCTTCCTAGCAACTTCTTTTGTTCCCGAATATAAGTCCCAAAAAGATTAATTTTGTCCAGTGGATATGATTACCACTTTACGCCACCTTTGTGAAATTTCTTATGAACTATTATTTTCCTAAAAATGTGGCAATATTGGAAAGCGCTTGGGTTGTCTTATCGTCCTCCTAAGCGATATTGCTCATTTTTTAACCCATTTTAAACATAAAACGATAATAAAATCACCGGTAAAAAACAGACAATAAAAATCGGAAATATGGGAAAAGAACACCACAAATCGCATCTTAGGTCAGAAACTTGTTAGAGCTTTGTAGGTGATGAGAGTGGAGATAGTGAAAGCCTCTCTTTGTTATTATTTGCTCTTTATCCATGCCGCTTTGAATTGAATCCTAAGTTCTGCATAGAAGCCATTGAGGTTAGACAAATGATTATATTCCAATGACCAGCTGGCTGCAAATTAAGATTTTGGTGCTTTTTCCTCGCTAATAGATGTTGGGAGCGGGGATAATGCGATATTGGCAATTTTCTATTAAATATTAATGGTTTGAATAAAGAACTGCTCGTGCAATCCCTATCGAACTAGCAAAAATAAAAATAGGAGGACGCGTGAAATGAGCTATCAGTGTTAAATTGTGGATCTAACCTACTTAATTTTTTATAAATCAGTTCAAAGCTTTTTATTGGAAGAGAACCTCTAGAAACCAAGAGATGATGAGAAAACTTGCTGGAAGGAATGCATGATACCAACTGGAATCAAAAAAGGAAAGAATGCATGTCAGACAGTGGAAAAAAGATTGATAAAAGAGAAAATGACATTTTGAATAATCACCATAGCAAAAATGTGAAAGAGAGCAGCAACAAATGTGAAACTGATCAGATAATAGGTAGACTATTTGGAAAGCTATAAAGATGACATATCAAAAGCATATGGCACTGTTTGGTGGTAAGCGAGTAGAAATAATAGATTTGATGTATAATTGATGGAGCAGATCGATGGATTTCATAAAAAAATCTGGTGCGCGCATCACGCAACTTACCACCTTACTAAACAATCATAATTAGACCTCCATTTTCTAAACTAATTTTATGAAATTAACATAACCACTACCTGAAATATTTTCAGCATCATTCATTTCATTATGTCTTCTATCACAAAAGTACGATAAAATATTTTTTAAAACAACTTTGTGCATAAGGTACTTTTGGCTTGTTAAGCTTAAAATAAATTTTAAATGTTTCTATTTGATTTCTATTGAAATTACATTTAGTTTCTATGGAAACATTTATTTTCCATTAAATGATATAAATGTAGAAATTACCAACTACAACAAAGTTTATGTTTTTTTTTCGATTCTTCATTACCTTGTACGACTTTATAAGATTTATATTAATTTTTCTAAAACCTTCAGCTTTCCAACGGTTAATTATACATCTTTATTACAACTCCAATTTTCGGAAATTTTTTTTCAACCTGGGAAAATATTATTTCATTTTTCATCTTTACTTAAACATCAAATTCTTTCATGTTTTACATTTATCCATTTTCTATCACTACTAACAATGAGATATTTTTAATTAGTCCAAATAAACAAAATTAAAGGTATTTTACATAAAGCCATTTTGGAAATTCGGTATTTAAGCTCTGTCAAATTATTTCAATGAGGATCAGATCTAGATGATTTTAAAGACTACTTAATTGTACGTTGATGTAACGAGTTTATACAAAATCGTTGAAGCCTTTTTCGAGAAAACTGTAAACATGTGTAAAAGCCATGATATTAAGTGGCACTTCCGGTTAATTGATTTTGGCAAAAATATTGCTGTAATATCCCAGACATATACTTGTCTTAAATACGTTATTTCAGTTTCGTACAACTTTTCGTTTTTGAGCAATTCAGTTCATATACACTATTGTAGTTCATTACGCTGTATCTTTGTTAATACTGGTCCGATTTAGATAAAATTTTCTGTTTTTTAAGAGAGTTTAATTTAATTTATATAGGTATACATATAATTTATCATAAAATCCCTACTTTTTGAGTTATGCGCAAATGAAATTTTTTTTTTTCATAACTTTTTCCGCTGCATTTTCTCGGAGTTATACTACGTAACTAAAAAGTTACATTGAGGAGAAACTTTATGCAAGTTTCATCAAAATCGTTAAAGCCGTTTTTGGTAAAATTGTAATGAAGTGTAAAATTGATAGTTTAAAGTGGTACTTCCGGTGAGTCTATTTCAGCTAAAAAGTTGCGGTAAATTCCCAGACCTATAACTATGTTAAAAACGTAATTTCAGTTTCTCACAACTTTTCGTTTTTGAGCTAGACTTCTCACACACATACACACAAGCACGAGCGCGAGCACGCACGCACAGACTATTTTGCAAGACTTGGTTATTTGGACTCAGAGGACCTTAAAACGTGTGTTTCCGTTTAAAACTCGAATTCGAATTTTTTCATGATCGCAATGGATTCCCTTAAGTACTATATATTTCATGTACTGAAAACATGAAAGTAAAAATTCGTTTACCTGTTTGTTGGATTTACGGCCTCCGATTTTGGGAGCCACAGGTGTCATATCTACCACTCCATAGCCACACCACGTCGAAGACGCTCCTTCGCTCGAGAGGCAAGGATTAAGCTCCACCTCACCATTGCTTATCTCTTCGAGGGCCTTCCCTCCCCCCACTTGCAAGACAGCTACCACGGGAGACAGAAGCATCACGGCGTAATCATGCATAGCCCTCGCTATATCTGAAGCGTAGCTTCAGCTATAATCAGCTCCATACTCTCACTGTCCTGGACGGAGACGGCGCGGCACAGAAGCAAGTCACAGGACATCAAGACGAAGTCTATGCAGATATGGCACTCTTTCAGACCTGACCCCCAAATCTCCTGTTAAACAAAAGAATAAATTAAGTTAATCAAATCACACTAATATACTTACGTTAATTTCCCCTTCAGAGATAATTTATCACTTAATAAAATCTATATTAACACGAGATTAATAACTCTTTATTTTTAAATATACAAGAACGGGGTTTCCCGGTCATAAGGCATGTACGCCCCCTTACCTCTCCCCATTATTGAACACTGTTGTTTTGACATTAGGGAAATTAAAAAATTGGTACCTCTCATCAGGAGTAACATTTTAAGCGCTAGCTCACCAGCTATTTCACCAAATTGATATTTTTAGATTACAAATAAAAAAATATTAAGTTTTAAAAATTGTCACAAGTGCTACCTCCTCTAGTGTTAGTGAATTCTTTCAAAACCTAACACCAGTTATTTAGCGTGGTAACATTTCGATGTGTTAGTATAAAAAAAGTTGAAAACCGGAAAATTTGACAATCATGCTATTGGCAAAATTGTTTATTAGCATTGGGACTACAAAAAAACATAACTACCAACGGAAGTTTTACCTTCAAATAATTTGTAGGCACAGCTATTTTCAAGTAAATTATCATTTTTGATGTAATTCACCCAGGTGAAAAAATGGCAATCGAGCTTATGTACTCTTTTTGCGGAATCCTCAATGTTTAGCTTCTTAGAATAGAATTATAGCTCAAAATGAATTATCCGCAAAAAAGGCACCTATCGCCTTGTTCATGTCTCTATTTCAGAATCTGGTACCGAATCTCCATTCAGCCCCGCGCTATCTCAAGGAAATCGAAAGAAAACTTTTCAATGAAAAGAATACTATACATAAGCAGCTGACCTGAAACCAATGCCGACTTGAAGTGATATGGATATCTGTACAATGCACTTACTAAGAAAGAAATTAGTATTTGTAACTATGGGATTTAAAATGGCTAATAAGTTGGCAATAATACCTACCATAACAGAGCTATACCCTGTCCGGTTATTTACATATTAGCTGATTCAGGACATACTCAGCTTGAGAAATACTAATCATCATGATTATGGCACTCAATAAGGAAAATGTAGACATACTCTTCATACCGGCCATTAATAGCCTGAAATAGTAAATGCTGCTTGATATGCATGATATAGATCTAGAAAAAGCAACAGGAGATCATACAGGAAATCTTTAAGCCAAAAAAAGTGAAGAAGAGAGTGTATGCCCATTTTCTATAAAAAAAAAAGTTACTTTTTGAAACATCATTTATTCATTATTTCTGATAATAAATAGTTTGAGTGGTTTGGTAAACATGAGTTTCACTGCACAGAAATAAAGTCAGATAGGATTTATCACTTTTATTTTGCATTCTTGAAACGAGGAATGCTCTTTTTTTATCTTTATTTTATTTCCTCACGTTTTTTTTATCTTTATGGTAGAAATAATTTATTTGGTAGTGAATCGCACTTTCTCACGATTGTTCCTTAGGTAAAACTTTACAATCCTTCAAGACCCCAACCCTTCATTGTTCAATGCTACGGCATTATCCAGTAATTTTGACAGGTTTTCGTCTAATTCCTTTTTTTGTTTCATCACTTCTCTAAGACCTATTAATTTTTCCAAGGCTACTTTCCTTTGATCACTGAGAATTACATAATCTTTGTCGCATTTTTCTTTAATCGCCTTTAGTTCTCTAAGTCCATTCTCGACCTGCTTCTGGACCACTTGTAATACGATTCTTTGATCGTGTTCCTTACCCAAGCGCACACGTATACCGTTAACAGTATGGTAAATTTTCTGAGCATTGTAGTCGAACATACTTTTAGTCAAGTTCAAGACCCTTATTTGACGCTGACCTGACTTTTTTGGTGCTTGTCGTGAAGTTATTTCACCAGGTATGTATTTGGTGTCGTGTTTTTCTTGATCATCGATTAAGTACTTGGTCATGTTAATAATTGGTTCTTCTACACTTGTTTTACTTTTTTCTGAAGTCTTAATCTTGACTACAATGTGGGGGACTTCTTCCGTTGTTTCTTCGTCATTTAACGGAAAATTGGTTTTCTTATTGTGTATTTCTGGTAAATCTAGAAGGTCTAAACTATCAGAAAATTTTCTCCTAGCTTTGTTGAATAGAAATATAAACGGTGTCGAACTCTGTGCTGATTCCCGCCTTACTTTGGATCTTGATAGAACAGTTACCGTTCCGTTTAAACATTGGGTATTGACTACGTATGTGGAATATAAATAAATAACAGTAAGAAGCAGTGACATTCAGATGATTTCAAGTCCGAAGATGATTTTCTGTACATCAGGTATATTGTTAAAAATTAAATTAAAAATACCCACTTCATTGGTTATATTGACTGCTTCACAGATACATCTACTAGTTTCCCATCATTTTCATTGTTTCCAAATTTGTTACAGA
Source organism: Rhaphigaster nebulosa (assembly GCA_948150685.1). Taxonomy (NCBI): domain Eukaryota; kingdom Metazoa; phylum Arthropoda; class Insecta; order Hemiptera; family Pentatomidae; genus Rhaphigaster; species Rhaphigaster nebulosa. The sequence goes on from OX411306.1 coordinate 176,288,406, forward strand.
ATACTTCAAAAACTTGCATTACTGTTCTACTTTACTGGCCAATTTTTTTCTTACGCTACTGTACAGACAATCAAATAAAACGAACACTTATTTTTACGAATTATCCTTCACGAAACTGCAACTTACGATATAACATATTAAAATTAAACAAATACTCAGGTTAATCATTTTATATGATGTAATATATTGTTCGTGCTCACGCTGCCACCATATGACTGTTTATATGTGTTTGCAAAAAAAAAAAAAAGTTTGTAACTTGTCGCAAATTATAGTTTTCTATCTAACGCGGCAAAATAATAGGTCTGCATGGCTATGGCTCATTTAATGAATTAACGCATCATTAAATAAATATTTAAACAGTAAAATTTTGAAGTAAATATGGTCCATATTACATCATAATTAATAATAAAAAAAAAATGTTTACCTCTAATTTTGGTTTGAATATTGTTATGGCTCTACTGGGTATATTAGAAAAGACTGTACAATCCTATCAATTTTCTGATACACTACAAGACAGATCAATATTGTATTAATTGTGGAATATCGATTTTTTTCGAACGATTGTACTTGCAACCTTCACGGGCAGAATTTTGTTTGTTTATTGTTGATTTGTTACGCTCATGTTTTATATAAATGGATTTTACGAGTTTTAACAATAACGAACTAGTCTTAATGTTCGAAGAGCTCAACTGAATAAATAGTAAAATTCAAATTAGTATTGCTGCATTTTTTCTAGCTTTCTGCTCAGATTTCGTTGACGTCAAACGCATTTATATTAATCTGGATTTAAACATAGTTCATTAAATAAAAATTACACCAATATTCAACTTGATAAGGTTTTTTTTTTTAATTTAACACATTTTAAATTTTTTAACAGTAATACACCATTGAAGAATGTTTTTAAAACAGATGTTTTATTGCATTGAATATTTAAAATGTACGGCGAGAAGAAATAACTAGAAATTAAATGGCACACACTTAAGGGAGATTCAATTTAGATACTATGTTGTTGTTTGGGCTGAACTGAAGTGACCAGATGCTTTTCAGTTGGTATGTAGGATAGGAATAGTGTTTATTATCGATTGTATGTTGTATATTGACTTTGTAAAAATGTAAATAATTAATAAACAATAAATTTTGCCCAATGTAGGATGTTGGTGACCCTATGTGGGTCAGTTTTCGATGTGAGACATAATCGGGGAGGACCCAAATGTGGGACATGGCACCTAGTAGGAGGCATTATGGTCACCTTAATATTTTACCAAATTAAGTTTGGGTTGCGTAACCAATCTGAGGGTTCGTCGCTGAACTATCAGCTGCAAGTTCTATCACGCTAAGAAACGGAACCTAGAATCACGATCCGACGAGAATTATTGTTCCTTACCACGACCTGTTATTGCCTTATGGGTTGTTTGTTATACACCATACATCTGTGCCTGAAGTGCGACTTGACCAATTGATGGCATATATTTCCATGAATTCATAGACATCCTCTCTTCACAATTAATTTTTATTAGATTCGATACCGTAATTATACATAATAAATGAACATCAAAGTATTTCATATTATAACGGAATCGAAATTTCTATATTTACTAATTTAGATCTGTCTGTTATTTCTAATGTATCCTTCCAGTAAAAATTTATACTTACGAATATTTGACCGACATTTGCGCCCTTGGGAGTTTTTACATGGTGAGGATGAAGCAGGTTGGGGACAGCAGAACAAAACAACCTTCAGGTACAGAATCCTTGAGAATGATGTAGATTCACTTTGGATGTGTTCAGCTCGTACTTAAACTGTTTGTAAATGGCTGGTGGAAACCTTCCATTCCAGACAATTTCATCTGACAAAGATCTTAGAGGTAATCTGTTGTTATGCACGGCTCGTTTCTTGGATTAAAAATATCTGATCGGACATCACATGACTTTCGAACATCGGACCGTTTTTGACTTATGTGAGATACGCACGTACGAACGTACGAAAGTACGTACAGATGTCAGAACGAAACTAGTCAAAATGGATTCAGAGATGGTCAAAATGGATATTTCCGTTGAAACCTGAAAACCGAAAATTTTCGCAATTACAATACTACCTTTACAAGGAAATAAAAAGGTAAAGCCAATTTTTACCAAAATCTAGCATATGATTTATATTAATATAAAAGTTTTATATTCCAAATTTTAAATGTTTTGCATTATATTTTAATATAATGTTTGATGAAAATCTATTATGACTTTCAGGTAAAGTACAACTTTCGGTGATCACGTAGGGACCAAAAAGGGAGTTTCGCAACTAGATGTTACAACAATCCCAAATACAGAATTTTAACTTTTCAACCGTTTTTGAGTTATGTGAGATACGAATGAACAAACATACTGACGTCTCGACGAAATTGGTTAAAATGGATTTTCTGCGTACAAGAAAGTAAAAATGTTTCAAACTGTGTGATATATTTAAACTATAAGAAGCTTTGCTATCATACTTTGAGAACACTAGACAAGCCCTTTTTATATATGCTCAATTTTAGCCAGCTTAACTTCGTTCCTGTCCTCCATGTTGGTTATGGAACAAGTACCTTGATCTAGATGCCAAAGGGATCGTGCTAATTACGACAATGCAGCATCTTTCTCATTGTCTTGACGATAACAGGCAAGGCATATTGGCTTTCGAATTGTTTGGGAACGATTACGAAATTTTGTAATAAATACTACTTAAGTCTCTCCTTATATTTATGTTGTGCAATCCAATCTGTATTGATATATTTCCTTATAGCAATGATCATCTTGTATTATTTAATAATTAGTTGTTTGTTTTTTTCATATAGGCGCTTGGATATAAAATTATATCTCTTGTTAACTCTCTTGACTTCCCTAAACTAGAGCTTGACAGACATTTGTGCAAGACAGAGAGGAATGGAGGCAACGTATTGATGCGACGAAGACCCATACCGAGTTGTAGTGCCTGTGATGATGTTAACTCTCTTGTTAAACAATCCAAAACGTTATTTCTAATTTATTCTTCTTAGTGCGTCACGGCAATTACCATGAATAAGCATCCAGCTCTTCTTGGTTTTAATATAATTTAAAGATTTCTTTGTAGACATCTCGTTTTCCTAGCCAGAAAAGCAAACTGATCCAAAGCATCTTAAGTTTTCTGCTCGTAGTTAGTGCCTCTATCTCTGTAATTATATTATTACCCCTAATCGCACTGGTAGAGGGTTTGATTAAATTTGTTTTCATCCTTAGAGGTAAAGGCAAAGTGAATTTAGTACTTCCAGATCTATAATACTGTGATTGGGGAACAAGTGAGCTGAAAAGTGAAGTCGGTAAACCTATCTAATATTTCATGTTGCTGAAAAATGGATAACCATGGACTGACAGAAGAGTAAGTAACTGTTGCAGAAAAATGAAGTGCCTCGAAGGATTGCAGGGAAAACAAGAAGTGCTCCGCATTAAGGCGATCAGGGCGGAACTGAAGATCGCGTCGATGAAAGAGTTCTTAGAGTCTTGTCAATTAAAATAGATTGACCAGTATTGAAGACTAGAGGGATTCATTGGTGACTATGGACTATGGCTGTGAAGGTAGAAGACCCCGAACATCCCCTAAGGATGTCATACCTTGAGTATGTCGTGCGCTTGTGCAGAAGGGAATAAGGTATCCGACAAGCTTGGAAGCAAGGCTGTTAATGGCATAACTTGAATGCGTGCAGTGGTGTCCGGCACTTGCAATGCAATGTCAGTTGTTTAGTGTTCTCAGCTGGTCTTGTTTTCTTCTTAACAGCTTGCAAATTTCTAGTAGCACAGCATGTATTACCCATAGCGAGTAGGTCTCTCATGTAGTCTTTCACAATTATTGATTTATTCCAGACAGCTGATTTAATGCAAATAAAGGTTTCTTGATAGCGGACACTTCTCACTTTTCCATGGCTTAGGACAATTTTAATGAAATTTTGTCTGTTTGGGATAACGCCGGATAACCTATTGTGTTATCAGATTTAAATGCGTCATCGTGGAATATTCGAAGGTCCTTATACTTTACCAAGAGCTCTGAAAAAATGTTTTGGTCTTCCGTCGAAAAGAAACCAAGATTGTAATATTCAATTGAATATTAACGACTGTTAATATAAATATCGATTTGTTACTGTTTAGTAGCCACTAAAGATATGGTTGTTAATACGACGTACATTAACGTGTTAAAAAAAGTAGGATTGAAATTATATTATTATGAAGAATCATTTATTTGTTTATTTTGATAAATTAAGTCGCTTCTTTGATTCCTTTTAAAGTGCTTTAATAAAATTAAAACACTAATTATTCGTTTCTGAGTATAAGTCCAGTCGCGATCGAGAAAAATATTAATTTTTTAATATAAATTACCAATTGACTCAACGTCGCGACGTGATAATTAAATTAAAAAATTAGTAGAAACGAATTGTATAAGTTTTGGATTAAATCGGTATGTACCTGGTGAAAAAAATTCACAAAACTGCCGAAAAATTGTGTTTTAACGTTTAAGATTTGCAAAGTTTTAGAAAAATAAAAACTAGTGTATTTAAAAATACTGGAAAAATGAGTTTTAAACCATCGAAATCAGTCGATAACTGTTCGCAAAGAAAAAAAAATAAAAAATAAATAAAAATCGAAAAACTGCCATTTTTGGACATTTAATTATAGGCCTGTATTATCGCAGAAATTTGTTTATGAATTTAAATTGTGGATTTTAGTAATTTCCGCGAACAATAAAAAAAATATGAAAAAATAATTAAAAGTTTTCGCTAATATGAAAAAAACAAAACAGATGCTCTTTGTTTTGACAAGAACTAAAATGATACCAGACCGATTTTTCAAAGAGATATTTGTTCGCAAAGAGTTGTTCTACAACCCTGTGGTCATGAAATGTATGCGAGATTCGATTTAATGCCTCAAAAACGCGTTTTAGGCTAGTTAATCTGGGACTCTGGTTGGAAGTAAGTTTTGGAAAGCTGGAAATGGTTTTAATCTGTTCATTAGAGGTCAGATAATAGTAACCTACGTTTTCCCAGTTCTAATTGGTGAGCCAAGGCGGAGGGGCGAGGAAAATCCCAAATTTTGGGACTTTTTTTAGTTTTTGGTCTATAACATTTAAACGGCGCAACGTAGGGAAACTTGTATTCCATTATAAATTAAAGAGCATTAAAGTCTGCGTAAAATGAGCACCTCAAACGTTGGTGTCGGTTTGACAGAAGAATCAAAATTGAAAATCGAAAAACATCGAGGCTCCAGTTGAGACCAGAGAAGCATCTCGGAGAAAAATTTTGGAGAAGTTCTGAAAATTTATCTTTTATGTTTTGCAAGGTACTGATTACGAATTTTAACTTTGTTACCGCGAATTTTTCCTGGAAGTATAAAAAAAAGCAAACAAATATTTGTTTTTGTGTTTTTTTTTAGCTCATACCTGGAAATCATGCATAATTCAAGCAAGTCCTGATAATTATTTTATACCAAATTAAAGAAGAGTAAATTATCTGCAATTTCGATTCTCGAGATTTTTTTTTGTTTTAAAAACTTCGTTTTGAAGGGAACGGAAGTCGAAATTATGAGGTAGAATGTCTAAATTAACTTTTGAGAAAGAGCTCTCGGAAGAAAATTTTGAAAAAGTTCTGAAAATTTGTTCATTTATGTTTTGTAGGGTACTTATTACGAATTTTAACATTGTTACCTTGAATTTTTCCAGGAAGCTGAAAAAAAGGAAAAAAAAAGTTTTTTTTGCGCATGCTTTGAACACCATATCTTATTTAATTTAGTATGAAAGAAATATTTGAATTTATTCGAATAATACATGTTTTTCAAGCTATAGGCATAATATAACAAAACAAAATTGTTTATACTTCCAGTGAAAATTCAAGGTAACTAAGTTGAAATTTGTAATCAGTACCTTAAAACACAAATTACCAATTTTTCAGAACTTCTCCAACAATTTCCTCCTCCAAAACTTTCATCCGATTAAGATTAATTGAGATATTTCACCTCATAATTTCGACTATGCGTTCTTTTCAAAACGATGCATTATACTTCCGGGAAAAATTCTAGGTAACAAAGTTAAAATTCGTAATCAGTACCTTGCAAAACATAAACGATAAATTTTCAGAACTTCTCCAAACATAAACGATAAATTTTGGGAACTTCTCTAAAATTTTCCTCCGAGCTCTTTCTCAAATAATTTAGGCATTCCACCTCAAAATTAAAAACACACACAAAAAAATATCCTTTTGCTTTTTTTTATATCTCCGAGAAAAATTCGAGGTAACAAAGTTAAAATTCGTAATTAGTAATCTGCATAACATAAATTATCAAATTTTCCTCCGAGATCACCTTTCTGGTCTCAACTGGGATCCCGATGTTTTTCGATTTTGACTCTTCTGTCAACCCGAATCCAACTTTTGAGATACTCATTTTACGCCTAATTTAATGCTCTTTAGTTCATAATAGAATAAAAGTTTCCTTACGGTGCGCCGTTTAAATGTTATAGGCCAAAAACTGAAAAAAGGTCCGTAAATTTGGTGTTTTCCTCGCCCTCCCTTCTGCCCCGGCCTTGGCTCACCTATTAGAACGGAGACAACTTAGGTTACTATTATCTGACCTTTAATGAACAGATTAAAACCATTTCCAGCTTTCCAACACTTCCAACCGCATTGTCCGAAAGGTCTAGATTAACTGGCCTAAATCGGATTTTTCTTACTTTAGCCGCATGGGCGTGCGAACAAAGGGGAAGTATTACGTACCATGAAAATTTATTAAAATTTTTAGATACAATGTTTACTGTAGATAAGCACTATTAAAAATCTCTATTTAAGCCCCGAAAGATGTTTCTACGACAATTACTAGACCTATAATTAAATGCCCAAAAATAGCAGTATTTTTTCCGGAATATTGTTGATCAATTTCAATTGACCAAATTTTTTTTTTCCTTTTTGCCTTTTTAAGCAATATTACGTTCTAAATTTGTTTTTCCAAAAATAATTAAAAATCTTCGGGCTTGTAGTTTTCATTGGAATATGTTTCGGGGTTTCAATTAAGGTTTTTAATAGTAAAGATTGCAAATAAAGATTGCTTTTCGTGGTACGTAATACTTCCACTTCGTTTGCACGTCCGAGCGGCCGAAGCAAGAAAAAAACAGATTTTCAAACGGTTTTTTGAGGTATTAAATCGAACCTCGCATACATTTCATGACAGTAGGGTTGTAGAGCAACTCGTGAACAAATTTCGCTTTGAAAAATCGGTCAGAGACCATTTTAATTCCGGTAAAAACAGAGAACATATGTTTTTTTTTCATTTTCACGAAAAGTTAAAATTACTTTCCCATGATTTTTTATTGTACACAGAAAATACTAAAAGCCACAATTTAATTTTATAAGCAAGTATCTGCGACAATTACAGTCCTATAATTAAATGTCCAAAAATGGCCATATTTATCAGTTTTAATTTTTTTTTTTGCGAAAAGACTTTGATTGTTTAAAACTAATTTTTTTCTGTATTTTTAAACGCTATTATGCACTGGTTTTTATTTTTCTTAACCAAAAAATCGCAAATCTTAAACTTGAAAAAACAACTTTTCTGCAGGATTGTGATTTTTTTTTTTTACTAGGCTGCTACACACCGATTTTTATCTAAAACATATACAATGCGTTTCTGCTATTTTTCTTTTAATCATCGTGTTAAGAATCTCCATTCGAAATTTATTTAAAAAAATGAACTATCGCGCCTGGACTAGTAATAGTTTGGCTTGTTTTGGATAAGGAAAGATTAATCTACATCAAAACACATTTGTTTTTTACGTTTTTTACGTTTTTTACGTTAATTTGTTTTTTTTTTACGATCACAAGATTGTCCGTTCATCATTATGAACGGACAATCTTGTGATCGTAAAGCGCCAAATCCGGTTTTAGAATATAGGAGGAAATAAATAATTATTTAGAAAACCATAAAGGCAGTTAACAACTGAACTACGCCGATGTTTGGCCAATCCCTGTGTCCCTGATCTCCTTTTAGTAACGAAAACAGACCCAGAGGGAATTCCATGAATCCCGCAGGTGAGAGAGGGACTCGAGAGGGATAAAACTTAAGTAATTTATATCGTTTCTCTTCTACAGGGGTTTCGCAAGGAGATGGAGTGGCTCCCCGAAAAGCGGGCAACATATCCACCATTAGGCTACCGTTCTCACGGGCCGTTGACATCCGAAACATCCGCGCTCCTCCGCGCCCAATTCTTGTTTTTTACTAAGGGCCAAGAACAGTCTTCCAAGAGGAAGCTTACACTTATTCGTATACATTACAATCACAATATGGTTTTGTACGCTAGCGAAAGCGGGTCTGTCTATTGGCTATTGTCTCGTAATATTTTGCCGTGCCTGTGGAAATAAATTTAGGCAAGTATACTAAATCTGCCTTGATAGCAATCCCGAATGGGGCATAATTTATTGGGGGTTTTCTTATCAGGTTTCGGATGGTTTAATCTTTGAAATCAGGTTAATTAAGGTAATAATTTAGATTGCGTAATAAATTAGATCTGGGTACAGGGGCGTCTGAAAAAAGTTTCACACGTCTTAATCGTTTCTTTAATTTACTTTTATTTATGCTATTTAATGTAATATTTTGCAAATTTTCGAAGTTTTGATCTTTCACGTAAGTGAAATATTTAATATTTCAGATATCGCATTTCATATTTAAATGTGCTTTACAATAATGTAAATACGTTTTTTAACCTCGACTATTTTTAACTAATACATGTTAATGATGTTTAACACCTTAAAATGAATGATAAAGCAGAAATGATCTGCTATTATTACTGTAGGAAATTTCGTAACGTAACAGTTGTTAAAAGGGACTGAGTTTGGATTACAATAACTATCAAGGATCCTCACTCCTTCCAAAACGGTGTAAAATGTGTACATCAATCTTAACTAGTCGAATTAAATGACTGCACCATTTAATTATCGGAGGCTATCGATGTGGCTTTGGACGTAACCGTTCATTCAACAATCGATTAAATGTTTTCTTTACGGCGAATGTTTGAGAAAAAATTGGAATAGGGCGGTAATTCATCCATCTGCTTTATATCAATAACAAAAATGGTCTATGATTCTTTTGACCGCCAGAGGTTGTGTAATATTGTTGAGCAGTGAAAACGATGTAAACGTCCGAAGGGACGTTTACATCCAAGACGAAGAAGGAAGGATTTTATTCTGACTGATGTTGAGCATTTTGGTTTTTGAAGAGGGTCGGTGGAACTAGGCAGCGATTGGTGGTGTCGACTTCGAACCTTTAGGTTCACATACGCATGCTCATATCAACATGCATAGTCTAATTTAAAAATTGTATTATCAATACAAAAATTATATTAAGTTACGGATAAAAAAATCGCTAATACAATAAATTAAACATTACGCACTACAAATTAGGCTAAAAATCATACATAAACAATATTTGTAATCATTTTGGATTAGTTCTTCGAGTTTTTGACGCATTTAGTTTCTTCTTACGATTTCAAGAGGTTAAATTTCTTTCGAAGTTTTTATTTTCTAGTTACTCTGGACGTCACTCTTCATTAACTTGGTTGTTCGGAAACTAGACAGATAGACACTTAGTTAAAAAAACAAAGTTTTTAAATCTGTTTTGGTAGGTCGATTTATCAAATATAAAAAAACAGAAAGTATATGAACACCGTTAGAAACACCAGCAAATGACAAAAAGAGGATTGAGCGAATCATGAATATTGTTTTAAATAAATATAAAGGAAAAAAAATGTTTAAAATAATTGCGGCAGTTTCAAACCTCTCACCAGCTGATTGTAACCTCTCTCTCAGCGCAACACATCAGCATAAGATGTTTACAAATTCGAGCTATCGAAAATCGACTGTATTTAATTCCGTGTAAATGCTTTCACGCAGCAGGCTGAATAAACGTGACTTGTAGTTAGTTCGACACTTCTTAAATGGTTCCGCATAATTTTATTTTTTTCAGCGAGCTACACATGTATACATATAAAAAAAAGGTAGTCTTAAATTCTGTCAACGGGGACACTGAGAGCTATCTGCCGGTTAAGGGCTGAAGACGGCGATTATAAAAAGGCGGATGGCCTTAGATGGAGCAGTGAGGACGTAGGTGTGATAGAGGACAGAAGCGCTAATGAGAAAGGCAGATAGAGGAAGAGCTATCTCCACCAATCGCCACGACTCCAGATCCTCCTTAGGCTAACACTGCCCTCCTCCATAATGAGCTCCCTCACCTAACCTTTCCTCCCCTACCTCCCCTTAACTGGAAATCTTATTATTAAATCAGTTACATAAGTCTATAAAACTATTAGTATCATATCGATTTGAACCTGGTAGTGATATTAGTTTTTTAAAAAAAGTATTAGTTGTCCTTCAAATTCTGTTCCATTATATTGTACGACTCTGAATCAGAAATTGAATTTCGTGACAACACTACCCTATCTGTTTTGAGGTCAAAAACTTCTCGCGACCTGATTGCACATCGTCATAGTTTTCGAATTGCACTCCCATCCTGATTACACACCATCACAGGTTTCTAATTTCTGTCTTTTCGAAGAATATGCCACCTAGCGGAAAAGACAACGGGCAGACCGCTCGACGCCAGTCACGGGGAGCGTGAGGCAAGAGCTTCCAGTTCTTCGAATTTCGCTTGAGCCAAACGTGACCGACTTTCTTGCTGCGGAATTGGTCTTTTCCGGTTGATCAAACTTTTTTTTTTTTTTAGAATGATATATTTTATTCTGTAGTTAAGTGTGAAGGCAGGCTTCCGAAGTAATTTTTTTCAATAATATTTCTGAAGACCCTGAACCATTTTTTTCTCCGGAACTTTTCTGTTCAATAAACATGAGTAAATGAAACGCGAACAACGTTTAGGAGCATAATTTGATTAAGTGGATATTGTTAACAATGTTATAATTTACTTATGAAGAGAAAATCTATTTATTGTTGGGCTCAAATTTTAGCAAACGAAAGTTTTTATTTTAGTTTTCGCTTATTTTTTGAGTCATAATAATCATTTATTTTCAGCTGTTCTTGAACACAAAATGAAATCTTTCAACTGGTGAAACCCACTAGATCTTAGCCTTATTGTATTTCTGTCAAAGTTTTTTGATCAGGCTAAGTACTATACTTTATTATAATTAATGGCATATCGTTATCTGCCCTGAGGATAATAATAAAATAAGCATATGGGAACTAAAAATGATCCACGGTTAGCAAAAATTCTCCAGTGCTATGATTTAATTTGAAAAGATAATATCTTATATTATAGAGAGAAAAGATTGTAATATTGCATAATATAATGTTCAAAAGAAGTTAAAAGAACATAATCTTAGAACAGTATTTTCTCAAAATAATGTTTTGGCTTCATGCGTTTCACTTGAAACCGGACGTTATGATTTCAAATGTGATTTAAAAATCAATAATATTATTATTCACTTTTTTTAACAACTATGGCTGCTTAGTGCAGCCATTCACTCATCTATGTTTTTTTTTTATGTATTCAGTTTAAGTACCTTGATTGGAATTGAACCTTGGGCAATCTACTTGTGAACTGATTAAAATTTATTGAGAAGGTGATCAATGATTTAATTACGATTCAATTCTCGGTGGTGACCTACGCTAGTGCATCACGATCGCCCTTCCATTCCCGTTCATCGCTTTTTTTTTTTTTAGTTGTCCAGGGAGTCAGAGCGGTAGCTCTTTTGTGTAAATAACGATCTCTATTCCTCCTCTCCCACCGGCCCTAAGCTCTCGCAAGATCTCTATTTTTTGAACCTTCGAATCTTGGAAAAGAGAGCTTTGCGGCGAGTGAATCATTCTGATTTGATATATTGAAAGAGCGCTATCGTCCATCATTAATGAATACCATGTAGTACAACTCAAAACCAGTCGGGAATCAACAAAGGTACCAGTACTAAAACTGGAGAATACTAATAAAAGACCTACTGATTTAAAAGACGCTGGTTAGGGTTATGGTTGGCAAGATACATACTTTTAAAGATTTCAAAGTTGAACGTGAGCCCCGTCACTAAGGTCGTATTTTCACTAATATACAAGACTGAACATATCAAAATGGCTAGAGTGGGAGAAAAATGTTCTGACTCCCAAAAGGAACTTCTTTAACACCAACTCGATTCGTATGCAAATTTTCAATCCAAAAACGCACTTTGGAGGAGCTATAGAGTTACGCAAAACGCGTAAAAACAGGTAACTCAATTTTAAGGGACTTTGCAAGTTCGCAAAAATCTTAAAAACGGTAAAGAATGGGAAAAAGTTGAAATCCCCAAAAGACACTTTTCTACACCAACTGAATCTATTTACAAATTTTCAACGACAAAACTCACTTTGGTGGGACTGTAGAGGTACGCAAAACCATAAAAATCGCGAAAAAGCAGGTAAACATACAGAAATTTTGACTGAAACTTACCCCCAACTTATCGTTCTGCCTTGGAAACAACATACGTAAGAAATTTCAGCTCAGAAGTGCCCTAATTAAGCTATATTTATATATTTTACATGTTTTAGGAGTTATGGTACGGTTATAAAATATTCACTCTCATCCTCCTCCAATGATCTTTGATACAGTACAAAAGTCTATTATTTTCGAGGTAAATACGACTAAAAATAATTGCACTGAAATAAGCAGCATAAATGCCATTCTTCAGACTTACTGTAGATATTACGGCTGTTGCTCCTCCAGCGAAAACTTCTTTTTGTGGCTATGTTGTTCCTGTTCGTTGATATGGTGTTCGGTTTAACTAATGAATGAGAAATTATCTCGTAAAAACTCTCATTCAGCATGATGGATCTCAAAATCATTTATCTCAATTTAAGAAATATGCATTATTGGAGGACATTTAAAATGCTCTCCGACTGAGATGGGACGCTCGGAGGTGGAAGATGATACGGCATGTAAGGAGCGATATACGTGGCCCGGAGAGGTCTAATTGCGGTACCCTGAGCAAAATAAAACAGAGCGCGGCCTAACTAATGGCTAAGAAAGTCGAGGAACAGTTTATAATAAAATACTCGGGCCGCGGGCTCCCACGGTACACCCAGCTGGCATAAATTGCTCCAACTGCCTTCGATCCATTTCCCCGGTTCCTGGCTTTGCTGTAAATTAAAGCCGGCTACCGTAAGTATTTCCCACTGCCCTCCGGCTAAACTGCATTAATACACACTCTTGAGAAATGTGTTCTTCGCTCATCCTCTCGGAGCGCTACCTCCGCTACCGTGGCGGTGGGAGCGGGAATATATTGGCAATTCCCAGTGTTATATTATTTGTTGCCGAGTAATCCCCACGGTATATTATAAATTTAATAAGTTCTTATAAAATCGTTGATGATCATTGTAAATTATGGCCTACGTAAATGAATATTTTTATCGCAAATTAAAAATTATATTTTTCCTTCTGAAACATATTCACAAAAGTTTAAAAAATATGAATTTCATCAAATATAATCTAATGAAGATTTCGTGAATAGTTAATCAAACAGGATTATCAAACAAATCGATTTATTGAATTTTCTGCCATACGATAGGTTCAATATTTCTCCATTTCTAATTAAATTGTTCGGTTCGGAATCGAATCAATCAATTTTTAAAGAAATATGAATAGATCTATTAATTATTAGGATTTATTATATGGCGATATAGTAAATATGAACAAAATCATGCCTGACCGAGAGCTGGAAGGTTTTTCTTTTCTTTTCAGGATGGTATTCCATTAAAAGGAGCGGAGTAACTGAGTAGTGGGTAAGACACTAAACTCCTTCGCATTCGAGTCCGACTGTGGCAAATAATTTATTTATTCTGTTGTGTCCACCGAGGATCGACTCTGGGATTGGAAGACCCTTCTAGGTCATATTCATTCTCTATAAATATAGGGTATATGCATGATAACTATATTTCATTCAAATATTTTTTTTTGCAATCTTTATTGCTATTGATTGAAATTTGATAGCTTTTTCTTTCCAAATTTTTGCAAAATTATAAGTTTAAATTAAACTAAAATTCAATAAATACGTCCGAAATTTAAAATATCTGAACGCAATGCTATTGGTTAGACCGCTGTGTGACGTCAAATTTCATGTTAGTATAACTGTTTTGTAGGCTTGCTGGGTACTTTTGTGATCGACGAAAAATTGAATTATATCACGGTTTCTTTCATTTAGTGTTGTGTGGAATCAATAATTAAAATGACTGAAAGAGGATTTGTTAATGTGCAGTCGAATAATCTTCCAAGAATAGACAGGATTATGATAGTGATGCCATCATGGACGGGTGATTAGCCCAGCGCCAGGGGTCCCGTATCCTCGGGACAACTGACCCACTGAGGTCCCAAGAGGGAAATGTGGGATATGAGGATATGTTTAGGATATAATTGGTTTTAAAGGATAAACTCTTTGTTGGAAATTCTTCTTTCCTGCATAAAAGAATACACCAAATTACTTTTAGGGCTGAATACAAAAACCAAGAAAGCACTATGGATTATTTTGCAAACAACAAGCCTTTCTTCAGTGTGGTAATGGACATAAAGGCAATACACGGGGCAGAAGTCAATACAGACCAACTCTCGCTAGTCTTAGATTCTAGAATTAAGATCTCAAGAGCCAGGAGGAATAAAACAGAGGATTGCCACAGAACAGCTTAGGATAAAGGATAAAATAGTGGTTCGACCAAAGACGTACAAAGAATGCCGATAAATCGTCTGCATGGATGGAAAGCATAAGCAGAAGGAAAATTACCTCGAGAACGGTGAAGAAACAAATGGGAAGACTTGATAGTGGAACTGGCTAGGAGTTTCTCTGGGGGAAGTCAGGAAGCTACAGATAGAGAAGTGATTAAGAAATGGACACAGGCTGCCCCGTCTCCGTAAGTTATATGGGAAGGACAAAGAAAGAAAGAAGAATTTAAAGGATAGAAATAAAAAGGATAGAAATAAATACTTTCTCTTATTAATTTGGAAAAATAAACATAATCTATAAATGCACAAAAAATAATTTTATAAACAAATGCAGTCAAGTATACGAGTACTAATTATTTTATGGAGTGCATGTGACAAACAGGTGCATGTGTTTCTACAGTTAGAATAATTATACCAAATATTTTTGCTTTGGATCCCAACGGTAATCGTATGGTGACTCATTATTTTGTATTGCATATAATTATTTGTATCCTTAAAACGAAGAAAAAATACTAATTATATTCCCATAAAAACATTGATGTACATATTAATATCTCACAAATAAAAAAATATAAAGTAATAAAAATTCATCGAATCTCCTATCAAAACTTTTTGAGCTTATGACAATTTTTTAATATAAAGCAACGAAATTGTAAATTCGATTATAAAGGAAACAATGTATTTATTAAAATGACTTCATAATGATCTTCAAATCAATGCTACCTAGTTATTGGAGAAACTTCATCTCTTCTCATGGCTCTGCACCAATTTTCTCGTATAAATGAGTCTTTAAGAACGAGAAAAATACTTCATCTGGAGCACTTTTTGTTGAATTTTTGCGCATAGGCACAAATCAGTTCTATGGTTATACTAGTGGTTAATATTAAAATACTATGGGTACTCAGTTGTTATCATAGATGCCTATGTACCAAACGATGATGCTTCTGCTGCGAATAAAGATAAATTCTTCGAGAGTTTGAGTATGTTGCCGACAGTAAGATATTCCTTTGGACAGGAGATTTAAATGCAAGATTAGAAAACAGTGAAAATTGTAGGACAGTCGGAAGATATGGGGAAAAAGCAAAAAACGATAATGGATGTCGACTAGACCTTTGTGAAGAAATGGATATGAGAATCTTACATGTATTCTTTAAACATAAGGATATCCACAAGTACACTTGGTGCCAACCAACAAGACAATTATAGTCGGTTATTGCCTGTATAATATTAAGACGATATATTTTTTTTATGCCTCAGAATGTTAGAGTTATGAGAGTTGCAGAATGTGGAAGTGACCATGTGTGTAAGTGACTCTGCTTTACCCAAAGGTTCATACAAACTGAAAATGGGCAGAAAGGAAATATCAACAAATATATACTTGATAGCTTAAAATATGATTCAGTCAGGATGTCATATGAAAATAGATTAAAAAATATGGTAGAAAAGTTGCAAACAAATTCCTTCGAAATGGAAAATCAATGTAAACAGATTAAGAATGCGATTCATGAAGCAGCTCTAGAGGCATTGGGAATACAGGAACGGCATGTGCAATTAGATAAAGAATAGTGAAATGAAGAAGTTGCAATAGATGTCAAAGAAATAGCTTTCCAACCGAGACTCCAAGACTCCGTTTTGTTACAATAATATAAAAGAAGCAGTGGTTAGGTGAAATGGAAAAGGAAGAAAGCTATAATTGAGTTATGAAATAAGAACTGTGAGCACATTGATCGTTGCATACATGGAGAAAAGTCTGCGGAAGCGTGTAAAATCCTCAAATCAATTAAAAGTCCAAAGCTGGAAAATATTAAAATTGGTCCCATACAAGAAAAACAATGGGTAGAGTACTTCTCTACTGTATTGTATTGAAAGAGGATCGGATGGAATTCATGTGGGAAGAAATGCAAGATTATGCAGAAGAATACGCTCTCGGTAGAAGTCTCAGTAGATGAATTAGATTGTGCATTAAGGAACATAAAAAATGGAAAATCACCAGGACCAGGAAACATACCCATAGAGTTAATAAAATATGGACCTCTTGTACTTAAAAGAAATTGGCCGAGCTCATGTCACTTTGTATAAAACAAGGAACGGAGAATGGACGGGGGGGAGAGGGGGGAGAGAGGAAGGGAGGGGTCATTTCACTTCTATTTACAAAAAAGGTAGTAAAAAGTTATGTTCAAAATTCAGAGGGATCACAGTAACTAGTAGCTTGAGTAGATTATACGGAAGAATAATAAATAAGAACAAAAAAACTTGTATCAATGGAAATGAATTTTTGAGACGTAATTGCAGAATATTTAGACTACAACAAGCTCCAGATAATGGCATCAGGGAAAAAGTAAAAGAACGACTTAACATCCTATACGCCAATGGGACAAAAAAGCTGAGTTGGTTTAGGTACGTCATGAGAATGTTGGACGACCGTTGGCCTAAAAGGATGCTTAAGCTTTTACCATGTGAAAGAGATGGATGGAAGGTGTACATGAGGCAATGGCAGCAAGAGGACTCCGAGAGGAAGATTTCTACGACAAAAAGAAATGGCGGCAAGGTTTATTAGGAAACGACAAATGACCTTATGTTGTAATAAAGCCGTTTATATATATATTTTTTTCAAATATCATGCATGTACCAGATCTAGGTGATTTCTGAGAGGAGCTTTTAAGTGCTGTGGCATGAATTTCTCAGTCATAATTTGTATTTGTATTTTTCATGCCGATATTTTATAAACCTATTTCTGTCTACCAATATATTTTTGTGTTAAGCAATGATGAGCATGGATATAAAAAATTAAATTGAATGAACAATATAAAAAAAAAATATTTATGGATATTTTTTTATTCACGAAATAGAGAAAAATAAAATCAAGTACATTTAATTATTAGTTTATTTGCTTATTAGTGTGTTTTTCTTCCTTGGCCGCATCCCTGATCAATTTATCCTTACAAATATAATAATATCAATATATTAACTGAATTGCAATGTTTTAGTTCAACTATTCAATTATCTTGAAAAAACTAACACATAACACAAAAATTCACGGTGCTGTCCAAATCGGAACTGAGAATCATCAATGTTTTCATTGATAAAACCGACAGATGGGTCGTCGCGGTCGGCTCAGTTTCCGCTCCTAAATTCCGTACAGAGAGAACTTGCTACTCGCGCTCGGATCGATTGCAGAGCGGAGCACCTTTGTATATACTCGTACACCACCATAACTATCAAAGTGGCTTTGTATGTAAAGTAGTATTAGATAACGAAAAAATCATAACAAAAGTAATCATCACTGATTAACGTCCGAGAGAATAATAAGACGTAGATGGGACGATTACAGTAGATCTGCTCTAATGGGTTTAGATTTTAATGGATTTCAGTAGAGTATGGAGGCATTTGAGCACCGAGTTTTTGTTTATTCGGACACTACAATTCGTGTCTCAACCATTTCGTTTAAAATGATTTAGTTGTTTTTATTGCTTTGCCTAAAGAGGAGAGAGCGGGGAATAGAATTAACAATAAAATATACTAATAACCAGTTTCTCCTCAACGGTGTACAGTACCTTTCCAATCGATGGAGAGTGCTCAATCAATTATCTGCTCACATTCGGATTTTCATGTATAGAGCAGTTGTTGGAAGACACAGCGATCCAACTGTCGTGACCACCGAATTGCGTGCCGCTGCTGGCTGGGAGAAGATATTGACCTATATGCTGTAATTGCTTTTAGATCCAACTTGCCATAATATTGGTTACCATTAGCCTCACGCTGGTTTCAGATATTCCGTGCTCCATATAAAACTTCCCTTTACAGAAGTTGAAAAAAAAAAGGATTAGAGTAATCGATGAACGAGATTTGAAAAAAGTTTTCGTGCCAATCAATCGAACACACTGGCGATTAAAGTTTCGAAAAAGGACGGAAATCTTGCAAAAGATAGAAGATTTCAGGGTAATACTTTTTTGCTTGTTATTTTTAGTATGGTTGAGTAAAAATTATACCTTCTCAAATCAACTGCCTGTTTAAATTGTACTTCAACAATTTAAGAAAAGTTTAAAAAAAAACAGTGAAGGACTTTTCTTCCTAGTTAAATGAGATTGGCATCATTCCGCAATTGTTTTCTAAATAATTTCAGAATTCGATATATTTTCTAATACTTTTTTCTGTACAACGAACGGAGTAGCTCAGTGGTAAGGCACTGTGTTACTATGCTCCCGGTCTCGGATTCGAGACTGGCTGTGGCAGATAATTATTTATTCTGTTATCAGCCGTGGATCGACCCTGTGGGATTGGGAGATCCTCCTGGGGCTCACCAAGCCTCTATAAAGTGGGCACCCTTAATTGGGAGAAAACCTGACGGTTGAGTCTGAGCTCGGGCAAATCATCTCCTTTGCACAACCGTTGGCAATATTAGAAACAGTACAGTCCGTACCAAGTAATGAACCCAAGACCCTTCATGGGTTGTAGTTGTAAAGGTTTTTCTTTTCACAAAAATTATACCAATTTTCATAAATATTAATCAATTTGGAAAATGGGAAAAAAGAAAAAATGATAACGATTTTTTATGTCTAGTACTTACAAATTGTTGATTACTGTGTACATACGGTGATTTAAGAAAATTAAAAAATTACCCTCGCATATGAATCGTACCACACTTCATATTGATTTAAGGCTGTTTTGCGTTGTAACTGATCGTGAAAAAAGTGTTACGTACAGAGTTGATGATTACATGGGTTATAAAAAAAAATATATATAAAAACCTTATAGGTATCTTGGTGAGGAATTAAAGAACAAAAGAAAAAGAGGCCCTGGTGGCCGAGAGTGTTAAGGCCTCACCTTAACAACATCGGGTCTACAGCAGCGCCGCGGTTGAAATTTGGCCAGGGCGGGCTTAAATTTATTTTGTGGTGGACCCACGGAATGAACCTCAACCTTCCCACTCTGGTTCGAATAAATTGATTACCAGTAGAATAATCTGTCTGCCTTAAGTGGAGTAGGTAAGAGTTGGTAATCGCCAAATAAAAATATCTGATGTGGACACTCCATGACTTCCTTTTACGCCTATTAAACTATAAATCAGTGGCTCAAAAAGTTAACCTGAATTTGGTTACTAATTTCCGAAGATAGCAGTTACTCAAAAACGACAATCGGCGTCCCGAAATAAGTCTATTGACTCACACACACATACTCTTGTTTCTGGAGGTCTCATTCTGTTATTATATCTCGTTTTCTTTCAGTTGGTAACAAGTTCCCAAGAGATTTCTTCTTGTTCGTTGACACCATTAGAATTGTCTTTGTCACTAGATAAAGCATTGGAAATCGACGGTTTCAACATTTTAAGCGAAAGACCGGCATGATCTATATCTATTTTTTCTGCTGCAGACTTGTCCAACTCACAAATGTAGAGGAAAAAAAAGTATTTTTCACTCAATTTTAACACTTAAAACAAGTAATACATTTTTTTAATTAGAGAAGAACCTAATTTAACACGTTTAGAACCTAAAAATCACCAAACCATTTGTGTATTAAATATCTTTATACCTTTTGATGTAAGTTTATTTTGACCTTCAAGTAAAGTACCCCTTTCGGCTCTTCAGTCAGAATCTGTTATATTATTTATATTGATATAAAAGTCTAATTTACCAAATTTGAGATGTTTTACATCATATTTAAATATAATATTTGATGAAAGCCTAATATGAGCTTCAAGTAATGTACCACTTCCGGTTTGCCAATTTTAACGAAGTTTGTTATGTTATTTATATTACTACGTAAGCCTTATATATATATATACCGAATTCACGAGGTTTTTCATTATATTTTAATACATTTTTTCAGGAAAATCAATAATGACTTTCAAGTAAAGTACCGCTTTCGGTAATCATGCAGTAACCAAAAACGGAAATTCACAACCAGATTTTAGAATAATCCTTAATACAAAATTTTAACTTTCTATAGCTAACCGTTTTTGAACTATGCGAGATACGTATGTACAGACGTCACGACAAAACTTGTCAAAGTAGATTCAGGGATGGTCAAAATAGATATTTACGTCGAAAATGAAAACCGAAAATTTTCGCGATTACAAGGAAGTAAAAATAATAAAAAATGTAATAATTAACTGTTTTGAAATGGATTAAGTGCTTATAATTTAAAAAACGATTAAATTTTATGAAATCTCTTTTGCTATCTCTAAGACCCTTTGCTAAATGCTAAATATGTGATGTGGACACCCCATGACTTCTTTGTACGTCTATTATACTATAAATCGGCGGCTCAAAAACTGACCCTGAATTTGGTAGTAACTAGTAAGTGTCCGAAGATAGCAGTATCTCAAAAACGACGTCCATCTATTAACACATACAGACATACACTCACACATAAGCTCTTGTTTATGAAGGTCATATTCCATTATTATATGTCGTTTTCTGTCTGTCACTAGACAAAGCATTGTAAATCAACGGTTTCAACATTTTAAGCGGACGAACCCGCTTAACTTATTGTGTTATACTCCTGCTGCAGACTCGTTCAACTCACAAATGGAGAGGAAAATAAGTATTTTATACTCAATTTTAACACATAAAACAAGCAATAAAATAGAGGTAAGGAAAAGGATTTTGATGGCTAACCGTTGTTACTATGGATTGAAACAGCACTTGAAAAGTCACTTAGTAACTCAGCGTACCAAGTTCATCCTGTATAAGACTCTCATCCGACCGGTTCTGGATCCGAGACATGGACAACAACAAAGGCTGTGGAACACGACCTTCTGGTATTGGAACGCAGGATATTAAGAGGAATTTGTGGTCCAGTACTTGTAGATGGAGAATGGAAACGGAGGAAGAACCAGGATATCTACAAGAAGTTTGATGGCCCTGATGTCGTTAAATTTATAAAAGCAGCCCGACTCAGATGGGCAGGCCATGTTGCCAGAATGGGAGACGATATGATACCAAGGAAGCTCCTGACTGAGATCCTTAATGGTGGACGATGCGTCGGAAGACCCAAGTTGCGATGGAGGGACTGTGTGGACACCGATGCAAAGAAGTTTGGAGTGAGAGACTGGATGGTGGCAGCAAAAAATAGGGACACCTGGCGGTTGCTGTTGGCGGAGGCCATGACTCGCTAGCGGGTTGTAGTGCCAAGAAAAGAAGAAGAAGAAGAATAAAATAGTGAACAAAAATCGAGTTTATAACAATTATCACTGAACCTGTATTAAATCTGTAGGTATTAAATGTAGTTATACCTTATGATTTAAGTTTATTATGACCTTCAAATAAAGAACCCCCTTCGGATCTTCAATTTCAACCAAAATTTATTATATTATTTATAATGATATAAAAGTATAATTTTCCAAATTTGAGATGTTTTACATTATATTTTAATATAATGTTTGATGAAAATCAATAATGACCTACAACTAAAGTACTACTTCTGATTTTCCAATTTAACCAAAATTTATTATGTTATTTATATTAGTATATAAGTCTTAAATATCAAATTTAAGAATTTTTTCATTACATTTTAATACAATTTTTGATGAAAATCAATAATGACCTTTAAGTAAAGTACCACTTTCGGTAATCATACAGTAAACAAAAACCAGAGGTTCACAACTAGATTTTAGAGTAATGCTAAATACAAAGTTTTAACTTTCTAACCGTTTTTGAGTTATGCGAGATACATACGAATGAACGAATGTATGTACAGACGTCACCATGAAACTTGTCAAAATGGATAGGTATATATATATATATATATATATATATATATATATATATATATATATATATATATATATATATGTACAAAGGTATACATTTATTACAGAGATCATATTATGGTTCGATGATGAAGATTAGAACGCGATTTTTTTTCCACGCTGATTAAGCAATTTGATTACTTGTTTTATGTGTTAAAATTGAGTATAAAATACTTGTTTTCCTTCCCATTAGTGAGCTGAACAACTCTGCAAAGGAGGATTACATATAATTTAAGCGGGTTATTCCGCTTAAAATGTTGAAACCGTCGATTTCTAATGCTTTATCCATTAACATAGGAAGAAAACGGCATATAATAAGTGAATAAAACCTTTATAAACAAGAGCTTATGTGTGTTTGTGTTTATGTGTCAATAGATGGACGTCGGGACGCCGAGTGTCGTTTTTGAGTACTGTTATCTTCGGAAACTAGTAACCAAATTCTGGGTATCTTTTCGAGCCGCCGATTTATAATTTAATAGGCGTACAAGGAAGTCATGGGATGTCCACATCAGATATCTTTTTATGTTTCTATTAAACAGAAAGTTTTATCGATGGCCTCGCATCCCCATCTTTTTGCTTCAATTTAAACAAGAAGATTGATTTCAAATTTAAATAAATTGGTCAAGCTTAAACTGTAACTTTTTATGTTGTAATAAGTAAACATGTTTGTTTTATTTTACACAATTATAGAACAAATGTTAAACATTTTCTGAAGCAACACCCTCACTAATTTTATCTACGAGCCGCTACTGTTCCAACCTATGATGCTTTAAAACAAATAATCCGGAGAACAACTTATTCGGCGTCCCTGTCCTTAATAATTGACATATTTAAAGAAAACTGCAAGTAAATAATTATATATCACTTTTCTATATCGTTCGTTGCGGTTATGGCCTCTTAAGCATTGAATGATTGTTGATTGTTGAAAGTTGATAATGAGAAACTGAGAAAGATTAGGCAATTTTCGGGAGATGGGAGATTATTTCATGCATTGCGATTTCGCTGTGCAGTATTTTTTTTTTTCTTACGACTCAGGTGTTCGAGACAAGCTTGTGTGCAAATAATTATTGGCTGACGGATAGTTGACAGGCTGCAAATTGAAACGGCCAAGAAAGGTGTGTAATTTTTAATGAGAGGGAAAGTATATTTGAGCTCTCGGCGTTACCTCCTCCTATATTCTCAGAGAGGTTAGGTAAGAGGTGGGGTTAAGCTTCTAAAAATCACATTAGCCCTATAGGAGGCGTCCTCCCACACGATCTTATGTCACAGGGTCATCGGGTCGTTGTGCCTCGACTTCCTGTCATCGCCGTTGTTGCAGATGATTTGTGTACACTGGGCTGGCGACCATGCGCTTAACAAGCCGTCCGAGAATCGCCTTCTTGGCTCTCTGTTTTCCTTGCGAGATATTGGTTCCTCAAGTCCGTGCAACAGTATTTCAAACGTTTCAGAAATTAATAGTAGAAGCTATTATGAAATACACCTCAATTTTGTTGATTTCTGTGAAAAATTGGTTTCCAATTTATAAACAAAAATGTTAAATTGAACCCTATGTTAAACGAATTGAGACTCTCTGCAACGAGACAAATAAAATTGAACATGATATTTCTAAATTAAACATTAAAATTAAGTTAAATATTAAAAATTTTAATTTCTTAGTAAAATTTGTTTTAAAATTATTATCTGTGACCTTTTAACTCGTTGCTCCGTTTCAAAATGTATTGAAACGTTTTAATTTATTCGGTTAGATCAAAAATAAAAATTTAGTTTTATTGAACAAAGATTTATTTACAAACCCAAAAGTATACAATAAACAATAAGCAACAAGCATTTGTACAAAAATCACAAAACTAGACACTAGCCTGGGGCGGCAAGATTTAAGCGAAATTATATTCTTAGATTCAAATGAATTAGCCAGTACAAAACCCTACAAATTATTTCATCATGGTTTTATTTTAATTTTATAAAATTTATTATTAATTATTAAAAGTTTTTCGGAATCATTGTAACAAGAATATAAAATCATCATAAATGGCTGAGATATGGGTGTATGAAACCTCAAAATAGTAATGTCATGTGCCGAGTATCAACTAGTGCGACATGGATACCAATACTGAAAACAATCGGTGTAGTAATCCCGGATAAAAGACAAGGACGGCGGTTATTTTATTATTCTTTTTTTAATGTGATTATTGGATTTAACGCGTATCGATAAAAAAGGTCCATTATTGAAAATGCATTATTTGGACTAGAGAAGCTCTGAAACGCATATATCTGTTGACAACTACACATCGAAAATTCGACCCGATTGCAATACTTTCCTTACCTGGCGTTTTAGGAAAGTAAAACTAATATTAATTTTTTATTATTTTTTTTTTGTTTTATGGCTTTGGTATAATGATTCCAAAAAAATTTATATTTTTCCTCTATCTTCATAAAATACCACTCTTTAGGCGTTCGTTTAGCTATCTATGAATGTTTTAAACCATTCCTTTATTATTTGTTGACCGAGGTTATATAGATGCTTATCAGAAAATCTGCAATAGACTAGTGATTCCGCTTATTAATACCGTTGAATATATTAGGAAGGGATTTGAGCAATTATAGTAATTATTGTAATAGTTCAGTCATTAACTGGTGCCCGTAGGTGTGTATCAATAGTTCAAATAGACTATGCTAATACGGGATAATTTTCTCGGACATGCTGAACGATACGTACCAAGTAACGTTGCATTTCGAAACATACTTTCTTAATTTGAATATTGCTGAATTTAGTTTAATTGTTTATGGCAATTAAATTGGCTGTGCTCGCCAGAGTACTTAGTTAATTTGAATAAACGGTAAAAAAAAAAATTGTTTTTAAATCCAAAACTAATCGCTGCAATATCTTACGGTGCATGCTTAACTGCTGTACGTATTGCTTGCAACCTAAAAAATATTTTTAATAATCAATGTTGAATTATTTATTTATTGTACATAATTGCAAAAAGGTCAAATTGAAAAACAAAAAAAAAAGAGCTCGGTAAAAGTAACGCGACACTTGTAACTAGATAACAGGAAAAATGATATACGTTATTACATTAAATATTTATCTAGATATATTTATTTAAAATGAATGTGGCAAATAGGAAATTTATTCATTTCTAAATCGTCCATGATCTACAATGTTATTCGTAAATACTACAGTATGCCATTCATGGGCAATAATTAATAATGATATAATTTTTTTCAATAATATCCTTTTACTTTTTAACGTATAATTACGTTTCTCCATCTGTGGAGGTAAGGCCGAAAAATTTTCAGACGCGTTTAGTCTCATTTTTAAACGCTCATATCTTTGCTTCTATAAATGCTAGAAAGCAAAGATTGGTATCATTTAACAGTGAAAATGAGCCTTCTTTTTATTTATTTATTTATTTTGTCTTTTATTTGATTATTTAAGAGGGAATACAGTAACCGAGCAACGTTGACCAATTTAGTCATGACGTCACCCCTCAGAAGCTATCAAATTCATTATATCGATTTAAAAAATGAATGTGCTAATAATTAATATTCATTAAATAATCATCCTAATACATTAGGCAATGCCATGGATGTGGAAAGTGCGGCTTCCGTGTATTTTCTGCGGCTTTCAGAAAACTTAGCTCTAGTATTAATTACTTTGTATAATTATGCATTAATTAATACCAGAGCTAAGCACAAACATAAAAGACAATAGAATACAAAATAAATAAAAGCCATTGTGGGTCTTAGGCAAGATGAAAATTATGAAATATGAAAATTGAAAATAATTCATAATTTAATTTTCTGGAAATATTAATTATTGATAAAAACGAAATCAACTAATTTTTTGTTTTGTCTGTAATAACTAATAAAAAAGGTTAAAAAATGGAAGTAAATTAATCCTATTTAATGTTATTTAATTATAGCTATTTTGTAGAAGTAGTGCACAAACCAGAGCGGAGCCGCACGTTCCCTAATTGCCTAAATGCACTAGGATGATTATGATGAATGTTATAATGAATGTTAATTGTTAGCATATTAATTTTAAAATATCTGATGTGCACAACACATGACTTCCTTATATGCCTATTAAACTATAAATCGCTGGCTCAAAAAGTAATCCTGAATTTGGTTACTATTTTCCGAAGATTGCAGAATCTCAAAAACGGTGCTGGGTGTCGCGACATCCATCTATTGACACACACACACACACACACACACACACACACAGACATACTCTTGTTTCTGGAGATCTCATGATCTGAAATTTCCAAGACAATTCTTCGAGTTCCGTGACAACATTTAAACTGTCAATATCACTAGATAAAGCATTGAAAATCGACAGTTCCGATATTTTAAGCGGAAAAAACCCACTTAACTCATATTTTATTCTTCTGCTGCAGACTTGTTCATCTCACAAATGCGATGGAAAACCAGTATTTTACAATAAATTTTAACACTTAAAACAAGTAATAATATTATTTAATTAGAGTGCGTTTATAATTATGTTTATTTTACAAAATTGCGTTTATAACCTTTATCACCATAACATACATTCGGATCTTCAATTTCAGCCAAAATCTACTAATTTACTTATATTTATATAAGAGTCTAATTTACCAAATTTGAGATATTTTACATTATATTTTAATGTACTTTTTGATGAAAGTCTAATATGACCTTCAAGTAAAATACAACTTCCGGTATGCCAATTTTGACTAAAATTTATTATGTTATTTATATTAATACGAGAATATTAAATACCAAATTTGAGAAGTTTTGCATTATATTTAAATATAATTTTTGATGAAAATCCGTAATGACCTACAAGTAAAGTACCATTTCCGGTAATCATACAATGACCAAAAAGGGAGGTTCACAACCAGATTATACAGTAATCCTAGATACAAAATTTTAACTTTCTACGGCTAACCGTTTTTGAGTTATGCGAGATAGGTACGAACGTACCAACTTACGAACGTACGTACAGACGTCACGACGAAACTAGTCAAAATGGATTCAGTGATGGCCAAAATGGATATTTCCGTTGAAAACTGAAAACCGAAAATTTTCGCGATTACAATGCTTCCTTTACTGCCTACAAGAAAGTAAAAACGATATTATGAATTTGATAATATTTGAGTGGTGACGTCATCAACTCACACTCAAAATTGGTCAACGCTGTTAGGTTTCTTTATTTTTGAATTAATTTAAAAAAACAAAAACATTTTCATAGTTAAATGATACCCAGACTTATTAACTTATGCATTAATAAATTTTACTTTTATAAGAAACATCTTTCTAGAATCACTATCCACTGTATACATTATATACAATTAATATAACTGTTATATCATCCACCTATCGTACATAAACCAACTTTCAATTTATAAAATTTATTTTAACAATAACATAATTTTTTTTCCTTCCAAAAATAAGTAATCTTTTACTTTAAAATCACGGGGGTGTGATTTCGTATACCATCCGTCTTTACAATATTTTTTCTTTTCTTTTTATTGTTTATTCTTTCTAGAGAAAATTATGTTTCTAGTTTATTATTACAGCTTCGCTCTGTTTTGAAATATGAACTTAACGTTTCAAGTCTATTGATCTTAAAAAGTTAATATTAGAATTATAATTCTAACCTTATCTAAACCCTAATTATCTAAACTATTTTCAGTTATGCATGTATGTTACACTATCTTCAGCTACATCAAACCCCACTTTTGTAGCATTTTCGTTTTCGATGGTTATGTATCTATAAGAACACCAAAAGTGTTCAACGAATCGGAATCTGCGCTTCTCACATCTGCTATTATAATTATAATGACTGGAATTCTGCTCTAAAAAGCGGCAACGCACTCAAATTATTACGTCCGATACTTTTTTAAGGGATCAGTTACTTCAAAATCGATAACTTGGAATTTTAAGGTAAAATTGTAATAGCAAAAAATTAAATTAATGAGGCATATCTAAATGCTATTGAATTACTTCTGTAAAATAGATATAATTAAATAACATAAAATACATTAAATAGGATTACTAGTTTTTAATTGAGGTTTTTAATTTTATTAGTTAGTACTTTCAAACATAACAAAAAAATAATCGATTTAATTTTTATCAATAATTAATATTTCCAGAAAATGAAATTATGAATTTTTTTAATTTTCATATTTCATAATTTTAATCTTACCTAAGGTCATTATACAATTGTTTTGATTTATTTTATATAAACTATTACCTTTTTTTTTCTGACCAATTTAAAATAACTTGGAATTATCGAAATATTAATTATTTATATCATTATTGGAACATTATTAGGTTTGATTACTATAAAACATTGGTATAGTCCAAAGTTTCCTCTAGTCTTCCATAAGAGACTGATCAATTCTAAACAAGCGCCTAATTTTTATAGAACACATGGGCGTACACAGACATTTTTTCGGGAGGATTTAATAAGAAAAGGACATATAATCGCCTAAATGTCTATAATCACCAAATTGAGCTTTAGTTTAACAACAATTACCGATAAAAATAACCAAAAAATATTAATCATAATACAAAACTTATGTTACATTTAGGGGAGATATATCTCCCAATCTCCTCCCCTGCATATACCATTAATAATGCATAAGCTAGCATTAATATTATTATTAATTTTAATAACCTGTTTGTTGTTGGATCGCGGAAGTTTCTTTTCACATTAAATTTTATGTTTAAAATTCCTTTATTATTTTTCTTATTATTCCTTCATTTTCCGATGTTCTTTCAGATTGTACTGAGTATTCTACGTTCTAAGTAACGTTCATTTCCTCTGTATTGATCCATTCGTCATAATAACTCACATTTAACCTATTTATGAATGGATATCTCAAATCTTATAAACACGCTTGCCTGTTGTTTTTTTATAGCCTGTTTCCTTTTGCGTTTAAAAAAGGAGAGTCCGTTCGATAGAAAAAAAAAAAACCCTTTGCAACACTTCTATAATGCATCGCGATTATAAACGTTGCAAGTCACGTAACACGTACGTGTGTCTTAATTGAAGAATGGAAACGTGGTGCCGATAATAACCAACGGGTAATATTCCTGTTAGCGTTGATGTAATAATGATTTTCGTTATGGGAATGTTGTTTTAACGCCTTTCAGAAGTGTGTAATTGAAAAAGCTTATTTTACCCCATGCGATTAATTGTTATTTCGCAGTAAAATCGCCTGATATTTAATCAATTTATGATTATCGGTAAGATATAAATTTTCTGAACTATTTCTAAATTGAAGTATGAAATCTTATACGCACTGGTATTTGGTTACAGTTTATGATATTTCATTACATTTTAACTCTTAAATATTTGGGATACATGATTATCAGTTTACATTTTTTCGAGTTAAATGAAATGTCAGTTTTGGTTTTGACATGATAAAAAATAAATAAACAATTTATCAATTAGTAAATTAATTTCAAGTTCGTAATTAAAAGAAAACAATAATGTTAATATAAGTTATCCGTTTTGAAATGTAATGTGCAAAACCTCTTAGGTTCCACAATTGAATGCTTCAGCTCCTGCCACACTAATCAGGGAACAATTACCTCTTTTGAGGACCTTTGATCCATTTCTTGAAAAGTGGAATCTTAAAACTGGCGATGTTATACAAAGTGCCTTCCAAGATTTTCTTCCTTTCAGACCCCAGCTATTATGAAGACAGCATCATATATTTTTCATTGAAATAATTATTCAAAATCCAATATAAAATAAAATTATGTTACAGCTATTGATGCTTTGATTATTTTATCCTAAAATATTGAGATTTTGCCTTTGAAATTATTTTGTTGTTTTTGCTTTTCATTTTTTTTTCTATTTGCTTAATAATTTTATTACTTAAAAATGTATTTAATTTGTTTCTTGTATCGTGTTTTATTTAAACCAATAATGTAAAACGTCAGCAATTAAAACTTAACCAAAACTTTTAACATAAAATAATATTTATTTCATAATTTAAATTAATGCAGAAAAAAAATGACAATTTTATTTTGAAAAAAAATATATACCTCGATTGGGATTATCGAATTTTAGGCTGAGGAACTAAGTAATTTAAAAAATAAGGCTATCTTGAGCTTCAAAAATACAATTAGTGAAAAATACAATTATTGGTGAAGCTCAAGACAGCCTTATTTTTTAAGATAGTCTTTTATCATACTTTTGTGGTAATGAAGATTGTTTTGTTCTGTTGTGCTTGTATGATTGAGAAGTAGTTCTTGAGTACATACATATTGCAACTATTAGAGTTTTTAAAGGTTGAGGACATGATTTAGATAATTGAAGTAAGCCAACTATCAATTTTTTTAATTTATTGAAACCTGTTCAGCTTAAACTTCAATGTTTCTAAAATATTTTAGGGTAGTACTGATAATCATTGGCATTTGTTTTAAAATACCTGCCGCTTTCTAGATTTAGATAAGCTCATATTGCTCCGGATAAAAGTGTCTAACGTTAGGATGGATTTTACAATAGATTTAAAAAGAAATTATTTATTTTATAGAAATCAAATGAAAAAACCGCCAGTCCGCCATCTGCCGTCCGCGGCTTTTCGAGACTAGTCGACCGATATCTTTTGATATATGGCACACAAAGTCACAGGTCACTCCAGGTAGATCCTCAGAACTCGATATCATCATCTGCCATTTCTTATGAAAATGGCGGCCGAGCAATGGTTTTCTAAGCCCATATCTCGGTCATTTATGGAGATGAGGAATAATATTTAGTGTTTTCAAATCATTATAGCAAAGCTTTAAAAAAAAAAATCATTCCTTTATAAATTAAATTTTTTTTTCGATTTATTATAAACGTAAACATCTATGGACTCTCGTCACTTTACCAGCGCTAGAAGCCTTAGAAATGTGTTCTAGTTTTAAAAGTTTTGCCGCCTGAATAAACTTCTACTGTACACTATTAACAATAAAATTTTCAAAAAATATTGTTAATCGGGGAAGAAATGTTTCATTATTTTTTTGTAAAGTTTGGTAAATGGCTCTTAGGCTCTTTTCAAAAAACGACGTCGATATATTATCTTTTAAATACTAGATTGTCATTAAATAATTATCTAATGAATAACAGTGGAACACGTAGAAAAATATGAAAGCATCAATCTTTGGGTTATCAAGATATGGAAATTTGAATTATTACTTTATGGTATTCTTTTTTTTCCCACACTGATTTATGTATTTGATGAATTAACTTATATCTTGCACTGTTTTTTTTTTTTGTTTGTTATATTATTTATTTTTTTAATAAAAGAACGTGGTCCCCAAAATAAGACACTGTACTTCTAACTCCTTGGGCACAGATTAGAATCCCGTCACTTAATATTGCTTTAGGGAATCGACTCTGGTGCAGAATTAAAAAAAAAAAAAAACATTTTTAATTAAAAAATATATATATATATATATATATATATATATATATATATATATATATATATATATATATATATATATATATGTATATATATATATTTCAATTACATATTATAAAAACCTTGTATTTTTAGGTCTTTTTTTCAAACTAAAATGGAGATACACATGCCATATTTTAAATAATTAAATTTACGTTGCAAAAAATCATTATACAAACTGCCTTTTAAGTTATTTATTATATACAACATTATTGAACCAGCTTCCACTAAACTTATTTTTTAAATGATCCCGTTGAGATACCATCATAAATTCAGTATATATATACATTATATTGTTATATTATCATTAAAAATTAATTTAAAATGAAGCCACACCATAAAAACAGTATAAAAAATCCAAAAAATATTAATGTAGTGACAATAACATTTTTTTTTATTTTATCTCGCACTAGCGCAATATAGTGTAATTAATAATCATCAATTTAACTTAAATGGAATATAAATACTGAATACTACTAAAAATAATAAAATTAGAAAATACCTTGGATCAATTTATATAACAAAAATATAAAAAATACAGTAAAATTTAAAACTGGCATGAAGCGGATAGGTCAACACTACGTTGATAATCCAAATAAATTAAATTTTAAAATAAGTAATGATTTATAGAAAACTAAAAAAAAAATATACTTTAAATAGTAAATTTAAGCAATATTTTGATTATGAAATTTGGATTACAGAAATCCTAGTGAGCAAAACAGCATTGGGTACAGTGCATTTTTAGATATTCTCATTAAGATAGGTAATTATACATAGCAATTTTAAAGATATTTGGCCAGCAATTATTGATAGTAATGAATTAAATTGATAAATAATCTGTTGTTAATTTTTGAGAATAAACCGGATGGCAATAACTTCTTATGTGAAAATGAAATGGTTTTAATGAAAAATGTTTTTATTTAACGATTGTGTGGAATAATTAAATAAAAACAAAAATAAATAATTAAGTAAATTGTAAATTAGTATTTCTTTCTAATTGTTAATTTGGCCATTTCTTAATTATTTTATTTTTTTATATAATAAGTATGTTTATACCATTTACATGTTGTGTAATTTTTGATACGATTTTATTAAATAATATTTGTATGAGTTTTTGGATATTTGTGAATGAGATAAAATTAATGTGCAGGTATCTGGCCGAAATGGGCCGAAACTATTCCTAATATAATTTAATAAACAACAAAGTAAAGGAATGAAGTTTAAAAGGATTTTTTTTCCTGAGAACATAATAATATATGTAATTAAGTATTTTATAAACTTATTGATTTTTCTACGGTTTATTCCTCATCCAAAGCAAACGCCCAATGTATCTAGTCTTCGTGCGAATTCATGTTTCAAACGAAATATAAACTTAGAAACGAAATATAATAAAACTTCCGGAGTCTGGGGAGTGAAGTATCGCGTCTGTCTGGGGGAGCCTTCACAGTATTGTCCAAAGAGGTTGTTGAAGTTAAGGTTAACAATTCCACTTTATATCTCCAGTTTTCCACCTTTTATTAACTATTAAATGTAACTGTAATTCTTTTTTGATACTCAATTTCTATTTTAAGAAAAATTTTACCCCAGGTCCTAATACGATGTTGTCCAAAACATCGAAATTACGAATGTACCAAATTTTTTTGTTAACTTTATTTCTTTATTCACGCCTATAAAAACCACAAGTACGTATGACCAGTGACAAGAACTTCAGTAATATGGCATGATGTAATGGCTTATGGTTAGTCAAGAAAATCCCTTACCCAGCTCCTTTTCAGCTTTCTACGGGTAATGCAAAACATGAGATCCCTTTGACCAAATTTGTCTTATGTTAGCAATTAATTCGCTTAAGCGAAAACATCCTGAAGTGTTTTCGTCCTTATAAACAATAAACCATAATTATTGGTCATAAACGATTTTCGATAGCATTTCATGTTTGTCTGATGGTATGCAAATGTTGCTGGAAAGCAGTCATGGCTCCCTTTGTGAGATCAATGTGTTGTCAGAAAAAGTCACAGTTTTATGGCATTTGTGTAGAAATATTTATAAAAACGTGCTTCATGTCCCTGCTTGAAATCGTGCTTCCAAGTAAAATGCCTTCAGAAATATCCCGGCAAATATTTATCCTTCATCATATAACAAATTGGCCATAAATAGGAAAATAACTCTCGTAAAGTGATATTATTGTACTCCTTCATGATTTATAGCTTCGTAAATCATTTCCTATGTAAATAATATTTTACTACAGGTTTGATTTTTAAAAAAATACTAGAAGTTAATGCAATTATAATAATTGTTATGCAAACAGATTATTACTCTTCCTCTTTAAAATTTGCAAATATTCAAGTGTTTATTTTTATTTGTTGAATATAACAATATCAGGTTTAAGATGGACCATTTCACTGACATGGTAACCCTTGCGGCTTTGAAATATCCTACTTGAATCAAATATGGAAATAATAAGAGGAGAAAATATTTGGAGATGTGGTCAGGAAAGAAACACACTGTAAGGTAAATTATATTTGTATAATTTTTTTCCAAAATTTCGGATTCCCAACATAAGTCTTAGGCTTTCATCTGGGTTGAATCAACGACAAGCGAGAGATTTAAGTTTAAAAAAAGAAGTATGATAATATAATTATTATAATTTATTGAAAATAATTTTAAAAATGATCCATAATTATTTTTAAAGTGGTTGTAATTCTATGTTTCTAATTCCTATCAACATCAAATTCTTCCGGGAACATCAACTATATCTATACTTTCGGATTAACTTTATAAATATACTTAACACTCTTTATATAAATATGAAATTTTAATTCTAGAATTTTATAAATATTCCTAACACTCCCACACAGCCTCATCAGCCAATACCCGGATCTTATGCCTTACGTATGGTTAATAAAAGGAGCTGGACGAGTGAACATCACCTCATCTACATCAACCTCAAGCATTATCAAGAATGTGACATTTAAAACTATCTCCCTTCTTAGTTTAAGCCACATTATTAACAACACACATAACACTTAATTGTATTTTGATAAAAGGCAAAAGTACTATTGTAGGTGCTGTAAAACATGTGTTTTATGTACATTAAACACTCGTTATCACGAAATCGGTTGACGCAAAACATCTGATAATGCGAACTAATTTCTTAACTCCGTCAAAAACAATGCATTCTCTGGCATACTTCTGGATTTCTGAGAAATCCTCGGTTAACACAAATCTCGAACAATTTTAGGCAACGGTAGAGTGAAATTTTTGGCTAACACAAAGTTATTCTAGGTACGAATATTTAGTTAGCAATTCTTGATAACTCCCACCTGCGACGTATGTGGTGAGGGATTATTAAAATCTAGCCCCTTCTTCTTCCATTACATTCAGTTTTAACAAAAAACTTTAGATGAATCATCCGTTTCCGTAAACAGATTACAAAGCTCTTCTAAATTTAGGTTTAAAAAATTGTAATAATAAATAATTGGAGCTTATAAGTTTAAAAGTGGTATTATTGGGAATTCTGCGCTCGATAACTATTGCTTAGAAAACAAAGCAGTTGCCCAAATATCTATTGATCTAAAAACGAAATTAGAAATTTTAAAAGAAGTGGATAGTGGCGTGATATCGAAAACTAAAACAATATTATCAGCTATCATTAAAAGCAATATATTTAAAATTCAAAAAATGTACGAATTAATTGTGAGTTCAAATGTTTAAAGAAATGTATACATATGTATATGTATGAAGATACATCAATCGGATAAGACGATCTTGTTCGTCTTTCTTTGACGAAGTTTCTCTTAACGGTTTTTTTTCAAGACGAACAGAAGAATTTGGTCCCCGACGAGTTCGTGTTAACGAGAGACTATTATACCATACTTAAACGTTACATTAATATTATCTTTACTCATTAAAAACTTGGATATCTACAATAAACAATATTAATTTTTAAAAATATATCTTATTTTTATCTTTCGTCCCATTTCCTTGTGGTTACGTTTATTCACAGATGTAAATTGTTCTCTTTAAGAAGTACCAGGTTATAGCGTGTTCCTTACTTCTTCGAAACTAACACACGATAGTTTGCGATGTATGGTTAAGCCCTATTAAATGCAAAACTTTTACCCAGATTAGCTGACCTTGTTAAGCGCTGAAATTGATATCTGGGCTAAAAATAAGTTTAATGATACTTCTTATAATGTATGGATGATTGACCTTATTGGTCCTGCACTCGTTAATCTTGCGTTAATATTAGTGGTTAAAAATAATTAATTAAAAAAAAAAATTGTCATATGTTTCAACATCTTGACAGTGAAAAACGTTTAATAGTGTACTAAAACAGAACAATTATTTAAAATTAAAAAAAAATGATGCGGCGAGATTATAATGCAAATTTATCTTACCATCCTATAATAATTATCAATTTTTTAATAATTAATAATTTTTAAGAGCTCACATAACCAATACTTGAAATATTCTCAGCAACATGTATTTCTTCACGTCTTTTCTCTCAAAAGTATAATAAAATAGTTTTTTAAAGAACTGCAGTATGAAAATTCTGTGCACTACATATTTTTGGTCTGTCTATCTGAAAATAAGTTTTACAGTTTTCATTGAAACATTTAGTTTCCATTAAATAATATAAATTATTAAGTAAATAATTTATACATATACATTACTACATTAATAGATTACAGAGTAGAAAACAGAATGGCGGCGGACAGTTGTAAAAACGTGAAAAAAACTCTGAATCGCAACTCTTTCAAAATTTCGATTCAAATATATCCCATAATTTTAGAATAGTTCACGTGCCCATTCCTGGATTTATGGGAGGAAATGGCAATTTTGCAGTTATTTTTGTTTATCAGAAACTTCTAGCTACTTATTTCTAATTAAAATTCTATAGCTACTTGTTTATCAGAAACTCTGACGCATGGAATTCGATGTCAAAATTCTGAGTCACTTCATTTCTACTACTTTATCTATGAGTTTGCAATGACACTGTTGGCACCTCTGCAGGGAGTTGAAGGGCTTTTGAAAAGTGTTTTTGTACTTTTTTAAATAACTTTTTTTAATGGTGCATCTTTTAAGCGCACCCGAGCATAGTGTTTAACGTGTTAGGCTGATATTTACGTCTGGAAATAGTACCTAGCTGTGCAAATCTGCGAAACTTGTTGATATTTTAATTTTCATTCGTAAAACGATTGTTCTGACTGAACGTGTCCAAACTTTTTTTCTGTTTTTTTTTTCTTCTTTTTTTCGGAAATGCGCTATATAGAAAAATGAAAATTCAGAATAAAAAAAACATTAATCAACCAAATTGGCCCACTTGTTTAAGAGATAATCGTGGTACCGACACACAAACACTCAGACCAATTGGCAAAAATGCATTTTTTGGACTCAGGAAGTTCCGAAACGTATTGATCTCTTGAAAACTGCACTTCCAAAATATGATCCAATTACAAAACATTCTTTATCTGTAAAAAAAAATCCTTACGGAATGGAAAGTAAAAATTATCTAGAGCATTCCCGAAGGTTCAGCTGGGTTCATGAGGGTGCATGACAGAACATGCTTCACTTAACATCCGATACTTTTATTAATTAATTAAGAACAAACCAAAATAAATAAATTTAAAAAAAACGAGAATTCTTGATCACCGAGAAGATGTACTGAATTATTGTTGAATAATTTTTTTATTTATATTATATTTACGTCGCACTATTTTTAAAAATTGAATTTATATTAAATATAAAACAAATATATTAATATCTACTGTGTATTTAATTTTTTAGTATAATTAAATTTCATTAATCTTCATATAATTTTTACTTCCTTGTACGAAGGAAAGGAAGTATTGTAATCTCAAAAATTTTCGGTCTTCAGATTTCAACTGAAATATCCATTTTGACCATCCCTGAATCCATTTTGACTAGTTTAGTCGTGACGTCTGTACGTACGTAGGTAGTACATATTTCGCATAACTCAAAAACGGTTAGCTATAGAAAGTTAAAATTTTGTAATTAGGATTGTTGTAAAATCTAGTTGTAAATCTCTCTTTTTGGTTACCACATGATCACCGGAAGTGGTACTTTACTTCAAGGTCATATTATACTTTCATAAAAAATTATATTAAATTGTAGTGTAAAACATCTCAAATTTGGTAAATATGACTTTTATATGAATATGAATGTATTTACTAGATTATGGTTAAA
Source organism: Rhaphigaster nebulosa (assembly GCA_948150685.1). Lineage (NCBI taxonomy): Eukaryota > Metazoa > Arthropoda > Insecta > Hemiptera > Pentatomidae > Rhaphigaster > Rhaphigaster nebulosa. Next base: position 176,326,533 of record OX411306.1, read on the forward strand.
AGTGGTGAGCCAAAAAGGATACTTTATTTGAAGGTAAAGTATACCTTCTATTGAAATAAACCGTTTATATTGAAATAAACTTATTTCCAAAATTATATTAAAATTAAATACATAAATCAAATAGTTTAGTAATAAAGGTTATAAACGCGATTTTTTTTTTCACTCTATTTTTATTATTTGTTTTAAGTGTTAAAATTTAATGTAAAATAATTGATTTCCTCTTATTTCGTGAGCTGGACAAGTCTGCTGCAGGAGAATAAGATTTAAGTTAAGTGGGTTCTTCCGCTGAAAATGTCAAAACTATCGATTTCCTATGCTTTATCTAGTGACATTGGCATTTCTAATGTTGTGATGGAACACGAAGAAATCTCTTGAGAACTTGTTACCCACTGAACATAAATGACATATAATAACGGAATGAGACTTCCAGAAATTACGAAATTTTATAAAATAATATTTATGTTATCTACATATGTCTACCGATGCAAATATCTAACCAATGAGGGATCGAATTTATTTTTGTGCCTAATAACATTAGATTTCAGTTATTACAAAAATGTCTTTGTTCTTTTTAACATAGGTCGTGATTGATTTTTTTGTTTTTAAATAATCTTAAAAACATAGAAGGATGCTGTCAATAAGACGCTGAAAACTAGCAAAACTCAGCGTCACGACTCTCTTGGAATTCGTTTCACAAACATTTGATACCGTCAATAGATATTCTGCTAAAATTGCCTGAGATTGGGAGAAATCTTTCAGGATAGCAGATTTTAGAGAGGTTTTTTGTTCTTGATTGGATAAAGAGGATTTTTTTAAACTTACTATTTCATGGCATGTAGAATCCGTAAACAAGATTGACGCTGAAAGTACTTAGAAGAATCAAATTAAAAACTAACGAAGAGGAAAGCTGCATATTTGAAGCTGCAATTCCAAATCGTATTCTCCCGATTTTGTTATCTTCGTGTTTATTTGATTTCCTCTTGCTACGGTAGAAATTTCCTGAACGTATTCACGTAAAAAAGGCCTTGCAAATGGAGTCTGGTTAGCACCTGGATTCGATCTATAAGTCATTATCATAGCATTTGATTTGTAACTTTGAGAGCTGAATAAAACTACTGTAATCATAGAAAGGCAGACCCCACTTACTAAACAATTATTTCATTTAGTGTGCAAAAAAAAATAAATAGAAATATAACCTATAATCATAGCAATGGTTAAGGACGCTCAGCTATACTGATATAGGGCTCAGTTAAATCAGGGTTTGGAACCACTGGTGGTGTCAATCGATATCACATATTGTTATTGGTGCTCAACCTATTAACTTGTAACTTAGTCCTCTCAATTAAATTTTTTCTTAATTTTTATTTTCTTCTTTTGCAGCAAAATTATTTAAGTTGTAGGAACTTAATCTACTTAAGATTCAATAGGATAGCGATCCTTGATTGATTATTAAGTTTATTGTGGGGAACTAATATTCCTAATATTTTCTAAATCTGGAAACAACTTAATGTATTAATTTTTGTAGGGGGCATTAAATATTTTATGAACTATTTTGAAATAAAGGTGCGGTCCAGGAGTATAATTTGATGGCTATAGAGGTTCTTGAAGGATCTGGAATATATGCTCTATATGGGTCTAATAACGGTCACGAATTCAAATTATATTAATGTTTTTTGGTAGATTGGAATTTAAATTGGGAACGTTTGAAAAATGTTTTGAATTAATGGTGATATAGAAGTAGGTCCATTACTTATTTAATATGCATATTATATTAGTATAAATTACGCAACATTTTTTGGAATAGTGTTTTAATTTATTTTTTATTTTTATATTATTTATATGATTTTCTTTAGCTTATTCTTTGCCGAGATATTTGGAAAAAAATATGCATTACATTACTTTTTAAATTATTTAAATTTTTGCTGAAATCATTTGTCACGATCAGATTCAGTTCGGAAAAAACTAATGAATCGGTATAAACATTTTTTATTTTGTCTTTTTAGTCGTATTTTCCTCCGAAAAAAATTGACTATTGCAGCTGGTCGAAGGTCCGTGGTGAGCGACGGGACTGCGTGTGCTTTCCGTTTCATAACTCCTAGAGCACGATTATGGAAGTTTTGGAGATGTCTGGTTTATATTTATGTAATGAGAAATTTTCTGATTAATTAATATTATGGTATGTCAGTATGTAGTGACTTTCTGGAATGCCGGGTGTTTATGTTATGCACTGTAGCAGTGCAAGTATTCTTCCTTAAGGCACACTGACTGAGATCGTTCTTATCGAAGATAGCTCTGAGCCTTGTCGATCGGAGAAAAATCTATCCGAAAGAAATGAGCGAATAATTGAGTTGTAGGCTTGTGGTAGTACAGTCTTGAGTTTAAAGAAAAGTCTCTGGAGCCAGACCTTGTCGAATGCCTGGACGACACCCAGAAACACTCCAGTTGCATATAACTTCCGCTCTAGTGCTGTCCATATATAATCAGTTACTGTGTGTAATTGCTGAATTTTTATTTATGATGCATAACGCGTTTATGATTCATCATAAGAGCTAGGTGTCGGATCCTTCTTCGGAGATATCTATTTTAGATATCGCCGCAAACAGCAACAACGCCTCCGCCTATTATGACTTCTAACCCTGTCTCTATGCAGGAATCTGTATAGAGCAATTGAAATTATATTTCGCCTTCATTGTAGGTCTTGGGTCCCTAGAGCTTCAATCTGGAGCAGACTTCTGAATTATAAATTTTGTAGCAGCAGATATCTTCATGTTCAGATCTCATTGTTACACATTTTTAAATTATAAAAATATCACATTTTCAAATAGGTTTAGCTTTATCCTTATCCAAAATATCTGATGTGGACAATGACCATGACTTTTTGGTACGCCTATTAAATTATAAATTACCAGTTTCCGAAGATAGCATTATCTCAAAAACGACACTCGGCGTCTTGACGTACGTACATCTATTGACACATACAGACACACACAAATAACCTCTTGTTTATGAAGGTTTTATTCAGTTATTATAGGTCGTTTTCTTCCTATATCAATAGATAAAGCATTGGAAATCGACGGTTTCAAAATTTTAAGCGGAAGAAGCTGCTTAACTTATATGTTATCCTCCTGCTGCAGACTTGTTCAGCTCACTAATGGGGAGGAAAACAAGTATTTTATAATCAATTTTAACACAAACAAAGTAATCAAACTGTTTAATTAGCGTGGAAAAAAAATCTCGTTTATAATCTTTATCACCGTGCCCTATTACGATCTCTGTAATAAATGCCGATGTATCTTTTGATTTAAGTTTATTATGACCTTCGAGTATAAAGTATAAAGTACCCCTTTCGACTATTCAATTTCAACAAAAATTTATTATAGTACTTATAATGATATAAAAGTATAATTTACCAAATTTGAGATTTTTTACATTATATTTTAATGTAATGTTTGATGAAAATCAATAATGACCTACAAGCAAAGTACTACTTCCTGTAATCATGCAGTGACCTACTCCGGTTGGCCAGTTTTAACCAAAATTTATTATGCTATTTATATTAGTATGTAAGTCTTAGATACCAAATTTGAGAAGGTTTGCATTATATCAGTAATGATCTTCAAGTAAAGTACTACTTCCTGTAATCATGCAGTGACCAAAAAGAGAGGTTCACAACTAGACTAAATACAAAGTTTTAATCAGCTGATGGAATAGAAGGATCAATCTAATTAGGAATTGATAATTTGTCACTCCTATAACTTTGTTTTATCACGTTGAAAACAGCCTCAAATTAAATATATATGAAGCACTTGAAATAATAAAATCCTTCAAATCCAATCAAGATTTTTGCTTAAATGACTTAATAAATATCTCCAATAGTCCAATCTTAAATTTATTCCCATCTATAACTGAAAAACCAATTACTCACCGGCATTACTGGAAAAACCTCGACCCTTAAACCGTTTACCTATAAACATACCTTTCTTTCATTGTTAGTTCAGTGCAAGAAGAAACCAGTACAAACTTTTCTGTTTGACATAATTCATTTAAACCTTGGTGAGTACCAACATAAATGTTATATAATACTGATTTATATTACATCTAATTTAATATGTATAATAATACCAAACTATATTTTGAATTGCTTATTTTTGAATTTTTTGTGTGGTTTTAGAACTGTAGATGAATGTATAACATTCGAAACTAGTTTTCAATAAAACAACATTATAGAAGTGGAAAATTTATCAATCCCTAATTACAAAGTTTTAACTTTCTACGGCTAACCATTTTTGAGTTATGCGATATACGTACGAACGAACGTACAGACGTCATGATGAAACTTGTCAAAATGGATTCCGGGATGGTAATAATGGATATTTCCGTTGAAATCTGAAAAAACAAAATTTTGGTAATTACAATCTTTCCTGCGTACAAGTGAGTAAAAAGGTAAAGAAGAAACTTCCAATTATACATTATACTGCTGTCTATGAGAACATCAAATGGTGATGGCGATTTTCTCACTTTAACCATAGACGAAGCCAAAGATTTTACATAAATATATTCTCCTTTCTTTTTTTAGGTTTGATGACATACGATCAATATTACGGCCACTAAAAAAAAAGATGACTAATATAAAAAAAATATCGATATCTAGATGGCATAGATGCTAAATATGAGTTATGCTCAAAAAGGTCTTATGAGCTCGAGAAAATTGCAAAAAGAGCCCTTTTTGCATCTACCGCGTCAATTATAAAAGTAACTAATGAATTAGATAACATATTCCGAAATGGTACTGTTCATTCGAGAATGTTTTTTGTCGCTTAAGGCCGCATAGAGCTGAAAAATGTAGTTATACTATATTTGTCTATATCTTTCTCATTGCCCTCATCGGCAATCCTCGATGATGTGACTCGCTGAGAGGATGTACTTTTTATTTAGGAGATGTGTAGGGTTTCGGTAAAAAATATACAAGAAATAAGTATAGGTAATAATATTTAATAAATGTAGACGTTTCGACCTAAATTGTAGGCCTTCTTCGGGGCTCTAAAGACAGAATACTCAATAATGAGAAGAATAATATGTTTCTGTAATGCACAACACAATTATCCATCTATATATTTATGTTATAAATAGATAGATGTATAAATGTGTTTCTCATAAAGATATGTAATATCTTTTCAGGCCCTGGAGAAGTAGCAGAGATTTAATGAATACCGATTTTCACAATATTTATGTTAAATTTTGACCTAGCCTTGAGCATTTTCTCCTAGATTAATTATTACGGTCAGCAATTCTATAGATGATATAATTTTGGTTTTATTTTGGAAAATTTTATTTATTTTTATTACTCTGATTTTTCTCGCGTTTGCGAATTCAGAACTGAGGTGGATGACAAGTCCTACTAGAAACATTTTAAAAATTTATAACTATTTGTGCTGTGTCCAAGAGGCAATTCCGAACTATCTGTGCCTGCCATCGTAGTTTTGGGTATCAGCTCATTTGTTGATATTATATTTGGTGTTACAACTACGCATTCCAAATGGTCCAATTTTTTTATAATAAACAATATAATTTTTTTAAATAGGAGTTTATTAAGATGGCAAAACTTTTATAATTACAATACATTGTCAAGGCTTCTAGCACTGGTTAGTGCCTGAGTGACGACAGAGCCATCAGTATTTGGTGCTTACGTCATCATTAGTCTTTAACTAGACAATTTCAAATTTTTTTTTTTTATAAATTTCAAATTGTTGGTCCATATCTACCAAAGATCTAGTTAGTAATGAGTCTAATGATGTTAAATACCAATATTTTTAAGTTTTTATTGAAAAATAATATAAGCTGCCACATTCAAGGACAGTAGATATTAGGGCTGTAAAAATCCATTCAATCCATACATACAAGATAAAATAAAAATAAATAAAACATAAGTAAATAAAATAAATAAGTACATTACTAGTTAAAATAAATAGTTAGACAAATTAAATAACATCAAAATAAGGAAATGACCAAGACAAAGAAAAATTATGTTAAGTAAAAATAAAATGTCATCTTGAACACATTCATACCTGTATACTATATTTAAAATCTGCCCAGGGAACTACGAACCAAGCTCTACCCCCTACATGTTAATAACAAAGCCGGTTTCCAGGAGATCTCATGGCTTCTCACCCAGCCTCACCAGTATCACTGGTATTGAAAACCAGTGGAGACTGAGTGAGAGCACTAGAGCCACAGAAGGAAAAATGTGAGTGGAGAAGCTGGCCATTGCCAGAACTCCAATAATTAATAGATTAGCCATTTTGAATAAATGGGTTATTGTATTCTTTTAAGTATTGTGTGGTAACATAAGAAGTAAAATCAATGCCTAGCAAGCATTTTTATTTACGCCGGCCCCTCCATTTTAGGCGATGGAAGAGCACTAGAAGATACGCGATGATGGATCGGCTTCCATGCGGCGGAGGGTGACGAGGGAGAATTATAACAGAGACAAGATTAAGTAACAACTTCTGATTATTTCTCATGACTACGTGCTCCATGAGAGCAAAGATTTAATTGTTGCCTGGGTTAATGGAGCGAGCATTACAGAGCCAGCTCATCCGATCGGGTCCGTGCAATCCCATGATCCAATCTCTTCGGTCACGACATCCCGTCGCATTACAGTCTAATAACGGACAGCCCTGCGGTTTGGGCCAACTGACCCACATCCCTTAGGTGATAGCAGCAATACTTCTTCTTTGCAAAGAACTACTTTGCGTAATCAGTGCCCGCTTCTTGGCTCCTTTCTTGGAGTACCGACCGCATAGCTAATATCTCAAATGTCATATAAACTGATTATGCCAATTAAAACAAGTTATCTCTCACTGTCTACCAGGTTTAATGACTTCTATCATTCTACGGATGACATCATGTCCAATCGATTCGAAGAGTTCTATAAGTCTACATTCGGAACTAATTGAATAATAAAAAGCTCCTTAGATTGAATAGGTTTAATTATTGGTAGTGTATGACTGCTCCAAAGTGATCGAAATTGCAATATCAAAAGAACTAATTAAATTGTTAATATTAATACCAATTTTTATTTTTCTACTTGATTTTAAAACTTCTCAAGTTTCGTTCCCATAACCTAATGACTTCAATATCCCATACGTTTTAGGTTCTACTCCTTCCATTTTGTCCATTTAAATTGTGTAATTTTTTCATATCCTTGCTGATGAGTATGTCACTCCTTTAGCACAACCACTGTCCACAGCCCTTCTCATCCCTCTAATCATCCTTGAAAATTGAAACGGCAGTGGCCCCTATCGTAAATCTATAGTAAATATTTATATTGGAGTTGTTGCCAGCTTCCTCTCTCTCAGCGCCCTCACTTAGCCTCCACTGGCTTTCAATAAAATTTACTAACTAATTCTCAGGTTTCTTTACTTACTAATTGAAACATTTAATGTAAAGATGGAACATAGGTGATACCAAATAAGGTAGAATTTGAAAAAAATCGACTTAGTCGGATCGATGCACCTATGCACCTATGCTTTCGTTGTTATTTGATCGATGCATCGATCAAATAACAACGAAAGAATTTTTTATTTTAAAACGTATTATGTCAAAAAAACTGTAAGCTGTCGGATGAAGTGGAAAAATACTCCAATGAGTATTAAAAAGAGAAAACTCACAATATCAATGTGTATTTCGAACAATGTATTGTTTAACGTAAGTATTTGTCATGTTTAAATTTAAAAAAAATCTATTCTGTTCTGCACCGTTATTAAACATGTTGATAAGCCACCTATATTCTTTATTCTTTATTTTAAAACAAATTTGAGCATTATATTAAGTCTGAAACTGTACATATTGTGGTTTTTGTGTAACAAAACACCTGTTTCCTTAATTTCTAAAAATTAATATTTTAATATTCCAATAATTTAATATTTTAAGTTTTTTAGGGAATTGAGATACGTTAATAAGAACATTTTTCTTACAATTCAATATCTTGCTGCAAAATTTCATGACATCTTGAAAAGTTTTCAAGACATTTTATTATTTTTAATGTTGTGAGTGCACTTTAGAGGTGCAATTTCATTCTGTTGTGCACGTTATATAAACATGCTAAAAATCCGCCTATATTTTTTATTTATCTAAAAATATTCTATACTTATTTATTTATATATCTCTCTAAAAATGTATCAATATTTTAGAGTATTTTAAAACAAATTCCAGCATTATAACATGAGTGAGACTGTAGATATTGTGGTTTTGTAAAACTAAACATCTGTTTCCTAAATTTCTAAAAATATATAATTTAATATTTTAGTTTCCTAAATTTCTAAAATAATACATTTTAATATTTTTAGTATTTTAGGAGGTTGATATAGGTCAATAAGAGCATTTTTAGCTGATCGGTGTTTCAATTTTTTATTGGAGTTTAGGTGTAATTGTGGAAGGATGTACGTGACATCAAGGTTCTCTGTACTATTATCTGGAGTGGGCAATTTTTCTGGGGTTTAATTATCCTAAATAGTGCAAAATGCTGGATTTCTGGGCAATTCCACTCTTTGGATTCACTCTACAACTCTAATTACTAAAAATTCAATTACCTATTTATCTTCTAGTTTTGTTAATTTTCGGTGCCATATATCAGTTCATATAAAGCAAAAAAGCCATTCAGTCACCAAGTATCACCAAAATTTTGGTGACCGAATGGTCTTTTTGCTGTATATTTACATAACCTATTTATTTGTTTGTTTATTTTTTTATATTTTTCAGTATGACGAAATTCGGTAAATTCTCAACCATTTACTTTTAAAATATAGAAAGTTCTAAACTCTGAATAATTAGTAACAGTTTTATTAATTTTATGTAATTTATTTTTGTTTATTTTTATATAATTTTTTCTGTTGGCACTATAGACCATGCAGAATCTTTAGCCGCGCGAAGTAATCTTCTTACGGACATCTTAACGCTTGCAGGAACTCAGAAAGGCTGGGAACCATGGTTTCCATAACCATGCTGCCAATTGCTCCATAGGGAATCCTTTTGTGACCAATTTGGCAGTGTCCTTCCCACCGACTCACTCCTATCCAAGAACAATGAAAAATCGGTCCAGACCCACTGATTATGACTGTTCGGGATCTGCAGGGGCACGAGGACCTACATTTCTTTCCCCAAAGTAGACCGTCCATGGATCAAACTTCACAATTTAGTTGAACGGATTAGGGCCATCCCTCATATGCCCGGTCTGTGTGAGTTGCCTCCAGTAGACTGACGGGCCTTACATACCCGGTGGGGATGATAGTCGCGGTTTTCGTGGATTTTTTCCGGTAGGCGGTCACCCATCCAGGTACTAACTAACCACGCTCGACATTGCTTAACTTTGATTACCTATTGCAAGCGCCTTAGCCCGCCTGGCCACCCCGGTTATATATACTATGACTTTTAATTTGTATGTATCTAGCCTTAATTGAATCTTAAATACGCGCACTATCACTGACTTCTGTACTAAAACTCGCTACACAGATGGTAACAACGGTTCGGCGTACTGACTTCGACTGGTTCCATACACAGTAAAGGTCGTACGCCGAACGATTGTTCTCATGTGAGTACTTGGCTTTAGTGTTTCAATTTTTTATTTTTTATTGAGGTAGCACTTAACTTAAATATTGTAAAAATTATTGAATTGTATGAATAACATGGACCAATGTTTTATCATAGACTCAGATTATCATCATAAAATCAAATGAGTGTCATTTGCTTTATTAGATTTTTTCCTAGAAATTCTCCGGAGCCCTGACCTTGGCTCTGAATGTGCCTTAATGACAGTCCCAAGAATTTACAAGAACAAGAGTTCTTTAGAAATGAATATGTCCATGACAAAACTCTATTTTTACGACCATTTTTCAAAAAAAGTTTTTTGCTGTCCCTAAATCTGTAAAAATAACATCTCAATTTTTGTTTCGCTCTTTAACTGAGTGAGGGTCTAATTATAAAAAAAAGGAGAAGAGCGTTACCTCTTTTTAGCAAACGAGGATATCTCATACTAGTTGGTCATGACATTCGTGTATGAGCTATTTATGTAGCTAGTTTCAGCTCGTTAGAGTAATTCACTGGTAACCTCTCCCCATAATATTTTTATATCTATAGTGAGTGATCTAGCTAAGTATTTTGAACCACAAACTCCACCTCTTCAGTCGTCACTTTTTTACTGAAGCAGGTTAGTGAGAGCTATTTCGTCTGATTCACGATCGGTCACAATAAGGATCTAACTTCTTTACTGAATCATTGCGATCTCTCTCGATGGGTGAATCATTCTGATCTGATTCCTAAAAAGAGCGGTTTTAACCATCGATAATCACCATACTCTATCTTGAATAAATAAAATGAGATGACTTAGTGAATTAATCCCAATACATCACATATTCACCTCAGTTATAGTTATCCTCTTGTATTGGAAAAATTATGAGCGATAAATAATCCTTCAAACGCCTTCATGACTAATTATTGTTGTGTTGGAGCGGACAGAGGTGGTGGAAGACGGACCGGAGTTGCGGCGGTAGACAATGGCCACTTTCCCCCTGTGCAGGCTTATCTCCTGTCCGCCGGATGACCAGGTGAACTTTAACGCTCCTCACGAATTATTACTTAAGCCCCATTCCAGCGAACCTCCAGGGGTACACACTTATTTTATTATCCTTGCACACTTCCCTAGGTACCAGTACGAGTTCACACCCACATTCTCCTCTCCGCCTGTAAGGAGAGCTAGTTAAAGAAGCTCTCCTCTTTGACGGATTTATAACCCCATTGATAGAATGAGCCGCTGATGTTGCCTTCACACCTCACTATATTCAGGCTCCCGCGGTGTAAGGGATTGCATGCATACATGTTTTCCGAAGAGCTTTTAACAAAGGTCTCACTGAGAATTGTTCTCAGTGAGCATTCTGCTGGAAAACGTTGTTTCTCGTTACGCTTTATTTAACTACTCGGTAACTGTTAAGTACTTGTTGTCGATCATTGTTTTTTCTTATAGGTATATTTAACAAAAAAAAAAAGTTAGCCAATAATTTATAGGTTCTGTACGTATCGGAATTACAATTTCATTAGGAATAAAATTACAATTTATTATCTAGAATAAATAAACAAATCTAGTTACATTTCGCATTACAATTTTTGTAACTTTACAATGTATAATTATACTTTTTGTACCGATGTTCTTTTTTGTCTCCATCTGTCACTGTATAAAATTTCTATTAATTCAGGACATAGTTTATTACATACTTGACTCCACTTATCATGTTATCTATAACTAGACACTGGTACTTATTACTGGTATTGGTGAGGGAAACTAGTCCGGCAAGTGAGCTCTTAGGTTCTTTTTGCCAACTCTTGAAGACTAGGTTGGGGTTGTTGTCTCACACTAACTCGAGTTCTCCCAATCCAGATTAATTTCTCGGGACCGCCGAGAAATAAATATTAACTGTTCTAGAAGGAAATTGAACCCACACTGTTTCGAACCGTGCTCTCTGGGACCCTCGCCCCAACGTGCTCGGTCGTCACGGCCTGTTGCTAGCCATAATTTTTTTTTTCCTCAGCCTCTGTTATCTTAATCCATTACACATTATTCTTGCTTATAGACTTCTTATCACAATACATTATATCATAATGCATTTTATGGTGTATTGATTAAACCTATAATTAATAACTAAGGTTTATATGATTTCTGCGTAGTGGAACTTCATAAAGCATCAGTCTAATGTGCTACAATGCCAGGTAGTCTTTGTCCTTACTGAGAAGACACCCAGCATCCATTTTCTTTTGATTTTTTCATCGTCCGTTTAGTGTCCATCGCCATCGCTTGCTCGGAAGATGTATCTCCATCTAGGATAAGATCTTACATTGTGACTACATCACCACACTTAACTCTAGGATTCTAAAATGTATTAACTTAAAGATTTTGGAATTAACATAAAGGTTGAAAAAAAAAACCTCAACAAAATAATCGAGCAAATCTAAAATATTAAATTTATATCCTTTAGGCAGACATTAGGTTTCCTCAAAGTAAACAGCTGCAATTTCATTTACCTCTTTACCTTTACACCTATCTATTGATCTGGGATCTTAGCATCAATTATTTACAACGATAGATTACATATTGAATTTACAACAAAGCCACTAGAGAGCATCCCGACGGAAACTATTAGAGCTAGGTTTTAAGTCATAACGGTTAATTATATATTATATTTATATTTAATAATGTTTGGTTCACAGATGACAGGCTTGGGAACGAACAAAGTGGCCTGAAACGTCGCCTATGTAAAGATAATAAAGTTTATTTAAAAAAAAAGTGGAGTTTAAAAAGGGATATTATCCTGTACAATTAGCGCCTGTGGACTGTTTAGTTCTGTAAATATTTAATATTTACTATTATTTAAAAAAAAAAATTAACTATAGTCGTTTTAAAGAAAAGTGATGTCAGAATTTAAGATTTTGAATTGATCTCTCATTGAAACTATATGATCATTTGTAATAGTAAATATTACACTTTTATATCACCGCTATAAATATTATCGTACAAGACTGGACCTAGATGAGTCCGAGTTGAAGTGGATACAACCGAACTGCTGGATATTCTCCTACCACGCCTCCATCTTGTTCTTAACAGTATCAACTCTGTTCTTCACTTCATGCTGTAGTACTTAATAATTTCTACTGTTATATTTTTTAATGGAAACTAAGCGTTTCCATAAGCTAATCAGAATTTCTATGGAAGCTAATAAGAATTTCTTTTGAACTTGACAAACCAAACATATATATATATATATATATATATATATATATATATATATATATATATATATATATATATATATATATATATATATATATATATATATATATAGAGGTGCATAGAAGAAGAAGTGCTGAGAATATTTCAAGTATTTTTATGTGAGATCTTTTATTTTATTTGAGAAAATGGATCATTATTAAATGGTGGCAAGAGAAAGTTATGTGATGAGCGCACCGCACCAGATTTTTAATAATACGGAAACTATTAAAACGTTAAATTTGTTTTTCCTTACATATTTGTTGTTTGTATTTGTTTATCATCAATAGATGTACCCAATAGAAATGGTGAAGAAGCCATACTGACCTACTATTTTTATTTTTTTTTTAATTTGAAGAGGGCATACATTTAAAATAAATAGAATATCTGATTATTTGTTTATTCTTTTAAAATCAATTTTCTTTTCGAAAATTTAAATAAATTCATTGAAATTTTCAAAAATGATAATGAAATACCAAAATAAAATAACGAAATAATCATCAAAGGTTTTTTGTAAAAATTTGGATTTTTAAAATTTGAATATTTTTTCAAGAACCATTTCATGATTTGGTATCACAGTTCTATAAAAATAAAAAATAACAAAAGCTCAGTTCAACTGCTTCGGAGAAAAAAATTGATGGTTTGAGACGATTTTTGCAAAAAATTAGAATATTGTAGAACAACATATTTGCCTGATTTATGAAAATTACCACTAATTTGAATGGCGCTATATTTTCATGTTAAATATGGCTTAGAAAAATAATTCGAGCTGCGAGAAAACAAATTTTAATACGAAAATTTCCAAAATAACTAGTTCAGGTGTCAGCATGAAACAACCAAAAATTGAACAGTTTATCTACATATGTTAGCAAACTGCAAACGTCGCTTGTTGTACTTTTGTTTATTATCATACAACGGTTTTTGTACACCGTTGAGTTTTTTTTTAATTTTTTTTTTGTAGAAAATCTTTTAGTTGAAGGCCGAACGTGTAGGGTATGAAAACCAGCATTCTTGAGGTACACCTGGTGCCGGTGCAAATCCTGCCTGGGAAAACCTCCCCAGGCGCACCACCAAATAATCAAACCGATTATTTTTTTTGGTGGTGCATTCATGGGATAAATTTCCTCCTTCTCTCTCTGAATAAAATAGGTAGGCAACCTGTATCAAATCCATGCCGTCTATTCTCTATTTGGAGTACGTAAGAACGTTAAATCTTACTAAACAAACAGATTGTTGCGATCATCGCGACTTTCAACAAACTGCATGCATGCATCTGTGAGAATTCGTCCAAAAAATATCTATGGCTTCGGCATCGAAGATCTTTGAAAATTATGGATGGCCAAAACTACAGAACAAAAATTTTTGAGTGCCAATTCTTTTACCTGGAAATTTTTAAGATTGGAAATATGAAAAAAAGTAATATATAAAATAAAAAATCGATCGCCGTATTTCCTTTATCCTATTCATCTGAGGAAATTAAATAAATTTTGAGATAACTGTTTTTCGGAAGCTTCTTGGAGAAAATCAATTCTCAAATCAGTGTAAAACGACCTTAATCAAATAATCGATTGCGAAAATCAATCACGATGCTTGCAAGTCATGTTCTCGGTCTTTAATCATGTCGGTATATATATCTCAATTCATGTGTCCATGAAGTCCATTAGTAGCCATTCGGTGTTGAAAGACAGAAAGAATCGATGATTCCCGATCACGTAATGAAATATTAAAGTTGTTAGTCATTGGGGCTCTTAGATTGACTATTACAAAGGAAATAACCCTATTCGAGCAAGTCATCAATTTCATTTTCTATTTTGAAATTTCTCACCAATTGTGTTTTTGCAATTTAATTGGATCTTTGATTTGAGTGTTTCTTGCGAGGGGAAACATATTGGAACTGGTACTTACCGAAAATGTCATTGAAATACAAAATAGTTTATTTAAAATAATAAGATATAATCTCGGTACGTTTTCTGATGCAGAACAGGAATTTTTTTAAAAGAAAAATATGTCTATTATTCGACACGCTTATGCAACAAAAATCAATCAACATAATGTGAAATTAAAACGCTGTAAATTATTACACTGTGGTTAATAATTTCCAAATAGTCATGCATCCAAAAATGTTTATATAAATTTATAAGGATTGAATTTTTTTCATTGACTTTGGAGATTTCAAAATAATAATAATTCCAAAATTCTTTATGTTTTTCATAAATATATATAAATGACTGATAAATGGGCGTTTGAAATCTTTAATCGGCCGTCTTAATGAAAAGAAATAGTTGATGGCAATGAACTCCAAGGATCATCCTGAGGTGGCCTGTGTCTGGTGCCAGATCTCAAAATAAAAAATCGGCCCAGTAATCTTGGAGATAAACCGCGGACGGTGGACGGACGATTTTGTTTATTCCATTTTTGGATTCTTGTATCTTAAAACGTAAACCACGAATTTTGAGAAGCGTTACTGCGTCTTTCCTATGGGTCTTAGCTATATTTTCTTAAGCCTTCCTCAATTTTAACGCAAAAAGAATTTCTTGAAGCGGACTATCGTTTAGAAATTAGCGCGTTCAAACATATAAACTCTTCAGCTTTATATAATAGTTTAGATGTAATAACATCAATGTAAAAAATATATAATTTACATAGCTTTTTAGACTATGGAAAATTATAAGTTTTACCTTTTAAACCTTAAATAATGTAGAAAACTAGAAATAATGTATTTGCATTTATTTTTCTTATATTAAAACCGAATCAAGTAGCCCTATTAATCAGTTTGGTACTAGTAATGGTGGGGAGAAACAAGTCCTACAAGTTTTATTGGTCCTATATTTCTTTTCTTTAAGGTTCATGTGTCATAATCACTTATATTTATTGAAATTATTGAACTAATTAAGGATTGACAACAGTGAACACATATTGTGTTTTGGGAATATGGAGGATCTACAACTAAGAATATTATTGATTCAATTTCACCAAGTTCCCTTCATAAATAATAATAATAATTTATATGGTGTATATTAGCGTGTAACTATTTTTTACAAATTGATTCTATATAGGAGCGGTCGAGGTTCAGGAACATTAAAGCGCGGCGATATCTCAAAAGACTCATTTCGATAAGAAAAAATAAAGAAGTGGGTCTAGCCCAGCAGAGCATGGTGACTCTCCCGCTGAGGAATTTTAACTTTCAACGTCGTTTTGCAACGTTTAATGGTGGTATGCGCAAGGGAGGTTTAAAGACGGAATTTCGAACTTTGGATTCCAAACCGAGCAATGCCAGCCGATACTCTTTCCTAGAAGTGTTTTCCAGCCTCAACCACGGGGTTTTCCTCAGTTTCAGTTGCTGGAAACATTTTAAATTTTTGGTTAGTATATTTTGCTAGAAAAAAGGAAATAAATAATTGATGTATCTCTCAACATTTTTGGGGTGTGATTTTGAAATGTTAATTTAGATGAGCGCGGATTAAATTTATTAGTGTTTGCATTTAATGTACACCCAAGGGGTTAAAAACTAAATAAATATTTCAAAGAAATATAAAACACATAGTCGTTTTTTGAAGAAGGCCTAAGCGCCAAAAACTCAAAATTTAGAGCGCAATTTATTATGGAACACCATCTTTATCTACTCCTGCATACGATTTATCGAGAAAAAAAATTAGAACTGGTCTAAAAGTCGAATATTTGTGTTATTTGCACCTAATACTAATGACTCTCATTCGTCAATCTGGTCTTGACCAGTGCTAAACGTTTTAAAATTATATTGTGATTATAAAGGTTTTGTCCCCTTAATAAACATATTATGTACACAATAAAGAATAATATTTTGAAAAAATATATTTTTATTTGGGGAAAAAAACTTTCATGTGTTTTCTGTAGTTTGGTAAATTTTAATTTTTTAAATAAACGACGTTGATGTATAGTTTGTTTTTAAATTTAATATAAACATGATCAGATGATTGTCTATTGCTCTTTGAATATATTTTAGTATTTTTTTGTTATTTTATGCAAAGGCTGAAAATTATTCTTCATTAAAATTAATTTAGATAAATGTAATTTATAAGTAATCCAAACAATGTTTCCGCCTAATAAAAATGTATATGTAGTAATTTTTATATTTTGTGGCATGTCAGAATAACCTGTTCGGATTGTAACGTTTCTTTTTGACTTTGTGGCGACCTTAGTAGTTTTTGACTTGCACAGATTATTAATCCTTATTTATTACTAGGATACAGAAACAGACAAATGCATTGTTTAAGGATTTTATCGTTAGTAATTTTTATTAAAACTTGACTTTTAATATTTAAGTTACCAGAATTGGCGGAATAATTGCACTAGTATCGAAAGAAATTGTTCTGTGTCGGTTTGATTAAGTGAATTTATTTCTATATTGATTTTTTAATGACTATATTCTGTATTATTTATTAACAGTTCTTAATAATGACGGACATTTTACTTTGGAAATTATGTCTGACTGGATAAAGGAGCAATATTCTGTAATTTTTTAATATAAAACTATTTAAGAGCTTTTGAAAACTCTGACCGCAAGTATGTCTTGAAAGAGATTTGAACCATCGCTTGAATAACACTGCCAAATAACTATGTATTTTCAAAAAAATAAATTTAAAAATTACTTTTTATTATTATTTTTTTTTTTTTGGCCTTTGGTATAATGTTCTAAAATATTCCATATTTTTCCTCTTTCTTCAGAACTGGCTGAGATATGGACTTCATGAATATTTCGGGACAATACGGCTGATGGTAATGTCGAGTTCCGAGAATCATTCGGAGGTGACCTGCGACTTAGGTGGCAAATTTAAAAAAAAAAAAATCGACCCAGTAGTCCTGTAGAAAAGCGGTGGACGGACGCATTTTTTTATAATTTGATTTTTTTATTCTTGAAATGTAAAACCTGGAATTTTGAGAGGGTGCGTAAAATTTTGATCGATTACAAAAGTTCAATATTGAAAATAATGAACCAATCAAATGTTTGATATAAATTTGAAATTAAATAGTTTGAATAATTGTTAAAAATTTGGCCATTTGTTGGCTAACACTTACACGAACGACTCTTTTGAGATTTCATTTCTATTTATACCTTTCTCCAATTTGACTAAATCAATATTTGTAATCAATACCATGCGTCAGCCCATAGAATAATTAAATTGCATAAACAAATTATTCCTTACCGAATCCAACAATTTCAAAACATTTTTTTTTTTTCATTTTAATGAAATTGAAACTTTAAGAATTATGAATACCTTGGTTGCATAGATACAAATTATTCCATTGGTCGTACAAATTAAATATGGGATCGAATTGGATATTTGAACGACATTTCCTCCAGGGTTCCAACAAATTTAACAAGCCCCCAAAATTCAATACTATAATTCAATAATATTGTATTTATCTATAATTATTTAATATAATATTTAATATAATAAAATAAATATTTTATGATTTCGTACTGACGTTAGTTCTGTTTATTTATCTAATTGTTTGAATGCTACTGCATATATATATACACACACACACACACACATATATACCGCAATTCGGGGTTACATTGCACCACTAATGTCACCTTTTTACTTCCTTGTACGAAGTAAAGGAAGTATTGTAATCGCGAAAATTTTAGGTTTTCAGATTTCAACGGAAATACCCATTTTGATCATCCCTGAATCCATTTTGACTAGTTTCGACTTGACGTACTAGTTTCGACTTACGTAGTCGGTCGATGGTTCGCTTAACTCAAAAACGGTTAGCTGTAGAAAGTTAAAATTTTTTATTTAGGATCGCTGAAAAATCTAGTTATTAACCTCCCATTTTGGTCACTACTTGATTAAATATTAATATAAATAATATAATAAATTTTGGTCAACAATGGCAGACCGGAAGTGGTATTTTACTTGTAGGTCATATTAGACTTTCATCAATGTAAAACATCTCAAATTTGGTAAGTAGGACTTTTATATCGGTATACATACATCGGTCAATACATTAATCTGAAGGCCATATTCCAGTAGATACTATACTATATATACTAGTAGATACTAGATTTGGGTTAAAATTGGTGAGCCGAAAAGTGTATATACTTGAAGGTCATAATAAACTTACACATATAATTCTATTAAAATTAAATACACAAATCATATATTTCTGTAATAAAGGTTACAAACGCAATTTTGTTTCTACTCCAATTAAACATTTTTATTACTTGTTTCAAGTGTTAAAATTGAGTGTAAAATACTGGTTTTCCTCTCCATTTGTGAGATGAACAAGTCAGCTGCAGGAGAATAAGATATTTAAGTGGGTTCTTCCGCTTAAAATGTCGAAACTGTCGATTTCCAATCCTAGTGATATTGAAAGTTCTAATGTTGTCACGGAACAGGAAGAAATCTCTTGGAAACTAGTTCCCTACTGAAAGAAAACGACATATAATAACGGAATGAGACCTGAGGAAACAAGAGTATCTGTATGTGTTTGTATCAATAGATGGATGTCGCGACGCCGAGTATCGTTTTTGAGATACTGCAATTTTCGGAAACAAGTAAGCAAATTCATGATCACTTTTTGAGCCACTGGCTTATAGTTAAATAGGCGTACAAGGAAGTCATGTGATGCCCACATCAGATATTTAAAATTAATTTATCTAAACTATTTGTATAAATTGTCCGAAAATTTTTAATGCTCATATTATTCATCTTTACCTATTTATTAAGCAATTTATATTATTCTTATTACAAAATACCAATTATTTTATCATATTCGTATTTTTACATTTTGGTGTTACAAATTACCCCTTTGAGCCCATATGAGTGTACCTGGAGCCAAATGAATTATTCAATAAAAATTCGATTTTAGAAAGGACCTTATACAAAGGAAATCATTTGAAATCTAATATTTTAAAAGGGAATAATATATAATAAATATACTTTTTCAACCAGGATTATAAAAAAACAAAGTAAAAGAAATTATTTTAATTAAACTTATATATTAAATATTTAAAATTAGCGAATAATGCAATGCTAATTAAAAAATGATTGTATAAAGTAAGATGGACAATTTATCTAACTAATCCACCAAATTTTCCCTAATTGGAGCATTATGTATTGTGTCATGCTGTTAGCAGGTTTAGCAGGTTTATTGATCACATTGATTATTGATACATAAAGATACATTTTACCAATGTAGTATTTACGTAAAGAAACCAACTAGTTGTAGAGATTTAAAATAACTTTTATTTGAAGCAAATAATGTCTTAGCAGCTGGTGTTTGATAGTCCAGGCGCGATAGAGAAAAAAATATACATTTTTTGAAATACATTTTTAATGGACTTTCTTAACGTGATAATGAGGAGAAAAATATTAGAACGAAATTGTATATGTTTTAGATAAAATCGGTATGTTTTGAAAGTTGTTGACCGATTGTGATTCTCCAAAGTTTATGTTTTTCGTCTTTGTAAGTAAAGTATTATTTATTTAAAAAAAAAAAAAAAAAAATTAAAAATCGTGAAATATGACCATTTTTGAGCATTTATTACAGGGCATGTAATTCTTCTAGGAAAATGTTTCGGGGCTTGAATTGTGGTTTTTAATGGTACCTATCTTCTATAAAAATAATTATAACTTTTTGTGGTTAGTAATATTCCCCCCTCACTCGCACGCTCGAGCGACCAAATCAAGAAATACGCGCTTTTCAGTTGTTTAATCGAACTTCACAAATATTTAATGAAAAATGGGTTGTAGAGTAACTTTTTGCGAACAAAGAACACTTTGAAAAATCACTCTAGATCCAATTCGGGCTTTTTTCAAGCCGCTATTTCAGAACATTATAACTATCGTAAGTTATTATTTTTATATGAAATTTTTGTTACCCGTAGGCATGACTAAAAGCCAATATTTAATTCCGCAAACATGTTCTTGCGACAATTTTAACGCATGTAATTAAATGCCCAAAGATGGACATATTTAATTTTTTTGCGAAAAGTTGGTGTCCGACCTTAACTTTTAAAAGGTTTTTATTTTTACGTTTAAAACTCATTTTTTTCCGTATTTTTTACACGCTATTACAAACCAATTCTTATATTTCTCAAACAAAAACTTTTCACATTTGAAAAGTGAAAAATCATCTTTTCGGCACGTTTACGATTTTTTTTTCCAAGATCCTATTTCAAAATAAAGTACAAAAGTATAAGTACGAGGAGGGAAAGAACAAGTGGAAACGTTCGTATTTAGAGGTTACCACATACTTATCATTATAATAAAAATTTTATTCAATTTCTAACTTACTCTTTTTTAATATAAGTATTTTCAATGTTATCGTTTTTCAACATTATAACAATGTTCTAACAATATAGCAATATAGTACTTAAGTACAAGTGATCCAATGAATTAATACACTTATGACTTACAATGTGAAATGTTAAAATACGATAATATTTTAAATAGTTTTATTTAAAAAAAAACAATAAATAAAAAAATAATTGAATACAATTATTATTATCTAATGACGATAAGTAACTTATAACCTCTAAAAATGACCATTTCCACTTGTACTTTATTATGAAATAGAGCCCAGGTCGCTACACGCTGATTTTATCTAAAACATTTCTTCTAATTACAATGAGAAATTCTATTTCTTAAAAAAAAATAAACTATCGCACTTGGACTATGAGTAGATCGACTTTTTTTTCTGTAAAATTAGAAAAAAATATTGCCGATTGTATTAAATGAGTTTAAATGTACAAAAACTAAAATACGTTTCCAGTAAAGTAGGCCAAAAAAAATATTTAAAAAAATAGGAAAAAGCAATCTGATTAGTACTCAGCGTCATTTAAAATCCTTAAATAAGAATTTTCATGGGAATAAAAAATTGAAATTTTTGGACTTGATTTTACTTGAGAATTTTTTTTCCTGTGTATGTTCGCCGTTTACTTGTGCATTCATAATTCCTCAAATTTTTATTCAAATTCAACGTTACTGCAATCGTTGGAATGCTGAATTTTTGATCTCTGATCCATACCAATAACTTTCAGATTTTATGCCTTTATAAGGAAAAAAAAGTAGTGTGAACTAAACAAAAATCATTAAAAGTTTAATTTTATATCTCCTGTTCTAATTTGTTTACGGTGATTGGGTTTATGTCGTTTCAGGTAGTTTATAGAGCCCTAAACCACAACCAAGTTTCCTGTGAATTGATGGCGTCTTGTAGAAGTTATCGCAATTTATGTGTTTTTCGAATAAAAATCGATACCCATGAAAATTTGTATCTAGGTGCGAAAAATGAACAACAACTTTGGTTCTCCCTAGAAAAATATTTTACTCCACTTTATGTTGCACAGTGGTCTGAACTCTCCCATCATGGTGCGAAAAATCCTGCCGTATTTTTTTTTTTATTTTTACTTGTATGTTTAAATTAAATACAATTAAGTAAATATAATCATAATTAAAAAAAATACCTATTTACTACCGTAATTGATTTTTTTAAATAAATAATTTAATTTTCTATTAATATAAGTTAAATAACTACAATTATTTATATCCATCGTGATTATAAATGATTAAATTCGTAATTAAAATCCCTAAAATTACCCATTTATAATCGTAAATAGGTGCAAACGAGAATGAAACAAAATTTAATCACAATCGTTGTCGAAACGTTAAATCACAAGCACGGCAGGATTTTTCTCACCATGATGGGAAAGTTCAGACCACTGTTCAATATTACAAAGTGTGATAAAATATTTTTTTTTAGGGGGAAACAAAGTTGATATTCATTTTTCGCACCCCGAAAAACACCTTAATACGAATTTTCATAGGAATCCATAGCTTCAACACGACTACACCGATTCTCACAAACCTCGGAAGTGGTTTAAGTCTCTGCAAACTGCACGAAATGGCACAAACCCGACCTCCGTTAACTAATTAGAACCGGAGATATAAAATAAAACGTTTGAGGATTTTTTTTTTGGTTTACACTACCTTTTTTTTTTTTTTTTTTTTTTTTTTTTTTTTTTTTTTTTTTTTTTTTTTTTTTTTTTTTTTTTTGGCCTGTTTTACTGGAAGCGTATTTTAGTTTTTGTAATTTTTTGTACATTTAAACTCATTTAATACAATCGGCAATATTTGTTTCTAATTTTACAGAAAAAAAAAGTCGATCTACTCATAGACCAGGCGCGATGCTTTATTTTTTTAAATAAATTTCCAACAGAATTTCTCAACCTGGTTATTAGAAGAAATATAGTAGAAACGAATTTTATATGTTTTAGATAAAATCAATGTATAGCGACCTGGGGTCTATTTCATAATAAAGCACAAGTGTAAAGTGTAGAGATTATTATAGGTTACTTATCGTCATTAGATAATAATAATTGTAATCAATTATTTTTTAATTTATTGTTTCTTAATAAAACTATTCAAAATATTATCGCATTTCAACATTTCACAGTGTAATTCATAAATCTATTAAGTCATTGGCTCACTTGTACTTAAGTAAATTATTACATGATAGTCTATAAAGTAAATTACAAGATGTTGTAGAGTTTATATATATTGTTAAAACATTGAAAAACGATAACATTGAAGATACTTATCTAGAACGAATCTGACATACTTTTTCTTAATATATATATATATATGTATGTATTTTTTTTTTTTTGGCTTACTTTACTGGAATGTATTTTGTTTTTGTAGATTTGAACTCATTTAATACAATCGGCAATATTTTTTTCTTATTTTATAGAAAAAAATTAAATCGATTGGTATAGACAAAATAAAGGTAGAAAATAATGATATAAAAAAATATTGAAATTACATTAGAAAAAATATTTCTTGACTCCTAGGACGCATTAGTAAAAACCCTCGGACAAATGTCTAATATTTTTCGACCTCGTATCACAAAAAAAAATCATTGAAATCTGTGATACCACGTCCATATTTTCCCCTTGTAAGATTGATATTATACTTTATGTTTTGTGATTATAATAACAAAGGAAGCACTAAATCTCATCATGCTATTTGTGCATCCTGTTACAAGAATTCATTGTCTCATATGATTTACAAAAATAACATGTTCGACGAATGGGTTTCAAGGAATCTGGAATCGTCTGATATGCCCCGAATATTTCAGCTAGCTCAGGCGTCATATAATAATTTATTAGTTACTTACGTCATTTTTGTAAAGTTGAGAAGGGCTGTTTTGTAACTGAATATTATATTTCGGCCATATTCAAATCCTTGCTCCAATTCCTAATTTTAATCATATTTAAGATAGTTTTTGTTTTAACGACTGTAGCCTAGCTCCGAAACTTGTCTTTTCCCCCTTTAGTTCGCCTTTGGCCAGTGGAAAAAAAGTTTTTATGGCATAGATAAGAGGACGGCAAGAATCGCCCGCGGTCCTGAACCCGCCAAAAGATTTATTCCCACAAGAGCCTTTCCCTCTTCTAAAATCACTGGTTGCTTGCCCCCCAAATTCTCCGGATATTTATTTAACGACTTTTAATTGAAAATTTCGGTGGAACGATAGTTTGGCGTAAGATTAATTATTTGAAAGCCTATATTGAGCAAAGTTAGCTCCTTTAATAAATTTCTTCAGGGAAATATTCCAAATTTTTATGTCCGACATGAAATCTGATACTTCATTGCGCAAGTGGATAGGATTCTAAATCATGCTGTTGAAGACTATAAATCACAGTTTACTTTTCTTGTACGAATCCCAATAATTATTTAAAATTGAAAGGTTAAATGATTGTGCGGCCTGAGGGTAACCTAAAATATTTTTATTGTTTGACAAATTGTGAATGTACTTTTTGGAAGTATTAAAAGGAAAAATAAGCAAAAATAATCCAAGAGGTTCTTCATTCCATAGAAGTTTTCATCTGTAATAATGCTGAGTAAATAAATTCAAAATTTCTTCATTGATATTGGTGAAACGATTGCAGGTGCACTTACATCTGTGCGCGCAGAGTGTCTCGAATGTTAAAATGACCAATAAATATTTTTTTTCAAATAATACGTTATTTAAGATATTACATACTTTATTCATATTTGAAAATATGACTGTAATAAATGTTTTGAAATTCCCATTTTCCTTCGTCGTAAATAAACCTACGGAAATCCTTACTGTAGTGCCGTTTGATATTTTTCCACATATCTTTGTTCTACAGATCTGCTGCCTATGACTTCATCTTAAAAAGCGACAAACTGGGAATCCACATACGCGACTTAAACGACAAGAAATTTGTCGTTATCGACTACTTCAACAGTTAAGGCGCTTTCACACGGTTCGACAATTATCGGGTTCAGATCCAATAATCCAACGCCTTTCAAGGCCTCAGTTTGTGTCCAGATCCTCAAACAATAATCATTTTCAGATGAATTTTGTATTTCTATTTACTGAGTCATGGATGTAAACAAAATAAAATGTAATAAGATACACGATACAGTAAGCTTATTAGAGGAGTAATAAAATATCACATATTGCGATTTTTTTTTTATTACAAAATTTATATAATGGACCTTCCTCGACCATAATTGGCACTTTTAGTTTAAATCAACGCCTTAATAATCCCGTATTACATTATTAAAGTAGGGAAGTCAATGTTGGTTAGTTTTATTTAAAAAATGTTTTTACTTACTGTTTCATCCAAAACTTACACTAAACCTTATTTTTAATTTGTTTACACCATAATTGTCGTAGAACTTTACTAAACCAAAACATGATTAAATTTGAAAGTGAAATTTTTTTCGGATCTGTACATTATACTGTATCTTATTTTTTTGTTTTACAAATTTACAAAAATCGCTTAAATTCACCCATAAAAATATCAATATAGCTCTTCATAATATAGAAACCTTCCCATACTATAAATATAAAATTTTAAATTTTGTCGAAAGTTCTCTTTTTGAATAATTGTTATAATTTTTTTTTTATTGACAGGCAATGTTGGTTAGTTTCATTTAAGTTTTTTTTCTTACTTTTTCAGTCAAAGAATATATTAAACCTTTGTTGTTTATACCATAATTGTTGTGGAAAAATAAAAATCTGATTTAATTTGAAAGTGAAATTTTTTCCGCTTTAAGAAACTGGATTTTTGGTTTAATATTTTTTGGACACTAATCCTATTTGGATTAACGAAAATTGGCTTCTGGCCTTTGGACGATGTCACGCAAAGTTTGTTACGGTTGTTAGTTATACTTATTAACGAGGTGCGGAGACCACCAATTATGGCGCTTCCTGTATAATTATATTGATTTCTCATCTCAATTTCGTAGATTGTGGATGTAAGTGTTGCTTACTCTTCCAACAGTATTTAAAATAAATGTTCATTTGAAGATACATTAATAAAAAAAAACTTATCTCTTGAGAAAACCCTTATTAGTAAAAAATAATAAAATAAACGAAGAGGATTGCTCGAACTAATTCCATCTGAAATTTTACCTCTACAATTTAAAGGAACGAGCTATTCACCTCTAAATCCCGAAGACAAATTTTTTAAAAAAAAATTACCTCTGTAGCTAGTTGGGTAGGATATGCACTCCATGAATTATGTGACCGTTGGGAAGTTGCTAGAAACCTAAAGCAATGAAAAATTACAGGTATTTTTCGGTATAATTAAGTAGTTTATGCTTTTCTTTTGAATTATTTTTTGGTTTCATTTCATTTAATATTCATATATCAATATTTTTATTCATTAAATTTTTCAAATATATCTTATTTTAAGGACAGAATAAATGATATCAGATTTTAAATACAAAATAATTAATATATGTATGTATTTCAATATACTACCATGCCTATACATGTATTGCTGAATGAAAATAAAGTCATATTATATTTTTGTATCTGTTTCTGTTTTCATTTAAAAGCCCCTCAAATAGTGAAATGTCTAAAATTAAATTGGTTGTCTTTATGGATAAAGGAATACATAAAGGAAATTCCAAGGAACCATATCGACTTATCTCAGGCAAAAAAAGTTGACATCGGCAAAGATGATCCACTTTATTTCATCAATCAATTTTTGTTGTTTATTATTAATTTAATTATTATAGCTAAATAAGTATTAATAGGTAAGTAGTTTTTTTTTGTAGTACCGATTACTTCACCTGAATGCATAGTAGGAGGAATTAGATATATCATATTGTCGAGTAGATGTGCATAATATATTTTAAAAAATCTGGTGCGGTGCACGCATCACACAACTTTCCCTCACCGTCCTATAATAATTATCTTCTTTAATATAATTTTAAAGAATTCACATAAACACTGCTTCTAATAAACCATACGAATGCTGTCAATTCTTCTCCCACTTAAGCACAATAAAATAGTTTTTTAAACAATTTTAGTACAAAAATTCCGCTTTTGTATTCTTAAATTACTTTATTACAGAGCGTATTGTTTACAACTGATAGACGGTTTGGTGGGAGGAGGTTCAGTCGCATCCGTCTCCTTTCGGATACGCTCGGTTATCCATCTAGGGTCTTGTGCTCCTCATAAAATACACTGTATCTTTGCTAATACTGGTCCGATTTTGATGATTTTTTTTTATTTTTTTTTTAGATAATTTAATAACCTTTCATGCAATTCTATACACAATTTAATATAAATTGCATGCTTTTTAAGATAAGCGCAAATAAAATATTCTTTTCGTCATAACCTTTTTCCCTGCAGTTTTTGTTGATATACCACATACATGAAAAGTTAAAGGCCTTTAAGTTGAAGAAGACATTAGGCAAGTTTCACCAAAATCGTTGGAGCCGTTTACGAGAAAATTTTAAACAATTGTAAAATCCATGATATAATAGCTAATTCCGATTAGTCCGATACGCTGTATCTTTGCCAATACTGGTCCGATTTTGATGATTATTTTTTAGATAATTTAATTACCTTTCATACAAGTGTATAGATAATTTACCATAAATTGCACGCTTTTGAAGTTATGCGTAAATAAAATATTCTTTTCATTATAACTTTTTTCTCTGCATTTCCTCGGTGATGTACAACATATATGAAAAGTTAAAGGTCTTTCTGATGAATAATTTACGCAAGTTTCATCAAAATCGTTATAGCCGTTTTCGAGAAAATTGTAAACAAGTGTAAAATCGATTTATAAAGTGGCACTTCCGGTTAGTCGATTTTGACGAAAAAGTTGCTGTAACATCACAGCCATATACCTACCTCAAATACGTAATTTGACTATCGTACGACTTTTCGTTTTTGAGATAGGCTGTTCTCATACACACAAACACAAAGAACATTTTGCGAGGCTTGGTCATTTGGACTCAGTGGACCTTAAAACGTTTAATTCCGTTGAAAACTCGAATTCGAAAATTTCCACGATCTCAATACTTCCCTTTACTATATACTTCGTATTTAGGTAAGGGAAAGTAAAAAAATCGCAAATATTTTTGTTAGTTCAGGTAAATTTCTTTGTCTTTGGTTCTGACTTTGCCACGATTTTCTCTTCAAAGGGTTGACCGATTTTGATACTTTCTTATGTTTTATTCTATAGGTTTTTGGCCCGTTGTGTACCAAATCGAGCGGCTTCGCAATAGCCGAAAACCACTTCTACCAAAACGGATCAGAAGATTTTGATGAAACGCTTAAAATTTTCTCTCTAAAGCTATTTGACTATGCATATATATATATATATATATATATATATATATATATATATATATATATATATATATATATATATATATACGACATCCTAGAGAAAAATAAGGAAAAAAGTTATGACAGAAAGAATGTTTTATTTGTTGCGCATAACTCAAAAAGTATCAATTTTTCATTGATTTTCTACATTTGAAATCTCTATAAAACCAAAAGAGACATCATCGAAATCGGACTATTATTTGCAAAGATATAACGTACTGAACATTGTAGCCATGTTTTTATTTTCCTACCTCTGCTAGGCATGGAATATAATATGTCAAATTTTTTATCTGCAGTTTTCAGTGTTCAGCAAAAAAAAATTATTTTTGGCCATTGGTATGTCTGTATGTCTTTCTGCGTCACGGTTTTCTTTGAACGGGTTTGCTGTTTCTATTTTGAACTTTAATCAATTCGATTTTTTAATTTCAATTTACATTCCAATAATAGCATAAAAAAATGTTTTCTGCTCATTTTAATTGTACAAATCAATCTCAAAACTGATATAATATTGTATTTTTGGGCAATCCTAGTTTTAATTACTATACGAACATCAATTTTAGTTTCATTTAATACCAAGTATTATGCGTATGTATTTTATTTCAATAAATCACTTTAGTTTGTCAAGCACTGATTGTTTTTTTTTGGAAGGATTGGTTAGGGTGTTACTCGGTATCTTTTCCCAGGAACTGCGCCGACATCTGTCAATAATTTATTCCAGTTTTCCTTATTGGTACGATCCGAAGAGCATTGTCGGATACGAATTCCTAGCATTCTCTTGGGACGATGAGTGAGCTCACCAAGGATGATCAACGGAACCAGTTCTGTGAAAGCTATAAAAATTAGTAATTGGAGGACATTTATTTATTTATGTTTATCATCATTTAATCTCACGGTTCACAAGAGACTTTTCCAATTTATGGAAGGCATTAAATTTATGCTAAAAAATAGCTCTGAAGAACGTCTTCTGATGTTGTCCAGTCAAGTCGCATTCCAAATGAAAACCCACAGATATTTTGAGCTGGCAGCAGTGTGAAGTAAATTAATTTTATCGGTTTACAGAGCATAAAATATATATATATTTTTTTCTTTATTAATGGACTTTCAGAAGAGAACTTTGTTTTAAGCGTTCTGGCTGTAAGAAACATCAAAAATAAAACTGCTGTGACAAAGTTGAGTATAATGGAAAAGGATACATCAGTTTTAATATTTACAGAAAATTGTATATATATATACATCCTTTTAAATTTTACTTATGTCACTTGGATATGCGGCTTAGCAAAAATGATCAACTTAGTAAAACTACCGCATTTTCAATCCATAACGCGATGATTACAAAGTAATTTGGCTCATTTGTACTTTTCTTTGTTGATAGAACAAATGAAAGAATAATATGAAATTAGTTGTATACACAAATGAGTTTATGACGTTGTTGTCATATTCAAATTTATACTATGGGGATTTAAATCTAGTGTTGAGACAATCTACATTCACTTTGTAAATCAGAAAAAAAGGGTATAAGGCTGCTTGAAAAAGACGTCGCGATGTTCTTTTAAGGTGGGGATATTGTAAAGTGTATTTATTACATGCTTGCTGCAAGCTGGAAGGGTTGCCACTGGGTATGTCGCAATATTGCTGTCGTAACTCGGAAGGCGTGTTTATGCTATCCACCAATCAAGTTCTCGGTCTTAGGGGAAGTCTTTTCTCATTGGTCCACTATCGAAGGAAGGGAGTTCGCCTGGTATAGGTTAAGAATTCGGTCGTGGGTATTGGCCAACATTTGCTTACCGTCTCTATCGTGACACGAATATCGGTCCAATGAATGTTCCGTTAGTTAGTAGTCTATGTGTTTATACGGATAATATTTTATAAATGTACTCAATAAATCATCATTATTTTATTTTTATTATTGTTTTTGTTGCCAAAAATCAATTTAAGTTTATGTACCTTGTAGACGACCCAAGGAAACGTAGTTTTTTTTTCTACTTAAAGTATTCAGATTTAAAAAGGCTATTGGAGACAAGTACATAAATAAAATGCAAAGAAGGCTCTGGGAAGTTGTTTAATTACATTTTATTGCTGAACCGTTGGGAGTATGGTTATGAGTTGCAGCATTACGTCGGCACCTTTCATCTTCCCCTCGGGGTAATTAATAGTTAGGATTGGCAGGGTGTCGGCTAAATGCCTCTTCCCCATTACCTCCATCTGGGTCTCTTATTGTGCACTCCAGATGGGCGGTGTCATCAGAGGCGCTGGGTCCCCCCCTCCCCTCCTCGAGAGTAGATCACCCAGCGAAACTAATGAGCTAGTTCTTTAAATATGCGTATCTAATGCACCCCCTTACGTCATCGTATTCAATCAACAAGTATGCCAAAAATCTGTTAGTACTTATATTACGAATAGCTCAGTAATGTTTTGAAAAATTATGTTTATAACAATATGCAACCCCTTTTCTCTATAATCATCGAGCTAAATCGTGTATTTTTTAACTTTCACTATATATTTCTTCAAACTGAAAGTCTTGTTAGCATAAGGATAATATAGTTTTTCTTCATGTAATATAAAACCATGGGTCTCAAAATTCAAAAAATGAATTTTCCTATTATATATAACTAACTGAATAGCTTTCAGTATATACCGTCGGTGATGATTTCTTTACAGGAAGCCAATTAAAGCCTTAAAAATCTATCTAGGTTAAAACTTCCACATTGAGCATAACCATAGGTCTCAATGGGTAAGGTTAATATAGAAGTATTAAAACTAGATTGAAAGCTTTGATTGGCTCCCTTGTAAGGGAAATTAGCTTTAGAGTTATTTTAGTCTTGTTCCAAACCGATAATATTTAGATTAAATTAACACAACCGAAAGTTTGATATAAATTATTGTATTTAGTTAAAATTAAATATTTACATACACTTTATATTTTGGATCACATAAATGATAATTACTGTTTTATTCAATTTTATATATATATATATATATATATATATATATATATATATATATATATATGTTTTTGGTGATTCCATTTGGCATATATTCAATCAAATCCCTTAGTTTTCCAACACAGGAACATACAACGTATAATTGTTCATGAGGTAAACATGGATTATCCAAATTCAATCCCCATACTTATAATTTTTGACCTTCATTAAAGATGAATATTTACAAACGAAAAACGGACTGTCCTTTTAGTATAATTATCCACAGTGGCATTAAGTCTCACAACACATTGCCCCGAAATAGATACCCATTATACACATAATACCTCCTGCAAACGATTAATTTATATTAACTTTCTTCCTAATATATTACGGGTAATGTTTCGCTTTCCCTGTTATGTAAGCCAATGTAATTGTATATCCAGTGGGCACATGACTGAAAGTGTAGAGTATCAGGTATTTTTTGTGTACATTGATTGAAAATATGAGTCATTTGAAAATATCAAAATTCTTAACGGTATGCCCGGAATAGTTTTAAAAGGACTAAGCGAATGGCTCCATTAATCAGTCAGTGATAATTTCGAAGTTGCCTACGGGAGAGATCGTTATTCTGTTATTTTCGATTCTGCCATATGTGTATTTAATTTAAAATTAAATTCGGTTATGCATTGTTATTTTGATGCAGTATGGTCAGCACCGACTTTCTGATTAATCCTCTGACGAGGATTGAGTGGACTTAAGATGAGCCTGTCAAACCTCAGGTCTACCCTGACCACTCTTTGGTTTATTATTTTCAATAATACATTTTTGCAATCGATCAAGAAAAAAGATAAAAATGACTTCCTCACGTTGAATCCAAAAATCTAATAAAAACAAAGCCGCCCGTCCGCCGTCTGCGGCTTTTCCCCGAGACTGCTTTGCCGATTTTTGTCACATTTGGCACCGAAGTCTCAGGCCACCCAAGGATGATTCTCTATTTTCGTTATCAGCATCCATTTTTTCTTTTCAAAATGGCTGTCAATTTGATGTTTTATATACCCGTATCTCAGCCATTTAAGTGTTTTGGAACAATTATAACAAAGCCAAATAAAATTTATTGTTTCTATTTGGAAAAATAATACCATTGTATAATCATTTGCAGGATTTTTGATTGAGTGATTCTTTCGGCCAAATGCAATGGGTTGTAATAGTCACAGCATACAGTAGCAGACCAATAATATATTTAACTGTAAATATTAATATTAATATTCAATTATCAATCAGTCAAATACAATATTGATAAATTACACATAATAATAATAAATAATAAAATAAATAAGCCATTGAAAAAGAAGAAATCTTCTCGATTTCTTATTTTAATTTATCTCTAATGGCTTTAAAAATGTATTATTTAATTTCTACATAGATCTTCCTGTGTAAACAAAAATTAATCATGCTTGTTTTTCCATCTTAATCTGCAGGATTTAATTCACATGACAAATAAACAAAAAAAATCATTTTTTTTTGGTAACCTTGAGTGTCAATTAAAAATATACAAACAAGTACACATATTTATTTTTTTTAAACCTGCTCATAACTTCTCCTTTTTCTACTTTTCAGTATGGAGAAACCTGGGTTTTTCTGATTATTCCAGCGACCATTTATTTATTATTTTTAACTTCTCAAAATGGTTAATAACTGCATAACCCAACAAATTAAAAATAAATATTTGTTAATATATTCATTGTACTTAATTAAATATATATTAATCTAGATTTGTTATTACTATTTTTTTTTTTTGGACTTAGGTAATTGTTCTCACTTGTAACAATATGACATATATATATATATATATATATATATATATATATCACTAATGTTTAATTAATTTTATCTGTTTTCATGATGTATATTTTATATATATATATATATATATATATATATATATATATATATATATATATATATATATATATAAACATGAAAATGAATAAAATTAATAAAATATTAGTAATATTTTCATATAAAATTGTTATCTTTTACTTGGATTAAGTGATTATAATTAAATTCTTGCCTAAGATATTATATGAATTTTTGAGTTGTTGAAATGTTATGATTTGATTTTTATCTTGTTATTGATAAGAATTTTTTTTAATATAAGATAATAAATTCACACCTGCATACAACAATATCCGTTCTACAGCCGTAAATTAAAATAAATAGATATACTGCAAAGCATTTCGATAGCCTGAGAGAATGATTATGGTGGGGCTGTTAAAGTAATATCCTTGGTTACCAGCGTTTTAGTGACGTATATTATTGATTATATAATAAATGATAAAATTCATCCTATTATTGAAATAATATATCATTATTTTATTTTTTTATTGTAAC
Source organism: Rhaphigaster nebulosa (assembly GCA_948150685.1). NCBI lineage: Eukaryota > Metazoa > Arthropoda > Insecta > Hemiptera > Pentatomidae > Rhaphigaster > Rhaphigaster nebulosa. The sequence goes on from OX411306.1 coordinate 176,360,307, forward strand.
AGTATTATTAAATGGACCGGGCCCTAATGATCTACATCTTTCGCTCCTAAAAACATCAAAACTACCAAAAATACCTATCATAAAAAAATCAGCTAATGTGCTGTTAGAAACACTACAAAACAATACATAGGCATAGTTGAAGACCTGCTGAAGACCACAACATAAGTACATGGCTGTATGACTTTATTAAAATGTGATTATTTTTTACTATAAAGTGTTAGATGTTGTTTTATTGTGTTCTTGAGCTGTCAGTGTGTTGAAATCTGTTACTGACTTGCCACAAGGATTGTGTAACTTGTCGTAGTTGAAAGATTATGATCAGAAAGTTTATTTTTGCTAACGTTTTTTTGTATGCAGAAGTACAAATGGCGAAGGAATTATATATTTCCAAATACAAATGGAATAAACAAATATCCAAAGATGCGCTTTGGTTACACTGATGAGCTGCGGAGGGATAATATTTGATCGGAAAAGACTATTTAGCGCTGAAAATAATTAAAATAAATAGGATGATGATTATTAATTCTTGTATTCATTCTACTTCCAGTTTGTGTAGATGAGAATGGAATTGAGCATATTTCTTATGTATAGGTATTAATTTTATTTCTTAAATAATTTAGAAATAAATTAAATTTGAAATTTTATAATACAAATATTTCCTAAAAACTATCCGTTTCAATATTATATTAAGTGATGCGAGCTATTAAAAACGAATTATTAATCAACTCAAGTTATTCATGATCATTAGGTTCTCTCACATCTGATGTTGACGTCTCGCTGACTCTTATTGACATAATTAAGACGCATAAATAATTACATAGGAAGCGTAAAGAATTTTCTCACTTTGATAATTAAATAATTATTGACCTGACGTGGCACTTTGTGGTATCATCCTCAGACCGGAAGAGCTACATTTTATGTTAATCTTCCAGAGACCAATCATCAATCCTTATTAATTAATTATACATGGTGATCAATCCTTAGATTTAACGTTTCAGCTAATTAAGATTCCCTGATCTTATTTTATTAGCACCTATTATGGATTTGAATTATCATATTCTGTAAGTCTTAGTTATTTTTATGGAAATTAATCAATATTGGAGATGACTTGGAAGGCTTATTGATGTATTCTTTTTTATAAGTCACGGAAGCAAATATTGCGATTAGCCTTGGAAATTATTGTGGTAAATAGAGATTAAAAATCTTAATTTATACATTTATGCAAGAAATAATGGTTGACTCTTTATTATAAATGCGGATTCTGTTTCTAAATGAATAAAATAAAGAAGATTGCTAATTAGGAATGTATTTTTTTTTAATGGCTATTTCTTTTAAGCAGTTCTCAACTGTTGGTATTTAGGTTGGTTAATTACTGCTATAAAATTGTCATATTCCCTTTCTTCCTAGTTTGAGCTAAATATAGAAAAGTTAAAAGAATTATTAAACTGTTGGAGATAACAGCTAAACTGGATGTCAAGTTGTGTTTAGTGCACATAATACACCACTTATTGTAATTTTTACGTTATACTTACTAGCAATATTTAATTGTCTTTTTAGGTAAAACTGGAACTCATATACTAAATCAGCAAAAGAAAAAAAAAGTAACAAAATGTAAATTACCATAACATCATGAATTGTTGTTTTAAAAGTTGGATTATTTCTTGATGGAAGAATTATGGTTATCTCAATTTAAATAAATCATATACATTACAATGAATTTTATTCATAATTTAGATCCTTTTCATTAACATTTTGATATTTTGAAACATTTAAATTCTATCCTCTTTTTCAATTTTTTTGTTTTTGAAAGTTATACATTTTTAAACAATGTCTAGGGTATTTTTAAACAATATATTGGGATAAAAAGTATTAATATTATTTTAAGGCATCTGACTGGCAAATTAATTATGGGTTTGTATTTGTTTGCTTTTGTACCTAAGGGTCAGTCCCTCGCTCTCCCACCCTCCAGAGATAACTAAGAATGTCCCTGAACATTATGAGTATTAGTGCATTGTCTGTACTGCCCTGATAAGGTAAAAGACTCAATCTCAAATTATTTATCTAAATACATTTTCGAAGTGTACCTACCTAACCTAATTGCTCTAAAAATTACACCAATTACGAATAATTGGTTTTGGGGTTTTTCAGATTAAAATGCTTTATAACAATGATCTTTTTGTATTTATTTTGTGAAATTAAAAATCTATTGGTATTTATATATCATTTACATTTTTATGTTTCCTATTTATCATTTGAGCTCATTCATCTCAGAAATTAGCCACCCGGATAGTGTATTTAGAGCAATAATCTGGAATTTTGGCTTTTTAACTTATCAAGGCAGCCGATTAGTAATTATATAGTAACCAAACTGTTTAAAGATTTTAATAATATCAATTTTCAACTTTTCTCTATTGATTACAAACTTAAGAAAGGAGGGATCTTGCCAATTTTATTGCCGTTATTTTCTAATGTTATGATCAACATGTAACATAGTTTTGTTAATGTGTTATTTTTAACATTAATATTAGCAACAAATATTTAATTTTAAAAAAAAACTCTGATCTGAAGGATGAATGTCCGAGCGGTGGGCTTATGGGCTAATTCTTAGATATGAAGGCAGCATTTATATTACGGTAGTAATTTATTTATCGATTATAACTGTTTTTTATCACATACTTTTATACTAATATTTAACAGGTACAAAAACGAAGAAATAAGGCGAAGTTTATTGGAAACAGCCGTAAATAGAGAGTTGTTTGGAGATACATGTACGGAATACATAGAATACAGGAATACATAGATGTACGCCAATTTACATAATTCATTTCTGCATATGCTTCTACTTTATTATCTAGTATGAAGGACGCATGAATATGTTGGAATATAAATAAATTTAAGATTAAAAGAAAAATAAATAAATTGTTTGTATTCAATTGCGATAGCATTGCTTTGTGACCCCGATATGTAGGATCTGCATAAAGACAATAGAAAGAATATCGGGGTATAAATCGCTTTTAAAACTATTTTTATGCCTTTTTGTTCTGAATAATTTTGTAACTCTGGCTATGTAAATTAGAGAATTCCTAACAAAGCTGTGTAGACAGTACAAGAAATATCCTACAGAAATAAATATGTGAATAGGATACGTATTGTCATAGTTGTGAAGGCCGAATAGATCTCGCATAAAGTAGGTGTCGAGTTATAGTTCTTCTCTCTCCGGGTTCCGTCCGTGTACGCAATTTTTCACGTTACTGATTAGATCTTAGGAAACTAATCAGCTACCTCTGTATAGTTTATTTTAATTATTAATAACTACCTAGGAGCACATAGTAAACTATATACATTATATTTCAAAAAGCTCCAACATCATGGCAGCAATGATGCAAACGACACAGTAATCATAAGACATCGTACAGTCTTATACAGGTCTTATCGATGCTGAATCACTTAAAAAATCTTCATGATTGGTATGAATAGATTCTGGAAAAAAAGTTTAAAATATGGCAAATACCAAAACATCGCTTTTACACCAAGATATGTAGCATGCCTTTTTTATAACTTAACCATCTCTCAGCTCTTTCCTATTAAAAAATATGTCGACCAAATTGACAGTTTGAGCCCATCATTCATCGACATCACGAATGTTTAAATTCAAATATACAAGAAGAATTCAACTAGAACTACTAATCATAATTGGAGTGTGATGATTTTTTTTTTACACTCCATAATGAAGACTTAATTTTAAAACAGTACGTTACCATACTTCCGGAACAACTGATTCATCGGCAGTCGTATTTCTTCGGAGAATCATCAATATTATTTATTGTTTTGAAGAAGATTTGTTCAGATTGATTGGTTATATCGAGTACAGAGTTTACACTAGTGGCACTTTTATTTTAGCGGCACACTGTAATTATTAAACAAAATTCACGTCAACCCTATTATTATTATTATTTATTTATTTATAATAAAATAAAACATAGAAATAATTAATACAGATACAAAGAATTGTAATAGAAAATCAGTTATTTAATCAGTTATTTAATTCTAATACATTATTTTTTATTTAATTTAATTATTTAAGCATTTTCATGTAACCCTAGTGGCGTACTTGCCGCGGCACTTACTTCATGAATCACTGGCTTACTGAATTTTCAATGGATTAACAGAGAAAATATTACAGATCCATATACAAGTTCATTGTTGAATTATCTGTAATAATTTCTCCGTTTAAATCCCTTTGTGGCACACTATGTATGTTGCTCTTTTGTGTGTTGTTTGTTGCTTCTTCTCTTCATGTGTTTATTGGTCGCTATAACAATTCAGATAAAGCAGTGTGGACATAGGACAGTTACATAATTTAAAGATATCAAAGGAAAAGATGATGAGATAGGACGATATTTTTTACCCGCCCGGTCAGAATATGAGAAGGCGGCAGATGGCCACGTTGATAAATACCGGTAATGGCAGAGTCGGAATGAGAAAGAGGTTCCGAAGAATTGGAGCGAAACGAAGACTAGGCCTGCGTTGTGCAACTGTTCCTGCTTTCTGATGTCGGTTCAATTAAACTCTTAACCAGCCGGTCGGAATCGATCCGTAGGATCAAAACAACGAGAGGTGGTGAGGGCAGAGTCCAGAAAAATCATTACGCGATGACTGTGTAGAGGCACGCGAAGACTTTCTCCCCTGCGCTGACCTCTGGGAAGATCGTGAACCAAGTATCGGCCAAGTATTTGTAATGCATTGTATTTCACTGTCCCCGTATGCAAAACTTGATTTACTGCTCTCAGGCAATCTCCGTTTTCATCTCATCACATACTTTTAGATTGTTCGAGCTCTCTGATTTAGTGATGCAGAACTGACATTTGCTACACGCGCCCTTTCTGAGGTAATACACACACGGCATAATAGCTGCTAACAACAACAGCACAGTTTTATCTCCTTCGGATCGCTGTTACTCGACTACCATTCGAAGCATTTTCATAGTACTTGAGGCAGCGTTGTCTGGAGGAGTCGAGGAATTCTTACAACTGTGTTGACATTAGATGCGATGTACTGTTTCAGTGTTGTCTTTAAGCTTCTATTGTATTCCGGCCTTCTATGGTCAATGGGTTACATGAGGAAGAAACGTGGAGGATGACTGGTCAGGAATTATCAAATACTTTGTTTTCATTGCGGTGTAAGACTTATGTTGGGATTTGTTTCTTAACGGCCCTGAACCTCCCGGTTGCCAAGCTAATTGCTCATCATACATCCCTACTATGTTATTCTATCAAAGATGAAAGCTGGTAATTTTTTTTATTTTATCCTAAATTCGATGAAGAATATTTTCACTAACTATCTAGACATAATTACTTATTTTATGTCTGTCATTAAAGTTGTAGGAACTCCTTCACTCACTTCACCTTCACTTATCTAAGTATTTCCAATCATTCAATTATCAAAGTTTTTTTTTCCCATTATTAGGAAATGGTAAGGTTGATTTTAAACCCTGTTAAACTGGAAAAAAAGGTGAATAGATTCCGAGGAAAATTATGAAAAAAATTAATGTGTCAAACTCCAAGTGGGTAAAAATCCACTATTATAAAAAACTCACTAATCCCAGTAAATACAATTTTACAGGGGAGAGAAAAACTACTCATCTGTCTAGCTCATCACAAATGTGGGCCAGTTACCTCGCCGTATTAACAAAAATTACTTTTTTTCCTTCTTCAGATTGCAGTTATCTTTAAATGGTTGTACATTATTAAAATGTTTGTCGCAAATAATTGCGAAAATTTAAGTAGTAGGTGATTTTTTTTTATTTCTTAGGTTAACGCATACGGAAAAGGAGCTAAGTATATTATATTATATATTTCGAGTTGCATTATGAAACGTTTTCGAGCGAAATACACAGATTGAGAAAATCTGACATTCTTAATATTCTCCTTCAGGTTTAATTATACATCACATATTATTCGTTTTACAGAGACTAATATCTCAACTATGAATATAAAAAACAAATACCATTGTTTGTCTTCATATTTTACAAATATTCTGCATCATTGTTATTTAAACTTCCATCTCCTTCTGCATTGCTGTTCTGAAATAATTTCTTGTAATACTGCCTTTTCTATTTGGAAATGTACTGCATTGAATTTTGTAAATCATTTTGTTTTTCCATCGCCACAGGCAACGGTGTTATGTAATTTAGTTTGGTGGGAAACGAAATAATATTTGGTTTCTGGATATTAAATCTGTTTCAGCCTGTACCTTTCATTGCATTACTCATAATAACTTTCTGCCTATCTGAGGCTGAATAGCAGTTTGAAATCTTCAACATTTCATCTTTTTATGGTTCCATTTGGATATGATTCCATCCCGTATGACATGCCAAGTGTTTGTATGATTGTAGCTTCCATCTGTACCTCTGCTAAGATGTGTACGAAAAGCATCAATTCTCTTGTTTAACTGAATAACATTCTGATGACATTTCAGTTCAGAAAAGGCTTTCAGATTCGTGGAACAAAATGGATTACTGAATCTAATGTATACCAAGCTAAAGCACTGGCATTCTTATTTTAAATTCAGTGACAAGGTAAAGAACACATTTCAAACCAATTACCCTACGTCACTCAAATATGGACTTGGTGCGACTTTTCGATATCCATGCTCCAATTTTGGGCATTATGAATTCCACACGATTCTAAAATGTGAAATCCATGATTCTTAATTCAGCAATGCACGGATTCTTAATTAAAGAGATAAATCTATTGGTATGCGTGATAGGCTCGGATTAATAAAATAAATTCGCATTGATATAGTAATACTTACAGATTTAATTTAAAAGCTGCCAATTAAACTGAAATATGATTCCGAAGCGATAATTACAATTTCCAAATATAAGCGTCCGACTTGGCCCTCCAGTTGGATGCCTTAAAGGAATGTGTAAATCTTACTTAAACGGAGGTGCTAACCAAAACATATAGACGAGTTAAAGAAATACTGGATGCCATCGAAAACATAGTTTCAACCGTTTTGAATAGTTTGAAATCAATAAAATAAAACGGAATGAATCTACATAATGATGGAAGTGATAATTCCTTCAGACTCGAGCACAATGGGACGAAACCTCAAAAAAGCGGTCAAAACCTTTGGAACTTTGGAACAAGTTAATATAATACTATAATACATTTTTGTTAACATTTGAGTTCCCAACTCAACCCAGTGGAGATATCATTTTGGATTGCAAAAGGAGGAGTAATTTTGATTTTTAGGTACGTTGGATGTATTTCCTCTCTCGTGAAAAATACTATTTTTCAACCTCCCACACTTTGTGCGTTTTCCGCCATGTTGAAAAAACTGTAAGCAAAGCACCTTTTCCCGTTTTTCCTCAGTAACTCGCATCCGGAACATTTTAGAAAAAAATTTGTAATTACCAATAGTAAAGAATATTACATTTCCTGCAAGTCTTATATGAAACATATAGGGATAACCGGAAGAGATCTGATATACGGGACGGTGAATATCTGCAAAAATGTCGACAACAAAAAAAGGTACCTAGATTTGCCAGTGGTTTCGACTTAATAAATATTTTTTTAGTGCAGTTTAGTGCAAAATTAAATATTACCAGTCTTTTATACTATAAAAGTTCCTACAAGATTCATACAAGGTATTTGTAGTTACTCTGAACAGATGCTAAGAAATATTGAAATAATAATTTTAGAGAAAGTTGGTGGGATACTAAAAATATCATCCACTATTCAAATTAATATTTCTGAATCTCATGTAGTATATAAGTGTAGTTCATGAGATTCATGAAAAATCTGTTGGCATTGCTTTATTTCGTTCAACAATTTATTTATTGTGTATTTATTTAACTAAATTTGTATACTGTATATTTATATAATATAAATAAATTTATAATTTACAATGTATGCATTATGTAAATAGGTATATTCAAATTTATAAAATTGGAGTTTTTTCGTCTCGCTTGTATGTATTATAGAGCCAGACATTATTATTAATATTATTTTTTTGTCGCTCTGGTTTTAATACGGCACATTCAATAATTCATAATTTATTTAATTAAATATAATAATATTACTATTGACAGGTTTAATTCACGTATGAACTAAATTTGAAGGTTCTAGTCAGCTCCCTTTGGAAGTTAAAGAATTATGACCGCTTTTTGCCATTTTCGTCTCATTGTGCTTCGTCGGGGAGGTGCTGGAAGCGCGAAATCACGGGACTCGGGCTTCCAGGGGGAGGGGGCCGATAACAGTTGACTAGAAATATTTTTCAATCAAAAAGTTTGTTAGACAAATATATACAAATAAAAAAATATATTTCTTTGAGGAAATAATATCACATACTTTAATATAATCTGACATTGTTGCATAATTTATAAATATGTATGTTGTTTACAGTTTAAATATAAAATAAGTTGTTTTGTATTGAGGCTAGTTTAGCAAGAGCATTGTTTTTAATTCGATTAGGCTAGAAGAGTGTAGTCAAAAATAGTTCAAGCACTACTAGTATTATTATGAACATATTGAACATATATATTAATATTGCTTAAATAATAATTATTAAATTATTTTATCATTATTGAGTAATTTAAAAAATAAATAAATAATAGGTTTTGTATAGTATATATAAACTCTTGTTATTAAAATATAGTTGTAATCTTCGTTTTCAAAGTATCTAAAATCAATGTATTAATATTATTGACAAACATATGTATAACACATATTTCATGAATGGAATGGGACCCGCTGTATAATTCGCCCTCGGCTCTGTGCTCAGCTGGCTGTTACCCTGAATAACTGCAAATAAATTAATTATCTACTCTTTATTCACTACTCTTGATATGAATATATTTTTCTTATTTTCCCAATCAATTGCAATAAACTTACATAATCTAATTCATAAAACATAATTTGTTATTAGCAGAAGATTGAATCGTCACTTGAAGAGGAAGATATGAGGAAGAGGACAGTCGTGTATCATAGTCGGAACCTTGACAGGTTATGAAGTGATCAATGGAATAATAAGGAGAATGAAGAGGGACGGTTAATTAATACTGCATGCCCTTTCACAACTAACCCTCCTACCTTCCTTGAATTATTAATTTTCTTACTCTACTCCAGTGTGAAGGTGCTCTACGTATGGACGACAGCTACTTCTCCTTAATTTACTGTAGATTTTCATCTGTACACTCTTCATCTGGAGTTCAACTGATTAAGGGTATAATCTCGAGGTCTCATTAATGCTTTAAGGTTTGAAATATCACTGTTTTGAAATATATGTTTTTATTGAGACAATACTATGAATGTTACATGACCCATCCTCACATGAAGCGGTAATTTTGAATCAGTTTTCAAAAAATTGAAAATACTCTAAACAGTCTGCAAAAAAATTAACTATACTCTTATGATTTTCTAATTTTTTATAGAACGTTTTCAAGAAGCTATTCATAAAACATTGTTGAATATTACTTCCATTTAAACAACTTTATTCAGTAATTCAAATCATTGCCAATTGCTACGTTTACGGCATTATATTATTTAAAATCATATCAACATAATCAAATCATAATTTTTAAAATTTCAAAAAATTAAAAATATTCCAAACAGTCTGAAAAAACTCAGCAACTATACTCATCTAACCATCAAAAATGAATATCTATGCCCCTCCAAACAAGAGGGGTATAATAAAGATAAAAAATAAAATTTACCTAATTATTTTTTATGCAGTTCAACTTAAAATATATAGATATATATATATATATATATATATATATATATATATATATATATATATATATATATATATATATAGTCTTATTTATTGTTTAAAATTATGAAAACCTCTGAGACCGAATGTTTAGAAGTTTACCGAGGTGTAATGAATGCGCAGCTACTCGATTCTCGCTAGAAAAAACCTCATTCAGAACATGAAAGTTGGGAAGGTCGGGTGTGGACACGGAAGGGGAATAAAGAACTGACTATTCAATTTTTTTTTTCTATTGATAGAATTGATAAATCGGAAAAAAATGAAAAAAGCGTTTATATAATCTATATAAATAATCTCAACTCGAAAAAGTATAATGGGACTAGGAAAAGTATATTTGGTTTACGAGATGCAAATTTAGAATTTTATAAATAAATTTATTTATTTTCATTTTTCAATATTTTTTTTCATGGATGGATTTTTTTTCTTTAAGGCTGAACAATTAGATGAATTTGTGATGTAATTTTTAATGCAACACAGATATCAAGTGATAAAAAACAAATGTTAAAAAAATTATGCATATAGAAATTTATTGAAACTAGTAATCATTATATTTATTGTAAAAATTTCTACAGATAAATTTGGAATATTTGTTTTGTAGAACTTTGTCATCTGTATTATTATTTTTTTTTTTTTAAATTCAGTTACTTTTATTAGCGATATATATTTAAAAAAAAATTAAATACAATGTACATTACATCGATTGTAAATCCTTAATAGCATTGAATTTAATTCCTAATCTCAGTTTGCTTATGAGGATTCTCTTAAAAATATAATCTACTTATGAATACCTCCTAATATGATCCCATTTATATTTAGCAAGCTGTTAATCACGAATACGAAATTCGTTCCGTAAACTGTTACGTTCGCAGCAGGTGTTTGGTCCCCTGATTAACAGCGTAACCTCGACGACGTATCAATCTCAATGTTGGAGCGGCCAATCCGAGGAACCACTCAACTGTTATTAATGACTTCAGAAGCGGCTATTAAGGAAATAAATAACTGAGAAATATTCATTTATGGCTGACACGAAGCAACCTAAGTGAAAGACGGGAAGAAATAACGGCAGGCTGATTGGATATGGGAAGACTAACATGTTCATTACCAATCCAAACAGTGATACTCCAGCTGGCAGGACTATTTTTAATACCTAACTGAAATGATGAAATATCTCTTCTTTTAAATACTTTTTTAACTAATTAACACTAGAAAAATGTGACACACCATCAATTATAAAATAGTTGGTACAAATATTTTCTTAATTACTCATTAATTCTATTCCTGCCGTTCCCTATTTGTAAGAACCCCTGTAAGTAATTTTCCTGACTTTTACTAATGAATAATCAGTGGCTTAGGAGTCATAATTATAAATTTTTCTAAATTTTATTCGGGCATTCCCTTTTTTTGTTAATGGTTCTTCTAACATATGCCATGAAATATAAAAAAATATAAAATGAAATAGGTTACCAGTCACAAAAACGTAATACAATGTGATAATTATCATTAGTTTAACAATAAATACAAAAAAAATGGCATATGTGCTCATGTACGCCAGTTAGAAGTTATATCTCTTTACGCTAATACCGACGATATCTTTAAAGTTAAAATAAATCTATAAGTGTGCGGGCGATTTTAATATCGATTGTATTTTCAGAAATTACAGTTACGTTTATGCTAAAAATAACTTCAAAATGCACCTTAATATCGAATACATCCGAATTGTAAAATTAAATCGATATGTGAGCGCGAGATTTTCAAAAACTACTTCTACGATAAAATAAACATTACTACTTAATACCATTGAAAATAATGGACTGTATTTTACTTTACCTACTTGATTTAAACTCCTCAATACCGAAAAAGTAAAAAATGCTCAAATAAATTGATACATGAGCGCGTGGTATATTAATCGATGGTATTCTAAAAATCTACGGCTCCAATAATATAATATCGGATAAATCGAATAAATCCAAAATGTTTAATTAAATCGATACCTGAACGTGTAATTCATTATATAATAATGCATCTCAATGTCGAAGAAATCTGAAGAATTTAAAAATAAATGATACTCGAGTGTATGATCTTAATTTCGATAGCATTTTCTAAAACTGGTCATTCGATAACATAATAATGGACTTCAATATCAAAAATACCCGAAATATCCAAAATTCATAGCGTCGCATTTCCGCTACATGCTGCGTGCGCAATTTTCATTATAATAAAAATTTTACAGTCAATGCGCCAAATGATGAATAACTTCAAAATGACAGCCTTCGATCATGTTATTTTCCTTTATTTTATTGCTCTAATGGAAATATCGGGTATTGAATCTGTATACTCAATACCGAATTTTGACAATTTTATTTTGCAACAGAAGTATAGGGGGATGAGTAAGATTATATAACATTATATACTTTCATAAAGTCTATATATCGCATGCGGAAGTGACGCTAAAGATCCCAGAAGCGAATCAACCGCTTGAAACATTCCGTAGGGACGAAGTTGCCTAGTAATGAAATAATGCTTTCAATTCCAGCGAGAGGTAATGCAATGATGGAACCAATCTAGAAGGTGACCATTCATCATACGCCGTGAAGCCGCTCCAACAGAAGTGTGAAGAGGTCCCTTCCATCTGGGGTCATGGATCTCTCTTGCCACACCGGGAGTCACACGGGGTAATTCGGGCATCTCTTTCACGGCGGAGCAGTTCGCCAGGGGACACGACACATTTCGAAATATACTTTCTGGAAAAAAATGATCTGATTTATTGGGGTTTTTTTTTCCTGAGCTCATTGGTGTGAGAGACCTAAGGCACTGGAGCAGAACTTAAACGACGAGGTCCCGATCCGGGCCGTGTGGAAGGGACCGCACCGGCTTAAATTTATTGGGACTCTTTTTGAAATATGCATGCGGCTAATAGCGGCACCAAAGATATATGTGTATATAAGTTGGAATTAGGAACTCTCGGGCTATTCAGAAAATTTCCTTTAAGGTTGGAGGTTATAATTATATTGGTAATATGTCTGAAAGATGAATACATTGATAAAAATCTTTCAAAAATTTTAATTATATATTGAAGACGATTCTGCAAAGTAATAAATAATTAGTTGGCATCCGCATGATGGTATAGAAGGATCAATCTAATTAGGGATATATAAAATATTTGCCACTTATATAATTTTGTTTTTATTGAAAACAACTAATTTCGAATATTATGCATTCATCTTCAGTTCCTAATTAATAAATAATTAATTATTTACATATAAAAAGTAAATTAATGTATTTTAACCGTGGTTGACAAGTTGATATATATATATATATATATATATATATATATATATATATATATATATATATATATATAAAGATTTAAGTAAAGACACCCATTGGAGAAGAATATAGTTAAGCTATTTACCTTAAAAAAAAAAAAAATCGGCTTGCAGAAGTACTAGAATTTAATAATATTTTAGATAAAATTGTGCAAATAGAACAGGAGTACCAAGTATAAAATAATATGCATAAATCAGTTGGAACAATGGTGAAGTAATTTGAACTGCTTAATACAGTGCTTTTTGGGTTTTGCTCAAATGGAATTTTCTTTTAGTTATAACATTTTGTAATGAATTTTCTAGGTGTTTCACTATATATTTATGAAAAGCAAAAGGGCTTAAAAATATAACCTTTAGGCAAGTTTTATCAAAATCTTTAGAGCCGTTGTCGAGAAATTTGTAAAAAAGTGTCAAATCGATCGAAAGTGGCACTCTCTGTTTGTCGATTTTGACGAAAATGTTGCTGTAAAATCTCAAACATAATTTCAGTTTCGAACAACGTTTCTTTTTTGAAGGAATAGGCTGTTCACATACATACAGACTCGTATTTTGCGTGTTCTTTGGACTCAGGGGACCTTCAAATGTGTACTTTTATATCCTTTGATATCTCGAATTCAAAATTTTCACGATCGCAATACTTCCCCTTACTACATGTATAGGTAAGGGAAAGTAAAAATTCATATCAAGAATTTTGGAATTATAATATTCATCCAATTCGCTTGTCAATGACATTGCCTGGTACGTGGCTATTTTTACGTCAGTAATTATTCACAGTTCTGCTAGACTAAAGTTGGAAGTAAAACTTTAAAATAAATATTTTTAGTGAATTTGAACCTTAGATGAATTCATTAAAGTAAATACATAGAATCTACTTGTGGAGAAATATCTTATTTTATTACTTCCTTGTACGCAATAAAGAAAATATTGTTATTTTGTATATATTGACATTTAATTTAGAAATCATATGGCTTGATATTGGATCATATCGGCTCGGTGATAAATAAAAAACGCGATTTTTACTTCCTTGCACGCAGTAAAGGAAGTATTTTAATCGCGAAAAATTTCCGTTTTCAGATTTAAACGGAAATATACATCTTGACTATCCCCGAATCCATTTTGATCAGTTTCTTCCTGACGTCTGTACATATGTTCATTCCTTGGTTCGTATGTATCTCGCATAAATCAAAAATGGTTAGCCGTAGAAAGTTAAAATTTTGGTTTTAGAATTATTTAACCTCCCTTTTTGGTTACTGCGTGATTACCGGAAATGGTACTTTACTTGAAGGTCGTAATTGATTTTCATCAAATTATTTAAACTATAATGAAAAGCATCTCAAATTTGGTAAATTAGACTTTTATATCAATATGCTTTTATATAGATTTTGGCCGAAACGGGTACTTTCCTTGAAGGCCATGATAAACTTACATCAGAAGGTATATTGACATTTAATACAGAGGTCATATTGTTCGGTGATAAAGGCTTTAAACGCGATATTTTTCCACTCTAATTAAACAATTTTATTACTTGTTTTAAGTGTTAAAATTGAGTATAAAATACTGTTTTTTCCTCCTCATTTGTGAGCTAAACAAGTCTACTGCAGGAGAATAAGATATAAGTTAAGCGGGTTCTAACGCTTAAAATGTTTATCCAATGCTTTATCTAGTGACATAGACAGTTCTAATGTTGTCAAGGAACATGAACACATATAAAAAGGAAATGAGATCTCCAGAAACAAGAGATTGTGTGTGTGTGCATGTGTGAGTATGTGCGTATGTGTCTGCGTATACGTTTCTGTGTCTGTTTCTGGATATGTCAATAGATAGATGTCGCGGCGCTGAGTGTCATTTTTGAGATACTGCCATCTTCGGAAACTAGTAACCAAATTCAGGGTTACTTTTTGAGCCACCGATTTTTAATTGACGTATAAGGAAGTCATATGGTGTTCACATCAGATATATTTTATAGCCTCAAAAAGGTGTATTAACACCCGACCGTCACGCCCGAAGATTGCACTGCAGCTGTTAATGTATTTATTATTAGTATTTATTATCTAGATTACGTAAAAAATATATTACCATATATTATATTATATATATTATATATATTACCAAAAATATAAAAACAAATTACCATGCTTCAAACATTTTTAAACCATATCTCTTGGGTTGCCCAGAAGACCGTCACAGTAACTATGTACTTACATATCAATTCGCCAGGATAATCCCCTAATGGTACCAACAGCTGCCTACAGATGTAACATATCCACGAATTTTTCTAAAGCCTAACTTTTCACAAGCGATTATAAACTAAGACGTATACGTCACACCATGCCAGGGTTTACAAAGTAACATTTTGCTTTTGGATAGCTTTGGTCAAGAATTGAAAGAGAAATCATTTTTTCAAATCCTTCTATTTATGATGCATAGGTACAAATTATGTAATTAGGACATGTTTTCACAACATTGTAGGGCTAATTTAAATTATGAGGTTTTTTTTGTAGACTTTTCGGAAAACTATCAGTTGAAGTACTCCAGCGAAGTTCAAAGTCGCTATTTCTCTAACAGTTTAACCGGTTTTTATCAATTTTCTTTAAGATATATTAATCTTCTCACGTCTTTCGCTCACAACAAAACGTATTAAACGAGTGAAGTATGATTAAAAAAAAAATACATTGGCTTTGGTTTAATATGGCTATGTTTTTTCCACAATAATTTATATTTATAGCTGCAAAGTTGGTAATAATAATAATTACAGTTCTTTATCGTTTTAAGTACAGAAGTAAGAACAAAATATTGAACAAATCAATATTTCTATTTTTTTGTTTAAATTTTACTCCTGTTTATCATTACTAACAATATATTTATATTGTAGAGTTTCCTTCACTTGAAGAAATTTGTAATTTCTTAATATGAAAAAAATAACATTTAAAGAAAGAATGACGGTCATAAGTGTTTTTATGACTAGTCTAATAAAATACTTGTTAGAATTGGGCCCACTTGTGGATCCAACTAGCAGAAAATACATTGGAAAATAAAACTCTAATATAATAGAAATTGAATCAATTTGAAATATGTATAATTAAAAAAAAATAAAATGGTCATGAGAATCATCCTGGTGTGAATAAAGATTTTAATTAAAAAAAAAAAAAAGTGGTATATTTTAGTCTATAAGCTCCAATCGAGTAAGGGACATAGAAATGTTTTTTTGTTTTATGAGATGTAGTGCGTTGCTTGTAGAATAGTTCACATTTAATTCTTATTTTCGTCTTATAAAGATTATAAAAAACATTTAGTTTCATTAGTGTGATCCAATAATCATCCTTTTGAAATTTAAAAACCTATTCTATAATTCGCAATTATTTTTGTTGAGGGACAAGAAATAAATCGAACGCAAAAAAAAAAAATATATATAAATAAGAGTGCCAAGGTTTGCCTTGGAAACCTTAAAAAAAAAATAATGAAATTTAAAAACCGGTATAATTTTTATTAAATTTGCAATATCTGCAACGTCTACTACGTTTATTCTGTTATAATATTTTCCTGTCACTAATGGTACTGCTAAAGTGAGGCAAAAGGGTGCGAAGCTACTCAATGAATTAATTCCGTGCCAAGCATGAGATATAGTGCCACTTTCCAAGCTAGGTTAAATAGCTTATTTTATTTCTGATCATTTCATATAGTATTTCTCCCTCGTTTGAATAAAAAGGCAATTAGCATGATTTAACGATGGAAAGATAAACTAACGCTT
Organism: Rhaphigaster nebulosa; assembly: GCA_948150685.1. Classification (NCBI taxonomy): domain Eukaryota; kingdom Metazoa; phylum Arthropoda; class Insecta; order Hemiptera; family Pentatomidae; genus Rhaphigaster; species Rhaphigaster nebulosa. The sequence goes on from OX411306.1 coordinate 176,377,158, forward strand.
GAAGGTTGACATAAATTTTCTCAAGGATCATAATATAAATTATTATTGCTTACTTAATCAAAATACCTGAGAAAAAATATATATTAAATTAGCCGACAGGCGAGATATTACTTGTAAAGAAACCGAGAACAAATGTTAGAAAATTAATATAATTATTTTAATTAAATAAAAAAAAAAGATAATGGTTTACTTTATATAGTTTATCCATTAAAAATATTATTTATCTAAATTATAGCTGATCGGCACCCAGCACAAGCACTTATATGAATGCTAATAGAAAGTTAATATAAATAAGAGAATAAGGTCTTAGCTTACTACAGCGTTCTAAAACGTGTATACTTTGATCGTACCATAACAATTGTGGGCCATATATACGTTCATGTAAACGCCTTTTCAGTGAATTGTCGCACGTTGTCTACTTATCAACCCGACCTTACCTACTTATGAACTAATTGTTTTGATTATTTTTATACTTGAAATTGCTTTTATGCCACTTTTTGACGTTATTTAATTCTTGGAGGAATAAAAACTATATTTTTATTAAAGGTGCGCTCAGGCCTCTGCTAAACTTTGCAAATCAAACGTGTAAATGGGGTAGTTTTGCTTGGCTTGTCTGTGTTTGTGTCCGATCCGGTTCTTGCGGGAAGCGCCACGTAAGCGCTAGTGTTGCATCCATTTATTTATTGTATTTATATGAATTATATATGTATATTTTTAATTAGGTATTATCTATATTTCTTTTTAAAAAAAAAATCGTTTAAACGATAGCTGGAACTGAAGGGTGTAGATAGCCTAGTTTGCTGAGGGTTTGTAACCAGCTTTTACAAGTTTGCTGTTCGGTTTTGATTGGGACTGGCCATAGCTTGACAAAGATGTAAAAACACGTTAAAATGTTTAAAATCGATCTTTCGTTAATTAAATCGTTTATTTCAGAAACCAGCTAAGTGCACTTTTAAAGTGTTCTAGAAATAAAGAAAAAACACGCTATGTGATGTTACTTGTCAACACCAAACGTAATATTCACTGAAAATTACAACGTGTAAAGCGGAAGGATAGATGACGGGTTTCTGCATAAAAGTATGCCTTCATAATTAGATATATTGACACCTTAATAAACGCAATTCAGTAAAATTATCTGTTAACGGTTAACTGAATTAAACTATTCAATTATTAAGTGTATTTCATTACATTCACGATTCATTTATGTAGAATAAAGTGTATTTTTAAACTTTTGAGGTCATTGAGTGGTACACAGTTTGTATGTTTTGTTCAATCATTAAATTAATAGCAATGCAACAATGTAGAGTTTTAAGTGACGATTAGTAATTATTAAGCGTCACTGAAGACCCTACATTGGTGATGAAGTATACCACATTTTTTCGTTTCTCTCCTATACCTAGGGCACTTCTCCAAGATGTGACTCACTGTAAGAGTAGCCTTACAGGGTTGACACTGCGGTGGATCTATATTTATCATTGTCTGGAGGATGAGACCCAGCAACTGACCGTTGGTTCAGTGATTTTAATTTTTCCTAACGGAAAAATCAAAAAATCAAAAAAGCTCCAAGTCCGTTGCTAGTGACTTCAGATGTGATTTGCTTGAAGAAAATTTGGAAGAAAACATAAGATGTGTCATTTTTGGGTCAATCCATTTCAAATCAACCAATTTAATTTGAAAAGATTAATAATAAAATTTATTAAATTCTTATTTTTACCAATGTTTGTACTATATTCTGAGAGTTAAAAACAGATATTCATTAATTTTTTAGGTGTCCAATTTTTTTTAGCGTCTTTTTTTTATGCCAGCAATTTTGCATTTTACATATGTTTGCGTTAAACTCTGCAGCTCTTTGTTTTTTAAAGATATTTGATTCAATCAAAAACATGCTAAAGAACATAAAATGCACAATATTTTATATCCAGTATTCAGGCCTCAACGTCATTTTTAACATACAAAAAATAGGTAAATGTTGACGTTTTCGAAATATAAATTTTATTTTTTTTTTAATTAAAAACTAAAACTCAGGTTCAATTTTTTTTATGGATAAAGTTTTTATAATATACCATTTACCTAAAGTCTCAGTGATGAAATTTTAACCACTTATTAAAACACAATAAAAAATATTTTACTAGTAGTAAATCTTGTCTTCATCATTTTTACTTAAACTTAATAGCGCTTCCTTAATGCTAGCTATATTTAAAAATTCCTTTATAAAAACTTAAGAGATCTTTGTGATGAAATCTTGAATACTTATTACAACACAATAAAAGAATGGTTTCTGAAAATTTCGGATGTTTAAAGCGTGTCCATCAGAGATATTTCAGATTGAAAACACCAGATTTCAGAACAACCGAAATATTTGAAGACCCATGAAAAATATTAAAGAATGTTACTCTTAGGCCTGAAAATTTTTATGGAAGTAGTATGCTATAAATAATATATACAGAAAAAAAAATTGAAGGCAAGTCTTAGTTTTATCTTTTTTATTATACAGTTTTTTTAAAATTATATTTTTATTTTGATAACTTTATTTGTTAACATTTACCTATTTTATTTATTCATTTACAATTGAGTTGAGATAGGAACACTGAAACGAAACTATTGTGCATTTTATGCTCTTTTATGGGGTTGGAATCAAATATATTTAAAACCAAGGAGCTACGGAATTTAACGCAAACCTCTGTAAAAAGCAAAATAGACAGACAAGCCAAATCAAAATGGGCGCTAAAAAAAACAACTGCAGATCTGGTGCTTCAGCTTTTGTTGCTACCTACCTATTTGTTTTATTTTTTTCATATTTTTCTTCTTTTTTTTTTTACCTAAAGCTAGGTTTATGCTAGCATAAGATTCTGTATAACCAATTATTATGAAGTTAGTTTCGTATTTTTCGACCATGTTTATTGCACTATGCATAAAACATTATTTTTTATGTAATTTTTGAAGTTAACGAAACGTAATAGAGAGATGAGAGCGGTATGATAACCCTCGAGAGCTTAGACCCGGAGGGAGAGAGCGGAGTTAGATGAAAGAGCTCCCTCCATACGAGGGCAGATGAAAGACTAACTGTATGTTTTTGTCCCATAGGGTTTGATGTCGGCTCATTTATCCTCCTCAGCCGGAAGCGAATCAAAGTAATTAGTTACTCTTTCAAATGGGCCGTGAACATTAATCATTTGTAATTAATAGCGAGAGAGGAGTGGCGGCTGCACCGCTCTGCAAACACTTATCTTTTTTTCTGATTCTTCTCTATTGTTTCTCCTTTTTTTTTTATTATCTTTCCTGCCGTTATTCCCTATCTCGATTTCTCTTTCTTTTTTTTAATATAAAGTAGCATAAACTGTCCTTTTATAAAGTAAAGAACTGTAATTGCTAGCGTATATTGGACTTTTCTTGTGCTATATGCTATAAACAGAATTTTTTTTTTTTTATTCCTTTATACTTTAATTACTGAATAAAGAAAATAAGCAGTTTTCTAAAGATTTTTTCTCCGCCGCTAACACCTTTAATAAGGCACTAATTACAGGAAGAAGAGTCATAATTTATACTGTATATTATTGAGGTATCCGAGCTATTGCTTATGTTACTAAAATAGCACGCTAAATGTCCGATAAAACGATAAGTTCTTTTGCAATTTATTTATAAGATAATTTAAGTATCAATAATTTTAATATTAATAATTTAACAGCATATAATGTACTAATTAGTAGCAAAAACGTCTAGACATATATTTTCAAGAATAATTAAAACCCTTATTTTTATATTTCTTCGTACATGCCATATTCTTATATGGCATGATTTAAACATTGGACTGAGGATGAATGTATAACATTCGAAACTAGTTTTCAATAAAACAAATTTATAGAAGTGGCAAATAATTTATCAATCCCTAACCACATTCTTATGTCTACAAGTCCGAAAATATGAGATTTTTATATCGATTATTATTTTCCATCGCTGTCTACAGAACTAACGGATTGGGTCGGTAATAACTTCTTTCGTACGTCAACTCGTCTTCAAAACCTTACTTTAAAAGAAGTAATCCGATGGTTTATTGAAAATGAGATTAAAAGACGAAGTTTTGGACATATTCTGAATTTCCGTTAAAAGTGAGTATCCAAGAATTGTTAGGAAAGCATTGAGTCATTGTCGAAGTTTTCAACATATTATTTGAGGAAACAAGTTTTTTTCTTGTTTAACAAGTACTAACAAGCAAAAATACAAATCGACAACTTTCTGTGAAAGGTTGAATCCCCGCATATAGATATCGAAAATCAGACCCCGAATCCAACATATATTCCTAAAAACTAACGCAGATTTCAAATTAATATTTTTTATAAGTTGTGATACTAACTTAATTTATTATATATCTCTACCTAATTATACTTAGAATTACACTAAAAAACGACTAAAATGTCAATCATTTTTTGTTTTCATTAATCATCGTTAATAAAAATTTATGAAAGAATTCTGTTATTTCGACGCTAGGGTTCCCTAGCACTTGAACTTGATAGTCATAAGGGTTCTATAAGAATGAATTTAGGAAATGCTGCCTTAAATGTTGTGGAAATACTTTAAATATTCTCACGTCCAATGAAATGTTTTTTTCTGGCTATTCGCCGTTACTACCATTTAGTGTTGCCGTTTGAGACCCTTCACCCTAGCCAAGAGGAGATAAATTTTACTGCTATCCTTGTTAAGTCCCTTCTTACGTTGTAACTTGTAACTGGCGAGATGTCCTGTTAGCGATAGGAACTGATCAGTTTCTAGAAAAATGTCTTATAAAATGCCCCGCTTTACGACTCTTGCCATCCAGAAGAGCGAGACGACAGGGGACCATACCAGCGACGGTCCTGCCCTAGATAGCCTAATAGCCTTCCTTCCACTGGCGGCTGTGTACAATCTTTAATACCCACCTTTCGCAACTCCTTCTCCTTCCCACGGATCCTCGGTGTCATATCTCTTCCCATACGGTAGCTATGATGGGGCCTCTTCCAGTAATCATGGGACTCATGCACATGGTTCTTCTTGTGCTAATGTAATTCAATTTATTTAAGGAGTGCTTTAAATACAAATGCATTTTCATTTTGGGTCTAAGATATATTAAATCAAAATATAACGACGATTAAACATCATCACACTTGGTTATACAATTGTGCTAAATATAATACTTAAGCGAAAAAGAAAATAATAAAATGAAACTATCAAAGAAATAAATGAAAATAAAAGATTGATAATATAAAAAAACCTACCAAAAGTATTTTTTATAAAAAAAACGTATCAAAAAATCAATTAAAAAAACTATATTGAACAGAGAATCTAACAATAAAAAAATAAAGATAAAACATCCAAAAAACGAAGATCAAATAAAAATATATCGAATACAAAATACATTGTAAAAACGAATACGGAATAAAAAAAGCTGTTGAATAAAACAAATGGGTATGGGGAGGCTGCGGATGCGGAATCACCGATTTCAATGAAACTTTTTTTGTGATACTAGATCGAAAAATTTATTTCATATATATTCTACGGTATTTTATATTACTCTTTTATGCCCTTTCTCTGCACGAATTTCAATGTTCTCGTATACCAATCCATTTATTTTTCTGTGTGGAATAAGAAAGAAATATTGTCGATTGTATTGAATAAGCTTAAATCTACAAAAACTAAAAGACGCTTCCTGTGGAGTAGGCCAAACAAATATGTATATATATATATATATTTTTTGGGGAGGAGAGAGGAAAAGCATGTCATATTTGCTTTTAGCGTCCTTTAAAACTCCTAAATACGAATTTTAACAAAAATCGAAAAAACTGAAATTGTTGACATCTATTAGTGTGGACTACAATAAATAAAAAATCTTCAAACATTTCCTTTTATATCTCTGGTTCTGATTTGTTTACGGAGGTAGGGTTTGTTCCATTTCGTATAATTTATAGGACTCCCAAGTTTCGTATGGATCGTGTTGAAGTTGGTATTATTGATTATAATAATTGTATTTGAAAATTCAATAACAAAAAAAAGATCAATTATGATTAATTAAATAAATTATTAATTATTAAATTAAATAAAATTTATTGCTGTTGAATTTTATTTTATTTTATTGTTATTGTTGAACTGTTATTGACTTTTTAGATAATTAATTTAATTCTTTATACAAAATGAGCTAAACACAATTATTATTAATAAATCCAAAAATTAATGTTTAATTGTACAAAAATAAGTTAAATACAATTGTTATTCATCATAATTATAAATGTTTAAATTCATAATTAAAATCCATAAAATTATCTATTAACTACCGTTAATAGGTGAAAACTATAATCTAGCGAAAGTAAATCACAATTGGTGCCGCACACAATTTTGAATAACAAGCACGGCAGGATTTTTCACACCATGGTGGGAGAATTCAGACCACTGTGCTAAGTGACCGATTGAGGTAAAATATTTTTTGGGGGGGAGGAAAGGGGGAGAAAAAAGTTGATATTCGTTTTTCGCACCTCAAGAAACCTTGGAATTTTCATAGCAAATAGAGAATAAAATGGATTTTTTACTCAAAATTTTACCCTTACTCGGTCGGGCCTTCGATTTTTTTCTAAAACTGCGCTCACTTCAGCACGATTCCTCCGATCCATACGAAATCTGCCAATTTTTCATCCCTAATTGTCAATGTAAGATTATTGTCCTGTTGTTCATATTCGTATAAGAAAAATCTTGTCATCTTAGTTAGTTGAATACAATAATCTCCTTTTACCATCTCCCAGCTGTCAACAGATCATTTCACACTACTTTTGCTCCCTTAGGAAAGAATAAAATCTAAAAGTAATTAGCATGGGTTACAGTTCAGAAATTCAGCTTTCCAACGGTTATAGTGACATTGAATTTGGATAAAATCTTGACGTGTTATAAATGCTTTTGTTAACGCCGGACATTGACAGGAAAAAAAATCCTGAAAAATCAAGTAAACAATTTGATTTTTTTTTTTATTTCTATGAAAATTCGTATTAAGGAGTTTTGAAGGACCCTAAAAGCCAGTCTGACTTCTATTTTCCCAAAATATTTTTTTTTTTGCCGGACCTTACTGGAAGCGTCTTTTGGTTTTTGCAATTGTTTTGTACATTTAAGCTCATTTAATACAATTGGTAATATTTTTTTTCTTATTTTACATATAGGCACCCCACTAATCTCGAGCCAGAAGAAGGGCCGATTCAATTCGAACCATTGGGAGTTTTATTTCGAAACGGACCCGCGTGACAAAGCTCGTACCATTCTTTTCATGCTAAACAGCATTGTTGCTAAAATGTAACATCTCCCACACCAATAAAAAAAAAAAAAAAAAAAAAAAAAAAAAAAACCACCCTACTTGTTTAAATAAAATCTTATAAGAGGTATGAAAAGTATTGACCCGAATAGTAAAAGAAATTGTAATTACGTTTATGACCCCAACGCCTCTTCGAGTCAATAAAATATTTACATGATAAATCTTCTTCGATAACTAATTATAATATTATAATAAGAAGTGATTATATTCCAAGATCACATTCTGTGATTGTTAATCATTTTTAGACAGGTGTGAGTAGAAAATTATAGAAAGAGGATAAAATTAGTACGTCAGATATTCTGGGCTCTTCTAATCTAAATAACTGGATATGGGTGGTTAACAAAACGGATTTGCATTGTAAAATCCACAATGATAATTAGCTTCAACATGGTGCGCTGAGTTCACATGGGAGCCATCCATCATAATTTGAGTCAATAAGAACGTCAGTATAGGCTCGGGTACGAAATATAGCACCCTTCAGCTAATTATAGCGTACGTAGCCTATAGATGGTCAATGAGGCTTAAACGTTCAACCCACCGAGCCATTATTTATCGTCTCTACTCCTTTTTTCTACCCCGAGGCTCATTGAGATTATGGAAATGTGCTGGTTAAGAAGGGAAACGATGAATGTAAGCATTGGGAATAAGTTGTGCGATAGTCGGCTCTTGCGGCAACGGCGGGGAAAAGTTATTCCTGATTACTTATGGTCTCGAGATATCTGAGGCTAACAAATGAGCATGTTTCCATTTCGGGCCTGAGGCTCCCGTTGGAAGGACACAGCTGCGGCAATTGTGAAACTGACCTGAGGCAATTAATAATAAAGTCGGTGGTGGCATTGTGTTTGATGCCATATACTGCAAGCCGCTCTCTACTCGGGTTCAGATGTCCTCACTGTGTGTGCAGATATACCCAAAGCGGCTCCTGTTCTGTACCGGCATTATCTTATTGCAAAACTGTTATTTCCGAAAGCAATCAAGGTTTGTTTCATTACTGTCCTGGAACAATATGCCGTTTGCTTATGGTTTGCACTCAGGGCAGTGCAGGTTGTATCACTTTATATTTATGATGCTTCCATTCTCAGTACCAAGTGCTTTCTGTGTTATCCAATTTTATAAATTAAGTATCGGATAATTTCTAGTCTATTAATTGTATGTGTTATCAAACATATTGCTCACACTAATAATTGGATGAAGCGGTGTTGATCGGATCTGATTCCCTTACGTAGGCACATCCTACAGCAATCCTTTAGGCAGCCACCCTATTCTTGTAAGAGTGAGATGGCCAAGCTTAGGGTTCACCTCGAAATTGACTTCAAAGCACCTATACCAGAATCGAATCGGTGCCCCTTTTGACTCTTGGGTATCGTAATAGGGATACTGCCAATATATTCAGTACTATTGATGCTAAATCGATAATTTTATCGATACTTTCGATGCTTCACTGGTTTAAATAATAAAGGTTCGCAATCAAATCCAGTAAAGTAAATATATTTTTTAATGATATAATTTATTATTGTATTTGAATATAAGTTGATTAAAATTTAATTTCTGGATGAGAATTAAAATACTAATGTGTGATTTTCTAAAAAAAAAAAAAGCACTGAAAATTCCGGCTACAAGTAATTCGTAAAAGAATCGCGCTCTGTAAAACAAAGCCATAAAATTTCGGCCATAAAGAGGATTTTTGGATGTTATGTAACATATACCGCTGCTGCCAAATTATTAAGGAGCTTCATGCAAATCTGCATCTTATACCAACCAGACTCTGGTCCTTGGTCGTCGCCTGAGTCTTGCGGCGTACCTGGAACTGGTCATCTCCTTGCTAGGCTAATTTGGCTTGTTCATACGGTTGCTTTCTACGTGTACATAAAGTCTTTGAAGTACTGCTAGCTTTTCATATTCGCTAGTCACAGGAACATTTCTTTCGTGATTTTATGAATTCCAATGATCCTGCAAAAACGTCACCCTTAAACGTAGTCTCTCGTATGCGGTGAAGAACGTGACGGCTTGCTTAGTAGTTTCCGGAACGCCGTAGATCGGGTTTCAGCTATTAACTATGTATAAACGGGTCGGTCGACTACGATTTTATATATAATCCGATTAAATCAATTTTTCTGGGTGATATCGATACGATAATTTAAAAAAATATAATAATTTATTTATTCGTATGGATATTCTCTCTACCACTAAGGGTCATAGCAATAATACAAGTTATAGTCTGCTTTAATGTTTAATTTTTTTTCTTCATTAACGACAGCAGAGTCGAATCTGCTGTCGTTCTCCAACTTTAACTTTTCATTTGCATTTCATTTCCGAACGTCAACGGATTAAAGACAATCAATTGACATTCTATAAGAAAATGTTTGACAGTTTAGAAAATTTTGTGAAAATTTGCAGTGCCTTGTTCCACTGCAATTCCATTTACTGGGTGTTTGCTTAACCATTCTAAGCTTTGAACCACATTACCTCCACTTTTTTTCCTATTTAGATCATGGTTCACTATAAGTTTTGTATAGTCTTTTTTTGGTATTCTTTTGGTTTTGATTATTAGTAATACATCTACTGATGAGATAACTCTTCTTGTCTAACCATGTATATAGGCCAGGCCTCTCTTGGGATTTTTACCAAACACTGTCGCTTGCATCCACGATTCGGCTAATCTCTCGGACGTTAAACCTTCAGTTCGTCTATGACTACTTTTTTAGTTTATTTATTTATTTGACAATATTTTGCATCTAATCAAGCGGGTTATTAACTTTATCTTTAGCGGATTATTTGAGCTTTTTAGATATTCATCCATTATCTAGACCAGGAACATCACACCAATATCAATCTTTGCAACGCTGTTGCTTCGATCATCTTACTTGAGTATGTGATAATAACATCCTTGTAAATTTCTTATTAGCGCTTATTTCGTGTGTAGTAAATCATTTTATGGTAATTACTACTAAACGAAGATTGCCTAAATTCCATGTTACGTGGTACAACTTAAGTAATTCACGAACTGGAGCGCTCAATTTCGGGCCTGGATTGCGGATTGCGAGTATAGGTCAAGGATTCGTCAATGTTTATTAAATACATCAGGGTTTCTGCTATCTTATTTTAGTTTTTGTTGAGTATACAACAAATGCGTGGAGATAGATTTATTTTTATATTTTAGATAATTTTCAATTTTTGTTCAAGTAAATATGATAAAAAAATATATTTTTTGTATATATTGTTCTTTGGGAGTGGTGAAGTGTTCTTCTTAACTACCGGCTCGAAATTTCCCATTCCCGTGAACTACTCCGTTCATGTAGTAGTAAGAATGGCTTATAATCGTGTGATTTTTTTTCAAATAATTAAATGTAAATACATTCAACTAAATGTTACAATCAAATAACTAACTTGCAATAAAATACTCATATAATTAGGGACATTTTTAAATCTGTTTAAAAAACAATGTGTAGAACATTTAGCAATAATAATTGACCAGTTTTGAATTTGGTTTTTGATTACATACTCACCAATTTTATTTTTATAAGTTAAATTAGCTGCGCCTTATACATGACTCAACTCAGCTCAACTCGGCTCCATTCCACTCAACTCCAGTCCGTAGCCGGTGGCCCATCCGGCCTTACAGAATTATAAAAGCAAAGACATTTTTGAATTTTGGGTTTCGATGAAGACAAAATTATTTTCCTATTTGAGACACTACCATTTTTAAATAGAGCAATTCAGTATTATCTCAGTGAACTCTATGTTTTCTGATTTTTGGAGCAATTCTGACGTTAGAAATTTATTCTTGTTTTTATTTCTTTAAAAACAAAATCGATAACTTTTATAGAGAAAGTTATTTTCATTCTAATTGTCTTGGCTTAGCTATAATTAAGCCTTACTTGATATCGATTAATAGCTCCAATTTACCCTAACTGAGCATAAACACAACCTAGAGCTAAAAAATTTTTCTTTTCATAAGTGTGTCTGAAAAATATAATGAATACCTTATCATATGTAATAATAAAAGTTGTACCTATATACAATGAAGCGGATATCCGTTATTTCCTTGATGAATGCTCGGAACATGTTATTACCCACGCTTTCCTAGAATTGAGTATTGATTTAGAAATTAGTTCGACGATATATTAATGGCTGGCCTTGGCTCATCGAAGGTGCCATGTGTTGGAGTTACCTTCTTTTTGTTACAATAGTCGTCTCCGGTTTTTGAGGTTAGCATTCGTTATGTTTCCTTATGCTCTTAATGATACAACGCATATTATGCTGATTCAGTATCGAACGTGTAGAGAAAAAAAATCAAAGTAATATACCATCTCATTTACCGCCACATTGGCTTTTATTATTTCTTTTTATCAATATTTTTTTATTTCATCACCATTTTTTTCTTTTTCATTTGTTATTTATCCGAAGAGAACATCAGTTTAATTAAAATGAGGAAGCGTGTCATGGAGCTTCATAAACGTTTATGCCCGATTGGTTGATTATAGCCGGTTGATTATAACTATTCTTCATAACGTTTAAAATCGAATAATTCTTTGTAACTTAAATAATTCATGAAAAGTTCTTTCTAAAAAAAAAAGAAAACACTGTGCCCAACCTTTAATACAATTAATTTCATGATACTCTAATCTATTTAGTCTCTGCATTTGGAAATAATAGTTTACATGTTTGAACGGCTGCTATTGGCAGGCCATATTTTTAGCAAGACAATTCACATAATTCCTGATAATAACCTAAGTGAAAAGCACTAAGTTGGATTGAAGGATTAAACACCAAATCAAGATCTATCCTATAAATCGGTAACTGAAGGGCAGTCGAATCGATGGTAAGCTTAAGAGTTTTCTCTGTTGCTAGATACCTGATGCTTCTTAATATAAAATTAAAAGCACTTGTAAAATGACAAAAAAAAACTAGGTAAACTTTGCTTTCTGTTTCTTGGAAACGATATGCAATAAGATATTTTACCCTAGCTAGTGGAGGGAAATAGATAAATCGTCGTTTTTGTATCCCTGTCGATGAACATTAATGATCTAAAACATGGCTCACTTAGCCGTATGAGAAATCGTGAGGTTGAAAAAAGAAGACTACTGTTCCTGGGATCATGAAATTAATATTGTGAGAAATTAACGATCTCTCAGTTCCATACACCTCTGCATGCCATCAACGATAACCAGCTCCTATTTTTTTTTAATGCAATTATAGCATTGGTCAATAAAAGTTTGAGATCTAGATTTTTCTATTATAGTTTGTATATTTATCTCAACAGGAGACAGTGAAGCATTCCTTTAACGTATGAATGAAGGCATTACTTTATTTATACTTTCATCATAATTATCAGAAAATAATATAGAATTTGTTTAGATTTAGTACACGAACATATAAAATCTATCATAGGGTGTTTTATTTATTCTTGCGAAAAAAAATCTGTCTCTAGTATTTTTTTTATTCCAACTATAGCTTTGAATAATATCTTTTAGAGAGCTCTTTAATAATTCATTATGTAGGGCATCAAAGGATTGGAAGACATGAAGAATTCCGCTTTGAACTGTATGCCGAACAGTTCCGTTTCAAATGAAATATATACGGATATGGATATTGCTCAAGAGTCCAGATTATGCTGCAATTAGCATATGCATCCATTCTGGTACAGTGTTGTAATTGCAACAACCTTGAACGGATGTTTAGTCATACTATTCAACAGAGTCTTATTCTGATTATATTGAAATGACAGGTTGCAACATAAGAAACTACTGACTCCTAAAAAGTCCGTTCACGTACGGTAAACATGTTTTTATTCTTATCGTTTATTTTGCGTTTCTATGGACCTTATTAGCGATTGTCAGTTTCTAAATTATTTCCTACTATTCAGTTTCTCCTGGAATTATTAATACTAATTTTCATTACCATATAAGTTGTGTAAGTATATATATAGTTAAAAAAAACATTAAAATTAAATCTGCACAAATATAAATAAATTTAACTGGTTGAGTGGGTAGGCTTTCTGTGCTAAACGGACCAGGTTAAAATCTCGGATGAATCCTCTCTTAACAGAATGGAGAACGATGGTTTCTATGATGCTTCCTGGACCAGTTCATTTTTAAAAAAAGATTTAAATTTATTTATTTATTTATTATTATTATTTATTTATTTACTAGAGTTTTATACGCGCATCTTCAATTTCTTATTCATTTCACTAATGTTTCATTTTAGTCTTTTTTCAGTTAAGAAGAATACTTAAAATATAAATGAAATACACAAATTAATTTCGCTAGAAATGTTCAATTAGGTAATATCTGATTTTTAAAAACTCTCCACAAACACAAATCTTACCATGTTCCATGCCCATTTAAGATTTTTCAGGGTGAAACTGAGCATTAGAAACTATGTGAATTAAAGAATTACTCAGTTGATAATGAATTGAAATTTGATTGCCGAAAATGCCTTTCTAAAAAAATCATTTTCTATTCACAGCTAATCGTTACTCTTAGTTTCATCGACAAATTTTTAGCTTTAGAAGAGGAATATAGATCTAATATATTTTTTACCATTAGTTTTTCCCCAGTGACGTATGGTACTCAGGTGAGGTCATCGCTGATTGGTTCTGTAGGTGACTTCTGTCGCTCCTTACCTGATGCGGATTTTCTTTTTTTGTTCTTCAGGTAGTGATAGATAAATTCAATAACACTGCTTTCTAGCAGAGTGCTTCGTCCAAAATCGCTCAAGCCGTTTTTTAAAATTAATTTTTGAAGTTCATCTGTAATTGTTGGTCATTATTGTTAAGGGTAAGTTTTTAGTTACAATTCAAACATCAAATATGGAATATAGCAATGACTATTTTAAGTAATATGTGTAAGGACAGATATTCAAGATAGAGAGCATATTTTTGAAAGATTTCACTCTAAAATTTTTTATATCTTCAATAATTTCAAGATAAATTCTATTTATCCATGTGAAATTGTCAATTCTACTATGTTTCACTGTTACATATTTATTTTATTTGTTCAAATTTGTTTTAGGGCCAATATTTGAAAATAACGCAAAGCTATGGCCCAAAAAAAAAACAAGTTGATCGCGTGGGGGATTCCGGAACTTGTCAAGATTGTTTCTTGGTTTTTCCTGAGTAGAAGGGCTTTGTTAAATATTCAAATAGGTTTTATGTTTTTTTTGTATTTTATTCATTAGTTTTTAGTTGTACCTAAATAGTTTACTTTAAAGATGTATTTCCTATTGGATTTTGCCTAAATAGGATAAAAAAACTGTGAACTTGCAAAGATTTATTTAATTTGTCCTACTCCATAATTATATATTTCATTATAACACATAACAGAATAATATTTATGTATTGGTCATTAGTTTTCATTTAAATTTTATTCAAGAATCCATATGAAGAAATAATATAAATCAGATATGTAATAAATAGTTACAAAAAATATATATACAGGTTTCAAAGTTTTTTTTTTCAAATTATAATTTGAGTACCGACACGCTTTATTATGTTGTTGTGTTTTACTTCTTTGTACGAAGTAAAGGAAGTATTGTAATCGCGAAAATTTTCGGTTTTCAGATTTAAACGGAAATACCCATTTTGACCATCCCTGAATCCATTTTGACTAGTTTCGTCGTGGCATCTGTACGTACGTACGTTCGTTCGTATTTCTCATAACTCAAAAACGGTTAGTCGTAGAAAGTTGAAATTTTGTATTTAAAATTGCTGTAAAATCTAGTTGTGAACCTCCCTTTTTGGTCACTGCTTAATCACCGGACGAGGTACTTTACTTGAAGGTCATAATTGATTTCCATCAAAAATTATATTAAAATACTTTGCAAAACTCCTCAAATTTGGTATTTATAACTTAAAATATATTGATTTAAATAACATAATAAAATTTTGGTCTAAATTGGAAAACCGGAAGCGGTACTTTACTTGTAGGTCATATTAGACTTTCTTCAAAAATTATATTAAAATATAATGTAAAACATCTCAAATTTGGTAAATAGGACTTTTATATTGATGTGAATGTATTTACTATATTTTGGTTAAAATTGGTGAGCCGAAAACGGTACTTTACTTGAAGATCATAATAAGCTTACATCAAAAATTATGTTTAAATTAAATACATAAATCATATGTTTCGGTAATAAAGATTACACACGCAATTTGGTTTCCAATCCAATGAAACATTTTTATTACTTGTTTTAAGTGTTAAAATTTAGTGTAAAATACTGGTTTTCCTCCCTATTTGAGTGTGTGTGTGTATCAATAGATGGGTGTCGCCACGCAGAGTGTTATTTTTGAGATACTGCGATCTTTGAAAACTAGTAACCAAATTCAGGATCACTTTTTGAGCCACCGATTTATAGTTTAATAGGCGGACAAGGAAGTCATGTGTTGTCCACATCAGATATTTCTAATTTTATAAGCTAAATCAAATAAGTAGTAGGTAGATCAAGAAATGAAATAAATTGCGGGTTTCGTATTGCTGGGACATGACGAGCGGGTTAGCATAACTAGTCCCTAGCGAGTGGGATTTCCCAAGTGACGGGTGGACCTCAGGTGAGGACTTTTCGTTAAATACTCCGGAGTAATTTTTTTTCAATATGTAATAATCTAGAAAGGTAAAATGTAATAATTTAAGACATCTATATCAAATTTTAAAGAAAACAGACCCCGTCCGTTGGGAATTCCTTGAAAATCGCTCCCGCTCCCGCTCCAACCTGAAGGATTATGCATTGTACAAGTATAAAGTAAGAATTAAAGAAAAAAGGACTCATTATATTGAATTTTATTGATAATATTTAGTAGAAAATGACTGTTATATAGTTCTTGAGGTGAGTTGTCTTACAATCCGCCCCGTTCTGAAACTCAATTAGTCTCTTTGTTGTTGGTGCCGATATGTTTGCATCGGTGCTTCAGAGAGAAGGGCCGGCTTTAGAATGGATTTATCAGATACTATATGTATATTTATATATTATTTATCATAATTTTGAGGTGTATTGGCAGATTAGGTGACTTTAACATATGGTCTGTTCTGTACGACTTGGTCCTGATCTGATCTGATACTGGCGGAATAGTGCCAGGAGCCAAAGCAAACTCCCTGCTGCCCTATTTGTTCGGCCCGCTACCCTGTACACCTTAGGAAAAGGGTGCTGGTTCTTCTGGAAGAAGAATATAATACTTGGGTTTAACTGTCATATTTAACCAATTTACCAAATTAACAATTAGAAAGAAACACTATTTACATTAATTACGTATCTTAAGTTGGTGGTATTTAATCATATTCCCCACAATTGTTAATTTAAAAACTTTAATGTTTCATTAAAATTATTTAATTTTTACATAAGAAGGTGTTATCATTCGAAATAGTCTAAAAAATTAACTACACATTATTTATCAATTTAATTCATTACTATTAATAGATTTTGGTCAAATATCTTTAAAAATCAGTAATGTATAATTACCAATCTTAATGAGAATATCTAAAAATATACTGTGCCCAATGCTCTTTTGCTCTCTAGGATTTCTCTAATCCATACTGTATAATCAAAATATTGCTTAAATTTACTATTTAAATTATCTTTCTTTCTTTTTTTTTAAGCCTACATAACGTTGACCAATCCACTTCATGCCAGTTTTAAAAATTACTACACTTTTCATATTTCTGTTATATAAATTGATTCAAGGTATTTTCTAATTTTATTATTTTCAGTAATAATCAGTATTAATATTTCATTGAAGTTAAATTGATAATTATTAGTTATTATATGTTGCGCTAACGTAAGATAAAATCCAAGAAATGTTAATGCCACTACTTTAATATTTTTTGGATTTTTCACATTGCTCTTATGTTGGCTTCAATTTAAATTGAATGTTTAATACTAATGTAATAATGCAAATATTAAATTTATGATAATATCTCAACGGGATCATCTAAAAAAAAAGTTTAGTGGAAGCTTATTCATCAATTAATGGCTCTCAAATAATGTCGGATATGATAAAAAACTGAAAAAAGGATTTTGTATGACTTTTACCAAAGCAAATTTAATTGTTTGAAATATGAAATGTACAGTGTGTCTCCATTTCAGTTTGAAAAAACTTGGTCAAAAAATAAAATATTTTTACAATATGTATATGTAACACATATTTTTTTTTAAATTAAAAATTTCGTTTTTATGTGTTTGAAATAATTATTTTATGGATTTTTTTTTAACATTTTAAGATTGATTTCGTATATTCAAGATACTCATAAAATTAAATCCTTTGTAATTATACAAAGAGTGACACTATTCTGAGATGTTATGGCAAATAGTTTTGGAGCTATAAGCACCGACTCTTTATCGTCCCGAGTTGAATATCGCGCCTGTCTGGAGGAGCCTTTATTCGGAATGGCTCTGGCCACATTATTCCGGATGAATGGGGTTTCACTGTAAATAATAATAAACACATCTTACACATCAAAACATGAAACATTTACATTTTTGTCCGAGAACGTTTGCTGTGGTCTAGACCAGTTGTAGTCCTAGTGAGGAATCCCACAAGATATTAGGTCTGTCATCATTTTCTTCACCATTGTTATTCAAAGTAAACCTGATCTCATTCCACAGATAATTTTTCCAGATTGAGTTTAATACATATCTTCATGATAAAATTTTAATTAGCATCTTAGATATTAATCAATTGAACCCGTTCTGGTTAGTAATATATATATATATATATATATATATATATATATATATATATATATATATAACGCGGCATACATTAGGACTGCGCTTGACAACCCAGATTCAAATGTAATTTCCTTCGTGAGGTGGTCATTAGATAAATTTGCATAAGAATAATTTCCATTGATGGTTGGAGTGAAGTTCCAAATATGGCTTGGTTACAGTGACTCTTCAAAGAGCCACCCGCGGACAATTAGATATCGGGGAGATAATGGCTTGATTCATAAACCGGCTTTCCTCAAGACTACCTTAATTGGATAAAAATAAGTTAATGGGATAATATGGGTGTGGGCGCCATTAAATTAATGTATTATTTACACGGCCAGTCTTTAAAGTTCCGCTAGACTATAACGTTGGGTCCGGGCAGAATAATTATCTATGCTTTCATTTAAATTAATACCTTTTCTGTGTTATAATCTTACCATATTTTGAAAAAAAAATTCAAAATATAATGTGAATACACATATCGCACCTGTCATAGAATAAAGGTGTAACTCAAAATTTTAAATTGTTGGTAAATCATATTTAAAGTTTGTTTTTTTACGATTTTGAATACCTCTTTATTAAAGCATACGATTTTCTTAAAACTTCAAAATTTGAGTTTTACATTTATTCTATGACAAGTGTGATATGCAATGTTCTTGACGACACCATGTGACAAGTAGAAGGTCGCTTAGTTAACAGTTAAAATGATTCACTGGACGAAAAAGTTAAACAATAACTATTAAGGCTAGGATTTCTTCTTCTTATGGACACGCGACAGATTGGGTCCTAAGCGTCCTTCTTTAATCGGTTTTTTGTTTATTATATCTGTTCTGCCCTGATAAGCTAAAAAGCCCTAACTCTCAATCATTTTTTAAATCATATTTTTGGAGAGTTGGTCTAAAAGTTAAACCTTTTATGACATTAGAAAACCCTAAATGGTTGGATCCAAACACTTCGTTTTAAGGGCTTTCTAACTTATTATTACTTTACTTTATTCACCGATTTCAAAAAAAGCCTGCAAAAATTACAAAGCTACCAACAAGGCCGTCGAATGAAACCTTCTATGAAAACGCCACGGATTGGGGAAAAAAATTAAAGTCAATTTAATATTTAAAATAATTAAACAACCAAAATTACAAGAAGCAGGAGATTCGAAATTTATCGACCATTGGTGGGAGCCAATGGTATAAACCTCGCAAACATGAGAAAATAGAAGACTTGCCGATTTTAAGGGGGACGTGAAGACAAACTTTCTTTTATAAAATCTTAAAATGTGTAGTTATGGTGAGTTTTCGTATTTTGACTAGAAAAATCAGTTATTTATGGAAAACACGCGAAATTTCGAAAGTAATTCAATTTTTTTTTTCAGAAATGTCCAATCAAAGATCTCTTTCAATTCTAATTTTCGCAACATTTTTCTGGACAAAGTGGTTTTGTCACGGGCAGTAACGCGAAATACGTTCTTTCGCGAGTTGAACGGTTCATTGAAAAAATAGCGTCTAAAATTTAAGAATCTTTTTAAAATTTTCCATAGCAGTTAAATTAAATGAACTTCAACTTACAGAATAAATCTACTTCATATTAAGAAAACTCTTTTTTTAAACAATTACTTGAAAGTAACAATAGAACTAACATTGAACTATAATCTATATTCAAAATATATAAGATTATGTAATATAATAAATATAAAATGCCATCTTAAAAATTAAAATGAAAGTTTTAAGTAGAATGTTTTTGAAATCGTTAATCCGAGTATTTTAGTACTTTTCTACTGCTACCGGGGTTGTCCAGTCAAACAGTAGTTTAAAAAAAAAAATCCAGAGTTAGGTTTCTCAATGGTTCTTTATATTTTTTGGAAGAGCCCTTTTTTTATAATTGGTCTTTAATTGAGTGTTTTTGGCAAAAAAAGTTTTGGATTATCTTCAGATTACGCTGTTTTTCATAAATAACTGATTTATTCTAGCCAAAATTCGAAAAATTGTCATAATTCCACATATTAAGATATTTTATCGAAATTACGTTTGTTTGTTTCAAAATTAAATAACAATAATAATTTTAAAAAATTGGTTCAAATAACTGCAAACAGCGCCAAGTTACAGACGTATAACTAAAATTTTATAAAACTGGTACAATATTTTTTAAATTATAACTTTTTAAAGAGGTCTAAACATAATTTCACCACCATCAACGAAGAATACGAGTATTTAGTTCTGGTTCTGACTGAACGTGTCCAGAAAGAGATCTCGATGGAAAGTTTTGGAGAAGTTCTAAAATTTGTTGTATTTATGTTTTTTTAGTTACTATTAGTCTTATTAGTTATTAGTTACATTTATGTTTATTAGGGTGCTGAATACGAATTTTAACGTTTTCATCTAAATTTTTTTTCTGGAAGCATAAAAAAAAATGCAAAAAATTTAATTTATATTAAATATACAAATAAACATGAATACTATGATAAAAGTTTTAAAATTATTAGTTTTTAGTAAAATTACGTTTCATTAATGTTCATATAATTTTTTTTTCAAGTTTCACTTTTATTTAACCAATTATTTTACATATATTTTAAGTTATATCTTGAAATCTTTAACTTCTATTGAATCGGGGTTTGCTGAATTCGATTAATTTTTTTAAAATACATTAAAAAAACTCTCTTGTTGTGTTATTTAGCTAAAAACAAGATGAGAGGCTAGTTTTTTCACAAAGAGGACGTGATCTCCTTGCAGCGCCTTCAAACATGAATAAACGTTTATTAATTGTTTGAGTTGAAAGGTATTCACGTATCTGCATTTCTGAGAACACGTGAAATAGAATGTTGATGAGAGAATAATTTTTTCAATTAATCTCAATATTTTTCTTCATTGGATTCAACCGTTACAGAACTATTTCAGTGACATTGAACAATGAATGCATTTATTTTTACAAATTATAATTTAGACAATATTCTTGCATCCATTTGTAAACAACTCTCCTAAATCTCTGTAATATAAGTGATAAAATTCATATTTTGAATAAATATAAAAAGTTAGAACAGTACTGAAATATTGTGCTAACTGTAAACAAAAATATAGTTTTAATATATCACTTTTTTTAGTAAAAGTAAGTTTTTATAATTATTCAGTGAATATTAATTATACTTAACATGTCTGTATAAACGATTAATAGTAAAACGTTGGCTGTCAGTAAAAAAAAAATAGTGGTTTGGAAGACGATTCTTCCTGGCTTCTAAAATAAATTAATATACACTCGCCTTTTCTTAACCGTTTTTATTTATTTTGTTATGAGAGAGTTGAAACCTTCATTGAGTACAACAAATATTTTTGCAATTAAAGTCAGGTGGAAAAATAAGTTGAAAAAAATAGTTGTTTGGAATACGATTCTTAGCGACTTACAAAATGAATAAATGCAAGTCTTTTCATAATTTTTTTATATTTATTTTTTTTCATGTACACTTTTGAACCAGACAGGTGTGATAAAAAAGTAAGATTTAGAAAAATAATTTTTATTCATTTGACAACAACTTTGGGACAGCTGAAATGTTTATACAAATAAATAAAGGATAAATAATATTGAATGAAAAACAACCAAAACAATTTTTATACTACAAAAGTTAGTTTTACTAACTAAGAAAATCAAATGCATAAGACCTTCATTGAGTTCAAGACAAATGTTCTTAACTGTATTCGAGAATACAAAAAAAAACAGTTTCTTTGTGGCATATTTCGGAAACAAATGGATGTACAATAATAAAATCTCAACTTCTCATAGACTAAAGTCGACATAAATTCTCTTCTGGTTTAATTTGGATTTCCAACGGTTTAGACATTAAGTGCCGATCTTCCGCGAAACGTTGTAAACCTTCGTTACGGAGCATTGTCTTATACTCAGCTAAATTTCACACTATTATTTCATTTTCCGTGAATGTGGGAAATAGGTTGTCCTCCAGCCAGGCACAGATTAGCTTTTCCACAGTTTCACAGCCGGCTTCTTGACGCTTACCGTCCTGAACCGCTAGGGACAATTAAGAGATGTTAGGTGCACTTAGCTCCTTGTATTTATAACCAGTGGGAATGAGTTCTACATCCACGTAGGCAATTCCGAAGAAAATTTAAAATAAAACTCTGTAAGAATTACGAGTGGTTAAACGCTTCAGTTCAGAGCAACGAGTAATTTTCTAGGAGGCAATTGTAAAATGGAATGAAAAATAGTAGGAATAAAGAACTGGACTAAAATTGAATTTTTATATGATAATTTTTTAATCTAGTTTTTTTTAATACAATAGTGAAAATGAAATGATTTTATTCTATCTAAAGTAGGTATTTTAATAACTGATGGAATAAGGAAGGATTTCTAGAGAACTCTGGAATATTATATTTAAAAAATAATTAAAATATTGAATGTATAAGTACTCATATATATTAATATGGTACCATTTTTGACGTTTGTGGTAAATTTATAATAATTAGAAAAGGATACTTTTTTCCCAAAAACAAATATAACAGACTAAACCCAATGAACATTCGGGAAGTTATTTTAAATAAAACCCGTAAACATAAAAACGATAAAATGTTAGAAAAAATTGTTTATTTATTTTTTAAATTATATTTAATATGTTTAAATAAAAAAAAAATAAACAAATTAAGAAAGATAGGCAGTTGAGGGGGCGCATCTTGGGTAGGATATATTTTGCTTTATATTTGTTACTTGTGTCTCGGGATTTTTCGGGATTGAACGCACTTATTATTATTTTATTCTAGTGAAAGTGACACAAACTTATACGATATTTACTATATAAGGTACCATATATATTATCAACACTATTCTCGAATGGTATTTTAAAATTTTATGGGGGCAAAAAAAAAAAAAAAATTAAAATCAGTTATTAAAAAGTACTTCAGTTATTACAGAGACTTTTATATCAATATAATTATATCGACTATATACTATATTTTGATAATAAATGTTGGAATCTTTATTTGTAGATCTATACAAATTTCAGTAAAAAAAGATTTTTAAATATATTCGTATTATTTTCAAATTTGGAATGAAAGACTTGTATGCCATTGCAAATAAAGTATTAAATTTCGGCTGTCGAATACCAAATGGAAGTTGTCCAATAATTTTTCGCACCAAATAGACTTTTGTGAAAAAAAGATGCCTAAATTTAATCGAATTCTTTTTAAATTTAGTATTAGGGGCTTTTATATCATTGGGAATAATATTCAGTAACCGGAATTCTTGAAATTCTAAATTGCTTTTTAATATTGAATTGGCGGATCAAATCGGTCATATCAAATATTTTATATAGTTCTCTGTTATATGCTGTTAAATGTAATCTGTTATTTGCTAGTTAAATAAATGTTTTAGAAAACAAAATTCTGAGTCTACCACATCCACAATTACGACTCAGGGCACCATCAACAAGTAACCAATGCCTATTGCCGTCGCGACGCCGAGTGTCGTTTTTGAGATACTACTTTCTTCGGAAATTAGTAACCAAAGTCAGGATTATTTTTTGAGCCACCGATTAATAGTTTAATAGGCGTACAAGGAAGTAATGTGGTGTCCACATCAGATATTTTATTTAATCTCTATTTACAGCTATTAAATGTTCATAAGGAGTTAGAAAACAAATAAAAAAATATAGGCAATTCAGGAATAGGCATTAGATTTGAGAAATATTTAAAATATTGAAAAATAACTAATATTACTAAGTATTATTAAAGTGGAGTTAATTATAAGATAGACTGAACTATTTGGGTTGTTATTAGAAGAGTAAAGACAAGAGAGGATAGGCACGAGCCAGGAGCAGACAGCGTCACGCCCGCGTACCGAATCGCCAGCTCCCTTTGACAGCAACAGAAGAGGACAGATTTCACGCCACCGGCGGATAATCGGGTTCGTCGCCACACCGTCCATTGTTATCCCATGATTCAGCCAAAAATAATTGGAGGTAATCACCACCAGTTTCGTAAGTCCTTTTAAACACTTTATTATTATTTTACATATGAGGAAAATATTCTAGGACCAAGGCGGCATTTATTTCTTTGTAATCGCTCACTGTTCATGATAATGACCGGACCATTGGTTTACTTACCGCGATAACATTATAAAACCCCATTATCTTGAAAATCTAATTTGTTTCGTTTAAGGATTAAAGGAAAATGTATAGGCGTCGACTGGAGAGCATAAAGCATCTTTCTTATTGTTCATTGCAGTTGTAGAGATAGTAAATTGTGTCAAGTTAAGCTTTTTAAAAAATATATCTTTGCTTAAAGAACTAAGAATTCGTAGTTTAAAAAAAAAAGTAAACAAAGAAATGTATACAAATAAAATTCTGATGCTCTTCAGTTCATAGAGGACTCGATAGACAGGCAGTCATAGAGGCGACTAGTTATTGATTTTGATGGTAGTCTAGGAGATGGTATACGCTTTGTTCTGACCACCTGATTTGCCACCTCACTAATTTCAGGTCTTCCATCGAAAATTAATTTTCGAAGTCTTACTTAAATTATATTAAGTGTATAAAAAGTCGCGATGCTTAGTCATTTTTAGGACAGCGCTCAATCAAGGAACGAATTGATGAAGCGGTATCCAAAGACATCACACAAATCAGTGGTGGCCCCCAAGGATCTGTGCTATGTACCGTACTTTCTGTATACACGGTTGAAACTGTTGAAACAAAGCATACGAAAGTGACTACAGTGATGTGCGCCGATGATATAGCTATCTAATGTAGTTCAATAGGTAGAGGGCCGGTAGAGTGGTTTGGATCTCTTTTGATGCATATGAAGCTTTTTAAGAGGCTTCTGAGGAGAGGAATACTTGAGAGTTGTGGGTATTCAGATGCTTAAACGGTTCTCGTGATGCGGTTCATTAGTAGTATTGTGTCAGTCCATTTATAAAGTTGTATTCAGTCTAGTATAAGGCTGTTTATATGTGTTAGGCTGTTGTGGTCCCTCTGTGCCCGTCCTGTTGTGGATTCGTCGTGTGTTGGAGGCTATCAACAAATTTGAAATGCCTTAAGTAAGTTATTGTTAGTAGTTCGAGGATCATATGGGGTATTTCCGTTTTGTAAGTTGGTATGTCTCAAGATTCGTTATAGCATACTATTCCGAAACTACCTTAGTTTTTTTTTTTGCCGTTGTTGCCGTTATATAGTATATGCTAACATTTGTGCACCATGAACGAGGCCCAGCCCTTAATACGCTTTTATGACTTAATAATTTAAGGCGGGGGAATATATTTGGGGATGTAAACAGGTGGTTTAGTCTGTAGGACTTAACCCGATCTTCTTCTGGCAATGAGGGTATAGTGTCAGATACCTGTCGAGAGTGACACCCAAGTTCACTGACTTGATTTCAGTCACTAGCCAACTTTGACTTGATTTCAGTCAAAAGCGGGCACTGACTTAATTTTAAGTAAAAAGTGGCAAAAAATGTGGGAGGGTAGGGTGTCCTTTTAGAACTGGGAAGCTTGCCATTGGACACATGGATAAGCTTGATTATGCTCGTCCTTGGAGGGTTAAATTAAAATGTCGAAATCGTTAGCTGCATACATGCAAACAATTATAAATGCAACTTGATCCTGAGAATTATGGATTGATATGTTCCGTAAACGAAATTAATTGCTTTTTTTTTTCAAAAATTTTCAATTTAAAAAAAATAGTGCCATTAAATAAAATATTAAAATAATTAATTACAGATTTTTAGTAAATAAATATATAAAAAAGTAACATAGACAAAAGTTTTTAACGAAACGTTATTTTAAAATAATTAATAATTTTAAAATCAATAATAATAGGGTGTGATATTTAAGCCCATCTTACTGTTAAATTTTAATTTCTTTAAGATTCCCGATTTGAATTAATCTTAATACAGAGAGAAAACTTTGGATTCTATTGCCGTATTCTCTTAGAAATATTGCTCAAGTCCAAATGCCTTATTCGAAAACGCAATTTTAGAATTTTCCCAAGGGGATTAGGGTCAGGTTCGGTTGTTCTACAAGGCGCGGTACTAAAATCCTCTACATTCCCTCTTTGGAAGTTGAATAAATTTATTCCAACACTAAACTGGGTTTACATATTTACAGAGATCGGGGCCCAGCTAGTGATAAATCGCCCTCGGTAAAGATGAGGACACCCTCCACGCATCGGGTTTTTGCATATAAATGCAGTCGGGAGCCGCTCCGGCCGATCCTATATCTTCCTCAACAGTACGTCTTCCCATGTCCTATTTTCTTATATATGTACACATGAGCTCTTTTCCCGGAGAGATTACACATATAAATAAATATACATACAGGAAAAAGATGCGGGTTCTGCCGTTCCATCGGAACTAAAGTAAAAAAATGTAGTTAAGGTGTCTTCGAGTTTGTCAGGAGCTTCTCCTTATTAGGCAAAAGATCCATCCGATAGTCGAGCGTTGAAATGCACGCAAGGATACGAAGCTTTGTATAATTCTTTAGTTTTATATGTGTTACAAGATCAGATTGCCGAGTTACAAGAACTAGTTCTTATCCTGGAATCTAGGGTTGTGTTTACGTGAAATGATACAGAAGCAGTTAGTGACAAAATAAAAATGATTTATTGAACATTGATAAAATCTAAGGATATGCTAATTTAAAGACATTACTTTTAATTCATTCGCATATACAGTTTTTCTAATTCCAGTTAGAACTGGTCTTTAATGTTTACCTCATTCATTCAAGCTCCGCTCTTAGTACATTGAATTTGTTTTTCCTATTCGTCGCACCAAATCATAGTTGTTCTATAATTTGAAAAGTTTTGTCAAAGATCTCAGTTGATATTATTAGAATTGTTATGAAGTTAGATATTTATTTAATTAAAATTGATTCACCTACACATTCGAATACAAAAACTTGGGCTTTATTTCATGATAAAGTACAAAAGTACAAGTATGCCTATGATTTACTACGGCTGTGAAATATTGTCTGTGAAATGTTGAAACACGATAAAATTACACATTGTGTCATATGCGTAGTAAATCACAGGTCTACTTGCACTTGTACTTTTGCATTTCATTATGAAATTGGGCCCTGGATGTAAGCTTTAGATATCGAAGGTTTCAAAGCAGAAAGGCGTAAGCGCCAAAACGAAAAAATTGAGATTTTGAGAGAAAATGTTACGTAAGCGACAGTTCTATCATCTCACGCTACGTTTGAAGCAAGAAAAAAAAATCAAGTAATTAAAAAAATGGTTTTGTATTTCACTTGGAGAGATGAAATAAATATGGCTTACGAAACCTTTTCACTCAAAATTTCCGTATCTTTGTTTTGGCGCTTACGCCTTTCTGCTTTGATACCATCGATATAAAAGAAATCATCTGACCCGGTATTGCATTGCTATTGATTTGAGTATATATAGATTAAATGAACACAATTGAAAGTTTGATAGAAATTATTGTATATAATTTATTATTATTCTGCAATTGTAGTATTAAAAAAATCAAATTAATTGAAGTTTAAAATAGAATTAGTTCACCTGCTCAAAAGATAATCGTGACAAAGACAGACCAATGTACAAAAATGCGTTGTTGTTTTTTCTTACTCATAGGAGCTCTGCCAAGGGAAGAACTGTTGAAAATTGCTCTCAGAAAATTTGACCCGATTACAATATTTTCCTTACCCTAAAACATGGCTACAATGTTCAACGCGCTGTATCATTAGTAATAATGGTCCGATTTCAATGATTTTTTTTTGTTTTGTAGGGAATTCAATCATATTTTAAATAAGCATTCGTATCTATACTTTTCGATTTATGCGCAAAGGAAATAATTTAGTAATCATGAAGATGAGAATTTGGCAAAGACTAACTCAGTAGTTTTCGCTGTTAGATCTTACAAACAAAAAATGGGCTATCTTTTAAGTTATATAATAGTATGATGACACTGCCCTGATTAACATAAATCAGGAACCCGTTAAACGATTCCAACCAAATTTGAAAAACTAAGGTTTTTTAGTAAACTGAATCAAAATCTACCATCTTTTTTTGGTGTGAAAAAATCTATAAGGCTAATTTATTTAATAGTTTAAACACTTTTTAAAGTTTATTTGACCAAAAACCAATTTTTTTTAATATGTATATTTTTCCTTTAGCATACTTTGTAAAAAAATTCTTGAAAATCCATGCCGATATAATTTTTCAACCTAAAGAGATAAAATAAAGAAGCATCATCGTGTTTTTTTTTTGTTTTTTTTTACACCTTAAAGGATCTTCATTGATTTTTTTTTTTGGTTTTGTAAGGATTTCAATTGTCTTTCAAATGAACATTCGCGTTATCAGCGAAAAATGTATACTTTTCGAAGTATGCGCAAATGAAATATAGAAGTGGTTACGGTAACCAATAAGATCTCCGTACAATAGTTTTAAGACTGATAACAAAACTATCTTGTCACTGATCTAAAAACGATACACGAACAGACCATCATTATTTTATCTGTCAAACGATCGGCTAATTGCCACTTCTTTTTAGAACCGGTGCAAATAAATATTTGTAATGAAAATAAAAATATGTATTAAATAGATATTGTAGAGCATCGATTCACTACGGCTATATTCCGGATTTCAACAACACGACCGGGTTTAAGTCAGTCGGTTCAGACTCTTAACTCCAACCGTGATATTAATAAGAAAAACGTTCCATGGCTGAATTCTATTGAGTAACTTTTACCGTTTTTCTTGTTTCCGTATTTAGATGCACTTTATAGATTTTGGGTTTAGTATTCACCGAGAATTTTTTATTTTATTTTTTACTCCCTTTACCATCTGAGACGAATCTGATTTTTTTTTTTTAAATTTATACCTTTTGGAATTTCTTAATGGAGAAAAAAAAATTGTTTTGAGAAAATTTTCGTTCTGTCATAGTCACCATCCCCAATTTTTAAGAACCTGCCGTTCTCATTAATATTTTAACCGTTATTGATAAAATTTTTAGGGATTCTAACGGTTAATTCGGAACAGATGAGGCTTATATTTTGTTAGCAAAAAATTTGTAAAATCTTACTCGAAAGGACTTGAAGTTTAGTTGTTTTGGTGTTTCGTTTCATAAAAGTTATTTTCTTCAACTGCCGTATAATTAATAAATTATTCATACCGACAGATTCAAATTTAAATACTTCCCAAACGATATAAAGATATGGTACCTAACATTTATGCTATGTTTAATTTTTAAATATTCTCATACGATTTTTTTTTTTTATTAATTTTATATTCGTTCGATTTAAAATATTCAAATGGGCCTCAATTTTCTTAATTTTGATACGTCTCCTCGTCGATATTTAAACAAATACCCTTCATGCTGTGTAAAAATTTATGCGACACCTGATTAACATGATCCCATAGGCCGCAGGCGAAGAAGCATCCGAATTTGCATGAAAGTTGATTCTAGCAGGCAGCTGGATTTCTATTAGACATTAATAATAGGTATTTTAAGGTTAGTGTTGAAAACTTATACTTAGCTACGGTAAACTGTTTGTTTACGGTCATGTTTATTTAACAGCTATACTCATACAATTACTTTAAAAGTATTTATACCTATACTTATTAATAAATTCGAGATAAAAAACAAAAAAAACAAAAAAAAAAAACGATCTAATCAATGCTACCCTCCACGGTTCTAGTGACAAATAGCAGTTAGGTATTTTTTTTTTTTTCTACTTTTTTTTTTTTATAAACTTTCATCTGAATACACACTTTTATTAAAAACGAACTCACGAAGTTTCATAGAGTTTAGTCTAGTACATGTTTATCCACATTATTTTTATTTATTTTTTTTATTTACAATAACCCTGTAAATATTTCTACAAATTACCTTATTCGACATTAATTTAACACAACTTCAAGAATAATTTCTACCAATTGAACTATATAATTTTGTTAAACTTTGGTAACATAATGTTCACTATTTTTTAAAATTACTACATCAAATATTGCTACTATCATTCATATAGAGCTGCACATTTTTTTTCACGTTGAATCAGTCTCTGATAAATCATTTGAATCAAGATCACAGGGAAAGAACTTTATTTATTTTTTTAAATCTTTGTAGAGTCAACTAAAATTATTAATGTCTTGATTTTAAAACAAGTTCAACTAAAAAAAGTAAATTTAGATCGGTTTTAAATTACTATATAATTATAAATCAATATGTTATTATATCGACGTCGTTTTTTTGAAAAAAAGGCTTAAGCGTCAAAAAATCGAAATTGAGACTTAAATTTATTATGGGACGTAGAAAACACCTCTATCGATTGCACTCAAGATATATCGAGGAAAAAAATGGAAAATGGCCTAAAAATCGACTATTAATGACGTAAGTATCAAATGCTCTTAGTCCTCACTCTGATCAGTGCTAAACGTCTTAAACATATATTGTAATTATATTTAAAAGATTTGCCTCCTTAATAAACTCCTACTGTACACGATAAATAATTAAATTTAATAAATATTTATTGTTGTTTAGGGGAAAAAGCGATGCCGATACAAATATGATAGACTTCCCACAGCTAAAAGATACTTATTTAAACTGCCATAATATTGCCTTTTAAATAATTTTAATTTATAAATCTATTTCTGCTTTAGATTTTGAAATAATCTATAGGAATTTTCCTAAGTCTTTTTTTTTTTTTGTATTGATCATCTAAGACGAAGCTGAGACATAACACATTCACTGTATTTTTTTATTTTTTATTACTGTCTTCCAGTTGTAAAATTCCTAATAATTTGAATTTTAAGTATCATTTATCCTTTAGATGTATCTCACAGTGCTTCTTCCATTTATTTTTTTAATCAAGTAATAACCTTTAGCTTCTGATAAATTTCCGGTTACCAGTTTCTATCTCTGATCACTTGATAAATTGCTAATTTATTCAAATCTATTCGAATATCTTCATTCCTTTTCTTTGATTTCTGGTCAACGCTTTCGACTGCTGACATTATTATTCTGGTTTCACTTTATAGTCGCCAATTTTATTGAATATTATTAAAATTTGAAAACATAGGATGTTTCACGAATCGAGTCAGAATTAATAAGCGTTATCCGATTCCATAATATGTTTTTTTTCTCTCCGCCCCTCCCCTCCGCTCCCCCCCCCCCCAAAAAAAAATAGAGTTAGGCATCTTATGGTGCAATGTAATGCTTATCGATTTAAAATTGTTACTGACCTTTTTCAGTGTTCTTTATAATATTACCATAATTACAATTACTGCTTATGTATGCACTTTTTACGAAGCCATGTGTGGTGGTACGTATATCCGAAAGTATGGCCTATTTCAGACTCCTCCAAGTTCTATTAATTATGAAAAATCAATTATTAATGGTGTATTGGAATGTAATGAAGTTACTAAGTGTTAAAAAAACAAATGTGTCTCTTCAAGCTATGAAGTACTTGGTTAGACCTGCTTGACCAACGATTGCACTAGAATGAAAGCTGGACAAAAAGTTCAATTACAATTACTTACCAATTATTGTAATTTGGTATTGCAGAAATAAACTTAAATTTTATTACATATTATTGCACACAATTGTTTGTAATTTTATTTCTACTATTCCAATTTACAGTAATTGGTAAGTGATAGTAATTGAAATTCCGTTTTTCCCAACACTGATTAGAATAATCGATCTGGTCAGCATTTATGCTCCTCAATCGCTGGATTTTCTCCCAAACCTAATGAAGGTTATCCGAATCATGGAGGATAGTTTTTCCACAAGAGGGCATCCTAACACAGGAATATATTCACGGCTGATATATGTGAAAATTAATTTCCGTTTACTGCCGGACTCGAACCCGTGCCATGTGATTCCAAAAGCCTTCTGAGCTACCTTTCTCCTTTGATAAACGATTGTGTATAAATGACAATAAGATTTTTGTTTGATATGTACTCATTGTTTGATATGTATTTATAAAATGAATAAATACAGGCTTTATTAACAAAGTTGTAAATTACAAAATAATATCAGATTTTTTCATATTTTTTTGTCCTATTCCTAAAATTAACATTGTATGTAAATTTAACTCAATGATTTATAGCAACATTAGAAAAACTGACTGATTATAGATTTCACAAAAGAAAAAAGATTATTTAAACTTTACTGACTTCCAATATATTTTGCTTATTGATTCTTTTCCTGTTTATGTTCTATCGAAGTTTTCACTCCAATGTATCCAAGTATTTATCCGATTATTTATATTTTAGTTATCGAAACACTAGTTTAATAAGCAATCTATCATCTCTTGAAATAAGATATTTGCTCCAATCATCATCATTAGAATCTCGGTTTATAATATCTTCACCGTTGAATAATAGAGTCGAAATATGAAGAATACATGGTTACTGCAGTAGCGGTGGCATTAATACGTCAGGAAGATTTCGGCTCCCGGAATACCCGACCTATCATTACTGGAAGCATTTATTACTCCCCGACTGGAAGATCTGATTCTGTCCGCTGGAGAGAAATATACTGGAATTTTGACGGCCTCAGTTTATCATATGTAAATATTTGAAGAAGGGTTTGCCTGCCTGGGTATCAATTAATTCATTGCGTGGCTGAGAAACCCTTCTCTATTGAGGGGGTAGATTGAATTTGGTGCCGAAAAATCCGGGGCTATCTGTTTAGATAGTCATTATTGCTTCACCTTTTTCTCTCTTTTCAAAAGTCACTTCCACCCGAAGAAAGTTAGCATTTTCTAAAAGAGTTAAATGATTTAGATTAGGTGCTTCCAAAGGGTAACCGCCTGGTCCTCACGAAAACATAATGACCGATAAATGTCTTGACGGACAGCCGAGCCTGCCTTTCAATTAGTCAGTTTTCGACAACACTTCAGATTGAGGCAATAGACACCAATTTATTAGGTTTTCAGATCTCACGCAGCTTTTAGCATTCCTATCTCTTCGGCATTCCTCTCGATGAAACTCCGCTTATATCTTGTTTTTAAGTAAATTGGCCTTTCAGCATTAATAAAATATGAAGACTTCTTAAAAACAATTTAGATATTTTCCCATCCATTAAAAACATTTTGTTCAACTGCAGTTATGAGGTAGATAAGGCATTGTACGTTGAAACTCTTTAGCCCAGGTTCGAATCAGGCTGTTTAATTTTAAATTATTTAAATATTGCTCAGCCTTTCCTTCACCCCCCGGGCACAAAAGGCAGGAAGAGGTTTTCACCAATTGCATCTTCTCGAGATTATATTTTAGCGGACAGTGGCCCATGAGGAGATCCGTTATTGTTCTCAACTTATTCTTTGTCAAGTTTAGATAGAATTTAGCCTTTTCCTTTGAAAAATTTAAGAAGAGTTTGGTTTGTTTTGTGCCAGGTTTTGAAACCCAGTATGTTTCCTTCTTCTTTGTTTCCTAGGATTCAATATACTTTACTGAACCATCACTCTACCAGACCGCTAATTTGTGCCTGTCCCACATTTTCAAAAACTCGACCACATTTACTTAGAAACTCTACTAAGTCAAATTATCTGTGTAAATAATCACTTAGTTAGCGCTGATCCACTTAATTCCCTTCAGCTCATTAAGGATTTTTTAATGAGTTCAAAGAATACCACATAAAAATCTCATCTTACAATTAGATGAAAAACATCGAGCCTAGAGAAACAAACCATTGGAATCCATTCGCAGATAATGTACGACTCATAACTCTTAATCACACTTGAGCAATATTTGAATAAAAAATTATTATTTCGTGACTTTTATGAATAAAAAGACTTTTTATTTATTGATCGGTTTATTCAGCAAATTTCAATTGGTATATTAGAAAATTATGCACTTAGATAATGTGCATACATACAAATTTAATGTTTCGCGAACTATTTAATTAATAGAACGATTCTAAAAAAATACATGTAATATATAATATAATTCTAAGTCAATGAGCTTCATAATTAAGATACATTAAGTATAAATTCGGAGAGTTACATTACGCTAGAGTTATATTACATACATATATAAATAAATGTATCTTCGAATAAATATTCTATAAATATGGTCGTACAAATAGATATAATCCGACATTAAATAAAAAATTGTTTAAAAAATACATTTTGGAATAAATGATATAAGATTTGCACAAAAATAAACTTCAGTTGAATTTCCGTTTAAAAAATGATAATAATTAATAGAATTTATTAATTTTTTTGTTTCTTACTTGGAATAAAATTAGCTCCTCTGGTCATATCGATCAAGAAAAAAATAAATATTCCCCTTTAAAATTTGATGCCTTACGTTTTCAATAAACGTTAAGATATATAGCATCATTATTAATATATTTATAAGTTATTTATATATATTTAAGTTTTGTTAGGCTTGATGTGTTTCATCTAACAATAAGATAAGAGATTTTTGTGTTGTGATTTATGAAATCTTGGCTTTTGTATTTATGATGCAGAGATCTTCTATAAAGTTTAAAAAGTATTTTTTCGCTATTTTGTTCTAAATGACTTCAAAATAGGTTTTACAGAATATATTTAATCAAACTAACGAATCCTAATAAAGGAAAAAATATATGTGTTAACATAATACCTTATGATACGAAGAATTAAAAAAGGAAATAAAAGAAAAATCTGTCCATCAGTCCCACGCCCTCCGTAGCTTTTCAGATCATTCCAGAATGATCACATATTGAGACTTCGTTTAATGGCCGCCGATTAAAAGTTTCATTCACCCGTATTTATAAATATCCATTCGTCATATATACATTTTCATTATATTTTATATTTTGGATGTATAACTGCTTGGAAATAATAAACGCCATAATGTAATAATTTGCAGCGTTTTTTAATTTATTTTGCCTCGAGGGTAAGAAAATATGATAAATAAATAATGTAATTATTTTTATATATAAGTCTATCGTAAATGGTATTATATATTTTCCTAATATCTAAACTACTAGAATGTGTGCGTGGTCATTATTAACCAAAGACAGTTTGTAATTATCCTATTTATCGTTAAAATGAAATTTGCGATATTTTTTAACATCGTCCGAATGGATTTTAGTATTTTATTTCACTGTATTTTAGTTAAAATTTCTGAAAAAACCAATAGTGTATTATTGGTTTACAATATTTCATATGATTAAATATATATGAGATAGGAATTACACTTTCATTTGATTTCCTAAACTTCACAATCGAATAAATAGAAAAACTACATATTTCTATGAGAATATTTAGTTTTTGTCTGATCGTTACAATGTTATTGGTTCGTTAAATATAAAGCTTGTTTTTGGATTTGGATTTAACTATTAAATCCATCTATTGAGTTTTTAAAAGTTCACAAACTGATTAGATCTGCACGTAAATGGATTAATAAAAAAGATACAACTAAAAACAAAACAAACCCCTCCCCCCCAAAAAAAACTGCAAGTTTTGATACGCTATAAAGATAGATAAATGCTAATTGGCAATCTTGTATTTTCTATCATGACGCATTTCATTCAGCAAATTATCAGGTTGTGAGGTTACTTAAAGTTCATAGGTTCAATCATTTTAAAATTAATTTCTGGAATTCTTATTTTTCTTGTTTTATACCTTGATGATGAAAGGGAATGTGATTATTTTTTTTCAGATAATATAGGTGGTGTGCACGATTTTTTTTTCTTGTTTTTTTTATTGATGTCACGATCAAAAAAAATCCCAATTAAACGGCAGTCTGGAATAATACTCCTGATATGTTCCTGATAAGTTTTTTTTTGTTATTTTTTCATATATAATCATATTCAATCACTGTATTAGGGTTTTCAAAATGTCGAACTTCGAGAGTTATGATTACAATTTTTTTCTACTTTATCAATGTCTAATTTGGGACTACTGTGGACCCTTTAATTTCAGTCTCATATTATCAATCATGGTAACCATGTTTTGAGACAATTTTGCTGCATCCATCTGATTTCCTAACTTTGGAACTATATATATATATATATATATACATACAAACACATTATTTTTTTTTTTGGTTTATCGTCTCAGTTATTCCTCCCGCAAATTCTGTTATTTCTATTTCTTTTTTAAATGTTTTTTATTGAAAAATAATACAAGCCTCCACAATCAAGGGCAAGTATAATTAAATTTCTTTCGTTATTTTCAATTTTAAAGCTTTCTCTTTGTAATTATCATTAGTATTGATAGAGTGATGGATCTGACCATTTATATATTATAAATATACATATTTGTTTAAGTACGATATATAGCGATTTGACATGCATCAAAATAAATATTATTAATTAAGTGGAAATTTAGCTGTAGGAAAGCCACCGAGATTTTTATAGTCCCGTTAGGACTCTAAAATTTCAATAATAGACTGTAAATATCCCGGATATACATGACATTGCCATATACATATGTCACCCAGCTAGCTCTCTGATCTTCTCTTATAGCAGATGCAAAAAAAAAAAAAAAAACGCGAGCCATTTGATCAAAATTTTTAGTATAAAAAGATGCACGTCTGCTATTCGAATTATTATTTATATTAATAATAATATTATTCTGTTATTATCCTTAATTTGGTTTTTCACCTTGAGTACCATAACATAATAATTTGTGTAACTGGTGTGGTCACAGACTCCTATATGGTACTCTGTCTCTGTTTTTGACAAAATCGTCGTTTTTGCCAGTTTTATTTGACCACACTGCTTATCCAAATTATTATGGTTTGGTAGATTATACGCAGAATTTGATTTGATATACTTTAACTTTTTCGAAAGATTGCACCATTTAGAAATTATAGTTGAAAAATCCCCCAAAAAATTATAAAATTTACAGATATTTGGTCACCATTTTGAAATAGGCCCCCTGTAAATGTCGGAAAACGAAGTTTTTAGTATCTGGGGTGTCTGTAGTTTTAATGGATGCTTGATATAAATCATACTAATGCTAATCCACTGACATAATCAACTTTTTGAATTTTCTCTACTTAGTGATGGTGCTATTGTAATTTAATTACCTTAAATAATTTTTGAGTTATCACTTCCTATTCAACCAAAAACTTGACACCTAAAATAAGAAAAAAATTCTGGCAATGGCCAGCTTCTCCACTCACGTCCTGAGTGTCTGTGGCTCTAGTGCCCTCACTCAGTCTCCACTGGTCTTTAATACCAGTGACGCGACTGTGTGAGAAGCGCTGAGATCTCCTGGAGCCTGCCTTTGCCATTCACATGTGGGGGGCAGAGCTTGGTTCGGAATTCTCTGGGCAGATTGTAAATATTGTATATAGGCATGAATGTGTTGATATGATCTAGGAAAAATCTCTTACATTTTTGGCAAATTATACGCTATTTTCAATACGAAAGAGATGGCTGA
Organism: Rhaphigaster nebulosa; assembly: GCA_948150685.1. Classification (NCBI taxonomy): domain Eukaryota; kingdom Metazoa; phylum Arthropoda; class Insecta; order Hemiptera; family Pentatomidae; genus Rhaphigaster; species Rhaphigaster nebulosa. The sequence continues at coordinate 176,414,503 of OX411306.1, forward strand.
TCGGTAGAATCCTGGAGGACTGAAATATTATTATTTTTAAAAAATAAAAGAAAAAGAACATTTCATGCTTTTTAGGCTACAAAAACTTAGCCATGATAAATTTTGTGAGAAAACTTGTTTTCACCATCTTACTATCCGTATCAACGAGTTAAAACAATAAAACCTTCTAGCCATTCTTTTTCAAGTTAAATCAACTATTAGACTGGGCTTTAGCCCTTTAGGGCATGTAGGTTTAGGTAGCATGTAGCATACATTTTCATAATTTCATTTTTACAGATCGATAATTGTGTTCTTTGTTATGAAATGAACATCTCACAAAAGGTAGGCTTTCTATTGTTTAGATTATTGAACGTTATTCGAATAGAAATGTGGAAAGATGAAAGTCACAACGGAAAAACCTGCAGTTTTCAATATTTTGAAAAAAATGTTGAAAATTTGAAGGGCTATATCTCGGTGCATATTTCGTTTAAAAAAAGGTTTAACCAATGAAAATCGTAGAAAATTTAATGCTTTATAACTTTTTTAATACAGTATTTTCGGCTAAAATGTATCTTTTAGAAGTTATAAACAAAAAACTGAAAAAAGTTCGAAAATTTCGTGATTTTTAGGCTACAAAAAATTTAGCCATGATAAATTTGGTGGGAAAAACTTGTTTCCCCCATCTTACCACCCATATAAACAAGTTAAAACCTTCTACCCCACCTTTTGAAATCTATGATTTGACTGGACTAATTTGTCATCGATGGAATTTTATCCGCAAAGTGATGCACTCGGTCAACTGCACTGCAGTTCAAGTACATTCTCAATATTCGCTCTACTAATAATAATAAAGATCAACAATAGAACTATAAAAGAGATTATCATTATGGTAAACCCGATTATTTAGTTGCTATAATTTAATTCAGTTATTTCAGTTAGTTTTTTTTATATTTATGATTTTTTTACTTGGCCTTTTTATGATTTTATGAGGATAAGAAAAGATCCCATTGTTATATCCTTTTATAATTCACCTCTTGCTCAGACAAGAAGCATTCTAAGGTATATCTATGGAATACAGATTGGAAACATTCGATTTTATGTTGGTTATATTGTTTAGTGGCGTGGGTCACTTATTATTTTGAGTATTAAGTCATTAACATTTTTTTTCTAATCCGGCCGTAATATTTTAAATTAATTTTGCCATATGTGTGGCTTTTCTGTCAGTTTCAATTTCCTGAATATGGGCGTTCGACGCCGAAATTAAGGGGGCAAAAGGGAGTAATGAAGACTTCAATATTCCTCCTGATTTTAGTCTTGTATCTTGGGTAGTTCCAATGATTTGTGCGGTATATCAGATTAGTTCCCTGGTGTAGTATGTCAGAGGCGAACACCCTTGCTACTCAATCTATAGAGTGGTGATATCGCCTATGGGGATAGTCCGAGAGTTATCCGATTGTCTTATGTAGGGAACTAATATAGTTTTTCGGTTAACTCTCGGTCATTAAGGTGAGGTTTCAACTTGAAGACCTTGATCTTCTGTAAGGAGGTATATCTAAAGGAGGATGTGGACGATGGGAGTGGACAGCTTGTAGGAGTACTAAAGGAAGGCTCAGTAGCAGAACTAAATGATAATATAGGCCACATGGTTTTCTATTGTCGTTCGCGGATATGTGATCTCAGAGTTTCAATATCAAATTTAATATGATTTGAGATCACCATACTTGGATAAAAGGTTTCAGTGATTCAGTAAGATCCGTCATTTTTATGTTTCTTTATAAATACTTAAATGGAAATAATTTCACAGATTAGGTATAGAAGATTATATAGAGCGAGTAGATTCTCTATAGGATTACTACAGCGTATAATTTGTGTCCTTCGCAACGTAACATATTAAAGGAAACGTATAAAAATACGTGAAGATCACTATGGAAAAAAAATACTTCTCAATTTTCCTGGATATAATTTTTACCTTTTTCGATGCGTTTGCATCTGAAATATAATACAATTTTTTATATTTTTTACTGTAGTATTTGTCCTTCATAGCAAATTCTTTGAGATGTCTCACATAAATACTTTATTACATTGATTGAAACGCTTTCTTGTAAATGTGTTTTATTACATGTCTTTAATTTTATTGCTTATGACTATTTAAAATTATTTCGATATGAATAATGGTATCCAAGAATTTGAATTTTTTGAATTTATATATGTAAGAATATTTAAGTGATTTCTTCAAAATTCGCAACTAGGCCATCAACGGGTCGATAAGGAATTTTCAACGAAAAAAATCAAATCAGGATTTTTTTCACTTCAAGTTATGAAGGGGAGGTAAAAATAAATAGTTAAATATAAATGGGAAAATTTTATAATTAATAAACAACAAAGTTAATATAAACTTTAAAAGTTTATAATAAGATTATATTTCTAAAAATAAAATTAAACAAATTAACACATTATATGCTCATAATCTTCTCAATCGGCCTCTGGAAATAAACATTTAAGAATGCTTAGACTTTATAAATAGTAAGCAATATTTTAATTTAAAAAATAATTTTGACACGATAACTGACGAAAGATAGAATCAATAAAAAAAATCTCTCTGCACAAATAACAACGGCGTGATTATTTTCACGGATGATTTTTTATTAAAAATTTAGAGAATAGTATGTAGAATGGAAATATATCAACCACAATACCTATAATTCTGTGCAACAATTTCTGTACCTCTTTTAAAATCGATTTAGTGCTATAATTTACTATATTATACAATCAATCAGAATGTTTATTTTAAAAATTGCCTCATTAGTATGATAAATCGAGGCTTATCTATCAGATTGAATGTCAATAGCCAATAAACCGTTTCCATTTCAATATTTAATATTCAAAATTTTTAATTTTTCGTCCTAAATTCGCTGTTTACTTCCCCCTCCTCTCCTCTGTGCAACCATACTTTCTGTTGGATGGGCACTTTTTCTATTAAAATAGCTATATTTCAGTATCGTGAGGCTGAGCGACATAGTTCTGGATTTGTTAAAAATTGTACAATAAAATTGTAATTTCAGTCTGTGTTTACCATCATCACCTTTTATACAATAATCGGTTGTTGTTTATAGGTTTTCTATTTAGGCCAGTGAATTCATTTTTATATATCTAACCGCCTGGGCAGAAACTAAATTTTTGCCAGAGGGGCAAGCTTAATTTTGCCATTCCTTCTTACACTCCTCCCCCAAAATAAAAGGCTACAGTTTTATCATTAATTATATTTTAGGAAAACAAATTTAAAACACTACTCAAATTAGAGCTAGTTCAATGCCCCATAAAGTAGTTTATAATGATTATCTTCTTAGAAGAAACAGTTCTAGAAGAAAGGAAGAACAGTTCCCAGTTGCCAAAATAAATTTACTAAATGGAGATTTATATTTTTTTTTTTGGAAAAAACTTGTTTTTTTGAAAAAAATTATCTCGAGAGCTATTAGACCAGCAGATGCTTATCACCACTCAAATAAGAGCTAGTAGAATGCACCATAAAGTACTTTATAATGATTATCTTTGTAGGAAGAACGGTTTCCATCATATCTACAAAAATAAATCCACTAAATGGCGTTTTCTCGTTTTTTGGAAATAAATAAAGGTTTTTTGAAATTCTATATTTTGGGAACTAGTTAAAGTGAAAAGCTCTATTAAAACTCAAATTTTAGAAAATTTAATTTCCTTTAAAGAAAGTATTTTAATGTTTTTTTGTGGTTGGTAGTCTTCATGATATTGAGCACGAAATGAAAAATGAGTGAAATTTTTAGCTTTTTTTTTTTAAATAAAAAGCCACCATTTTTGAAGACAGCGACTTTGGAACGTCATAATGGCTCATTTTACTTAAAATGCCCTATATTTTCGAAATCCACATTCAAACCTTCTCCTAAAATGAGTAACCTATTTTGGCCTTGCTTAACCCTCCCATAATAGAGAACGGTTAATCATGCAAAAAAATACCATACTTGTAAAGAATTTAATTTTCTTCATTTGTCATTATAACGAAAATACGAAATATTTACAAAAAAAAAAAAAACGATTTTTGTGACTTTTTTTTTTTTACTTTTGACCTTTAAGTAACTTGAGACGCCGACATGAGATCTTATGTGACTTTTTAGCCAATATTCAGAAAGTCATAATAAAGGTTTATGCAAAATTTTCAGCTTAGTATCTACCATTCCGGGGTTGAACCCTTATTTGACTTGGCTAATCAGGCTATTTCTGGAGCTGAGGGATTGATGGGAGGGAAAAGGGTTTACACTACCCTTGTTGTCACGTTGTTCATCCTTTCCTAAATATGGCACAACTTCATGAATAGCCCACGTGAGGTCACTCGAGTGGAATTAGCACCAATATTGCTGACGTAAATCGTCCAGAAATACAGGTAGCAGTTTGAGACACTGTCAATGGGCTTGGTCCGATGGCTACAGGTGAGTAATGACGACATTGCCGATTCATTTCTTTTTTTAGAGACCGCTGCAATATACACGTGATTGTAAAACGCAATATGTTAAAATCCCGTGTCAATCACTGGTCTTATCGGTATTATCGATATCACTTACCTCCGATGCACCTCCGCATTTCAAGATATTACAAGATATTACATTAAATAAATTATATCTAAATACAAAAATAATCAAACATAATATAATTATAATTATTCTGACTTCATAAGAAATAACTTGAGCTACAGAACGTAAACTACCTAAAAGAGAATAATTTGAATTTGAAGATCATAATTTTTAGATAATTAAAATTTCCATATAAATCTAATTATATAATTTATTATATTTCCCCAATTTATATTTTGTTTATATCTTTAACGAAGATCAGCCTGAAAGTATGATCCCATAAACCCCTAAACCTATACAAACTATAAAAAACAGAATACCATAATCAAAATTATAAACATCACATAAAAAAGGAAATAATAATCATAGTAAAAAAGATATAAACAAAAGATAAATTGGGGAAATATAATAAATTATATAATTAGATTTATATGGAAATTTTAATTATCTAAAAATTATGATCTTCAAATTCAAATTATTCTCTTTTAGGTAGTTTACGTTCTGTAGCTCAAGTTATTTCTTATGAAGTCAGAATAATTATAATTATATTATGTTTGATTATTTTTGTATTTAGATATAATTTATTGGATTTTATATATTATCAAGAATTAAGATGATTTATATTCATATGCTTTCCTTTATTCTTTTGTTGATTATCTTCTTGTTTAGCTGAGACTAATCGATCCCCATTTGATTTTGCTGAAGGAGAGAGAGAACTTGTTAGAGGATTTAATGTTGAATATAGTAGTGGGGGATTTGCTTTAATTTTTTTATCAGAATATATAAATATTATTTTTATAAGTTTAATAACTAGAATCATATTTTTAGGTTGTGATTTATGATCATTATTGTTTTATATAAAAATTATAATTATTGTTTTTTGATTTATTTGAGTGCGAGGAGTTCTCCCCCGGTTTCGTTATGATAAACTTATATATATATATATATATATAACTTGAAAGTTATTTCTACCTTTATCTTTAAATATATTTATTTTCTATCTAGGGTTATTAATTTATGTATTATATTAATATTTACATTCATTAAATTAAGTGTGTAAATAAGTCAAGGAAAGAATTTAACTTTCTTCACATACTTTCAAAGTATAGGTTTATCTAAAACTTATTGACTATTGATTAATTCTTTTCTAAAAGTTTATCTCAAATTTTTATTGTTGTAAGATTAATTAAAAAATATCTAAAATAAAATACTGTTAATATTTGACCTATAAGAATATAAGGTTCTTCAGCTGGTCGTGCACCAATTCAAGTCAATAAAATAATAATAATTACTATTCATCAAAATATTCTTTTTCTTGGTGGATAAAAAGCATTTCCTTGGCATTAAAAAGCATTTTAATCATTTTAGAGGAACCTGTTCTGTAATTGATAATCCACGATGAATTTTACCTTAATTTATTTGTTTGTATATCTCTGTCTGAATAGAATGTTTTATTAGAAATATTTTCTTAAATTTTTATAGAAATTTATGTCAGGTCAAGGTGCAGCTGTATTAAGGATTGAAATGGGTTACATTTAAATATCTATTATTAAATTGGATTATAACTTTTATTTTTATATGAAATTGGATTTAATTGTAATGTTTAATATATTTTATTCATGATATATGCTCTTGGTTAAGTACACATCGCCCGTCACTCTCGTTAATTAAAATGGGATAAGTCGTAACAAAGTAGTCCTATCGGAAGATGGGTCTGAAATTATACAAATTATAATCTAGGATTAACTTTTATTTACATTAAAAGTTTATTTGTGCAACTCAAATTAATTTGATAATATTAAAATATATTTAATTTTTTATTTAAATATTTATGCTTAATAGAAATAACTTTATTTATAGTATTTTTAAAAAAATAAATTCATTATTATTTATAATTTATTTTACTGTGAAGGTTTATTATTCATTAACTTAAAAGTAAAATTTATTTTTTGTACCTTTTGTATCAGGGTTTATTAATTTATTTAAGTTATATTTAATTTCCCGAATTTAAAAGAGATATTAATATTTGTTATTTAATGTATCATAATTATTTATAAATTATTAATAGGTGTTATATGCTATTCATTTTTAAATATCTGGTTTTTTAATAATTGAATTTAATTCAGAATTAATTAAATTTTATTGGATCATTAAATTTTCATTAAAATTGATTAATTTAAAATTAAAAGGGATAAGCTTTTTGATTAATCTATAAATAATTTTTAAATTCATAAATTGTGTAGGATTAATAATTTCCATCTTAATTATTTTTTTATAATTAATTTTATTAAATATATTTATTTTTTATTTTTTTAGAATTTTATTAAATATTTCCATAGAATAATTTATTGGAAGTTATAATGATAAAATTAGTAGGATTAATAAATTATAAAGTTAATTAATATTTAGTAATTCGGCAAATTTATTCTTCACCTGTTTAACAAAAACATGTCTTAATGTTTAAATTATTTATTAAGTCTGGTCTGCTCAATGATTATTAATTAAATAGCCGCAGTATTTTGACTGTGCGAAGGTAGCATAATCATTTGTCTTTTAATTGAAGGCTTGTATGAATGGCTGGATGAGGGAATAGCTTTCTTTATATTTATCTTTATATTTAGGCTGGATGAGGGAATAGCTTTCTTTATATTTATGGAAAAAAATCGCGGCGCGACCATCTTCGTAACTAGCTTCAGTTCGATTTCGGTTTACGACTGAATTTCAAGTTGAGTTTCTAATTTTTGTTTAACTCGACACCTAATGTTGTAAACAAAGCAATACATAAAAGTAATTTAGTGTAAACAATCGAGACATTTACCAGTTGCTTATTGTTTAAGCCTCAAACTTTTTTTGATGTTTGGATGATCGTTAAGTGCAAATGTACTGTATAAAACATTGTGAAACTAGCTTGGGCCAAAATAAGTCTTGGATTCATAAGAAAATCCAATGATTGAAAAGTATAATTGAAACTTGCCCCGGACGGCAGAATTTAGAGGGCGGCAAATTTCGAACATAATTTTATTTTTAGGCCAAGCTAAAAAATATTTGCTTCAGCTATTTAATTGTTTTAACCTTAATTCAGTCAGTGAAATGAATTAATGTTATGAGCTGATGATATTTATTTAGAATATATTTTATATTTGTATATATATATATATATATATATATATATATATATATATATATATATATATATATATATATATATATATATATATAGAATATATGTTTTTAATATATTTGTGTAATATTTATGGGCAAGTTTAATATTTATGGGCAAGTAATACCATATATATGCATATATATATATATATATATATATATATATATATATATATATATATATATATATATATATATATATATATTATATAAAATGCATTGTTGACTTTTATAGAGGGGAGGAGGGTTGCAAAATTAAGCTTGCCCATCCTGGCAAAAATCCTAGTTCCGACCTTGGTATCACTATTGTGCAAAACCCCCTAACTAAAAATATAACCCCCGATGTATCGCACAACCCAGGGCCTCGCAATGGTATACCGCCCAGGGTCCCGCAAAATCTAGAAACGCCACTGGGCTTAGGACAGTGATAAAGTAGTTGAGCCAAAGTCGGTCATAATTTGGAAGTTATCAAAATATTTTATTAAAATTGAACTTGTAATCTATACATAAACGTTAATGTAATATGCAACCATACCGATAACTTAAATGTTGAATGGTATTGTTAAAAAAGTTTTTACTAAAACTGTAACAGATATATAACAGTTTCGACAGTTTAAAGTTTGAGAGATTGAAAAATCAATTGTCTACACAACCTAACCAGTATGAACAACACTAACAACCTTAGTTACAGCATAAACTACAGGTGCTGTACTGTCCTGAACATCAATAGAGATTGTTTTTTTATTTTCTTACTTTGGAGCGAAGGACTCATGGGCCAAAGTATCCCACGTTTACCGTATATCGTTTTTTCAAATTACCAAAAGACTCTAAACAGAAGTAAAAATCTCCATTTTAATAAGATTTAAATGAATACATAAACAGAAAAACGTTTCCAGTTTTTTATGAAAATTGCATTTTTCGTCAAAAAATTGCTCTATCAATAAATTTGTAGAATGAGATTTATTCATGTTTCCTATGTTATACCTAAAAAGGTATATCTTTTTGTACCAGTTTATGCCAATGGCCGTTTACCGTGAACATCTGCTGAAGAATTTTAAAATTTATAAGAAAATAAAAAAAAAAAAAACAGAATAAAACTAACTTTTTTTTTCAGTTGTATGTTACCTTTGTACTCTAAAGGCAAGTTTTCCGCGGAATAACTTTACGAAAAAATATTTTTTTTTTCGGACACCCCTCTAATGGAAGGTGTTTTACGTGTTTGGTTGAAATTTTAAGTTTGATATCGAAGGACCTCTCTAACATTTCTAAACTGCCTTAAGCCTACAGATCTTAATAATTACTTAAGTACAACAGTGTTGAGTAATAGATAGTGAGCAATCTAGGATATTATCGGAAGATTCCAAATAAAGTCTCTCAGCAGCGATTTACTAGCCTGTCCGCGTTCCGCCAATTCAGACATCATCTGGACAGAATAATAGAAGATTACATCTCGCATCAACTTTCTAGGAAAGGCTAACCAAATAGTGGTAGTAAATCACTCCAATAGATTTCGACAGATCGTCATTGTAGAAGCAGCGTACCTGAATTTTCAACTTTTCAGGAGAGAGAAAAAAAAAGAAAAAAAAAAAGTATTTCATTTCTTAAAGAAGCCAATTTTTTTCTAAGGGTTTTATAATATTTCTCTCATTGGTCTCTTAATTTTTCAAGGAATTTTAAACCCTTCACAGATTAATAAATATTTATTATTGCATTTTTTACAACGTTTCGAGCCCAAATTGGCTCTTTATCAGGCCCTCCAACTACAGTTAACAATTATATCTTTAAGATAATTACAATATGTTAAAATATTATATCACATTACATTTATAAATATTAATGAAACATTTGTTCTAACGAATATATCGTCCAAATATGAAACAAATATATACACTCAACAACAATTACAAATACATTACCAAATCGATCATAAATTATTTATATAATTAACTAGTTTTTCAGTCCTCATTATTAAATTAAATGATATGTTTAAAATTCATTGGAATTTTTACGTCTAGTTATGTTGATAATATTTCTCACAATTATATTGTCTATTATGATTTCGAGGCTAAAATTGTTTTAAATGTAATGCATATGTGCCCATAATTACGAAAGTGGTCTAAGTCATATATTTCTTGTTTCAAGATATTTAATGAATCGCATTTGAATAAATTACAAAATATTTTTATATTATGCGACATTTCAATTTATAATTCTATTAGTCTTGATTAATGGAAATTTATTATAGATATTAAGTTTTGTGTGCATTTCATAGGAAAATGTTGTTTTTAAAGCTTGAATTGACTTAGACCATTTTCAAAATTAACTGAATGTCCTATAATTGACTTAAAGTAGAAAAAATTGTGATTTGAAATAACAACTTTAACGAAATAATTCATAAACATTTATTAATCATTTTTAACAAGTAATCCATTTTTATCATAATTTTGAGGTTTTAAGATTTTTAAAATGTTCCTGAAAAAATGGAGGAATGTATGATAGTAAACACATAAGATCTTTATGTTTTTCTTTCGTTACTGGTCTAGTGGTGTTGTATAATGGAAGTAACTGAATATTTTCGTATATTTTTGGTCTTCCTCTTTTAGGTTTATATAATAGTTTAAGTTATGTTTATATAATTTCTTTATATTGTTGACTTAGACCACTTTCATAATTAACACTAAATGAATTCCGTATAACGTCGTAATTACAACTACAATCTAAATGTTCATTTTTGACGATATCGTAAAAATTACATTGAATAAATTTAGTTTAAAATCAGGTCGTGTGAAATAAGTGATAAATTCATTTTTTTTTTATTTTGACTTAGACCACTTTCATAATTAAGGGCACATATATAATTTTTGTTGTATGCATATACGATATATAATTGTTAATTGTTGGTGGAGGATCTGATGATAAAACTTGATCACGAAACGTTGAAAAAATGCAATAATAAATATTTTTGAATTTGTGAATGGTTTATAATTTCATGAAAAATTAAGGAACAGTAAAAGAAAAAATGTATTTTTCTTATGTTTTTATGAAGAAAAAAAACAAAAAAAAATATAGATTTTATTTTTATTTGTTCAATTAATTGAAAATTCGTCAATTTAGTATTACAAGGGAGATTCCGCGAGATATTTTGAATTAAATACTATGAGTATATAAACCCGTTAAAAATGAAAACGTTTTTGTAACCTTCCTAAGCCAAGACCTTAATCTTCTAAATCCTAAATGACCACAAATTATAGTTTTTCCTTAAAGACTGAGCTATCGGTAACCCTCAGGGTTCAGGTCAGCTGTACTCTGCTATTTGTGCCCATCAGTTTTCTGACCAAGCAGAAATTCTTTCCTAATTTCAAAATACGAAAACCTGACTTGGCGAATTTCGTACTGTAAATAAGAAATTACTCTCTCGCTCTGAAAAATAGTTTCTTTTCTATTGTTTACTCAAGCTATATAATTTTTTTTCTTCCTTTGGGGAGGGATTATTTGATTCCTCGCTGAGATATTTACAAAAATCTGTTTTTATTTTTTTTTAACGTTTAATTATTATGTTAACTTGTATAATTACTTCTTGTTATAAATTTCCCTTTAAGTTATTTTTCATACTTATTAAAATAAAATCCCTTCAAATTATAAAAGTGGCATTTTTTTTTTTTTTCCGAAAAAACATATACATATTTTTAAACTTGTTCTCGCTGAAATCGCCTTGAAGATATTGCTTGATAATAAATTTTAAATTTTTTACTCAAATAAATAAATAAATAAAGTAAAATCAAGCTGGCCCGGCTGAAGTCTCATAGGCTTCACTACATGCTCACGTCGCCGCAGCTCTCACTTCGGCTGAAGCTCCAAATTATAAGACCAACGATGCTCTACATTGCACCGCTGTTCCAGCACATGTATAAGTCCACCTTATGAAGATTGCAGAGCTTTCAGAACTCCGTTCTTCGGCGAATCGTCCGTGGGACCTCACTCCAAATAGCGAGAAATATTTCAGAGCCGGAATATATAAGCCGGAGACATATCAAATTCTTTGATGGCTGAGGGGTGTCAACCCTCTATTCAGAGACATTGCCACCACCACCAAAGCCTGGGAGGTGACAGGGCTCTATCCCCTTGGTCGACGTGCTCGCCACGGCAAGGGGGCTGGAATCTGCAGTCTGAACCCATTTCTCTTTATTCCTTTACCAGCAGAATAATTCCTCCCCATTCTCTACAAATTAGTGAGGGCCAATGCCTGCATGTGAAACCCCTGCATGCAGTAGACATTTACACAGCTTTGCCTTGGAATACCTTCCGGTAATGTAAGGACTTGAGATATTGTTCATTTATGTGTGCAAAAGAGATTTTTAAATAAACGGAGTATAAGAAAAAAAATAAATAATAAGAATAATGTCGATACATTTGTCAGACTGAAAGATTCTTTCGCACTTGAGATTTGTTTTAAAGCGAAAATTATAAGTAAAAGTTTATTCCAAAACATCAGAACTGAACTCCAATATTGTTGATTATGTTTAACGACTTGGGAATGAATGGAGAACGTTCAAATGTTTTGATCATAATCCTTCAGGGCTGTCTTACCATGTGTAGTCTTACTTTTTCTGTAGCTTTTTAATGATTTGAAATTATTTTTTCTCAAAACCTTTCTACGTTTTTACTGTTTTATTTTGTTGTTTTTTAAATATATTTTCTCTTCTGTTTATTTGTGAGTTTAATACACATTTATCAGATTTGATTTATTTCATAAATAATATTTAATTGTTCGATTCTTTAATTCACATTTTTGCTATGACTAAAATGGCTGGAATATATTGTTATCGTCTATTAGACATCAACATTTAGAAAAATAAAGCGTTAAATCAAACGTCAATAAAACGTTAAATTCGATTTCAAATTACGGTATGCAGATGCTGGGCGTCGCGCAATGGTCAGAATGGCCGATTTGGCGAAAAAAATCTAAAGTAACTTTTATTCCATTTTTATGAATCAAGAATGAATGAATTCTCAATAGTATGTTATTTACAATTAATGTAAGATTTATGGATGATTTCCATACATTAATTTATTTTTTTGTTTTTAATTCAAGTTTTAATTTTTATTTAATGTTTTTTTTTTAATAATGAATGAATTTTTTTTTTGATAAATGTTATTTATGTAATTGATATCGTCTTTATCAGTTGCACAGTAATTTAAATGTGTAAAAAAAAAAAAATTATAATTAAAAAAGAGCTATATTTATTTTAATTAGATTTGCATAAAATTTGTTCATAAATTCATTTATTTTCAAAATAAAAATTTGTTCACATCTTTATGGAAATTCAATTTGCCCTTCATTTTAGGCCTTGAGTGGAATCGATTAATACATGGATCTGACGTTACTAGGAGCGTTGATATTTTCGTTGGTCGAAATTCGGCTGCATTTTCTTAAATTGCTGACTCGATATTCATGGTAATATTTATTTCAGACTTCCTGCGCTTCCTCAGTGAACATTCCATCGCCAACATCGCAGCTGGTATAATAGTGCTTCCAAATCTTGTGCACTGTATTGGGTATGTTACCAAGCTTACAAATAAAAAAATTATTTCCTTACAAAAACTTCTAAATTTTGATATGTCCACTGCAGCCCGATTGTTGATCACGTCGAGGATAATTCCGAATCGACGAATCCGCTCTTCACTCACCCCAATTATATTGGCTGTAGCTGGTGGATTTTGGAAAAATCGTCGTGAGGTACTACCGTCATTGTTATCCCTGTACCTTGCGGCCCTTATTTCGACAATATTCATTCCATTTTTGATTAAAACGTGGTAGAAATGTTTGGTTCATACCTAACTTCCTCAATTTCTCCATGCAATTCACAACATCACGGTCACTGTCTAAAACTATTTACATACGTCAATTGGAAATTTTCCATTGTCAAAAAAATATACTGAAACTAGGACTTTAGCAAGCGACTGAGGAAAATAAATAAGCACATTTAACTGAATGGCTAAGCGGGTTAGTTTACATTCTGATTAACACAACACGTTTAATACCTATGTACTTTTATTTCATTTTATTGAAATATATACAATGGTCACAGGTAAAACTTGTTGCATCGATTAGATAAGAGTCTAAGCATTAACTTCATACAAGACTGCAAAATGCGGAAGATGCCGCGCATCAATTATACATTAATAAACTTTCGTAAAGCTTGATTATTTAATCGCTTATTTCAAAATCAAAAAATAAGAAGTATCATAGCGTTTATATTTTCCAAGGTGCGTAGTAAAAACAAAAAAACATAATAAAAAAATATTACTTTGTTGCATTATTGATTTTTTTTGTGGAAAATATGATGCTTGGCTACACTCAAAAATGGATGGGCATGTAAGTGAAGAATCTTTTCGTTTTTAACTAATGTTAGAAGTGTTACAACCTTCTCATATCATCAGCATGTATTATTGAATTGTGTATTCATAAGACAAAGTCCCCTTGAAAATACAAATAGATCGAAGAAATGATTTTTTTTTTCCTGGACGACTGTGCGTCGTTTATTCAGCGAATCAGCAAATACACAGATTGGATGGCGTGTATGAGAACTAATTAGGATTTACATACGATGATGAAGCGTTTCAGTTTGCACGTTTATCATGAATTGAACACAAATTTACCGTTACATCAGCGAATTAGATTAGTCACCTCATTGTACTTCATCAAAATATTTCATTGCAGGTATATGATATGGCAATATTTAAATTTGATAATATTTAATGACCTAGTTGAAATATCACATTTTGCTCACGTTCTTACACTCATAGTGCGTGGGCTTGAAGATCAAGAACTCTCCCATTCATTTTGAAAGGATGATGTCCTGTTAAAAGAATGGGATATCACTCTTATGTACGTGACTTGTCATACTACGCTCAAACCAGTTTTGTTTATTTGTAATGAATGAAGAATGAACGCAATTGTATTACTATCCTTCGGAATGAAATGTGTTATTATTAATTTCTTTTCTTCTTTCGCACATTCCTTTCAGAATTACCATCGATAACGAATAATTGAATAATTCATTGCAATAATTATTTATTCACTGGATAAAATTTTTTAAAAAAAATCTGCGTTAGAAAATTCATTTTCTGGTATATCAGTCGCAAATCGACTCTTGAGGCATTCTTGGTCCACACCCAGTCTATACAAAATCGGTGCTTTTACCCTTCTGGAGAAACATCTGGCGGTTGAATGTGAATGCTTGTTCAAGAAACGGTTTGTCCTTATCAGAATCCAAAACACTCCTTGAGTGAAAGTTGCACATTATTTTTATATTTAAAAACATTTATTTTATTAAATTATTTAATGATTATTATAGTAAGATAGAGGAATAACGTGATTTATATATCCTAACTTAATTTAAAATTAATGGTTTAGAATAACAATTACTATAGTTAAACTAAAAAAAAATTAATAAAAAACAATTTTTTTATTTTGTGAATTTTTATTTTATTATTTTCGTAAATTGGGACTTCTTTCTGTTTATAAATACACACACACACACACACACATATATATATATATATATATATATATATATATATATATATATATATATATATATATATATATATATATAATAGAATATATATATAGAAGTTGGTCATCTGTAGTTACTCATCTGTCATTACTCAAGCTGAAATCTGAAGCCATTTATTGAAAAAATATTTTTGTACTGAAGGGAGAATGTTTTTCACTGGTATCAGATGAACAATATTTAATCTTTACTTCTTGATAAGTAGCAGATCCTATTCTAAAATCCGTGGACAAATTAAAAACTTACTGCAGATAAACTTGATTCAACTAGAAAACGATCACTTATTAATTTTGAGTGACTGATTTTAAACTGAAGTAAAAAAGGAAAAAAAAAAGAGATAATGATTTAATGAACTAATAATAAATATTATATTTTTCGAAATGCTTTAAAAGCGTTTCGCAGAATTTTATTGTTATAATCGTATTCTTCCATTTATTTAAAAAATAATTGCAAGCGTCTAATGATATATATATATATATATATGTGTGTGTGTGTGTGTGTGTGTGTGCATATATATATATATATATATATATATATATATATATATATATTTTTTTTTTTATAGTCATTAATAAAATCGGGAAGAAATTTAATTTTAATTATCTAACTGCTATTTGATTGCTAATTTAAAATAGAATTTGAAATTAACGGCTGAACTGGATGAAGGAGTTTTATAGGAGACCGATTTATTTATTAATTATTAATTTATTAATTTTGCTGTTTTAAACTTTGTATATATAGGTAAATTGATATATATTTTTTTTGTAATTGAACTTAACTATTAACTTGCAATTTTCAATTTTTTGTAAACTTAGACAGGACAAAAATGACCCAGTGGTTCAAGAGGCCAAACATCTGTAAATTAATAAATAAATAAAAAAACATAACTGACGCCAACAATATTACTTCATCAAGAAAAAAAAAAATTTTTTTTTTAAAGAATTTGTAAATTTGAAATATCTGGGATTTATGGAGCTCTGTATCTGGGAAAAGAAGTTGAAAAGAACATTCATATTCATCGTGCCTACTTTTGAATATGTATAGGATATAATTATTTCGTGTGGTATGGGGGCTTCAATTTTTTTGGAATATTTTTTGTAAGTAGACAATGGTTATTTGTATTTACTCATCAATATTAAACAGAAATATGGGGCCATTCATTGAAAAAAATATTTTCTAATAATGGAAGCATGTTTTTCACTGGTATTAACTGAACAACATTCAACCTTCACTTATTGATAAGTTTGCAGAACCGACCCTAAAATCCGGGGGCCAATTAAAAACTTACTGCAGGTAGCATGATTCAATTAGGAATGAAACGATCACTTATTAAATTTTTTAATGAAAGTGTGGGGCTTGCCAGCGATATTTTAAACTGAAGGAAAAAAGAACAAAAAGGAAAAAAAAAAAGAGATGATTTAATGAACTAATAATAAATATTATATTTTTCTAAATGGTTTAAATCGTAGAATTTTATTATTATCATCGTATCGTTATCACCATTTATTTAAAAAATAATCGCAAGCGTCTAATACTTTAGAATTCATGTGCTCTAGTAAATATTTGTTCGATCTCTTAATTTTGGTTTTTTCCAAAGAGTTCATTTCAGAAGCTTTTGACTACGCTGTCTTGAGTTGGATACTCGAAGCTTAGTGGTCATTATACAAACAAATATATAAACACTTCTCCGGTTGTATTCAGCAGTGCCCACACTAGAATGAAATTTACATTTTAAACAGCCCCGAGAACCTTATCAGTCCCTAACAGCAATAAATCCTTGCACGTTTACGTCCTGTTCCACTTTGTTTAAGACCTTTATTTAAGATTATTTTTAATTTATTTTTTTTTACTTTAGGACTAGCTATTTTTTATAAATAACTATTTTTATATTTATAATTATTTTTTAATAGCTAATGTCAAGCCACTATTATCAATAGATGTCCTCAGGTTGTATTTTTATTGACTCAGTTTTCAATTTATATTTTTTTGAAACATTAAAAGTATAAAAATTAAGACAATTCCTCAAAGGGGAATTTGAATACTGCAGTGATGATATTCTCATTCATGACCAAATTTATGGACTTTCTAATATTTTGCAGCCGTGCAAACTTTTACTTTTGTCCTTCGGAGAACGGTGCATTTTAGCCTCAGCTTCAGCTTTGTTGTCATCATAATTCATGACTGGGCGATTAGCTATTGGGAAAACGAAATGTGAATTTTTAAAAAGGTTAATTTTAAATAAAATATGCCTAGAAATAAAGTGTGCCTAAGAATCAATCATTAGCATTCATCTAGAATATATGTGACGGTTATTATATATTTTTATTCATATCTTGTAAATATATTTAAATAAACTGCTTTAGGTACAAAAGGAAAAACGCTGCAAATTATTGCGCAATGGTTTATTATTTCCAAATGGTAATATCTCAAAAATATCTGGTTTATCCATTCACAGTACTTTCCAAATCGCTTTGGTATAGAGTTCAGACAATTAGTTTATCTTTCAAATGAGCAACGGAGCAATGAGGAACGTTCGGAAAAGTTGGAATATTTTCTAGTTATCAAACAATTAAATAAACGTGTGCCGTTTTCTGTAGGAAACGTGCAGAATCCTTTATAAAAGCAAAGAAATTACGCAGCAGGCACCTATGGAACAGAAATTTGAAGCTTGTCCCATGATGATCTCCGTAAACTGAGTGTTCAAAAGAAACTGTATCAAAGCAAGTAAAATAAGATTATTATGGGCTTATAAGGTAAATAATCGCTCGCCATTTTGAGACGAAAAGACGGAAGTTAATTTCGAGTTCCGAGGATCTTCCTGAGGTGACCTGTGACTTTGTTGCCATATCTCAAGAAAATCGGTCCAGTATTCTTGGGCAAAAGCCGCGAAAGGGGGCCAGACGGATTTTTTTAATTCGATATTTGGATCCTACGTTACTCGAAACGTATAACCTTAATTTTGAGGGGGGGAGGAAGGGAGGTTTGATTTTTGTTTTTCTTGGTATATTACAAAGGTCTATTATTGAAAATAATATACCAAACTCGATGGCCAACTTCACAGATGTTTCGATTACTTATAAACAATTTAAAATTTTTTTAGTATCCAGTAATTTTAGACATTCGCAAAATAATTTGTCTAAATTAAGTCGAGTAAGGTATCGTTTTTGCTTTGTTTCTGAATCGAATAAAACTTTTCCATTACGAGACAGTTATAATACATTTTGTGGGAGAACTGTATACCTATAGGACGTCCCGTCAGTCACAAAAAATATTTAAAGAGATCATGATACACCTCAAGAGTAACAAAAAAGTTCATATTGTTCCATGGTCCGATTTCGCACAGAAAATCAGGAATTTCTTTTCTTTTTTTTAAGAAAGTCACATTCTTTGTTGAATGGGAGGCGATCGCACAAAAAATAATCAAGGTAATTAAGTTCTAATTACTCCATAATAAAGTAGAAAAAATTCCATTTAAGAAATATTGTTTGGGTTAATTAAATACATTTTAAGAAGACCTTTGGGCGGACCAATAGCGAAATGTTTTTAATTCCACACAACATTTTTTGGCAAATCATAAGCCAATTCCGAAAGAACCTTCGACTTCATTATACGAAATTAAAGTTTAATATAAGTATAAGTTTTTTAGAAGTGGAGTATCTGTAGCCCGGCAGGTGGTAGGAAAAGCATTCGCAATTAAAGTGTGGTTATAAAACATATATAGGTAAATACAACTGTTCGCTTTCCTCCGAAAGTCTCCTTACAATGAATTTGGTTTAGCCGAACTATATTTGTTAAAGGGAATTCTGCCAACCTTACGATGGTGTATTAGGAACTTAATTACCTTGAATAGTTTTTGAGTGATCGCTTCCTATTCAATAAAATATCTGTTATGGACAACACATGACTTCCTTGTACGCATGTTAAACTATAAATCGGTGGCTCAAAAAGTGGTTCTGAAATTGGTTACTAATTTCCGAAGATTGCAGTAACTCAAAAACGACACTCGGCATCGCGACAACCATCTATTGACGCACGCACACACAGACATACTCTTGTTTCTGGAGGTCTTATTCCGTTATTATCTGTTGTTTTCTTTCAGTAGATAACTAGTTTCCAAGAGATTTCTTCGTGTTCTGTGATAACATTAGAACTGTCAATATCACTAGATAAAGCATTGGATATCGACAGTTTCGACATTTTAAGCGGAAGGACCCACTTAACTTAATTTTTTTTCTCTTGCTGCAGACGTTTTCATCTCAAAAATAAGGAGGAAAAAGTATTTTATACTCAATTTTAACTCTTAAAACAAGTAGTAAAAATGTTTAATTGGATTGGAAAAAAAATCGCGTTTTTAACCTTCATTACCGAACCATATGATTTCTGTATTTAATTTTAATATAATTTTTGATGTAAGTTCATTATGACCTTCAAGTAAAGTACCCTTTTCGGCTCACCAATTTTAACCAAAATCTAGCAAATACATTAATTTCCATATAAAAGTCCTATTTACCAAATTTGAGATGTTTTTTTTTACATTATATTTTAATATAATTTTTGATGAAAGTATAATATGATCTTCAAGTAAAGTACCACTTCAGGTCTGCCAATGCTAACCAAAATTTATTATGTTATTTATATTAACATGTAAGTCGTATATATCTAATTTGAGAACTTTTGCCAAGGCGTACAAAAAACTCCTTTCAAAACTATATTTTTCAGCAATCCTAACTACAAAATTTCAAGTTTCCATGGCTAACCGTTTTTGAGTTGTGCGAGATACGCACGTACGAACGTACGTACACACGTCACGACGAAACTAATCTAAATGGAATCAGGGATGGTCTAAATGGATATTTCAGTTGAAATCTGAAAACCGAAAATTTTGCGATAACAATGCTTCCTTTACTTCGTACGAGGAAGTAAAAAAGTGACACTCAAAAAAACAAAAAGCTTAAATTTTCTACTTTTCTGTGTGGAATCGGACCAAGGGTCCAAATACTATTTTTGTTATTCTTAAAATTAAATTACCGAAGTCATCACCGGTCATACTATTTTATAGGTACTTAAATATAAAATTTTGGAGAAAGAATCCCCATTTCTTCAACTGACTTTTTATTTCCAAGCTCTTTACTCGATTTCTTCACAGATGTAGAACAAAGCCGCTAAGAACATGTAAGAAGAGATAATACGAATCAGATATATACATCATTGTTAAATAGAGCTGGGAATTCGCTTCCTATAGATTATCAGAGCGACACGCTCGTTTGTCTCTTGTACAAGCAGTTGGTGACAAATACAGGCTAGTTAACCTGAACCTCAACATTTCCTGGCTTTAATTGCGCGTTATTATATTCTGAAGGGATAGTAGCTCCCAGCTTCCTTTTTTATTAGCACTTATGGATGTTTATTGCCACGTTTACTGCATAAATTTCCATACGATTTATAAACATCCTGTTCCTGTTAATAGAAATGCTAGATTAATATTTGATTCGAAGAGTGTAAACCGGAAACCGAACACTTCTTAAATTACGGTAATAAATTCATTATGGACATCCCCGATAATCTAGTTAACAAATATATTAATTATATCTATAACAGTAATGCAAACATTTAAAATGAAAATCAGCTGGTATTTTATTGATTAAAATCAGATGAGAACTACTTCTACAGAAAACGTATAAATAAATAAAAATTCTGAGATTTAGTCGACTGCCTATTAATTAAAAGAAATAATTTTGTCTTAATAAAATAAAATATTATAATTCCTACAAAATGTTCCAACTTGTTTTGGTTAGAACAAACATTAAACAGAGGTTAAGTTCTAGACAGAAGCCTCCAGGGAGTTTCCTCAAACACTATAACATGTGTTTTTTTTATCATGTAGGCGGAAAGTACTCTCATAATAGATTGGAAATATAAACGTCTGCCACCCTAGAATGGTTGCAATCAAATTTTATAGGTCAACGAATTTGTGATTTTCGCCACTTTCTCAGATTTTCCTCAGTAACTCGCTTCCAGCGCATTTTGATAACATATTGATACAAAATATTTGTAATTACTTTCAACAAACGCCAAGAAATATTGAAATAATTTCCCTTTCTCCAAAATTGTTGTTTCATTATTACTTGATATCTTTTAAGAATACAATAGTATTTTGTATGGATATCGTAGGAAATTTAATCCTCTACATGATTGCTTGCCATGCAGTTTGCACTCTAAAATAGTTATTAAAGCGAAATCACAGAAATCCAAGTTTTTGCGTTTTGTTGACGTTTTGCTGATGTGCACTATTCCGTATCTCAGCAGCTGCTCGAAATTTAAAAAAAATATTACAAATAACACTTACGGGAAATTTAACGTTCTTTAAAATTTATTATGCCAAAGATTCACCTTAATAGAATTGGAATCGGGTTACTGATATTAAAAAGGTCCACTTTTTCTAAAATTGTTATTTTTATATTTCTTGATGTCTGTTAAGAGTAATCACAAATATTTTGTATGAATCAAGTAGAAAATTTAATCCACCACTAGCTTGGTTATTATTCATTTTGCATTAAAGTGCACTGAAAAATAGTTATTAAGGCAAAACTATTGGATATTTAACTTTTTGCGTTTTTTGACATTTTGCAGATTTGTACGGTCCCGTATCTAGATTAAAAAAAAATACTAAATATAAAACTTACAGGAAATTAAACGTTCTTTAAAATTGGAAATGTCAACGTTTTGCCTAAAATGCACTGGGAGCGAGGCACTGAGGAAAGTTTGAAAAAGTAACGAAAATGAAAAATTCGTTGACCTATAAAGTTTGATTGCAACCAATCTAGAGTGGCCGGCGTTTATATTTCCAGTCTATAATGAGATTACTTCCGGCCTAGACGATCAAACATTTTCTTGAAATTATTCAAGTTTTTTGGCCTCAGGTTCCGGACTATTGCTAGAAGATCTAGAAGATCACAAACCTATTGAGTCTATTGGTTTGGGTTAGTATTTGAAGGCTGGCTGGTAGGGTTCCAACTATTAACATTTCTGACATTAGAAGTTCTGCCTCATTGTAAGAATGCATATAAAAAATTTAAATGAGTATAAAATCAACATTTAAATTTTCATAAACACAAACATTTTTTCCTAATCAAACATTTCCAACTTTTTATAGTAAATTTAAAAATTAACAGTTTTTAATTTCCTCAAAGATCACTATTTTTTATAATTATTATTTTTTTTTTCTTAATTATGTCGCAGAAAATGTTCCCCAAATTGAATTCTATTGTTTTGAAATAACAAAAAAAAACAACGAAAAGCAACTTGACTAATTATTTCGGTTTTTTTTTCCTCGTTGAATCCTTGCAAAATCGTTTGAGCTGATATTTTTGATAATTAAGGCATTACACTCAGAAAAAGACTACAATTTTTTTTTAAATATCCTGACGAGGAGTTTACTATAAATTATGCAAGTGATTTTGCACAACTCATAATTAATAGGATATGATGTAATCGATTTGTCATCAACTATATCGCACTTTTACTTTTTATAACTCTATTATGAAAAATTATTTGCGTTTCTTTTTACTTTTGAACCAATCTCTAAAAATTCTTTATTTACAGATTGATAATACAGAATCCAGGATTGGGAAAGAATATTCTTAATGGAACATTTCTTTTTATTCTCAAAATCTCTAAAAAGTTCGTAAGTTTTATTGAAACGGAATCAGAAAATAAATCGCTCAAATAATTCTCTAGATATTTTATCTCCAATTATCCCTAGAGAATGGCCTTTACTTTCTGTTAATAGTCTTTTTATACAAAGACTAGCACGTGAAATGAAATTATAAGATATAAGTAGCCGAACTGCTAGAAAAGAAAAATTATAAATGTTTTCTGGAAATATGTTGTCCAGATACCGAAGGATCGACAAGATTTGTGGATATTCTGGCGTTTTGTGCGAAAAATAAAGAAGCACTGATAGTAGATACAATAAGGTTCGAAACGGACGATCAGGACCAAGGTATTAAAATACAAGCAGAAAAATAGAACATTTATGCCAAGTGTATTCCCTATCTACAAAAGAAGTATAGAGAGGAATTCGGCGAAAGACAATCTTCAGTAAAAGGGCTTTGGTTCAGAAGCAGGGTTACCATCCTGCTTGCAACAGGTGTTTTTTAGAGAAGGTCTGTGGTATTGAAAAGAATCAGTTCCAAACTATTATTCCGGTCTCACCAGGAATCATACACCATCATTTGAATTAAGTCTAGGCTTTGTTTTGTCAAGTTGTGGCCCATTTTTTTTTTTTTTTTTTCAATATTATTGTGCACCATATTTTTTTCCCATCGATCGCTCTCTCACTTCTTCGGTTATATAAAAATGTCTACCCGATTTATCCAGTAGGCTGTGCAATTTAGCAACTCAATACAGATGAGCATCAACTCGCAATTTTTTGTTATTTTTCTTCTTCTGGTTTGTTATTGAACCTTCGACCAATAAAAAAAATTTAACCCTCCTCAAAATTATAGGTTTTACGTTTCAAGATAAGTTGAGTCGAAAAATTGCATAAAAATAAAATAAAATGCGTAATAATTGTCAGTGTATTATTAGAGTTCTTGACAGTAAAAACATTTTATTGGTACAATTTGAACAATGTTAAAACGAATTGTTTTTGAAAAGTTAATTTAAAAATAGTCGAGGACGTATTACTGATAGTCCATAATTAATTGCTTTGTTAGTTTCCAGGAAAAAATAACTAATAATGACAACGAAATCGTGCATTGGCACTATTATTTTTTTTTCCCATTGCACAAGCCTACGATTTCGTTGGTTGCAATTATCGAGTCAATATATCTACATATTTCTGGATCTATAAATCATTATGAAGTGGAAACATTGAGTCCGATAAATAGACACATTTACAGAAATAGGTTTTATAATGTTAGTATTATGTAATCATTGTTGATTACAGTTTCTAACACTCTTTTGTAAAAAAATACAGAAAGAAACATATTCCATTTAACTGTAAATCTGATTGTGGCGAAGACCGAACGACAAGGTTAGCGAAGGCAGTATGAGTAACAGACACAGCGGGTCTCCGCTTTGAAGGACGTCCAATCCCGGTTATTGAAAAAAAAAAAGAATAAGGAAAAAAGAAATCCAGGTGGGATTTCTCACGAACCGATTCTTCACAGCGGGAAGAACAAAAATAAAAAAATACTCAGGTGTTTAATGTCACACGAGAGTAATTATGTGAAACGGTCTAGACCGCATTCAGTAAAATATTTTCCGCGTTATCAGTACATTACTGTTATTGTTTTAAATTTTATTAAAATTCGATAAAGTATGTAGCATAAACCAAAAAAGAAGCGTGAACAGAAGAGCTTCGTAACTAAGTTCGTATTTAAAATTATCTTTAGCAGTACCTCACATACTAAATTGAAAATATCATAATGGCGGAAGTGGAGAAAACAGTTTAGACCCCAAAAGGCACTTCTCTAAAACCAACTCAATTCGCATACAGATTTTGAGTCCTCTAAATCAATTTGGAAGGACTGATGAGTTGCGTAACAATCTAAAAACCGCAAAAAGATATTTAATATTTACCTGCACTTCAATAGTATGTGCTTTCCTAGAACAGTTATTCCTAACGAATTATAGCTGATATGATTCGAAGGGGGCCGCCGTAAGTGCCCAAGTGGAGGGGGAATATATAGGGTGTCCCAACGGACATGGACCACCCCCTGTAGATTCCAGAGTATTTGGAACAACGGGATGAATCTCGGTGGGTCTTAGTTATGGATCATGGAGTATCTATTTATGACATTACCGCCCCCGTTACCTACTCCAGTTCTCTTACAGCGCACCGAACTCTGGAATTTCAAATGGTAAAGGATTTATTTATTTTTATGGATCCGAAAGAAAATGAAATTTTAAGACGAATTCATGTTGGGTATTTTATTGATCCACTGCTTCGCATAATTGCAAAAACACGGTTTTTATACAAATTTCTCTAATGGAACAATTGTTTATAAAACTATTGAAATAAATACTGTAGAAAATTAAAACCTCTTTGAAATGAGTCTGTTTTCATTCTATAACACTAAGTATTAGAGTGGCAATTATAAATAGAACACTTACAGCGGTAAGTGTCGAATGTCAAAAAAAAAAAGATTGTTTTGGACAAGCTTTCGGTTATTTGTTTTATTAGTGCATTTTATTCTTGTGATTAAAAAAAAAACAATATGTTTTTAAGCGTTATTAACTACAGAAATTGACATTTATTTTTCTTGACAACTTTTTTTCTCAAATAACTCATAATAGCTATCACCACTATTTATTTATTTTCCATTCAATGACTTAATAGGTATTTATAAATAAAAAAACAAAACAACAATAATGTTTAAATATTTATTGCATGATTATTATTATTGCTTCCTAACTACCGAAGGTAGGGAAGCCTTGTGGTCATGCAGGAATCGAAAAAAAGTTATGTCCTCAGAATCGAAAATTTCCACTCGCGTTTTACGTTTCAGACAACAAGGAACAAATTTGGCCTCGTGTCTGTGTGTCTGGCTGTAGTCCATTTCATCAAGACCGTTAATCCGATTTCGATAACATTTTTAGGGATTATGCGGATTTGTACCTAGATGGTTCCATTTCAATTTTTTTCAAAATCCATCCACTATTTTCGCTTACGCATGCGAAAACGTGTTTTACTTGACGTGTCTATATTTCGATAACGGCTCATCCGATTTCGCCCAAAATTTTTGATATTAGGGTTACAAGAACGCTAATTCTGAATTCGATAACAGATATTTCATTGCGCATGCGCATTTCGAATTATAGTTATTTTATTTAGAAAACGAGACAAATTAAACTTTATTCGGGTATAACTAAAAAAGTATACATTTTTGATAAATCATATATGTTATCATTATTTAAACAATTTCATATAAACAATTTCCTATAGAACTTTTGCCTCCTCACTACTGAAGGTAGGGAAGCCTTGTGTTCATGCAGGAATCGAAAAAAATTTATGTCCTCAGAATCGAAAATTTCCACTCGCATCAAGGAACAAATTTGGTCTCGTATCTGTCTACCTGTATTCAAATCCCTGTGATGGGTATAATATTAAATTAAACTTTAATCGCGCATAACTCAAAATGTATACATTTTTTGAATGATGATTACCAGCTCTATAAACTGAAACCTAATTGAATTTCCTAAAAAAGAAAAAAAAAATGTACTAATAGGACAGTATTAGCTGAGATATCGCGTTTTTAACTTTGCTCACATGTAAAATAGGTTGGTGTTCCTATTGCATAAGTGACTACGGAAACCGGATTACCTTATTTTAGTTTTTAAATAAATTTTTTTTAAATAAATAAATTTTTAAATAAATCGACAATTATACATCTCAGATGCTTATTTGAGATATAAATTAAATTTCTACGATGTCAAATACTCGTATATTAATCAAATTATTTTAACAAGCTATGAATGAGTCATTGTTCATAGAATACATGCATGTGTTTTCAACGTGGGCTTAACCTTGCAATTTAATTCTCCAAATAGAGTTGCAAGAAATAACATAAACCCTTCCAACCATAGGTGTGTGCAACATCCTTTACTAGGCGGTGCACGAGATATAGTACCGGTGGCTCCTTCCATATTCCACAGTCGGACTGGGGGTCCGAAAATATTCTTTACTCACCTAGAAAATCTTTGAAAGAATATTCTGTGTAAAACCTATTTTAAACATGTTTTGTGTTAATATTTAACACAAAGGGTTCGATTTTAGTTGAAATTTTTTAATTTGTTGTACTGTTACTTTTTTTATTTATTTTAATCTTTAAACTTTGTTTTATAGGAGAAAAATTTCTGAGACATTAGCAGGTGCCTGTGCACGTATGTCACCCGCATATACATCCAACGTATATATTTATAACACGAATGTATCAAATATAGGCATATAATATAATTCATATTTAATCATAGCTGCCTAGGTTTAGCCCCTTGCGTAATGAGAGGTTCCTAGAAGCTATAAAACAGAAGACGAGTGTGTTGTGTTCCGCTGAAGAAGACTTGCATAAGGCATAGCCTAGGGCTGTCAAGGAAACTTATTAGGCTAGATGACTCCTAATAAAAGTCGGTTTTATATATAATTGTCGATTTAAGCATCCCTATCCCCATTAGGTACATTTTATTTCTTAACTATAGCTCTAAGATTAGGATATAAACAGTAATTATTGAAAACAACTACGATAAATCATTCGCTGAATTATCTTCAAGTAACATAGAGTTGGAGAATTTTGAAATAAAGATAAAAGAACTCACAGGGGTGTGTACTGAGATTGGCATTATGCAAGAATATGATTTTATAAAATGTGTAATGTGTAATATCAGGAAAATGGTTCAGAACCAATCTTGTATAACTTTTATTTAAAATGTGTATTTTTACCAACCAACTATAGTCCGTTTGCTAAGAGAATGCCACTGAAATGTCTCTATAAATTTTACTCGGCTTTATTGCCATTTAACTTAAACTAAACTAAATTATATTAAATTAACTTGCCATAAAGCCATTCTCGCCTAGAATTTCTATGCGGTTTATCTTGTTTATTTGTGTCGTAACTCACTAATCAGCGGCATTCACTCGGCCAATGGAAAATGAGGTAGGGAAAATAAGGTTAAAAAAAAATCCCGATATCTAAGTTATCTACATGTTTCAAGGTTTCCAAAGTCTTAAACTGCTGCTAATTAATACACAATGGTTAGTTATTTCGAAATAGATAACCCTAACAAACAATTTAAAAGTGTTTCTGATTTTTTTTTTTTTGTCTTTGGTATAATGATTCTTAACACATTAGATTTTGCCTCTATCTGCATAAATGACCGAGATATGGGCACATGAAATCACTAATCGCCCGCCAATATGAATCAAAAGGCGGATCGTGATGCCGGGTTCCGAGGATCAGCCTGGGGTGACTTCTGGCTTTGGTGCCACATCTAAAAATAATCGGCTGAATAGTATCGAAGAAAAGCCGGGGAATCAATTATTGGAAATAATTAACCAAAAATTAATTTTTTTTAAACGTCTTTATGTCGTTTACATTCTAAAAATAAGTTCCTTTTCACCAGGACTACTTAATCGCTTTCGATCAATAATAATTGTTAGAATTTGTGAGGGACATATAGATTTAAAAAAATAAACCTTCCTTGATCAAGTTTATAGAGAGCCAAATTCCAATTCATTTCATGGCGATCATTTGCATAAACCATCAACATCATAGTTTTTTTCGTTGTAATACGCAGATCTAATGTAATTTTTTTTTTTAAAAAAAGAGCACACCCAGAAATTTCTTGGGCCGGTCCTAGAAAAATGTACTTGAAATATCTGAAATATAGGTAATTTACTTAATTTCGCCTTTAATTATAATGATTTTTGAGGATCGGGAGCAAATTTGAGTGTGTTGCTGCTTTTTAGAATATTTCACTCCTTATGGTTTCACAGGTTTCAAGAAAATGTTTTGAAATCGGACGAAAATGTTGGCTTTTTGGAGCAGAATTCGGCAGACTATAATTTCGAACTTTCCAAGAAAATTGAAGAAAAAAGGACGATGATTGACGAGTACCTACTGAAGACTTCTAGAGCAGAAAATGTAGCTCTAATGTTGCCCGTTTCAAGATTTTTTTTTTAAATCGGATGAAAATTTGGATGTTTTGAGGATTTGTGATACAGAATTCAGCTCGCTGTATTTTTCAATATTGGAAGCGAATTGCCAAGATTTTTATGATTAGTGAATGATTCTAAAACTTCTAATATCAATCAACTGAAAAACATTAGATTGATTTCCTTTTCTTTCTCTCTCTCACAATTTAATAATATTTCTATTGATTTTTAGAGAAGAGGGCAAGGTCCCCTCCTGCTCCTCACTTGCTTGAGCCCATGAGTTATATTATAAATAAGATTTATTTGGATCAATAAGAACGATGTAATTGTTTATCAATAGTTTGTATCTCAGGCTAATTTTAATCTGAGATGCGGCTCAGTATTCAAAAGGCTGTTCCTTTTTATAGACTTGATTTCTACAAATTCTGAAAAAGCAATTTCACGAATGAGTATATATGAAACCCACACTTACACAACACTAATAAGCGACTTATTTTTTAAAATTATATTTCTATGCTCAAAGCCGAATGGAGAGCTTACCCTCACCAAACTCTTCTAGTATCCATGGGCGTACCACACTTTAATCAATAGTACAGTCCAATTATGCCTCCGATCTATCAAAAAGTTAAGTAGTTCTAATTTCTTTTTGTAATATTTGGACCTAAGCCAGTAGTAAAAAACCAAATTTTCTTTTTCGGAAGGCCTGTCCAAGCTTCGTAGCAGCCAATGAAATGCCGACATTTTGGCACTATTTTCAGTTTCTGATCAATATCTCCCAAAGTATGTACTATTTTAGAACTGAACAAACTCCGTAGTTTCAATAATTCCTGAGATATAATTCTTCTAATATTGAATATTGTTTCCAAAAAGTGAAAAATCTTTATTTTGGCAAAACTCAAAATGATTTCATCTGTTAGACATCAATTTTCGTCTAGGGAGGATGATAAAAACTATTTGCTAGTCGCTTGAGATCTTTAAAGAACCAGCTTAGGTATTATTGTGTAGCTGAATCCTCTCTCGTGTTTTAGATAAATATTGCTAGTTAAATGCTCAATAGCTAGTTGAGCGCATCATAACAAAAAACCTTGGAGATTAGTAATATTTATATTTATACGAGAGCATCTTAATCTCTACTTTTGTTGTTCATATACAGGTGTGAAATATATATATATATATATATATATATATATATATATATATATATATATATATATATATATATATATATATATATAATAAAATATAAATAATGAATTTATCTATTCATCATTGTTAAGTATTATAACTAGACAGTTATATTCATATTTTTATGTTGTGTCTTGATCATAAACGTTTTCCATGAACGAAAGAAGTCCTTCAAAGTTTCCACCAAGAAATGAATATTGCATATTGGTATGAAATTGCTTAAACACCGTCGCTTGCCTGAGGGTACCAACCTTTGATTCTATCCTCCGACTTGTGCACATTTGTGTATAACGTTTTATTATAATTATTTTTGAATGTAATGTTAGAATATGATGTCGAGTCATGGCTCCAATCCAATATTCCTCCAGTCACGATTTATAGAGGCCGGCAACTTTGGCCTGTTTCTTTACAAAGAGGGGTATTTTGATTTAACCAATTCTGGCCCTTGGGCTGTTTCTGTTTTGAGTCAGCCACTGTTGTGAGTTGGGAATTCTTCCTCTGACTGGTGCATAACTGTCAACTAATTAGTTTCCTTATATTTGTACCTAATTTATCTTCAGAATAATAGAGCATTGACTATCCAGTAGTGATTGGATTATATTTGTTTAATTCTACCCTCTATTGCAGGAATCCACTATTCCTTCGCCTCGCAACTTTTTAATCACGAGTTATCGTAAAGTGATAAATATGAGTTATATTTTTAATTTTTTTATTTTTATCGTAGAATTTAAAACATTTCTGCTCTCAATCCAGTATCTTGTTTTATTATTTTCTCATCTTTAATTTTTTTTTTTGTAAATTTATCAATTTATTATATATCTCTTTTTTTAATATATCATGTGTATTAATATATTTACGATATTCAACTACCTTGAAAGTATGAAAATGCACGTCGCCTGTCGGATATCCTGCAATACTCACCCACGTAGAAAAAATTAGAGGAAATCCTGTTCTATAGATTCAAATACAACTAGTAACAGCAATTATAGCAGTTTAATCCAAAATCTGCAAAGTTGTGTCAGTCACCGTTCTTCTTCAAAATTGAATATGAATTTGAAATAAAGATTGGATGCGAGTCACTATGTTTGTAGCATTCTTAAACGAATGCAGGGCTTAAAAGTTAATCAAATCATTAAAATATTAAAAAGCAATTCTGGTTTAAATTCACCATTTTTCCTTTTATTTTTATTATGAAAATATCCTATAGAAACGTTTTCTATATGGATTAATGGCACATTCTTGAGATTGGTTTTACAACTGGTAGTGGTATCGGTGACAAGTATGTTCATGTTCCTCAAATGTGCATGATACTTTCAGCTGATACTTTTTGTTAATCCCAGTTAATTCTAAGACTTCATGACTCTATTTTTTTTAACCGATACTTTATGACCTATGTTTCAATCGACTATCCGTCGGCCAAGATGTTATCAGCTTCCTGTTTTAGTGAGTATGTATTGTTTACATGTTGCTACTACAGATATAGTCTAATCATCTACATTTTTCTGAGATCTAAAGTCACTGACTGACAAATTTGTTGTCCAACCTCTTTAATACCTTTTATCTGATATAGCTTCTGAGCATGCAGCCTACGAAGAGTCTTTATTCATCAAAACATCAACCTGCCGAATACACTTGTTTTGTTCTGATTCATACAATGCGAGAACTATTGGATTCTTTAGCTTATTAAGGCTGTATCACTTAGGCTTCTGTGCTGGTGCGCTTGTTTTCCTAACCGCTACTCATGCTTTGGTATGGAAGATGCTTAACAAGTGGTCAGAATCCTCATTTGCCCTTCTGAATATTCTCACATTGAGGAGATAGGATATGTGCCTTCTGCCAGTAAGTATATGATCAATTTGGTTTAGTTTAGATCTGTCAGGTGTTTTGCATGTTCTTTTCATATAAGGGAAAAGAGTATTGCCAATTGCAAGGTCACGAGATATAGTAAAATTTATAGGTCTTACTCCGTTGTCATTGCTTGGCTCGTGCAGTCTTTGTCGACCAGGAGTTGTGTGAATTAATGATTCTTTTCCAACATTTTCGTTGAAGGCACCCGCAATAATTTCCATATCGTATTGTGGGTAGGCATCCACATTTCTCTTCAACAGTTCATAGAAGGCTTCTTTTTCATCCGAAACTTCCGTGGAGGCATGATCACTTAAAATGGAATAGTCATGAAATGTTCCTTAGATCCTTATTAGACAATATCTTGGGCTTACAGCCCTGAATGCAATTACTTTTTGTCCATATCCGTTGAACCTCTCACTGCAGCTATGGTAAATAGTATTTCTATTCTAAGATACCCTGACCAGTCCAGCGGATTTCTCGGGTGGCAGATGTGTTTATATGGTATTTTTCAGTTTGTGTTAAAAGCAATTTTAATTCTCCGGGTCTGCAAAGAAACAGGGCATTCTAATATTCTAGATTAAAGTTAAGCCTGCGGTTGCAGTTTCCGTTGTTGACTATTTTATTCCGAGGCTATTGTAGGTTTCTTGATAGATTTATTTTCGGCTAGTGGGACTATCTACCCAATCTAAGTGCTGTAGTCTGCTGATGGGGCTGCTCTTCGAAAAATCTAGAAAAAGTGACCCTAAAGAGTGTATTGTACGTTACCTTGTGGACTGTTTATGTGATAGTTTAGGCATTCCCTCAATCTGGTAGGGACAATGGTTGATTGCGGTGCTAAGACCGGGCGATGGGGCTACCACATACAAACGCCAATTTTTTAGATGGATATATTTCAGCCAAAAAAAATGTCTCTCTTATTGTCCACCGCTTTTGAGATGGTAAAATGCAAATAAAGGTTTTTTTTCAATACTACTGACGATATTTCTCTAGGAACATTGATTACATCGCCCGATTATTAATGCAATATTGATTATCCGTATTCTTGTAAAAATGAACAATAACACCTAAGTCAAAATTTCTTTCACCAACAATGCCATCAAATATTAAGAAATTATAGAAATAAAATTGTTTTAAGAGCACATAATAATTTCCTCATCGGACCATTTGTTAGATAGCGAATTTTTCAACCGTAACGTTCTTATATGCTAGAGATACTCCATACTTGTCTGTTCAAACGATGATTGCCAGCATCTAAAAACCCAGTTAGTGGAGCTAGGGGCGTTATTATTCGCATATGCGGCAACTTCCCGCGGTGTCTAATGAGTAACTGTCTAGCGGTAGAAGTGTGAAGGGGAACTATTCATTCCATTTATTTTCTATAATAGATTTTTGAGTTTTTCTGCTAGTATATTATTGAAATACCTTTGGGAATCGTGAATCTTAACAAGGAAATAATTTCTTTTATTTCCTGCTACACACGCCTGTCCGCTATGTTATTTTGAAGGTGCTTTTATGATTTTTTTTTTGTATAACCTCAGGTTGCTGTTATTGATTTAAATTTGACTAACAGGTGTACATGGCGATTTTAAAACTGTAAAAAAAAAAACGTAAGTATGCATCATTTTTTACTTCTACTGCTTTTAGGCCCGCCGCACAGAGTTCCGAACTGAGAAAAACCAGGCCTTAATTGTAAAATTTGCTATATTGCCACTTTTGGTTACTCAAAACTTAAACTAATTTTGTAGAAATTAAAATACTGATATGTCAATTGATTATTTTGATTTTTTTATCTAGTTCGAGAAATAATTAATGTTGTAAACCATTAAAGAAGTATAAATAGCATTTTCCAACCTTTTTTTTTCGTAACCTTTTTCTATTTCAATTGTAATTTTTTTCCATTTCAGTTGTAAATCTTTCCATATCAACTTTAACTTCTTCAATTTCAAATTTCAAATTTATCATTTTTCATTTCAATTGTAACCCAAACGGACATGAATTAATTCTATTTTATTATTGGAAAAGTAATTATTTTAATTACAATAATGATTTTTGAAATAATTTTGGAATATTCTTCGGCCATTGTTTTCGTTAATTCGATAATTAATATTAAGTGCTAATTTCAAGTACTTAAAATTCTTGAGAAAAAAAATTGTTGCTCATTCATTTTTAAATATATATATTTTTTTTTTTTGAAGGAGGGGTGTGGGTTTCGTCGATTTGTTGAACTTTCAATATAGTCCGGGAATTGAGGCCAAAAACAAGTGTCTGATTTCTAGAAAATTTTTGATCGTCTAGGCCGAAAGTACTCCTGTAGTAGAATGAAAATATGAAAGCCTGCCACCCTAGATCGGTTGCAATCAAATTTTATAGATAAAAATATTCGTCATTTTTGTCACTTTTTCAGATTTTCCTCAGTAACTCGTTCCCAGTGCATTTTATGTAAATCTTTGACATTAACAAATTTTTAAAAACGTCAAATTTCCTGCAAGTTTTATGTGTGATAATTTTATTTTAATTCGGAACAGCTCCTGAGATGCGGACCGTAAACACCTGCAAAATGGCAAAAACGCAAAAAGTTAGATATTTAATGGTTTCGCCTTAGTAATGATTTTTCAGTGCACTTTAAGGCCGAATATATAATAACCAAGTTAGTTAGATTAAATTTTCTACGAGATTCATACAAAATATTTATAATTACTCTCAATAGACGCCAAGAAATATTGAAATAACAATTTTAGAGATAGTTTACTTTTTTTCAGATTTTCCTCAGTAACTCGCTTCCAATGCATTTTGGGTAAATTTTTGACAACCATCTTTATAGAACGTTAAATTTCCTGCGAGTTTTATAAGTAATATGATTTAAAATTTGAAACAGCTGCTGAGATGCGGGACCGTAAACATCTGCAAAATGTCAAGAAAAAGCAAAAAGTTGTATATTCGATGATTTCGCTTTAGTAACTATTTTTTGTGCAAAATGCACAATAACCAATCTAATAGAGGATTAAATTTCCTACGATACACCTACAAAATATTTGTAATTATTCTCACCAGACGCCAAGAAATATCAGACGAAAACGTGTATTTTCGTTAAAAACTCGGATTCGAAATATTTCACGATCACTTATATTTTTTCAGATTACTTTCCCTTACTGCACATTTCATATATAGGTAAGTGAAAGTATTAAATTTGTGCCACTAGACATTGCATCGCAGAAACGTTAGGTTTCTACTTGATTACATAAAACTAACGGTGAAACGATATTGAAATCTTTGATAGAAAACGAAATCAGTAATTATTCCTGGATAGCAAATTATCAGAGTTGCCATTGTACCAAAAAAGGAAGTAACACAAGAGGTTCCGCCACGATTCCCGGCAGTAGCCGAGTGCATTAGTATACGGAAAACAAGACTGTAAAAGGTAGCAGGATGAAAAACAGCTAGGCCCCGTCACGATGAAGTAAATTAATTATACTATAGCAGTCTAGCATGATCGATGCGCTATATAGCGGGCAGATGAAACGAAACGGAAAATATATATGTATTATATATATTTTGTAGCGTGAATTTTATAAATATTCAATATAAATTATAAAAATTTATAGTGGTTATAAATTACACTAGTATTATGAATTGAAATTTATTACTCTGACAAAGCTTTATTAAATTTAAAAGATTTATTAAGGTTGGGCTCCGTTTAACTTCTTCATATAATTGCTGCTACGAAAAAAACCCAAAAAACTATTGCGAAATTCCTAGTGATTATAATCGGAGAATTCAAATTGAATGATCCTGAGGTATGAGCACAATACTTATTCTCACAAAAGTACTACCACAATTTTTACAACCATATGGCATAATATACTTGGCGCCATAGTTTAACCAAAACCTCAAGTATCCAAAAAAAATCAGTATTTTCTCTAAAAAGTTAGTCCAAAATATTTTATTTCACAAATGCCTGCCGAAGCAAAGATTTGGTCATCGAAACAGTTACAAATATTGTCATCGAAAAATGAAACATAATTAATTACATAAGATTAACCTCTAAAATGTATGCAACACATATATATTCATTGCATGCTCGTTCTGTAATATTTAATTTGTACAAAATATCTAAACTTTAAAACCCTTTGGCGCGTCCGCCCGTTTCCGTCCTTTAGACCCGATTAATCTTAACAGCGGTTCTGTACAGCGGGTTTTGTATAGCGTGCCCGTTGCCTATTTCTAAGTTCATTCAATAGAAAATTAATGAACTTCTGATATTGAATTTATAGCATACCTGTAGACATCTTTATTGTGTGGGTATAAATAAATAAATTAATTGATTAAGGCTAATTAAAAAAAAAATAGGCTGAATTAACAAATATTACATTTTGCATCGTTTCCCAGTGATTAAAAATGTCCTTGAGACGGTATTTTCTCCCCTCTCTCCCCCCTTAAATGTAATAAAATTGTATCATTCGGCCAGATTCAATTTGTCTGATGGGGATAGGCTATATATACTTTAAATCATATTTAACTAATATATTATATTATATTACATTAAAACTTATATTATATAATATTGCCAGTATATTAGAACTGATATATTATATCGGTTCTAAACGGTACCAGATTTGACTAAGTCTAGAATGATAAATTGGAACTTGTACATAATTAGGGATTGATAAATTATTTGCCACTTCTATAAATTTGTTTTATTGAAAACTAGTTTCAAATGTTATACATTCATCCTCAGTTCTAAAAACACACAAAACATTCAAAAATAAGCAATTCAAAATATAGTTGGTATTATTATACATATTAAATTATATAAATCAGTATTATAAAAGATTTATGAATTATGAATTTAATTAAGACAAGAAATCAAATACATGTTGGTACTCACCAAGGTTTAAATGGATTATATCAAACAGAAAAGTTTGTACCGATTCCTTCTCGCATTGTACTAACAATGAACGAGAAATAGGCAGGATGTTTTTAGATAAACGGTTTAAGGGTCAGGGTTTTCCCAGTAATGCCGGTGAGTAATTGTTTTTTCTGTTATAGATGGGAATAAATTTAAGATTGGTCTGTTGGAGATATTTATTTGGTCATTTAAGCAATGACCAAATATTTGCTTTTTTGAATTTTTTGAATGTTTTTAGAACTGAGGATGAATGTATAAGATTCGAAATTAGTTTTCAATAAAACAAATTTATAGAAGTGGCAAATAATTTATCAATCCTTAATTAGATTGATTCTTCTATATCATCATGCGGATGTCAACTGATTGTACATAATTGTTTAGTATGTTTTTATTAACTTTTTATTTTAAATTTTATTACAATAACAAAATAAAGTTTTGATAGCTGAACCTTTTTATGTTGTCTTAAATAGTGCCAAACAATCTAGCATCCATATAGCAATTACAAATCCTTTTCAATGTTAATATTTACGCGGATTTTAGAATTAAATTGCTCAAAGTCTCATTTCTTATTGTTTTTACTT
Organism: Rhaphigaster nebulosa; assembly: GCA_948150685.1. Classification (NCBI taxonomy): domain Eukaryota; kingdom Metazoa; phylum Arthropoda; class Insecta; order Hemiptera; family Pentatomidae; genus Rhaphigaster; species Rhaphigaster nebulosa. Next base: position 176,451,993 of record OX411306.1, read on the forward strand.
AGTTTCATGTCGATTAGTCAGCTTTATATAATATCATTGCGAAATATGCTAATGAATTAGAGCACGCGATTTCCATAGAGATTTCCACAGACATGGTACGCGTCCTATACCATATATAGGATATTCCAGATGGTTCGCGAACAAGCAAATCAAAGACCTGGATAAAATCATCTTTTTAAATGCTAGATGAGGAATAACATTTAAAAAAATATTATTGAATATATCAATTATAAGATGAATAGACATGATCTACAATTAATAAGAATAATTTAGGATGGTTACTGTAGTAACAGCCAATGGACTTTTGATGGGAACTTAAGAATCAAGTAGAGCTCCCTCCATCAACTGAAAAATATTGATGCTTTTCTTCGCAATTTCTTACTTTTGATGAATGCACTTTTATTGGAAGAATTTTTGGTGGTGTTATGTGAATCTTACTGCTGCTGTCATGTGAAATTGATAAACGTTAAATTTTGGATTTTCTTAAGCAAATTTAGTCTAGCATATATATTTTTTTGCTGAATACATTTTGTAAATCAGTTTGTATTTTTTTATGAAGACGAATCTTTAATACTACTATCATAACAGCAGACTAATTTAATGTACATTTAATTTTTAAATGTATTTTGAAATTCCCTCTTTTCACTTGGCTTTTGCTGTGGAAAAATAGTTAATTTGATGTTTTAATTCCAGGAATTGTCAATTAAAAAACATTGAATTAAAATATTATATAAAAAAACTGTATTTTATTTTGTTTTAATTTATTGCGGCTGAAAATAGAAAAAAATTAAAGGAAAATTGTAAATTTTTAACAAAATATAAAGCAATGATCCATAGGTCTTATTTTAATTGTCTTATCCTTGCAATGGTCTAGTAACAAAGAAAAGTAGTTACTAGGCTTTATTCCAGGTTTCTAATATCAGGTTCTTGTGCTGTATACGAATCATTTAGCAAATAATAATTTTAAAGCAATGAAAATACATTTATCAATCGATGATGCTCCTTAATTATGTCATTCAGCGAATGGAATTTTTTTCATAGCAAGATTCATTTGAAATTGTGATTTTGTCGTTTTTTTAAGCATTGATAACATTCACTGATGTTTTGGCTTCTATATTATCTCATACATATTTTAGTGGGTTCTTTTATAAATTATATATTTGGGAGGAAAAAAAAAGTGCCCGTTGTTTGAACCAATATGATGCAATAGCATAGAAAACATGTAATCAAGGTATTTGTAACAGTTGAGTTTGATCGTTCCAGTTCCCGGGCAGTTATCCTGTCAGTATTGGAAATATAACCGACAGCTTAAACCAGATTACGAAAATTAAAAAAAAAAAAAATAATAAAATGAAAAAGTTTGCACCATTAAAACTGTATTTATTCACTTCTACAATTTATTACTACTAAAACTGACATAAAACCTTCTTTAGGCATTTTTATGAGGGTTCACTTACTTCAATTATCTTTAATTTAGATTTACATAATTTTCAGTTGCTAAGTTTGATTTTTCATTGATAGATTAATTTGTTCTTACTCTTCTTGTATTTTTCCCCCCGTTTTTAATAATTTCTTTAAATACTCAGTTAAATCTATACTAAGTTTAACATTTAATCCAACTTGGACTATTGTTCGACAGAGATTGCTGAGGTGTAGATTGTAGAGGTGTAGATATCAATTAGATATTGATATCTTTACGGGGATATTGCTATATTTATAATAGTATACGCGTAATTATGTCCAAAGAAATTTAATTATCTGACGTATAATTAAAAAAAAACACACAAAAAAGTGTGTATCTCAAAAGTGACTAGCATCTCAAAATATACATTTTTCGAAATTGGGGCCTCTCATTTATTATAAATATCTTAGATTGATAGTGATATACTAGACAGTTTGATGCCATGATAAATGTCACTCAACAATGAGATAAATACGTCTTTACTATTTATTGTGCCGATTGAAATAAGCATCGACTACTGAAAACTACTTCACATGAATTAGACCGCCCCAGATATACCAAGGCAGTATCCTGCATTGGCCCAAGCCTGTCTGTGACATGTGGTGTGGAATGTTGGAGATCTTTCCCGGCTGACAGGTGGCCGGTTCTGTAGACGACTTATCTATGAGGTGGTAGAAGTTATCTGTCAGGGGTAGTTGGAACTATTGACACCGAGATATCTGGAGATGGGAGATAGGAGGGGAGTACACTAACTAAACGGGCGGCTCAATTTGTGTAACGAGAGGCCGGCAAAGGCAATGACGACAGATAGTGCCTCCGGACACATTGCTAATAGGCCGATAGCTGCTCTGTCATTCCGGCCAATGCTCTGTCTTCCAGATAGCTGCCTTTCTGATATTGTCGCCTTCCTTCGCTAGGGGGTGCATCTGACTAGTCGACGGATCACTGACACAGCCCTGTAGAATCTTTTCCAAATGCCATAATTTTTTTTTTCACTTTTCTTTCTCATGAAAAGAATCTAACGATGCCAACACATCCCATTCTGTATCTAATTTTGAGATTTTTTCTTTCGATTTTAAGGGAAATAAAGATATTTTTAGGATTCTGCCAGGTTCATTCCATAACAACACAGATTAACAGAAACAAAATAACTTTCATTATGCACGAATTATATCCAAAATAAAAAGTAAACTACAAAAATAATGTGCACTACCAAAACAAAAGCTGCAATAAGTATTTACAAGAATAATATGTACAGAGGGGCATGCCAGGCATGATAAAGATATACTAAAGAAAAAATAAACTTGCATATGCAACCTAAGGGTGAATTCTCTACTATATAACTACACAGACCTTCATACAGTGGTTACTACTAATTACTTAAATCATTTTATAGTAACACTGTTAATAGAAATGACAATTTCTTTTGATACCTAATTCATCAAAATTCATCGCTCCAGACGGCCAGAAGGATCAATATTATACGGTAGATATGCAGAGACGATGACATTTTCATTAATTATTGCATTTAAGTTAGTTATACATATTGTAATTATTAATTACGCCGCTATTGATCCGGTTGGGCAAACGCGGAGTGTTTTAAAATATACAAAGCATCAACTAGAATTTTCTAATTTACAATGTTCAGATTCCCGATAATGATCATTATACAGCACATATCGCAACCTCTGACAACTTCCTCATCCTTTTATTCAATTATGTAGTTTGGATTTGTTAAAATAGGCCAGAGAGTACGCTGAAGGAGCTTTGATTATGTAGGACTGCACATTTGAGTTCATGGCTAAAAAAAGTTGAGGTAAATTTGGAAATAGACTGTTTAATGGCTGTATTCGATTTTGATTGGAAAGATCTTACCTAGGGGGCGGTGGAGTAATATGATGAATGGGGAAAGATGGTGAATTCAGTATTTTTCACTACCGATCGCAGACAGCAACGCATCCTTACCACCATGAGTATTTGTAATGGTGGGAAATGTAACTCACTAGTATAAACAAGCGTGTGTGCGCGTTGAGCTAAGTTTTGACAAAAATTTCATGTATAGCGCATTTAGAACTAGAGTATTAAAATTGAAAGGAATCAGCATTCTATGGTAAGTTTTTCAACTTTCTGATTAAAGTATTCTGAATATCCTTTTTCAGACTTAAAAACTTATCAGAACTGTTTCTCTTCCTACAGTTTTGGCTACAGATGAATGTTAGTTAGGGTAAAAATGGCGTGAGGGAGAAATATAACGAATTTTCAACGTGTGATGCAAGTGCCCCAACTTCATTCTAAGTGTTCAGTAAGAGACAAGAGATACCACAGTCACTGGGCCTATAAAGGCGACTGCTTCCTTAAATACATTTTGCCTTTAGTATATTTTAATACATATTATTTTCGCAGTTTTATAGAAGTTCTTGTTCTTGCATGTTATGATGTAATAAAATCCCAGGTTATATTCGTGATCTTACCCCAACCCATTCGTCATCTTACCCAGTAGTAGAAAATAACAATTTTTGGGAATATCCGCGTTTCGCCTCTTTGAAGAGGAAAGAGGCAAGGGGAGAAATTCATGGCACTAGGTGATGTATTAAAGAAGTTTCAGTTCTTAAATCCACTCACAGTAGCCGAGAAAAATCGCCTAAGATTGACCTTGTCATCATATTCTGCCTTCCCCTTCCTATTCTAGCGTAGATGTTTCCCCAGAAGGTTATCGCTTCTCTATACCATGATATATGTTCAGTTTTTATTTCCCTCGGCATTCTTTCAGCTTATCTGTAATTTTATTCACAGTTGTTGATGTGTAGAAATATATTTTCAGAAGGGGATATTATCATTTCGATAAACACTATCATAATTACTGCCTTGCCACGTGTATTTTCTTTTCTAATACAGAGGCTCGGAATCGGCTCTGGCTTCCTAAAGCTATCAGAGCAGTAATGAAACAAGTTGCACAAACGCTGATTCGATAGTGAACTGGTATACCATTAACACAGCTTGTTTTTGAGCAATATTGACAAGACCTTTTAAATTTACTGTAGCGTGTCAACCAAATATGTCCGCCTTTCCAGGATTTGATAGAGCCGTGTTATCACTGTATTAATTGAATGTAAATACTTGATGTGAGTTGGACGACTGTCAGAGGAAGTTTTTAAAAGAAATTCAACTCAGCTGTCTTTTTATTGACCTAATTAGTTATGATTTATGTCTTGCATTGCTGAATTGATAATATCTTTATACACTCTATGGAAAATATAATCTCGCGAGACATGATATGTTTTGTTAATGTGGGCTTAAACGATTAAAGTAATTTAAATCTTTCATATTTTTGTTTGATAATATTGGAAGGCTTTTAAAACTTTATTGAAACTATTCTTATGTTCTTCGTAGGGAGAACTTTTTTTAAATGTGCATAGGCATACTTACACGACACGTTTTTATAATCATTATTTCCATTTAAGAAGAGCACAGTGGATTCCTTTTTCTCTCCTCATCGTTGTTTTACTTGTATTTTTAAAAATCTTTGTATTTATATTTTTCTTACTACACTCATTGTACTTTTATACTTGCTTGTACATTATTCATAATGAATTGCACCGAAAAGTATTTTTATTCCTTAAATTTTGTCATTATTATTTTATAACCACCCTCACTACATATTTGAACATATATTATTGTATGCTTGCAATAAATATGTACTGTAATAAGTTGACATCCGCATGATGGTATAGAAGGATCAATCTAATTAGGGATTGATAAATTATTTGCCACTTCTATAAATTTGTTTTATTGAAAACTAGTTTCGAATGTTATACATTCATCCTCAGTTCTAAAAATATCCAAAAAAATTCAAAAATAAGCAATTCAAAATATAGTTGATATTATTATACATATTGAATTATATAAATCAGTATTATAAAAGATTTATGAATTATGAATTTAATTAAGACAAGAAATACTTGTTCTATAACCTTTTATAATCTCTTAAATATAATCCATTTAAACATTGGTGAGTACCAACATGTATTTGATTTCTTGTCTTAATTAAATTCATAATTCATAAATCTTTTATAATACTGATTTATATAATTTAATATGTATAATAATACCAACTATATTTTGAATTGCTTCTTTTTGAATTTTTAATGTGTTATTAGAACTGAGGATGAATGTATAACATTCGAAACTAGTTTTCAGTAAAACAAATTTATAGAAGTGGCAAATAATTTATCAATCCCTAATTGTACTGTAATAGTTATAATTATTGTATATTGACAGTTTGTTCTTTATTTGTAATCTATTGCAACTTATTAATTAGTCACCAATAAATTCTACACATAGTATAGTCTATATTCTTCATTATTTCCAGTTTTTATTTTTAGTATTTAGGTTATATATGAATATTTGTATGTCTTATGCTTACTTCAATTATTCTTTCAATTATTTATTTATATTTATTTCTCTTTAATTTAATTATGTGTATGACAAAACGTTATTACAATGTATTTCCTCTTAATCTTGTTCCTTTATATCGGTTAGTGCTCAGTTCCTTTGACATGGTCAATAGGACACACTACTTAGCAACAATTTTTATGAATTAAAATTTTAGGGTTTTCTCAAAACTACTAACTGAATTAGATTATTGTAGTGATCCTTAATAAAATAGGAATTTAAAAATACATAAAGTTTATAGAAAAAATATATTAAAGTAAAAAAATATGATTTAATTTTTTTTTTTTAATTATGAAGTGATACTTTTCTCCTTTGACATTTTCTGGAGAATTTATTATAATTTTTGAAAATTTTAGTACATTTTTAAAACATAAAGTATATTTAAAAAAATAAACAAATGCTTTTATAAGACTGCCAGAGATCCCAGCGCTCTTAATTTTGTCACTGGTATGGAAAAAAAAATTGTACCAGGAAAAAAAAAAAAAACGCTATTGGTAACGCAGCAATTTGTGCAAGTGTGCTTAGAACTAGATTATATAATTTCGACTTCGTTCGATTGTCAGTCTAGGTGTATTGAATCTCAAGATTTATTGTTGTTTAAGGAAGAATATAATAATAAATAAGGGACGGAAATATTTAAAATGTATGCTAAATTCGCTATTAGTTTATGCTTCTGATGAGCATTCGATAAAAAGGATATGTTCCTACACTCCTTTGGTTCCCGCTGGAGATGCTATCGGATGATTTCGGAATCCAGCAATCCTCCTGCGATGATATCAGCCTGAAATCGAATGCAAACTTCTCTATCCCCTCTACGAAAGGTATTTTACGGTCTTACTTTAAATTAATTAGAAATGTTCAATTTACGACAGTTGGTACACCTCGCTAAGCATGTTGGTAGCGGTGGGTTGGTGGCTGTGTAGGCCTCTGTACTTGCTCATTAGGTGTACGGCTGCTGGAAACGGATTTAGGATCCGAAGGAGGCCATCCTTTTAACTTTTAACAATTTACGAAATTCCCAAGGGCCAGCCAGTTATCAGTTGAAGTTTACGACGGCGCACGCTAATAGTCGAGACTCCTCCACCGCGCTCGTAAAACTGGAGATATCGCAAGGAGATACCCACCCACCTTCCTGTATTTCAAGGATACCAACCCTATCCTCTCGGTGACCAACTGAAATTTACATATACTCGGTTCGACTTTTTAGGATTTTTCATTGATCTGTAGAAATAAGATAGGTTCCATCAATAGTAGTTAACAGGCCGAGTAGCACGCCTTAGAACACCAACTACTTTTAATTTAATAAATGGTATGATAAGTTTTGAAAATGATATATACCTACTCAGCATCTATCCAATATATGATTCCAATATTAAAACGCACTTGAAAGGATAAAGTTTAAAGTAGCCTTTAAAAATATATATAAATATATCGGAAAGGCGGTCAGCAGGAATGATGAGCGATACTCGAAAGTTAGACCTATTGATATTTTCGAATATATCAAGGAAAATTAACAATTCTACAGATAATCGACCTTCCCTTGAGTTTCGGTTTAGGAGGGGGATGGTTATGCTATTTATTAGAGATGGTTATTATACCATTTATAGATGGTTATCCTATAATAACTTAAATATTAAGCAGTTAATATCAATTGTATAACAAACGGAAAAAATGTCGGAAGAACATGCCGAAATTATTTCAAAAGCCGTTATTGTAATTAAAATAATAATTTTTCAATAATAAAATAAATAATATTGAACTAATTCTTGTCCGGATGGGTTACAATTAAAATGGAAAAAGTTGCAATTGAAATGGTAAAGGTTACAATTGAAATGGAAAAGGTAACATTTGACGTGGAAATGCTTTAAATAAAACTGTTTTTATTATTGATTTTTTTAAGTCTATCAAATTTTAGTTTCACTTATGTAATTTTGGTTTATTATTTTCAATAATAGAACTTTAGAATCGACTAAAGAAAAAAATTTGTAACCTCTCCTCTCAAAATTTGAGGTTTTACGTTTCAAGATACGTAGAAATCAGATATCGAATAAAAAAAAAATCATCCGCAAATTACATGCCCTAACAATCACAGCCTACTTGCACTAACACATTTTTTTCTTAGCTCTCCTAGTTTGGCACTCTCACGGCGATCATCTTGGGGCAAGCTTCAAATTTCTTTTCCTTGGATGCCTACTGCTTTATTTTTTTTAATTGGACAGAATAGATATTTTTAAAATATTACTAAGTGGAAATAAATAAACCATTGTGTAATAATTTTCAGCGTTTTATTTTCCTAACTCTCATAACTAAATAGTAATCTGTAAGTAATATATAATATAATAGATAATTTTGTTTAATATTAAGGGAATGGGATAAAAATGTGGGTGGCGTAGTTTGTACGCCGCGCGCCTGCAGGTTTCGGATGGATTTGGATGCGTCTTCTGTAAGGTTAATGTCATTGATAGAGTAAAATTGTTATATCTGAAAATAAAAAATATGATTCTTTCTCAGTTAATTTCTTATATTTATATTTTAATGAACATATGTATGTTTTCTTCAATTCAATATTTTTTTAAAATAAATAAATAAACAACTTTCAGTGATCACTTTATTATTGGCTTTTGGCCTCTGACTCGTGAGCTGCTCCAACACGCTCGGCCACCACGGGATCACCTTATAGTTTTTAAACCTTAGAATGTGTTCGTTTCCTTAGTTTTTATCGATAATATCGACAAAGGAATTGCAGGCTATGTTTTCTATTCGATGCCCACGAAGGATCGATGCGCAAACAAGATTGTTCTCCGATAAAAGGTCAACATCTTAAGAGCGCTACAAAAACATGGACTTTCTCAGGTACCTACGTAACCTTACTAACCCATAATTCTGACTTCTTAACCTTGAACCGCTAATGCATTCTTATAACTGTTCCCCGGAATGGCCTTCGTAAAGTTTCTGAAGAACTGAAACTGTTCTTCTGATTTCTTTTTGCCTTTTTTAGTTAAAATATCAATGTTTTATGATACATTAAATTTTATTTTTAAATGAATTTCTCCAGTATTGGTTTCCATGCTGACCTAATGAAAGTTTATCACGGCGTATTTTTAATGAATCTTTAATAAGTTGTTTTCTGTCGTTATATTTTAATTATACTGGACGAATTTTCAAACTTTTAACTTAATATTTCGGAGAATCTTCCAAAAGATGTTTCGAGAATAAAATTCGTGTGTTTACTTTATGTATGGACTAATATGGCGATTGAAAAGATTAGGGAGCGGAATTAGGTGTGTGAAATCTTCACGAATGCTATAAATATGTGTGTATTTTTTAACCTCATTGGTCAACTATAAGAGCTATGTTTTCTCTTTTTTTTTTTTCGAAGACTCACTATGATTATTTTTTTCATAATTTCAGCTCATAATTTCAAATGGTAACTCGAAATGTATGTTGTTGGTATATTTCTTATTTGTGGTTGTTTCACTTAAGATAATCAGAAGGGCTTCCAAGGCGCTTGGCTCCTGTATCTATGAATTTTACAATACCTTGCGAGGTTAATGGTATTGGCGATTGTATTGCTAGATACTTCTGTTTACTCACTTGACCCTCGACGGACGCCTGACCTTACGTCGTTTGTAGTTGAACAGAGTCGCTGAAACGGGGTCGGAAAAGCTCACTCTCGCTCTTCCAGTAGCTTCTCTGCGTAGCATGTGCCAGTCTAGGAGATCGACAGTGCACCCTAGAGGTAGCACGCCGTATCGATAATCTGCTGATACACTGCTATCTTCCCGGAGTTTCGTGATGACCCAGAAATCCGAGCTTATATTTGCCTCTTATAGGCTGACGGGTCTACACTATCCAGATTTTTACAGGTGGACACTCCCCTTTTGCTAGACACTACAAACTACTAAGTGGCGACCGTGTTAAGCTTTGCTTAACTTCAGTATGCACAGCTAGACTGTCCGACTATCTCACTTTCCTGCATACCCCGTGTAACTTCCTTTAGAGGGATATTGAAGAGCAACGAAGCAATACAATGAGGCATGAATTTATCTTTTAATAAATTGAGCTTGTTTGTTCATGTTCAATATGCAAAGAGTCTTAAATTGATATTTTCTCATACAGCAGGATCAGCTTTGTTTCGACGTCAATGAATCTACGGACCTGTTTAATCAAGAAAAAAGAAAATCCAAACAAAAGTGGATCTGATGTGCTTTCATGTGACGAGTTTCTACTTTCCTCGTGTATCCGCTCTCATGCACTTTTTCTAGTTTGGATAGTTCGCAGCTCTTAGTCAGAATTCGTGTTAAAATATTTGTATTAGACGCGAGGCTAAAGTGAGTGAATGCCGGTTTAATTCCGGCAGATTAGGGTTGACTTTATTTCATTGAAGGCAATCGGAATGAATATTAACTTTCCCAATCCGGCTAGAATAGATTGGCAATTTGTAGCATAACCGTCAAACCTGTTATAGTTAAAGCAGACATTAAAGTGTTGAACAAATTAATGAACTAAATATCTAATTACAGCTGATATGGATTATGGAAAATTAAAATAAAACTCTCGTAAACTGGAATAAATTTAAGACTGATGGGGTAACATATTGTCAATCGGGATTTGAATTTAAAATGGAATTTGAACTTTTTAAACGAGCTCATTGTTGCCGCCTTTCGTTAAGTTTCTGATTTTAGTTTGGCTATATCAATAAGCAGTAGCAACGAGCCCGCTTAAAAAGTTCAAATTTGAAATCCCGATTGACTTAAAGTTACCCCGTCTGTCTTAAAGTTACTTTAGTTACAGTACTTTATTTGTTGGTATGTATATCTAATAAAACCTATATTTTATAAAACTATAAAAATTTTATAAATTTTTTTATATTTCTGCCCTCTTCCTCTACTCCCTAAAAAAACAATTGTAAGCCTTCCAAAACTTTCAAATAGCTTTTCGAAACATCCATATAAATAGTTAATAAATGCAGGCATTAAAAAAAACAGCAAGTTCTGCTCAGATTTTGATTTCAGAAAGTATTATAGATTTTCTTTAGAATTTTCTTTCCTAATACCACGAATTCTTTTTCACTTGCCCTTGCCGAACTCTGGGAGTGGCATGCCTAAGTCGCCATTACTGCTCTGATGAGAGTTTTATAGCCTTTTTAAATCTGGTTGTTCCTCTAATTTACTTTGCCAGTCTAATCCCGCTCCGATTAGCGATCCTTTTAAATCCTCTCCCTACTTTCGTTTCTTGCTATCCACTACCTTTTAGGTACTTGGTCTCATTAGACTAATATAAACTAGTGAAGTCATTTGGAGCAAAATAAAGCTTCCTTTATTGCTCTTTTATACCTATGTCGACATTAATTATGATTAACAATCGACAATGATTAACAATTCCAATTTAAATTACAAAAGGTTCCAGAAATAGTTCCAGTGGATTGGATTACGCATGACTGCGACATGTGCGAGAATAAATAGAAGAAATGCCCAAAGGCTCTTACCTGACTTTAATTATCTGGTGAATAGACTTAGTTTGTGGACTAGGTCGCCCATCCTGATCCTTTTTCCCCACATTCCTGTAAACTGCACATCGTTTTGACTAGTGATTAAAAAAAAAGGCAATGTTCCCGTAAGAAAAAGTTACTGCACCTTGCCAGAATGGCGTCCAAAGATGGCGAATTACCGAATTTGGCTTTATTAGCTTTTTCGTCGCTGTAATTGAGCATTTTGCTCAACATTTTATCAAAGTTTGATATTAAGAGTATCATAAAACATAAAAAATAATAGGCTTAGAAAAAAAAAAAAAAAATCAGAAAATTCAAATTTTTCATGTCGTTCACAAGATGATTGAGATTTCAAGAGAACTTGTAGTCAAATGGCCAAAAATAACGAAAAAGTTTTTAAATAAAATATGTGGAACACTTATTCTTCTTTAAAAACCAATAGCCATTTTGTAGAATATTTGGAATGTTTCCTTAGAAAATGCCCGTAATTGACACTAAAGCGGTTGGAATGAAAGAGCTTTCAGTATCCTGTCACATCAATGAGTACTCATAAATGGAATAGCTATCAGCTTGATCGACATTATTTAGCTTAATTACATTAACGAGTTTATATTAGTGCAATAATTTATGTGCCAGTAACAAATATTCATATATATATATATATATATATATATATATATATATATATATATATATATATATATATATATATTATTTGGCCATGGGGTAAAGATGGCACTGTTCTGAATAATTGTAATAAATAAATATAGTTCAAGCTCTACTAGTGATATTATGAACATTTTATTTAAGTAATTATTAATAATTGATATTTTTATATCATGTAATTTTGTAAAAATATTGTTTTATTTCATGCAAAACAATATACTGTTGTTATTACAATGCATTAGTAAGTTTCGTTTTCATAATACCTGAATCCGTGTATTAATATTATATACCGTATAGCCAAAAAGACAAACTTACAAAAACTCCAAACTTTCCAGTCCAAAATATTTCGACTCATTACAAATGCACCTTGCTACGTGACAAGCGAAACCCTACATACTGACTTAAACCTACACACAGTCTACGAACATATAAGGACACTTTATCAACGATTTTATAATAAATTACAGACACATCAACTGTAGACATATCAACAAAATACTGATTCGAGATATGGCTACGGCCGACATGCCCATGACCACGAGGAGAAAACTAAAATAGTGCTAGATAAGGACCTCCTTTCTTAAATAATAAAGGTGAGAGATTCAAGCCTAGGAAGAGGTACCGCTTGTTACTCTCCTTCCTCGTACCTCACATGTTATTAGCTCAAATTGTTAATTTAAGAGAAAAAAAAATATGATTGACAAAATTAGAACACATGAAGCATTGAGTGGGAGGGGACCCGCTATATTCCAGCTGACGACGGCGGTGTGCTTATTTCGATAGTAAATAGCACAGATTTTTTTTATTTTATTATTATTTTCATCTATGTATTCACACTTTTCACAGAAGAATGGGAATCAGTAACTATGATAGTGACAAAATATTGCCATGGCATTTTAGGCATGGGGAAAAATAGTAGGTACTCAGCCACACCTCTTCCCGGTCTTGAATTAGTTTCCTCAAGTTTACTTTCCTCAATACAGGAAATGAGATCTCTTCTTTTTATTCTTATCATAATCATTTATCAGTCTCTATTTATGTCTCTGAAGTTTGTTATGTAAACGGAAATGAAAAATATGCATGTGTTGGTTGATGGTTGGTTGTTGTTAATCGGTACTTTGAAAGGTGCCGGTGCCAGACTTTATCAAATGCCTGGGCGACTTCCAGAAATACTCCAGTTGCCTGTTGTTTCAGCAATGTAATCATTAACTCTTTGTAATTAGTTTATGGTTAAATGTTATTCATGAAAATCTGATTGATGTTCAAGTATTATTTTAGTCAGTCTGCCAATTTGTCATTTATGTATTAATTTTTTCTAAAAGTTTAGAGCGTATCGGAAAAAAGAGGTTTATTCTTTTTTTTTTTTTTTTTTGTACAATATATTGATTTATTTATATCATACATTATTGAAGGTTTTTATAATTTTGGGAACTTAAGGCTATTTGACGCTATTCGTTTATTGGTTCGTTTTTTAAGCAATTGTTTGTTCATGGAGATTATTTTCCTTAAGTGCCCTAAGTATCCTGGCTAAGGGATAATATTTTTATTATCAAAAAAGAAAAATGCATCGGTCAGTTTTTTGCAGGTATGCTGAACGATTTCATGAAGTGGACATTAATTTTGTACTTAAACAGATACAAAAGACAACAAAGTTCAAGCTTTCACTCGTAACATTACTCTTTTGTAAAAGACCTTCGTAATTACTGTTTAGAACAAAGTTCAAGACTTTATATTGAAATACTGCTGAGTCATACGCCGTCTTATGCGTTAAGGCAACGATCATAAAGAAAATAGGGTTCTCTCAATATGAAATAAAATTGAAAAATATAAATTATTATATTTAATGAAAAGTTAATTAACTTATTGATGGCATGTAAGTTGTGGTTCATGGTTGGCTGTCTCAAGTCGGTTTCACACCATGATCTCATCATGACCTCAAATAATTCCTAACATTTATATAACTTCGCAACATCGGCTGATGTTGAGGTGTAATTAGAAAAAAAAATGATTACGCGCTTAGAAATAATTATGACTCTCCGTTATTCCGTTAGATTTAATGGGATTTGCATAATAATTTGCACGTGGAAAAAAGAAATAAAAAAAAGCCAAATTTTTATAGTGTATCGTCATAATTTGAACTACCGGCCAATAGTGACTGGAAGTAGAATTTACAAAGTGCGAAATTGAAAATTACAATTTTAAACGGTTGATAAAGATCTTGATTACGTTATGGTTTCTTTATAGTAATCTCGTACAGAACTGCTAATATCTGTAATCACTTTTGATATGACCTTGAAAAAATATTGAAAAAAAAAAGGAGCACTTCTTTAACATTTGTTATATTCTCGCAGAATCGAGACCATACAAGTCATAGGAGATGGTGTTCCTATGACTAGAATATACTTGGTATTGGTAGATTTATGTACTGAATCGAAGTGACAGGATTTAGTAGTTAAAAGAGGTATGGAGCACAACGTAGTTAAGGAAGGAACTGAACTATGGAGAAAGAATTCATCAAATGCAGCTCTAAATATGCACCGCAGCAATTTGTTTTTTCTAGGCTTTGCTTTAATAATTGCAAAACAGTTCTTATTTTTCCTTCTTAATAAATTTGAGAGATATGCACGTATGAAACCTCTGATCGGCCGCTTTTTGGGGAAAAACGGGTTCGATAGTAATGTTGAGTTACTGGGGTGACCGAGGATTTTGATACGAAATTTTAAAGAGTCGACCCTTCATCTGGGAGAAGCCGCGGACGGCGGACGGAGGAATTTTAATTCGATTTTTGGATTTTACGTAAAACCTCAATTTTTAAGTGGGAATTATATTTTTTTTCTCCGTCGATTCCAAAGGTTTATTATTAAAAATTTTGCACAGCGAATCTCAAACATGAAATCAGCAGTCTAACCTTTTTTTTTTTTTTCAACGGACGTAATATATAAAAAGTTATTATAAAAGTGACTTGGTAGGCATGAGGATTGTTCTTTGAAATAAATCTGAAGATGAACCATCATCACATTCCGGAATTTTAGAAAATGGATATGCCGATAATCTAGCAAAGTTAGCATCTCAAGATATCAATCAACTTTAACTTCGGTTTTACAAAAAAAAAAAAAACATCATACACAAAATGTTTAACCAATATTCATCTAGAATTGTTAAATGTATACATTGTTAAATGTATAAAAAGTAAAAAAAAAAATGTACATTTGAATGTATAATATATGAAAAATTAATAATAACTTTTTTATTGCAGTTTCTATGTGTATACAACGTTTAACTGTAAAGAAAACAGTTTGGGTTAGTAAAAGTCCATTAATGTTTGTTGTTTTTTCATAAGGCTTGTTTTATTCACTGTTGGTTCTTTTTGTTTTATTTATTTTATTTTGTTTTTTCAATAATTTATTAAGAGTTATTTAAAAAAAAAATTCTGAATATTAAATTAAAACTTACATAAATGCAGATAATATGTTTTTTTGCATTTTTAAATAAACTCTTTCTATATTTGGTTACCAAATGGGAGAAAGATCGAAAAGCCTCGATACAAAACGAACACACAACGTTTTGGGTTCTCGCCAAATTGGGCCTAATGTTTGATAAAGTGCTTTAATGGAAAAGTAACAACAAAAAATGCTAAAAAACATATTAAATCCAGCGATTTCCAAATTTCAACCATCAATTGAATTTTATGTTTGCACTAAATAATAATAATCGCGGTTCTAGACGGTCGCATTATAACGAAAGTCCATTTGGCTACAGAATATCTTAACATATTCATCTCGGAACATCGGGATTTGTCTTCCCGAAAAGAATTTGAAATTTAAATATTATTGCGACGATATCATTTCGAAAGCTGAAGGCATTGTGAGCGTGACCAGGGAGGAGTGAAGTTTCGACACGACTAAGCCTGCTGCTTCAGCCGGCCAGAAGGTGGGGCTAGCTGTCCGGCTCCCCTTCTAATGTATCCACTTGTGTATTTATTTATTCAGGAGGCCGTGGAAGAGAAAGTGGCAGTGGGGGGAGGGGGAGATTTTGGCAGCTAATGGTTGCCGATGGTGACCGCACTCTCTCCTCCCTATCTCCTCACTAAATTATACAAACCTTACAGGCTCTTCTCCCTTTTTCGCTGACACTAATTTATTGAAGATTGTATTCCTTTACATAATATTGTGGATTTCTGTTTTGTTTTTTATGGCGTACTTGGATTTCATCTGTTTCTAAAAATTCGATTAATGGCATTAGTACCATGCTATGCTAACGTATGTTTTAAATCCTCCTCAGAGAATACCACGAGTAAAAAGATGTTCTTGTTGATGAAAAAAATAATGAAAACTAATTGCGTGATTGTAATATTATTAATTATCTACTATCTATGCATTTTTTTTTTTAAACTCTTAGACGCTCACGCTGAAATCTATAAGGAAAGCCAATAACAAACAGCTTTTAAATGCTTTAGGAGCTCAACAAAGATTTCACACTTACAGAACGAAATTTTCATTTTAAAAAATTGCCGACATTTTACTTCACATTTCAATTTATCCGATTTGCAATAGTGTTTTTTTTTTTAGGAAATACGAAGAATATTTGAAGACTTGAGTAATTCGCAACTCAATTTATTATTGTACATTTATTTATTATTGTAAATATGTATGAAGTGTATGGTCGTCGTTTGTTTCTACACCACTGATTTCTATAAATGTAGAGAAGTTAACAAAATATTTTAATTGTGAAAACACCAATATATTCTGCTGAAAAAGTTCAATAAGTATTATTTTAATGTTTTAAATGCATTTAAAAATTTCAAATAAAATAAATGAAATATCTTTTGCAAAATTAGTTGCCTCGAACACAATCTTGTGGATTTTGATATTAAATTAAAGGAGGAGGAGAGAAAAAAAAAATCAAAATTAATCAGCTCATGTCCACTGTACAAAAACCTGAATGTTTCAATTTTCAATGCGACGAAAGCTCTTACTGTTTTTTTTTTTGTTTTTTTAAGGATGTAAAACGCGGCTCCTTACATTAAGATAAAAACAACACCTAAAAGTTTATGCAAAGATTTTATTGCGTAGAATAGCTCGTGTCAAGAAGGATAAATCGACTTGAAAATTCAGAAGGCTAAATTGCGTGACTTCCATCCGGTAAAAGTAATTAAAGTGATGGTATAACGGTCAATGAAACGGACATGTGAAGGTATTGTAAAATTAATTACTATAAGCGTAATCGGTGCCGAACCGGCAGGAAAATGTAGAATGGGGTAGGCCGAAACGTAATTGGTTTAATTTGGTTTTAACGGGGTTCAGCGGAAGAATTTATGTAAGCAATTATTGGTGCCATCAGCATCGAATCTCCAGGTTTGTTTGGTCTTAGTGTTATTATATTAGGCGCTCCATGGAAGGACGAATTCGCCCTGTATAAATAAATAAAAATATAAATTTCTTTTTTAATTTAAAGGTTGGTACAATATTATATCTATGTATATACCAACTGCCCCGTACCGGATTCGCCCGGGATATAATGGTTCTAATGTGAATTTCATTTCCCGACAGAAATTTTCTAATTAAATTTGCATTTTTCGGCCTTTATATTTTTACTCGTATTCTACGAATTTTGTTCGTTGTTTCAACATTGCAAACTTCATTACTCGTATTTGTGGCTATTTTTGTTGCTCATGTTCAATTGCAAGACGATTTAACAATGATCGAGTGGTGGCACATTGTATTTGCTTTACCTGTCGATTTAGATGTCTGTGTGTATCAGTGATACGCTGACAGGATTATCTTTGTCTTAATCTACAAGCTTGCAGACGTTGGTAGCGTTGCATCTGGCTTTCTTGTATACGTATCTATGCCGTTTGATTTTTTTATATCAATTGTCTCGAGAGCATTGTTCTGTCCTCTATTTTCTCGTACATTTTGCCGTGTGCGACACCAATATTTCATCGTGTTCTTTTTTTTAGGAAGTTATTATAATTACATAAAGATAGAATTTTTAGATATATAAAAATACAATTTTTGTTACTCACAAATGTTTTAAATTTTTCAAATGTTATAAACCACTTTACTATGAATACTTTAATTATGGTAAGTATTTAATACGGTATTTAATGACGATAACAATATAAGTTTAAAATGTTAAATAATTTTTTAATAATACAACATAACATACCTCTCATGGAATAAAGAAACAACCAAAAATCCGAAATTGTCGGAAATTCATAGGTAAAGTTGTTCTTTTTACTTCCTTTTACAAAGTAAAGGAAGTATTGTAATCGCGAAAATTTTCGGTTTTCAGATTTCGACGGAAATATCCATTTTGACCATCCCTGAATCCATTTTGACTAGTTTCGTCGTGGCGTAACGTATGTTTCGTATTTCGCATAACTCAAAAACGGTGAGCTATAGAAAGTTGTAATTTTGTATTTAGAATTGTTGTAAAATCTAGTTGTGAACCTCCCTTTTTGGTCACTGCTTGATTACCGGAAGTGGTACTTTACTTAAAGGTCATAATTGATTTCCATCAAAAATTATATTAAAATACTATACTATACTAATAAATTAAAACTTCTCAAATTTAGTATTTATAATTTATATATTGATTTAAATAACATACTATATTTTAGTCTAAATTGGAAAACCGGAAGCGGTATTTTACTTGAAGGTCATATTAGACTTTCATCAAAAATTATATTCAAATATAATGTAAAACATCTCAAATTTGGTAAATAGGACTTTTATATCGATATGAATGTATTTACTATATTTTGGTTAAAATTGGTGAGCCGAAAGGGGTACTTTACTTGAAGGGCATAATAAGTTTGCATCAAAAATTATATTTAAATTAGATACATAAATCATATGTTTCGGTAATAAAGGTTACAAACGCATTTTGGTTTCCAATCCAATTAAAAATTTTTATTACTTGTTTTAAGTGTTAAAATTGAATGTAAAATACTGGTTTTCCTCCCCATTTGTGAGATCAACAAGTTTGCAACAGGAGAATAAGATATTAGTTAAATGGGTTTTTCGCTTAAAATGTCGAAACTGTCGATTTCCAATGCTTTATCTCGTGGTATGGCAGTTTTAATGTTGTCACGGAACACGAAGAAATCTCTTGGAAACTAGTTACCTATTGAAGGAAAACGACATATAATAACGGAATGAGACCTCCAGAAACAAGAATGTGTGTGTGTGTCAATAGATGGATGTCGCGACGTCGAGTGTCGTTTTTAATGCAATCTTTGGAAACTAGTAACCAAATTGAGGATCACTTTTTGAGCCACCGATTTATAGTTTAATAGGCGTGCAAGGAAGAAATGTGTTGTCCACATCAGATATTTTTTATACACTTTTAAATACCTTCTCATTAAAAAACACTGAACATTTGTATTACCCATTGGTGTTGCATGACAAATGAATCGCGTCAAGCTAAAAAGAGTTTTGTCACTATGAAAATTGTTAGACAAAACCCCTTTTAGCATGAAGCTATTCAAATATCCAGTGTATCTTAATAAAGAGGAATTAAAAGTGTAAAAAAATTAATAAAAATCTATAAATATAATTTTTCAATGATTTAAAATTTTGAGTTGTGCATTTATTCTACGACCGTAACAAAATGCAGATTTTTTTATAACTTGACTACAGCACAATCTACCGGTTCCTAATAGAGCTATAAGCCATCGTATCCAATTGGTGTGAATTTGACATTGATCGGTCAAGTCGTTCAGAAGTGACAAGATTACTAACAGACGCACCAACGATTTTATATATGAAGATATATACATGTTATATTATATCAACCGTCAAATAAATAAAAAAAAATTGTGACGTGGCGGATTCGCCTTTCTTGCATGGAGCATCTCATATTTTTCATTTCCATTGATTTTATGATTCATATATATCAGTGAAATCCCTTTAATTCGTACAGACAAGGTTCCGAGGTTTAAATATGAGTTATCGAAATGTTCATATTATCGGGATTGCCAATAATCAGGTGCTTATAAAAAATACGGAAAAACGAGATTAATACCAATTTATTTATTAATATGCATGAGTTTTATGGATACTAATAAAACTATGAATTCGATTATTCTTTCCAACTACTTATTTCACTCACAACAAACTTCGGGCGACAAATGCACTTTCCTCAGTACATTTTTTTTTTTTTTTTTTTTGGTAAAGCTTAAGTTAAAGGTAGATCCAACATACCGGCGTAGCTCGCAATAACTACAGCTCTCGGGTTTGATTGGTCGTTTTGATGTTTTTTGGCGCATAGTATTGAGGCCATTAGCGCCCATTACATATAATAATACTGCTACAGAGAATAAGGGGGGGGGTAATAATAAGAAGAACACCTGGATAAGGGGTCATGGACTAATATTTCGATATTTGCAGATCTTCCAAACTTAACCCGGAGAAAAACCGGCATTTCCTTATTATTTTGTCTTTCAAACTTAACCTAACATATTTACTAACAATCACGTTCAATAACAGACGAGGATGGGAGCATCTATTTGCCATTTGCCTGCAGGCTTTGATAGATTAAGGTTTAATCGGATCGATACGGATTATATTAAAAAGTGGACAGAGATCAGGTTATGTGTTATATTGTAATAACAATTATTATATGAACTTAAAGGCATTTATTGACTTCTATGTTTCACACAACTCAATAAAAATGCATGGGATTAACAGATTATGTTTATTTACCTATTATTTTATTTGATTTTTTTTATCTGGATCATTTAATTTATTAATTTTTGTTCTTGCTTTATTAATTTGGTCTTAACTGTTCTAATTTTTCATTTGTTCCATAATTTAATCGCTTATCATTTTAATTGAATTCCTAGTTTTGTAGTTATTGGACTTATTAATCAGAAAAATTACGAGGACTATGGTCATCATTCCTCCCATATAAAAATCATGTAATATGTCTAAGCATCGAAAAAATATCGACGACAGGTCGAATTTGGCTCGATTGCTGAGTTCAGTTCAGACTCGCCCTAGCAAGCTGCAGCTACTGAACTAAAGCTTTACCGTATTTTATACTGTGCCTTTTTTTATATCTCTCTAGCCAGGAAATTCAGGGACATTAGTAATCCCACATTGTTATTTTTTATAAGTACTTGAGAAGGATATCAACACCTAACTCCTATTTTTTTTTTTTTTTTTTTTTTTTTTTCCAGATACAACAGTGTTATACAACTAAATTATTTTTATTTGGTCTTAATTTCTACATGCTAGACTTCAATAAACTAAAACGTTATTAAAAAACGTTATAGATATTTTAGTAATAACTTTTCTTGCAGAATGCATATATGTTTTTAATAATTTAAATGCACTAATGTGTAAATAAACAAATTGAAAAAAAACAGATAATCGGTGTGCAAAAGCTGGTAATTAAGGAAGCGTATTTAACCCGTAAATAATTTCTTTTATTTTTTTATTATAACACTCGATTAGAATATTTAATTAGTTTATTCTGGTTCTGAGACAATAGTTTAGCAGATGTAGAAAATCCCTAAGAAATCCTCCTTTGTTCTCTAAATGTAAGCTTTTATCCCTCCCCTCCCCTTGCGAAAGAAATTTAATGTTGATGGGGAAACTTTCATCCTTTAAAGTTTTCGCGCTTCTGTAAACTCATTGGACATGTGGGTGTCGTGCCCTTAACCTGACCTTCTTCTGAGCAGGGGTGTTTGCTTCTATCCGGCTATACTGTGATATATATCATCGTAAATTATTTTTACGATCCTGTATATAATAGATTATTGAAGAGAAAATAACTTTTAATGGATTTACATTTTGCAATCTGTTAGTGCTCCATATTAAGTATTAATCCTAAGATTATATATAAATAAGTCTCCAAGAAAAAAAAAGTCACACAAAATATTGCTAACTGAAATAAACTATACATACCATTACACTAATACAATTTTATTGTTATAATGATTTTTGTTTTATTCATTTTGTAGATACTACTATAAAAAGATGTACTGGGCAGTATACAAGCACTTTTATTGTAATTTAATGTATCTTTATTCTCGAACTGAGAAAAACGGCAAAGAAAAAAAAGAGGAGAAATCAACTATATACTGTGTAACCAACCTTCCTCATTTGGTTCATTAGTTTTAATGATTTATTTACTTATTTTTTTTCGCTTTAAAATTAAGAACAGAAGCTCTGCCCCTTCCACCTGATTAAACATTTATTTTAATCTATTGGATTTCTTCGAGATTGAGATCATTATGTTATCAGAGCCAAAGTTCTTGATAATTCTATCGATTTTATGATCTCGCGCTCAAATGTCAATGTATTGGAAATATTCTGTTTTATTCTTCATAGAAGAAGGGCAAATCCGCCATGTCATTTCGATAAAATTAATTTATTTTTTAATTTAAAGGCTGGTATGATATTATATATATATATATATATATATATATATATATATATATATATATATATATATATATATGATTAGATTTTGACGTACATGACTAGCAGATTAATATCACGCATTTAGGGTACTCCGCAATTTGACTCAGACAACTATTAGACGGAAGATATCCAATTATTTTTACCAAGCCCTTTACTCTCCTCCTGGCTCTAAATCAAAAGGGCAACTGCTTCGGAAACTCCATTAGTTCTGCAAATCTCACCCGATGAATTAAGTTCTTACTTTTTATCTGCCTCCTTCAACAGTTCTCAATCCTCCTCTGCCCACTTTTCATTAGTTCCATAATTTAACCCCAGTAATTTTTATTTTTTCGGCATTCCTCCTACTGACCTTATCTCCTCCATAATAAAATCTCATACCAATTCCACAGTGTTTGATGGAATACCCGTTAAATTATTTAAGTCCTGCCTTCCCGAAATCCTGCCGGTTCTTCTGTTCATATACAATTTTTCCCTCCAAAATTCAGTATTGCCTGCCTCCTGGAAAAGAGCATTGGTTCACCCTATTAACAAAACCTCCAACCCAACATCTCCTAAAGACTATCGTCCAATATCCATTTTCTCTAACCTTTCCAAACCCCTAGAAAGAATCACAGATATCTAGTTTCCTCGAAACTACATGATCCTCTCCAATCTGGTTTCCGACTCGGCTTCTCACACAATCCGCTCTCACTAGAATCACCTGTGGACATAGATACTGCTATGGACAATATTTTCTTGGATCTTTCCTCTACCAAACCAAACTCCCAGCACCCTTTCTACATCTACAGCCTCCTGCAGTTCAAATCCTCTTTCCACTCACAGGAAAAAACTTCACGCCTTCCTGACCGCTATACTCCCACAGAACCAATGCATTCGAACGTTCCTTTCTTGCCCGCTCCACTATTCTCTGGAATTCCCTCCTTTCTGATATATGCCATTCTTCTTCTCTCTCCTCTTTCAAATTACATCTTTTTCAACATTTCCTCACATCCCAATCATAAAATTTTAATTCAAGATTAAAATCTTGATTAGCAGGAAATATTTTTTCAATTATCATGTAAAGTATCAACTCTGTGAATCATTTCATTATTATTATCATTTTTATATCCTCCAATCATGAAATTCTGTTTAGTTGTGAATAATTGTTTTTGGCCTTGTTTTAACTCCGGATTGTTTCATTATTTTTATATTTTAATTTTCTTCTTTGTTTGTTTTTTCTTTATTTTTTTTGTCAGTACAATTATATTTATTTTTATTTTTTTACATCAATTGACTTTTATAAATATAGTCTTTGGCCAGACATTTGTTTCTGTTTTCTTTTTTACTTGTACATACTTGTTATTCTTAAGGGACCCAGTCACATTTTTCTATTCTATTCTATATATACTATATATATATATATATATATATATATATATATATATATATATATATATATATATATATATATATATATATATATATATTTATATGTGTGTGTGTGTGTATAAATATAAATATATATTGTATATACGGTACTCTTGGTAATGATATACATTCATTATTACATAAACAATAAGAATTTTTTCTCAAAACCTTATTTTTCCCTCTCAAATAGGCATTTAAAATACCCCTTTTCAATCAAAACTGAACATATCCCCGTGATATTTGCCCATAGTTATTTTCACCTTGTCTTTCAAAAGTTATATCCACAGCCCTTTTCTGACTACTTAATTCCCTTTTCTATCAAAACTTTACATATCCAAAAATAATTATTTTGCTTTGCAGTTTTCTTAAAATCCTTTGAGTTAGTGTAATGATTACTAACGTTCGATTTCTCATTCTATCTCGAACCGAAAAATTGTACTGCAATCCGTTAGCACTTAACTGTTCTTGATTGATAAGACGAAACTCGCATAAAATTGTATTTGAGAAATTCCAGGTGCTGGTTACAGATACCACATTTGTACACTAAATGTGAATATTTACTAAGTAAATTAAAATCCAAAACAATTAAAATATGAGATTTATCACTTAAACTTATGTTTTTTTTCCCCTGGAAAACGGTGATAGTGTATACCATAGGTGGTAAACCTGAGGTTTCGTGGTCACAAGAGGTCTCCGAGAACTAGTCTGGTCTCGGAGGCCCCATACTGCCTCCGATAGTTTTTCCTCTTTTATCTTGTGAACGCGTGAATGGATTTTCTCGGTTCAAACGATTTTCCGACTATTTAGAGGATGGAAAAAAAGGGAAACGAGTTTAAAACTGGAACTGCTTCATTCTTGGTTTAGCTTTCTTTAGTGCCAGGTCTAAGACATTAACAGCAGCGGACTTAAGTTTTAACGACTTCCTAGAGTCGTCTCGAATTCTTTTGATATGTGGTTCACGGTCCTAACCACATTTCTGGTTATAAGAAATAACAAATGGAGACTCTCGATAGCCAATGTTGTCCCTCGATCGATGCCTCTCTCAGACATTGCCCGCTCTATGTCCTCCTTTCTCACACTGTCAAAAGCCTTCTGGAGGTCCACAAAGCAGGCAGAAAGCTTTTTATTCTTCCCGTAAGTCCTTCATTTGAGAACAAAACAGAAGCTTTGGTCGAGCTATTTCCTTAGTTCAGTAAGATTTCTTCTTGGACTTACATAAAACTGCTTTATGGAAAGAAAAATCCTTTCAATTTGGAGTAAAATATCTGTCTACTATATTTAATCTACTATATTTTCAGCTATTAAAAACCTTTAAAAATCAATAAAAAAAAAATCAAATCAAATTTAAATATCAAATCTTACCACTTTTATACAATCATTAAGAAACAAAACTTCTCTGGCCAAAAATCCCGTTACTTTTAGTTAAAAATAAAAGAAGCAGCTAGAGCTACACTTGATAAGTTTTACCATAATATAACCTCACTCTAACCTTTACAATATGCCTAATCATGCATTTATGTAAACAATGTTTTCAGTTTTGTATTAAAATAATATTATTACATTCTATCTATCTAATCTGGTGCTACAATTAGCTAGCAAGTCTTGGGCTCCACCATCATCAACCGCCAGGCCTGCCTGTCCAATCCTGCCACCATCAAATTGCATTATGCCATTCTATTGTGCATTATCTTGTTTCATGAATACATAATTTTTTGGGGATATTTTTTAAATTAGACGCCTTGAATTGTGGCTATTCAAAATAACAACTGATTTCCGATATAGCTGCGTGCACAAAATCAAATCCTCATAAAAATTTTACCCTAAGTAGGTAAAAGTAAATAGAAAAAAAAATCAATCTAAATAAAGCATAAATAAAAAACATAGTGTAATAATTTACAGTTTTTTTTTTGTATTTTTACAGTACGATGACCATTGAAATATTCTAAAAACATAATCAAGTTTATCGCTTCTTTTATTTCCAGTAATTTTTTTTTTTTTTTTTTTTTTTTTTTTAATTCCATTAATTTTTTACTTAGAATAGTTAAAAAGTGTTAACAGCATTTATAGTTTTCTTCCCTAGGTTTAAATCTTAACCCGGATAACTCTTATTAAAAATCATGGTCAATATTAATTCAAATGGGTAATCGAAATTAGAAATACTGGAAATAAATCCAATTTATTTAGATATTCTTCTTTTAGAACAGTTCGATTTCGTTGAAAGTTGTTTCACCCTTGCGAACTATCTTTAAGTTCTTTGTAAGGACACACTTTACATTGCATCACAACATCGTTTTCTAACTCATCCTCAATACGGGAGTTCCTTGACAGATGTTTAATGATCTTGAATTCCATCTATTGACTAATAAATACAGGTTTTCTAAATTCAAGCAATTTTGTACTCATCATCAACGGAACCTGAAGACTATACGGCAGCTAAGGATTGGCCATCAATGTTGATGGCGCCGCTTTCCTTGTTGATTTGTTGAGATTCTCCATAACTATCTCTTGGTTTTAAGACCCATTAAGTTTATACACCCGGTCCATTTGTTCTTGGAAAAGCATGGCCTACAATGAACATAATTATCGTAAATAATACCTTCTCGAATCATAAAAGCATTCTGGAAATAAACTTAAGAACATCTGTTTTCAACTACTTCTGATTGAAAACAGGTACAAAGTTTATGTTGATTACGTGCCTCTGGAATTAACCATACCTCTATTCCTGATTGATCCTCTTCGAAGCTTTTACTCCTTATTGGATACTTTGTTATGGATCTCAATAACAAAGCTCTCATCAAGGTATTCCAGGATGTATCTTTCCTCGTAAAGTAATTGCATTTATCCAATTCGATCCAAAGATTTTTACGCCCTTTTATTTTTTTTTATATTCCAATTAGGATAGACTGACAGGTTTTCAATCTATTTTAACCAAATTATGAAGGCCAATTTATTAAATGTACAGTAGGGCATGTTTCTATCTTGTTAACTTTGTTGCTTTGCTTTTTTCCATCTGGTAATATTTTTTGCTTCAATTATTGTGATTGAGGTCTCCAGAACATGATGATCATTATTAGGTTTTATTTTTTATGTGTATCAGTATTAATAGATATATTATAAAAGCATACATACATGATTTTTTTTTTTATATATAACCCTTTCGTTGTTCAACTTCAATTTTGAACTATATACTGATTCTACTGATTCTTTTGAACTATATAATATAATTTTTGAACTATATAATTGAATTTTGAACTATATACTGATTCTACTGATTCTTATATTGAATCTTATTTATGATTATTTTACTGAATTATTCTTTTTAAGGGGAATTGGTCAGGATATATTTCTGAAAACTGTTAGACTCATAATTTTTTTTCCAAGGTTCACGTTTGGCTTGCGCTAAATATACACCCCGTTTTAATTTACACCTAAATTTAATTATTATTGTTAATTTAATCGTTGCCAACGTTGTGGAACTTCGACTGGCGTTAGGCTGTTGAAAGTCGGGTTAATAACGATTACAAAGAATTGAAAAATGATTTATGCCGACTAGTAAGGAACTCTGTGATACTTGGCAACTGATAAAGGTAGATTACCAAGAAGCTTTCGGTGTCCAGCACCATCTTCATCTCTATTTAAAAACAACATCAATATTAAAACAAGCTAATTATTCATTATGCATATACATCAAATTATACAGTAACAATTCTAATTTTATTTTATTATCATGCAACCAATGACGATTACTCTACCTTTGGAATCATTACTCCGTCATAAGGGGAGAGGATTATTATTTTGAACATACTAGGCAACTTAAAAGTTTTTTGCATCTCTAATGTTTTCAATCTATTTAGATACGCAGCTCTTATAATTTTTCTAATAATTGCGTTACGATAAACTTGTACTCAATTCAATCTTGATTTAGTAGTGTTTTGAAAAACCAGTATACCATATAAGAGCTGAGAAAATCATAGTTGAATAAATAAGGAGATATAGGCCGTTCGTGCTTATTAAGTTAAGGAGGCTCTTTATTTTTAGCTCTTAGTGCTCTAAATTTTGTCTAAATGTCTTGAAAAATTTAAATTTCGATAAAAATTCATGCCAAGATATGTTATGTTAGTTGATGATTCATTACGTATATAGGGCTAAAATCACCTCATCTTAGGTTTGGTAAATTGGTTGTAGTTGGCAATAAAGTTGTACTAATGGAGAGAAAGGAATTCTACAAACTATTTACGAATCTCATTTTTAAAAAAATAATCATCATATACAACTTTCATTCCGAATATATATATATATATATAT
The DNA here is from genome assembly GCA_948150685.1 of Rhaphigaster nebulosa. Lineage (NCBI taxonomy): Eukaryota > Metazoa > Arthropoda > Insecta > Hemiptera > Pentatomidae > Rhaphigaster > Rhaphigaster nebulosa. Next base: position 176,480,209 of record OX411306.1, read on the forward strand.
ATATATATATATATATATATATATATATATATATATATATATATATATATATATATAAGAATAGCCTATATATTACAGGCTTGTATCCTCAAGAGAAATAGGCCTTAAGCCGCGATTGGAGACAGTTCAACACGCTCTTAATATAATTTTAAATAGAATAGCAGTTTTCAAATTGGTCTTTAAACGTAGTACTGCCAGTAAAAAGATAAGATGTTGTAAATATGATAATTTGGATCGGCTGAGCTATTATGAGACCTGATTGGTCACGGCGGAGTATTATAGTCGTCCAATTAGGGCCAGTTATTAGCCGGTGGAGTGGAGGGGAGCTATTTCTTAAACTGATTATTGTAATTGCTCTAGGGCGGCTACGGTAAAGTGTAAACCGATGAAAGGCGCACTGTCGCAATTCTCTGCACCATGACCGTGGATGGCCAATCGTTTTTTTTTTTCGGCTAGTCTACCATATTTATATGTATATATGTGTGTACATATATATATATATATATATATATATATATATATATATATATATATATATATATATATTTAAATGACGTCTAACTCAAGAAAATAATCTCTATTTAAAAGGTGACCTATACTAGGGAAATACTCAAAAACACGTAATGATATTGATATTTTTCTGGCAATCTGCTTTTATAAGGCAGGTGTGGGTTCCATAATCTGTGTTTACTTAATTATTTACTTAACATAAACTGTAATCAATGTATGTATATCGTCTTTCCAAGATCTCGTTTTTACTAATTCACTTAATTAAACTAAATGATGTCATGTAGGATAATATACAAATATAATAATAGATTTTAGCGGATATCTCTCTTTAGTTAGGAGACATTATAAATTAAACTGCCGGTTTAATTATGAAGAATGTAAATTAATTTCATTATAAAAACTATTGACTATAACGGAGCATCAGTAATTAAAAATCCTGAGCCTGAATGGTCCATTAAGATTTTTCTTGGTTGCCACATAATATTAAATAAACTGTACCCATGAGTGTTAGGGATACGACTTGTCTGTTTTGCCTTAGTAGCCTTGGGTGCTCTCGTTGAAACCGCTGCCGCTGCTCGATGGTCTTAGGGGAGTTTCATTAGCTGTTTCGAATTCTCCGGCCTCTCCGGACTTTTCCTCCATACTGGCTAGGAACCCTCTTGAATGAACTGATCAGTTGGTCCGACTGCTTCCACATTTCAAGCTTGACTCACTGTCTTTCCTTCCCTCCAGCAAGTTCAATTTCTTTCTCTTTTTCCTTCTTGAAAATTATATTTTCTAGATATTCGAGTTTTCCTATAAGTTGATCTCATAGAAATTTAAGATATGAGTGTTCTTTTGAAAATTTGTTGTATTGACCTTGTTCTTGGCGACGTTAGTTTTGTAATATCTTGTTGGCAGGGTATCTCCCTTATGTTCATGATGCTTTTAGGCAGGGTTATCTGCCTTCACTTTTATGATAGCCTGTTGACATCTAACCTACCGTCGGCCTCCTCATATAGGGTACCCTTTACAAAAGATATCTATGAAGTTCAGCAAAGAAATTAAGCAGTAGTCACCTGTAGAGCAGAAATTTGAAGCTTTTCCCTAGATGATCGCCGTGAGGATGCCTAACTGGGAGCGTTAAGAAGACACTGTGTCAATGCTATCAGGCAGAGCTGGTAAGGACTTGTTATCAGAGGTGAAATGGTACAGAGGAAAATAATGCTTAAGTAATGGGTAGTACAGTTGGAAAAGAAAAAGGAAATGCCAAGAATCAGAAGAAAACGCAAAAATAATCCAAGAAAGGATGAAGTAGAGCGATGGAAGGAAGTCAGGAGTCCGTAATTGATAAGTCAGGAGGCCTATGGCCAGGAAGACCTGCAACATTAGTCTTCAAAGTTCATTCGGAGAACACCCGGGGACAGCTTACTGCACACAGTGTGGCAGAACTTCCTAAAATCTGGCATATATCCAACAATTTTATGCTCCCTTTTGAAGAATTTTTATTAAGGTCTGAATACAGCAGGATTCGCCGGATCCCACTGTTGTACCGACATGGACTTTGACTTGCTGTAGACTTCAACAGATGGCTCCAAAGTTGGATGGTCTGGTACCATCACTCAAAGTGTTCATATCAAAAATTCGCTTTAAGTGTCTTCCTGGCGCTGAGTTTTTGAAATTTTTAAACCAAAATAATATGGATTGTGTCTCATGTTATAAGTAATTAAATTTCATATTTTATCTTTCACAAATATGTATTGTTTGGCGATTTGGGACATATTAATGCATCTAAATTAACTTTAATGAGTTTAAAAAAGTTCTCCACTAACTTTTTTACGTTTTTTTATTCAGCATTTATCTGTCTATGAGGGTCAAGATAGAAGTCTAGCCCGAAGTTGTCCCCTTCCGATATTTTTAGTTTTATGTACAACTTTTATAAAAACGTAACTAATATCCAACTTCTCTTTTTAGCTGATCCAGCTGATACCAGTTTTATTTTATATTAAGAAGATAATTATATGACATAATCAACTCATCAAATAAGGAAACTATGGAGGAGATGTAAAAATATCTTGAATAAGTCATTTCTGAACGTACAAATTGCTCTGAAAATAAATAACCAGACCTTTTCTATACAATATAGTTTTTTTTTGCTAAAAATTTATAAATAATTGGAAATCAACCAGTCAGAAGATAGATTTCTTTAAAAGGTTTCTATTCGACTAAAGGGTTATGAACAACTGAAGTATTACGTAAATGTGCTGATTTTTAAACAGATTGGATGCCCAGAAGAGACGTTTACAGATTGTGCCGAGAGAATGAAGCGCAAGAAGACTAAGGAGTTACGTGCTAGTAGATGTGTTGAGGAGTTAGCATATGCAACTTAGATAATTATGCATCTTTTTGGGCAGACAGACGCATCTGTCATTATCTACCACACCGAAATAATATAGGCAAGGCTTCAGGCACCTCCAAGAAAACAGTTCTATTAAATATATATAAATATATTCGTGGATCTAGACCGATTTGTCCTTGAACCCGAGTGAGTCGATGGGAAGGCCACTGCCGATTGGTCTCAAAGGGACTGGTAATGAATCTGTGGGTAGCCCACCGCTGCACTATGGAAACCATCGTTTGTAGAAACGTGAGGTTGAATGACCTTTTAAATACATCAGTTTTCAAGTAAATAAAAAATCTTCATAAAACTGGTACTTCCAAAAAAAACAACTAGCATAGTAGCTTTCTTGGATATTTGTAACGCATGCATGCCACTCATTTGTAATTTTAATTTTCTTATATATTTCCAGACCACTGTGGTATAATCAAGGCGTGATAGTTTATTTATTGAAATTAATTGCTTAATTGATTGAATTAAGTAATTGAAAAGAGGGTTATAGAGAAACTCCTCGGGAACAAATAGTGCTTTGAAAAATGGCACTCGGTCAATTTTGGCACTTGTTCAGATCTTATTTTCGAGAACACCTGTTTTTATATTTGTTCAATTTCTGGGAAAAGTTATTATTTTGTTTGTATAAAATTGTTGTTATAGATACAAAAGCCTCAAATTAAGCCCCAAAACAAGTTTTTGCAATAATTACAAGCCCCTTAATAAAAGGTCCAAAATGGAAAATGTACAAAAAGTCCAGTGGCAATTTATTTAAAAAAATAAATATATTTGCTCGATCGCGCCTGCACTAGTAGAAGATAGGCAAATAAGATTTTCCCATAGGCACATAGGGCATTTTTCAATTCTTTAATAGCCCTCTGGTGGAGAATTAAATTGTACCTAATAATTTAAATCGATTATATTAGATTCTAGTAGTGCCTATGAACAATATAGAGCCATAATATAATCACCAAAATGGCACATAGGATATTTTCTCGTGACAATGACGATATGGTCTTTAATCGAGATTACTTAAAATAATCTTTAACTAACTAACTGTGATATGTTTAAATAAAAAACCAACATGAAGATACGGGGTAGAACTGTGATGTTATGCTAAAACTTCCAACTTCCTCTCTAGTCATTTCAGTAAAGTGTTTTGCGTAAAGTAGTCAACGCACCATTCAATGTTATAAATTATACAATACAGAAGGACTTGGACATCCTAACAATTTCAGACACAGCCATGAATTGTTACAATAACTACAACCAAAGACTAACTTGCAATATGAAGCCTCTGAGAGAAACACTAAAATGCTCTGGGATCACTTATTGCCCACCCGGGCGACTACGGAGGCTGAGGCAAAGAGATATGCTAAATTAATTTATTCTGCAGAGATAATACTCTGTATAAGCTGACGACAAATTTAAAATTGTGAAAGTTTTTCATGTTAATTCTTGTTAATGAATAAAAAATAATATTCGGCTTTATTTACTAAACCATTTTCAATAGTGGCGAAAAATAAACTATTGATGCGTATATTAAATAATGCATCTTTCGCATATTATCAGAGTTGATGTAATAGATATCAGTATTTATACCCGTTTGAAATATTATTTAAATCGCATGCGCGCTTTTATCTAGTACAATGCATACATAGCGGGCTAGGTCTAAAGTGTATAATTAACCCATATCAAAAAATATTATCTATCTACTTAGCGATATTGAGCAATAATGTATTCAAATCACGAAGACATTTCAATATCTGGTATCTTCTCATGCTTTCTTCTCATCGACTACAATAGCGGCGTGAGGAAGAAAGTTGGAACCCTGTTATCTGCGATGGCCGAGGAGGTGCGACCACACAGCAGACAGTCTCATGACGCAGGATTCTTATACAAACTACAATCAAATCAAAAGTGTGACAATTATAATAATATCGTCTCTATAAATAAATTATAGCGATTAATTATTAATAGCTCTAATCTTAGTGTTCCATTGTGCCCAAGAGCCTGTTTTGGAAGTCTGAATAGAAGTAGCGTGGTGTTAGATCTCCAAATGTGCAGAACATCTTTCTTCTCCCCAATGATAGACAAATAGTAAAATATTTGATACAACTTACTAATTGAGAAAGTATAGTCCAGTTGCGGTATTTTATTATTTTGAAATGAATCCTGAACGGACTCTCTCGACGTAATAATTAGAAGACAAATTGTAGAAACAAATTATATATGTTTTAGGAAAAATCCTTAATGTAGCTAAAAGTTGTTTTTTTTTCAGATTTAAATTGTGATTTTTTTTTGTTCTTGGAAAGCACAGTACGTTATAGCAATCAAAAATACAAAAAAAATTTTCATCATTCAACAATTTTTTGCACAAGTGGTTTTCGCTAGTTTCTATCTATATTATCAATTTCATGCAAAAACTTTTCGCTGATATTGCGAAAATGTAAAATCGCGTGTTTTCGAAAAATGGCCAGAACAAGTCCATAATGGCATTAGAGCGATTTTTCAAAACTCTATCTGTTCGCAAAGAGTTGCTCTACAGCCCTATTTTATATTCTATATTATTGAAATATATGTGAGGTTCTATTAAATACCTGGAAAAAACAGGTTTTTACATTTTTGATATCTCTAGTTCCCCCAGTGGCTTAGCGTGGGTAGTGCGAAGGGTCTTCCGACTAAGGAACCGTTTAAAGGGGGCGCCGAGATAGTTTTTAAAAAAGTTTTAGGCTCCGAAAATAAGATTTATTTTATTCGATTCAAGTCAACCATACGCTTAAGTTAGAACTGTAGAACAAAGTAATCAAGTAATCATGAAATAAAGTGTACAATAAGCAGATATAGATTTACAATGCCGATGGATACAATTAAATATCTCTACTTTCCTTTCAATACCAAGTAGTTTTGGTATCGGTACCGCTGATTCAATATTACTTTGGATATCTTAATGGTATCAAATATTTGATTTAAGTGCTTGAAAAAGAGCCGAAATCGATACTTTATCGGTATCGTATTTCCATGATCGCAGGTAATCTGGAATTGTGGCATTGTACGGCAGAGTCAATAATAGGATAATTGCCACGAGTGGAAGCTTGGGAGAAAGTTTAATTTTTCCGCTCCTTCTTTAACCTCCCTCCAATAAAAGTCATCAGTTTTGTAACAGTTCTTTAGGTAATATATTTCGAAATAAATGCCATCATCTCATTAGAGAAACTCGTTTTATTGACTGAATTAAGGTCAAAACTATCAAAAAGAAGAAATAAATATTTTTTACTTAACTTAAAAATAAACATTCGCTCGAAATTTATTATTTATTTAATTTAATTTCTATTTTTCTGAAATTGATTTATCTAATTTCTGCCACCTGGGGCAAGTGCCCTCTTTGTCCCCCCTAGTTCCGGTTCTGGGGGCGGCAATCTTCGCCACTGATCTCTTCAGATAACATTTACAGACGATATTGCCATTCTTCAATCCCGTGCTAATTCTTTAAAAGCCTCATCGACTCTTCAAATACTCCTTTTACAGACCAACCAGTGGTGCAACTGATAAAAGTTGATGAATCGAAATGCACACTTGTGACTTTTATCCTGCGCCGCAGTTTCTCCCAAAATCCCCATATTCAATAACATTCCATTGCCCAGATCTGACACAGTGCGATATCTTTTATTCATTTTACACAATAGACTCACAAGGAATCCACATTCTAGACTTAAAAGACAAGAACTTAACAGAAGATTCAGCCAGCTATAAAGAATATTAAGCAGGAGCTCCCATCTCTGAATCGACAACAAAAATTTAATTTATAAGATTATCCTAAGCGCTTTCTGGACCCTATGGACTTGAACTGACCTCGAACATCAAACATCCAAGTTAATTAAATGTCCCAAAATGGCCATATTTCTCGGTTTTTAGTTGTTTTTTTCCAAAAGTTGTTGATCGATTTTAATTGTTCGATTTTTTCGACTTTTTAAGCGCTATAACATACTGTTGGTGGTTTTCTCAAAACAGAAAAAAAATCCACTTTTCGGCACTTTTATGAATTGTTTTCATCAGGTTTCTTCATACCCTTTCTTTCTAAAGCCCTTTCTTTCTATTTTTCTCCTAATTATCACGCTGAGAAAGTCCTTCAGAATTTGTTTCAAAAACTGAATATTTTTTCGCTGTCAAACAGGACTAATAAACTACAAAACCAAAACATCTGGACACTTCGCAAATATTGTAAATGATTAAAAAAAAAAATAATAAATACAAATTAAAAAGCCCTTACAATGAAAAAAAGTGTGAATGCATTAGTGTGAAGTGATGACAACTTAGAAATATAAATAAATAGAAATAGAAAAAAACTTTATTCCGGGACATAGTCCCTTGGGAGTAACAGATATGAAGAAAACATTTAATTATTTCTTGTTAATTATCATATGTCATTATTATGCCATTATTATCATATCATAAGTCTTAATAATTATTTAATTATTAAGACATATAATATAGATCAGAAACAAAAAAAAGATATATATATATATTCTCATAGTATAATTCTCATAGAGTAATTCTCATATAATTTAAATTTTGTGTCCGATAAATATTTCTGCCAAATGTGGCACTATATTGTAGAACTTCAAGAAGTCAATTTTTTTATTTTGAGCATATCTGTTTGGTGTGTACTATAAATCACATTGGAAATATTTCTATTAAAATCAGAAAAAGGTAAAAAATAAACTCTGGGCGGCCGAAATGGACCCCTTTCGTCAGACCTGAAAACACTAAATTTAAGGGTACAAACACGCCTTATTCCTTTTTTATTAGGGTCGTTCTCTCAAAATTAGCCCTTCTACAAGGTGATTTTTATAAAAAATAAAATGTGAAATGTCTTCCTCAAATTATTTTTGTTTGTTCCCTAAAATATCTGCTACTAGAATCAATATCATTTTTGTGAGTTCTTGAATTGCTAATATTAAAAAAAAATGTAAATTGGAACTTTTTTATTAATGTCATTAAATATAATAATTTTTTTTGTTACCCCTTGGTAAGGAAAACCTACTTTTCTCTGTTCATTCCAGCGAGGAAACTGTAAGCCACTCTATTCATGAAGGTTTTCGTTTCTTTAAGATTATGTCTATAGGTCTATGTTACCTTGACATAGGAGTTTTATACTTTAAATTTCTTCTGAATGTTCCATATCTGTATTTAGCCCTAAGTATCTAATGTGCGTTACTACATTAGGTTATGAGTATCTTAGAACTTCTGTCATTTAAGAAAAATATTTTTCCCTTGTCGGCGTATGGCAAATAATTTATGGAGGACTTGGTTACAAATATGGCAACGTAAATGATTTTCCATCACACCTACACATAGATATCTTGTAATCGTGAGGATCATTATTGTCATCATTCAAACTACTCCTACACTTGTAAAAATATTAATCATTGAAAATATAACAGAAATATATTAGGGTCATTCTCATCAGACTTGTCATGTTTGAGTTTCCAGAACTGTAGATTTTCGCAAAGTTTAAGTAAAGTAACTTGATTTATATGTATATTTATTCCAGAACATATTTAAATTAAGTATCCAATTAAATCCAATGGGTTCGAAAAATATTAGAGCGTTTGCAGAACATTTTTGTGAATTAAAAAAAATGCAAAAAAAAATAATATTTACAATTAATAAAAAATTAATATTATTTTTTTTAACTAGATATATATATATATATATATATATATATATATATATATATATATATATATATATATATATATATTAGTAGGTATGTTACCAGCGTCTCAAATATGTTACTTTTACTGTGGTATGACCTCCTAACCATTGGAAATTTTTAAAATTTAAATATCATTATTTTTTCAAAATAGCATACTCGTACCTTCTAATTACTATTTTCAAATTGAGCTTGTATTTTTTTTTTTCATCAATGTATATCTATGAATGTTTTAGTGAATATCAAGGATAGTAACGTACTTCAGAATTTTGAATTTTAAAATTATAAATTTATTTTAAATGTAAATATTTTGGCCAGTCACTATTTACTAATGGTAGGTCTAATGGACTAATTTATTCACAAACGCGGAACCAGACTATACCTTACATTATTTAAACGCAGCTAGGGTATATTTAAACCAAGCTTGTCACTTAAACATAGTGCTTCTTTCTCAACAGTGTCACAAGCATTGAAAACTAGTGGAAGCTGAGCGAGGGGATTACAGCTGTAGACGCTCAGTACTTGAGAATTCGGCCATAGCCAGAACTCTAATATACATTTTTATAGGACTCGGGGTCACTGCCGTTTCAACCTTCTTCGAGAAAGATTATCGAGATGGATGGAGCTAGGCTTTGTGCTAAAGAATCAGAGTAAGGCTGAAATGAAATTTGGATGGTGTAGAGTCTGCTATGTTTTATCTAGTTTGAGTTGAGCTTGATATCTATCTAGGCTAATAAATTAGTCTATATATATATATATATATATATATATATATATATATATATATATATATGTATATATATATATATACATGATATATATATATATATATATATATATATATATATATATATATATATATATATATGTATATATATATATATATATATATATACATGATATATATATATATATATATATATATATATATATATATATATATATATATATATATATAAATAGGGATGCCATTGGGCAATCATTGAGGATGATTATCCCCAAATTAAGTAAGCTTATGAATACTTTTGAATTTCTTATCTTGTCCTTTCCAAGGGTCTGGTTTGTGGTTACCATTATTTAATAATTAACCAAGATAATGTTCCTACTTTTAAGTTTAATACTAATGTTAATCAAAGTTACTGCTATCTTAATGAAATATATTCAAATTAAATATGGGCATGGTTACTAAAGAACAACCTCCTTGCTAACATTTATCTTTATTCCTCAAAATTAAAACAACCAACTATTACAATAAAAGGTTAACCATGGAATGATTCAGCCTCGACTTAGCCATTAATTGTTTTAACATAAATTTCTTATCTGTACGAATTGGTGTTGATGGTTCCTCAGGCGAAGGCTTGAAGGCGATGGTTGAAGGTTTGCATCAGGCGGGATCAGTGTTCAGAGGGGAAGTCTTCCCTCAGCCTCGCTCAGTTCAGAAGTCCCTCTTTTTCACCTCTTTGCTTCTATCCCCATTTCTCTCTTGTTCTGCCTAAGTCGAAAACGTTGTTCATTGGCCGACTAGTTTTATAGAGGGAGGAAATTCTGGGATTTCATCGGATGGCTCCACCCCTTGTCCTGACAGCCAAGGGGACCATTATCCAACTAGTATAATTTAATCATACCTTTTCCAGCCTAAGAGGAACAGTTCTTAAAATTGATTAGGTGTTCCAGCTTTTGGCATTGTTGCAGTGTTAACTTCTCGGTAGGGTTTTTAAATTAACTTATCCCTTATCTCTTATGTGGTGACATCTGTCATCGCCTGTCAGTTACCCTTCTCGTCCCTTATTTGTTTTGTTCGCACCTTGTCTGTTTAAATTATATAACGATAATATTGTCCAATATCAATACATATTAAGTCTTAAACAAATTGGATGTTGATGTCATAATAGGGCTTGCTTACTAGAATAGAATATTGTAGAACTTTGGACTAAAAGGGAAGACGCGGTTTTTTCAAAAGTTTAGCCAAGATACTCGAATATTACTCTAAAGAGTATGAGGTTAAAATGAACTAGCGAACAGGGCCTCCCTGATCACATTAAGATGACTATTTGAGAAGTAATCAGAGAAAACCTGAAGAAAAAAGTATTAAAAGAAAATAAGATATTCTATAATGCCATGGATTCATATTGCCAAGGAGAAAATGACTACTATAGGGTTGCGATAGGATAACTCGATGTATAGTAGAATATTATAGAAATTGAAATTTAATAACTGTGTAACAGAATATTATGAAAGCAGTGCTTATCTCTCACGGATGACTAACTACTATTTAAATCTCTTGTTAAAATCTGTAAAACGTTTATTTACCGTTGCTGTGAATCCTGAAATGATAATTTTTAAAATTAGAATAGAACTCGTTGTGGCTAGGTTTTTTAAAAATTAGGCAGATATAAGAACTCTATGTCGCATCCAGTTTAGACCTAGTTCCTTTAATAAATGCCCCTGAAAGGCGCATTACTCACAAGGTCTAGACAGATTAATGTTGTTGCAATTAACAATAAATTACCACTGAACAGTTTATTGTTCACAGCGTACTGCTAATTGTACAATAATAGAACGCCCTATCTATTCTCGGCCGTCGGCCAGATATATAATTTAATACGTTTCAATCTAACTGCTGTCTTTTATGACTTTCTATAATAGTGTTCCTTTATGGCTTATTTATCTTTTGTCGATTCAAATAGGTTTTATTATGTAATTTTTTTCATTTTTTCCTGTTGCACAGTATTGCTTATAAAATAGTATCAAAACGTCAGGAATGTGTATGAAACAAAAAAAAAATATGGTAAATTAGCGATTTACTTTATTTTATCTCTTTTACCATGCTACACAAGAGAGGGAAGCATATTAAAAGAATTGGTAAAAAATTAAATATACCTATGTACATATAGGGGGTCGGCGTGATCGAGTGGGCTAAGGCGGTTGCTTAACTAAAGTTAAGCAACGTTGAGCGTAGTGAATACTTGGATGAGTGACCGCCAGAATTTGCTGACCAATCAATGGGGAAAGCCACGTAGACCGAGATTCTTCGGCTATTACTCTAGATTATCGTATTATGGATTTACGATGCCATCAATGAGGTCTTCGATGAGTTTAGGAACTTGTCCTATCTATAAGTAAGCCATAGATCTTTAAAAATCGCGCGACCAAAGATCTTTATGCTCTCTGGTGCCAACCAACTATATATATAATATATATATATATATATATATATATATATATATATATATATATATATATATATATACATGTGTGTGTGTATGTGTATGGGTCATTATCACTTAGTTTGGATCTTTGAAAATTACAGATCTGGACAGTTGAATTTTTTTTTTTAGAATTTTCGCGCTCAGAATTTTTTGTCGTTTTACTCATTTACTGCACTGCTAAATTGTAGAATATTGTGCTAGTTTGAAGTGTTTCATATTTTTAAATGTTGAGAAACATAGGTGTGTCGTCCTTTCCGTTACGGCGATAGTATTGTTGATATATTTTATTTTTTAAGCAGCATCCTTTAAAAAAAATAAAAACCATAAATTTACGAAACTTCTGATAAGTTTTCTTCCGATACAACCGTCTCCATTCAATTAGGTTTTTCTTTTTGGGTTGTTACAGAGTAGAAATTTCATCTTAAAATGGAAACATTTATTTAATGTTTACATCTGAAGCTTCTATTTGTTGCACTATTGTATAATAACTTGCAAATTTAATTTAATAAAAATGCAAAAACTGATTTTCACAAACATGAGTAACGGACGAGATAGTAAACAAAAATACTCATCACGTTCTTACAAGAAAATATTGACTGCCATAGACATAAAAACGTGAAGCTCTGTAAATCTGAGAAATTTCGGGCCAAGCATATAAAGAGGTGCAGTGGCGTACGCTGGGGATGTAGATCAAGGCGATATATGATGTACCAAAAAATATAATTTTCATGCACATCAACATAAGATTTGTATTTTGAGTAATATTTTGGGTAATTTAAACAATATTTTTCGATCCAATTATCATGTTTATCCTTAAAACTTACTCCAAATTTGGCGATTATAGACATTTCGGTGATTATTTGTTCAACTCCCCTCCCTCCTCCTTCCCCCAGATAAAAAATTAAATCCCCTCTGAAAACTCGTACGCCCCTGAAGAGGTGTAAGGGATCCAATTTTCTCCCTAACTTCCTCTCTCTGGTTAACGGAATGACCGTAACGGAATCGACGAATCTCAGGGACAGTTAAACTTTGAATTATAGCTCAGGATTTTAGATCATGATTAAATTGAACATGGAAACATTAAAAATTCCTAACGTTTATCAGCAATATAATCAGATTGTAGTTTAAAAAATAAGCGCGTTATTTAAACAAAAAAAAGAATTGCGTTTTGAATGCTGGAAATGACAATAACGGAATGGATAAAACTTAAAGTACTTAAATTTTCTAAAAATAATTTAGTACTGAAGGCTGTATTGTAGAGATTGTAATTTATTTAGATTCGAACAAATATCACATAGCTCACTTAATATTTCCAATATTGCTATAATTGACCTGTCAATATGGATTCAAAGTCTCTGGATAGCAAATCCAGGCATTACGTGTTAGTGGCCCGTATACTCATACAAGCGATTTCTGTCTTTCTGCAAAATGGATTTCGAAATCCCGTGGAAGGATTTTACTTAAACTATTAGAAAAAGAGTTTTTGAAACTCAGCAATCAGAGCAAACCTTTATCCATGGAAAAACTCTCATTTAGTAAAAAAAGCCAAATAGGCTGGTGAAAAAAATTTGAAGTTATAAGAGCGAAATGTGTGCCATTAAACCGAACCGAAGTAATTTATTCCAATCAAATCTCATTCAATGAAATTGTTTCATAATAAACAATTTCCCATTAATTATTTTATTTTAAATGATAAATAATAATAAGTAACAATATTGTGAAGTAAAGGACTGTAGATTAATTTAACGTTAGGATATTTTTCATCCCCGTTAACTAATTTAATAAAATAATATCCTAGCCTCGCTCGGTTCTCAGTCACTATTGTATATAAGGAATGAAATGAAAATCTTTATTACTTATCAATGACTTGTTGTAATATTTACACAAAAATATACAATTGCAGTCAACATGCAAATGTCTGTGAGGCTATTAATTTTACTATTTATAATTTCAGTTAAATCACGACATTTTTTCCCGACTATCAAATATTTTTATTTACTAGTGCAATATTATAAATTTTTTTTTTATCGTATTAAAGAAAATTGTATACATATGCGCCAGAACTAGGTTTTTCCATGGAGTTAAGCTTAATTTTTCCGCCCCTTTATTCACCCCTCTTCTCCGTTCAATATAAGCCAATATTTGTATAGCAATATTTTTGGTAATATATTTCGAAATAAATACCATCCTCTTTTAACTCTTACTCATTTTATTGATTGAATCGAGGTCAGAACAATCAAAAGCTGAAACAGATATTTTTAGTTAACCTAAAAATAAAATTTCGCTCGAAATTGGCCGCCCTCTGAATTATACCGCCCGTGGCAAATGTCCGTTTGCCGCTCCCCACCTCTCCAGTTCCAGCCCTGACACATGCTGTATAGAGTTGAGGAAAAGTATACTTTCTTTGGCGAATGTTTTAAAGACAAATGAAAACATATTTATATTCAGCTTAAATAAAAAAAAAAAAACCCATTCACCATTTTAAAAAGCGCTTTTTAACCTTTTTTGGTCACAATGCAAATCAATGAAATCCCACATTGAAATGCAAACTAAATAAGATTGCGAAAATTCGAACTCATGGGTAAACATTATTTTTCTTAGAAGAAATACTTTAAGGTTGTTCAGAGATATGCTGATTTGCAACGCTGATTTAACAACTCTATATATTTTCACTTAAGCCAATATGACAACTATGGAAATGTGATCCCTCGTTAGCTTACCCTATTATTCATTTATTGTAATTTCCAACTACCGTTTAGCTAAGGTTTCCGACTTCGAAAGCGTCAAAATCAACATGGATATGAAGTACAATATTTATCGAAACGTTAAAAGGCAAAGCACTGCATTTTCTTGTACCTTATGTTGTAATTATTGTAAAATGTTTGAAGTTACACCATTACAAACCATTCTTTATATCCTTGACTTAATTCATAATTTTCAGATTAGAAACGGTCTGTCGGAGTTTTAATCATAGTTTCCGCGTTTACTTTCCCTATATTCTTATGCAATCATTAGTAAAAGAATTAGTAAGGCTGTGATTTTTTTCTTGAATTGATTCGCATTCATTTTATTAACCCTCAAGTAGTCGCGAAGGCGATATGACCGCACTTTTTTCTGAGTGGCAGGAATTCATTATTTCTAATGGAAGTTCCCAACGTGCCCTCTGTATTTTCATGTCAAGCTATAAAACACACGATACCGCCACCGCAGGTTTTTCAGTCATCTGATCACTGATTTTTTTTTTTTTTATAGTATAATTACATAATCACATATTATTGAGTATAATTACAAATAATTTGTTCACATTCACGATTTTTGGAAGGAAATTTAACGCTGAATCGAATGGACACGGTCACGCATTTGCAGCTTTTATATTTTACGAGATATAAGCATCGGAATAGAAAATAAGAAAATTACGCTACTGTTTGTCGCTGCGCGGATATTGATGAGACTCCAAAAGACGTGTACCTGAGGTGTTAGAATTACTTAAACATGTTAGAATAACTATAAATGTTGAAACTTAGAACAGCTTCTGTCAAATTATTAGCATTCATATTTTTCAATTTTAATTAAAGAGTCAATAAAATAGAAAATAAGAGTCAACTGGTCGATATTCGTTAATCCATGATTTTTTTCTATCATCGCACAGAGATATGAATAATCCCTTATGGTGCGAAAAATCCTGATGTAGTTGTTATTCGAAATTTTCATACGGATTGCGATTTCATTTTGCTATATACTAGTTTGAAGTTATTTATAATAGTAATAAGAATAATGGCCTAATTTATCGAGAGCTTTATTCATTTTTTCAACATTTAATCTTGATCAATACTATCGGCAATATTTTTTTCTTGAATTATATAAAAAACAAATCGATCGGCAAGCGTGATCATTTAAATCCATGCAGAGCAAAGACAATAAAACAAAAATATAAAAAATTGTTTAAATTATCTAAAATATTTTTTTTCTCGGCTCATAGCGTGAATTGGTAAGAAACTTCGGACACATGCCTAATATTTTCGACCTAGTAACACCAAAAAAAGTTTCATTGAAATCGGTTATGCCACGTCCGTAGCCTCCTTTTGTTAAATACAACATTAAAAATATTAAAATGGTGGGGATGGTATATAAAAGTCGAGACCCCCAAAAAGCGATTTTCAAAAACTAACCCAACACAAAAACAAATTTTAAACTCTCTAACTCAACTTGGAGGAAGTGTACAGGTAAACAAAATCTTTAAAAAACTGCGAAAAAAACTGGCTAACGTCCCGAAATTATTGAATACTTTTACAGTATTTTTCTGCTTTTAAAACTACTTTACATACCGAATTTAAGCTCATTGGATCCAAGTGACCAAATGTAGTGGGGGAATATATATATATATATATATATATATATATATATATATATATATATATATATATATATATATATATATATATATATATATATATATATATATATATATATAGATAGATAAAAGAACTTTATTCTGGGACTAGGTCCCTTAAGAATAACATGAAGGAACCAATAAAACAGTAACATTATCTGGCCATAAGACTATAGAATACAGAACAACTAATTTTTACAATATCTTCTGTAAAATAAATAAGCAAATAAATAGGTTTTTTTTATCGAAAAAATATAATTGATTTGAGCAAAACAATAAAAAAGAGAAAAAACAAGAAAAAAGTAAAAAAAACAAAACAGAGAAAATGAAAAATACAAAAATAATGAATTGATTAGCAAAGTTTGTACATTATCCAAATCTATTATCCACTTCTGATCCAGATGTTAATCCTAAACTGAAATTTCGCAATTAGAGAGCATCATTTTGGAGAGAAAGAAGGTGTTGGAAAAGGAGGGATTTGAATGAGGATAGAGAAGAAGCATGGCGGATATTGGAAGGAAAGGAATTCCAAAGGGTAGAGGAGCGGGCGAGGAAGGAGCGTTCGAATGTTTTGGTTCTGTGGGAGGGAGTATGGAGGTCAGAAAGGCGAGATCTTGTTTCCAGTGCGTGGACCGAGGATTTGAATTGTAGGAGGCTGTAGATGTAGGAAGGATGGTGGGTGGTGATGGTTTGGTATAGAAAAGATCCGAGGAAATATTTTCTACGGTTGCAGGGGAAGAGCCACTCCAACTCCCCGTATATTCGAGAGGCCCCCGTATACCACACATCCGTAGTCAAAGTGGGGAAAGATAATAGAGGACACAAGGAGTTTGCGGGTAGGTTGTGGGAGAAGATGTCGAGAACGATGGAATAATTTATGGGTACTTATTGACCGTCGGCAATGTGGGGTTTCCAGGAAAGGGTTTGGTCGATAGTAATACCCAAGTTTTGGTTGAGGAGTTGAACGTGACGGGGTGATCACTTAGGATTAAAGTAGGAAAGGTGTCATTGGATATGACAATGGCCTGAGTTTTCATAGCGTTTAAACTTAATCTGTTCAGGTTTTCCCAGGCACTGATTCTATCTAGGTCTTCCTGGATACTGGCAAACGCTACTAATAGCTCAGACGGAGGAAAGGATAAATAGATTTGGAAGTCGTCGGCGTATAAGTGGTGGGAACAGTGGTGGATTGAATTAGGAAGATCATTTATATAGGTATTGAAAAGCAGTGGGGAAATACTCGAACCTTGGGCTACTCCTGAGGACAAGGTAAGAAAGGAAGATAGGGGTTGATTAGGAATGGTAACTGCTTGAGTCCGATCGGAAAGGAAAGATTTGAACCATTGGAATGGTTCAGATAGAATAGTCCAGGGAATCAAAAGCTTTAAAAAGTCAAGGAGTATTAATACAGTTAATTTTTTTCGGTCCATAGCAGTATGTATGTCAGTTGTGATTTTGACTAGCGCGGATTGTGTGGAGAAACTGGGACGGAAGCCGGATTGGAGAGGATCAAGTAGTTTGGACTTTTCAAGGAAGTTTGATATTTGTGATTGGACTATTCTTTCTAGAGGTTTGGAAAGGTTAGAGAGGATGGAAATTGGGCGATAGGAGATATAGGATTGAAGATTTTGTTAATAGGATGGACTAAGGCTTTTTTCCACGAGGTAGGAAATACTGAGTTTTGGAGGGAGAAATTATAAACGAAGAGAAGAACTGGAAGGATTTCGGGGAGCCATAATTTTAACAATTTAACAGGTATTCCATCAGGCCCAGTGGAATTGGTGTGAGATTTCATTATGGATGAAATAAGATCGCTAGGGGAGATGTAGGAAAAATAAAAATTATCAGAGTTGAATGATGGAACTAAGGAAAATCAGAAAGGAGGAGTTGGAGAAGTGTTAGAGGAGGCTGATAAAAAGTATGAATTTAATTCATCGGGCGAAACTGGGAAGACTGGTGAGGGAGAGGATTTACAAAGGGAGAGTTTGCGAAGGAGTTGCCATTTTGATTTAGCATTGGGAGCAGAGGAGAGGGCTTCATGATAGTGGTTGGATTTCGCTCTCCTAACAGTTGCCTGTGTCAAATTGCCTAAACGCTTGGTAGTCTTCTGCTAGCCTAGTGCGTCTAAAGCGTCTACGGGCTGCCTCACGCCTTCTTTGCATATCTTTAAGTTGTTGACACATCCAAGGAGCAGGCGGCCGACGGAAAGTAGAGGTTTTGAGTGGGGCATGGGTATCAAGGATGTGGATGAGATTAGAGGTGAGGGTATCGACCATGGAATCAATGGAAGAACAGGAATATATTTCATTCCACTGCAGCGTTTCAAGGTCAAAATATTTTCATGTGTGAGGGCGTCTAGGTTACGGAATGTTATGGTTTTAGGGAGGATCGTAGGAGTTTCGATATTGTAGGATATTTGGATTAAGCCGTGAGAGGACAGAAACGAGACAGGTAGTTGAGAAAAGGAAAGGAGATTACGTTCTGAATCGATGACATGCAGATCCAGCCAGGTTTCGGACCGGCAAGTGTGATGGGTGGGAGAAAATGGGACGATGAAGAGATGGAGGGAGAAAAAGAGATTTTCAAGGTAGAGTCTGTCGTTGGAATCAGATAGGAGATTGGTATTAAAATCACCGGAAATTATTATATTGTTGTAGAGAGGAACATAATTGTAGAGAGTTGATTCAAAGGATGAGTCGAAAGGAAACAGAGGAGGGCGATACACCACAGCGTGTAGGAGAGGATGTGCATTGGAGGAAATTTCAACGACAAGGAATTCAATATGAGGATGATCGGATGGGGATGAGGTATCTAGGATTCGGAATTTCAGGCTGTTATGAACATAAACCGACACCTCCACCAGTCCGGCCCATCCGGTCATGGCGGATAAAGGAATAATTAGGTAGGGAAACAGAAGAGGAAGGAATGTAGGGCTTTAGCCATGTTTCGGAGACTGCAATGGTATGGTAAAAGTTATGGTTAAAATACTGCAGAAATTCATCGTAATGAGCTGGTAAGGATTGGGAGTTAACGTGACAGGAGGTTAGGACACTAGATAGTATGGGAAATTAGACTGTATACAGTATTTAGCGGAAAGCTGCGAATAACAACGATGAGCTGTAGAATAAAATCTGAAAAAAAAGCGAATAATGAACGTAACAATTAAACAAAGAGATATATAATAAAGAAATGCATGAGAAGATAAAAAACGTACTTCTATTGAAGTAAAAAAAAAATAAAAAATATAGAAAAAATAAATTCGCCACGAAACATAGAACTTGGGGTCCATTGAGAGTTTCCAAATCCGACCGGTGGGTGGACGGGTGCCAAAACGTCAGCAGAACGTATCGAGGTCTTGAGCTTCGTCTATGTAAATTACGGAGTGGCCGTCATCCTTCCGGCAGCGCACTCTTCCGGCTGCAAACCAGACATATTTTAATTTTCCCGCTGCTCTCTTCTGTCGAGCGAGCCAGTACAGGCGTCTATTAGCGGGAGTCATTTCTTCCCCGTGATATATCCGGTGGGCATCGTTCTCTTGCCAGCCAATATCCCGGGTGGAGAAGTCCCTCTTTACTTTTCTCCACTGCACCAGCTCGTCCCGCACAGACTGCCTGACGAAACGGGCAATGACAGGCGGCGGTCGGGGGTCATCTTTTTTCGGTCTTCGGCGCTCTATCATGTCGAGATCCTCTATATTAATCTTGACACCGAGGCCGGCTCCCACGCTGGCAACCAGAGCCGCAGTAGTCTCCCCCGCGCGGATGTATATATATACATATATACAAGATATATCCGAAAGCTCAGTGTTCTAGGAATTACGAAACATATATAAAATGCACCCCTCCCCCTGAGATGACGGATTGGGGAAAATACGACTTAAAAATCTCCATTACAACGTAGTCCTAAAAACTATTATTCGTTCTTATTGTAGTTACGAGCTTCGATGGTTTCAATATTCAAATTCATTTAATTATTTTTGTGGCGATGGTAAGTTCTTCCTCATTATTTTGGAATATTCTAATGATTTTATATTAGTAATTTATAAAACAAAAAACCTTATGTTGGCACCATATAAATTTGTTGTACGCCAATAAAATTATAAATCGGTGGCTCAAAAAGTGATCCTGAATCACTATTTGGTTACAAAAAGATTCCAAAAATAGCAGTATCTCAAAACGACACTTGGCGTTGCGATGTCTATTGGCGTTGGTTATTTGTCGTAATTCCGGATGCGTTAGATTCAGAATTTTATTTTCTAAAATGTTAAATTATTTGACGCTTTAATTTCTAAAATTGACAGAGAACCATTTAAAAAATTTCAAGTAAAGTACCACTTCCGTTTTGCCAATTTTAATAAAAATGTAATATATTATTTCTATTAATATTTATTTTTGTATACCAATTTAAGACGTTTTGCATTATATTTTAATATAATGTTTGATGAAAAGCTATCATGAACTTCAAGTAAAGTACCACTGCCGGTGATCATGCAGTGACCAAAAAGGGAGGTGCACATCTAGATAGTTACAAAAATACCAAATACAAAATTGTGACTTTCTATGGCTGACCGTTTTTGAGTTTTGCGAGATACGAACGAACTTAAGAACGGAACGAACATATAGACGTCACGACGAAACTAGTCAAAATGAATTCAGAGATGGTCAAAATGGATATTTGGGTTTAAATCTAAAAACCGAAAATTTTCGAGATTGGAATACTTCCTTTACTGCGTACAAGGAATTAAAATAAATAAAATATCAGAAAAGACTGAATATGCTTCATAATTATCCGTGTCATAATTTGACCTTTGAAGAGCCTATAACGAAAATAACAAAATTTCATTGATAAAAATCAGTTTCCATTTATTGCTTTATTAAATTAAATCACATTTACAAAATTTTGACGTTTCGGGATCCTATCATCAGACTGCACTTTGACTTAGTTTTAATTGGGTTTCATTTTGTTGATGCCAATTCTCTTGCAATGTTTTTTTGAAGTTGACCATATTCAACGTATGTATATGTATTTCTCCACTATTTCACATAGTGGACCTCATGACCAGTTACAAACAAGTGAAGAACAGTTACAAAGCTGTGGGGGTTCATGACGAGAGGAAATAATATTCTTATATCTATTATATTATTAAAAATATTTATGTATTTATGAATAATTAAAGTATTTATCTTTTAACATATTTCTATACTATGAGCAACCCTTATAATGTAATAGCCTCAATAAATTTTTCTTTTGTATTTCTAACGTACCTTTTTTGCTTTCCAATGGCAACTCATGAAAAACAGTATTAACACTCTCAGAAACAATCAAATTAATTGTTTTCATTATGATTCATTACCATTTCTAAATGTCTTTCATTTAAGTTGTACCTCCTTGTAAGTAGGTATATGCTCCAGATTACTCCCAGCGACTCCATTTGGGTCAAATGAGCTGAATTTCGATATGTATAGCTGTTTTCTAGAGAGAACAATGGCATAGAAGTGGAGATAAATTTCAGTACTTCCCACGCAGAACGCCGCAATTACCGGACCCAAATACAACTAGTGGCCGAGATAGGAATAATTGATCTCTTATGAGGAATTATTTAACACAATTTTAATTGTTAGTTTAGTGGCAATATTATTTATTCGATTTTTTCATGAATGACCGACGAATTTGTAAATAAAACAACGATTTAATTGGAAATGTTCAAAAATTGCAATTTTTTGCAGAAAACGTTCTAAATGTGCAAATTCGTGCAGCAACTCCAAAACGTTCAATTTACAACTAGTGTTAATTGATAGTCCTTTCCATGATTCGAATTTCTACCCAGGTTTGGTTAAATTTTAAACTTAAAAAAAAAAGATACAATTGGAAGAAAACCCGGTCTTCAGTTTTGACAAAACCGACGTTTTTATATCCCCGGAACTTCCGGAGAAAATTGCTTGCCCAATGGAAAAAAATTGTATTATTGTTATTTACTAGCCAAATGGTATAATACTTTGAGAAAAAAAAATCAATAGTCAATGTTTGTAGAAGGAAACCTAATTAAAATTAAAACAATTAATATTATAACGAGAACTTTATAAACAAATAATTAATCGATTGGCTTATATAAATCTATATCGAATCTTTGTTGGCTAGGAACATAGAAAAGTTGAAAAAGGAGCAAAAAGTGCAATATCTTTAAATTGCCTGAAACGATGAGGCGGAGTTTTACTGGAATGAAATAAACAAAAACGCCTATCCATGGCACTCAAACATTGAAAACGTTTGATACTTAGATTTAATTTAGCTATTTATCAGGTAATATTTATTCTAACTTTTTTTTTATTTTTTTTTTCGCATTATGTGTACTTTTGATCGACGCGACGCTCGTTATTTCAAGTGCAGTAAACATCAAAAAGATTGTATTTGTGTGAAAATAGGTAATTTTAGATCGGAGACTGGGTATTTTAATGAAAAGATAGTGGAAACCCTGTAGCAGTGTCCTTCAGTTAGTTTAGTGGTGTGTATCTATTTGTGTTTTTCGATTTATATAACTATGGATATAGTGCAATTAACTAGGAACTTAGGAATCGTTAACTCGAAGTTCAAGGGAATGGCATCGAGTTATGTATACTTCGAGTTAAAAAAAGTTTTGAGTTAGAGAGGTTGGCTTTTAGACATTTCGAGTTACAGAGGTAATATTTAATGCTACCGAGTTATAATAATATAGCATTCACGCTCATACTTTTCTCACAAATATACATAAAATCAAGATTGTGGCTCTTTTTAAAATAATTTTTTGCCCAACAATGTTAAAATCAAATTAAAAAAAAAAAACAAAGAAACTTTATAGTGCAGAAAAAAAAAATTAAAAGTTCATATACGTCCCATAAGTTTCTGATTCGGCCGAAACCAGAACAGAATCTGAAATTCGGTTTCGGTTTCGGCTGAAAATTTTGTTTCGGCCGGTTACTATTTCGGCCGGAGTAGCCTTTGGACGGCATTTCTAAAATGTAAACATTTTTCAGCAATATTTTAACCTATTTTCAATTCGAAATTGGGAGATGACTGAAGAATTTTAATAAGGTTTCAATAATGTTTCTGTAAAAAAAAAAAAGTTCAGGTGCTCTTAGAACATTCACAATATATACAACCAAAAGGTTATTTTTTAGTATGAATTTTCATACCTTATATTTTAACGGGTCAATCCGCAGGCATGATATAAATACATTTTTTTCCTTTCAATTTAACTATTTACAAAACAATAATAAATGTATTTCTTCAAGCTGACGAGGAAGCAGTTGATAATGTTGTATAGTTTCTAATAGCTATAGAATAGTTTAATCCGTCACAGTTCCAGAATGACCCGCCCAAGAGGGTTGCGGCAATAGATGGTTGAATAAGAACGCTGCAATAGTAAATAGAGCACTGCGGTGACTGAATGAGATACCTCAAGGACAGCCCAGGGCGTTTAATAATCTTGTACTTCTAATAGCCAGCAAACAGGCGTAACAATTATTCTTCAATAAGATGCAGTAGATAGGACACTTATTGATCGCCAGGGCCTTATCATTGACCAAATGTTTTATTTATGCTCACGCTGATCGGGACAGTAAGCTAGATGGATGGTCATCCGCTGGCCGCGCTCTGGAATGCCCAGGTCGAGGTCCCGACCCGGTAGCCAAGGACTGCAGCGGTATCCGGCATCTCTACTGCCCTTCGTATCCATCTCCTGCTTAGCGGGAGAATCTTACTTGCATCGGGAAATGGATAAGCATTCGAATATTCTTCGAAAGAATTTCCAGGAATCACCTGATCATCGAAACGGCTTTATAATACTAAACCTTAGTCGAATTGACGAAGTCGACCAAATGATTTTTGGTAATACTTTTAGAGAAACTGTCTGAAGGTTCAACTCTTACCAGGGCTTCTCCGAACTTGAACCACTAAAAGCCGAAGGGAAACTTCGCCCTTCTGTTCATAACGAGCTATGTCTAAACAAAATATACATCGTCAATTTGACGAAGGTTTAGTAATAAAATTAAAAATATTATCGTCATTTTGATTGAAGTTTAGTTACGATGATTGCAAGAAGGTTTGGTAATTGATTTATTATTATTATTAATAATTTATTTTCCATAATTGCCGTAATCATCTTTCACAAATTTTATTTATGTTTTAATTCAAATTTTAGATTATTACTTGCGTTGTTTTTCTTAATGATTAATTTGATTTATTAATTTGATTGGTTCGTTTCGTAGTTCGAATTATTATATTGATCTGCAACAATTTTTACCGGTCTATAGCGAAGCCACAAGAAAGGTAATGAGTTTAGCCTGACCGTTAGTATGTATGAAACGATTTTTTGAGAGAACGGCTCAACCGATTTTCAAGTTAGATGTTTCAAATTATTCGTTGCGGTCTCGTGTATGTTTTGAAACATTTTGAGCGCAAAATACTAAATAAATGTATTAAATATTAAAAGAAATGTTTGAGGGTATGTAACCATTTTTGTGAGAATTGCTCAACCGATTTTCAAGTTTTCTAGGTCAGATCACTCGTGATCCCATGAAACATTTTGAGCTCAAAATGCTGAAAAAATGATAGTATTAAATGTTCTTAATTTGTCCGTTTGAGGGTATATAACGATTTTTTGAGCGAAGTGCATAACCGATTTTTAAATTTCTATGGCTCAAATTACTCACTTGCAAATACACTCCGTCCCATTCATCCGTCCCCTACACTCTGTCCCAGAGAGCTTCTTGCATCTGAACATACAGATCACATAAACAAAATAAATTAATGTATTGAGTAAAAAAGATTCTTCATTTTCGTTTGGGTGTGGAAGGCACCTGACTACAACACCAAGTTTCGATATTCCTAAGGGTCAATGCGCTTAAGCAGATATGCAAGTGCATCCAATCCCATAGCACGAATGGGGTTGTACGATACAGATAGGTTTTTATTTTTATTAAATTAATAAGAATCGTTGTCTCGTGCCAGCTACCCGATCTGTAGTTTGCTTGTTGAAATAAATTTGAATTGGTGAAATTTCATCAACTGATATTTAAACCAGCTATTTTATCGTGTAGCGTCATGTAATTATTTTCTTGCAACGCTAAAAGTAGTTATAAGAATACAATTATAAGATGATAATTAATAATAATAAAATGAAATACTTTTTTTTAACACCATTCAAATTTGTATTCACTTGTTCTTAGTTCTAGGCTTATTCATAATTTCATAATGTAAGTATATCGGTGGTATATTCTTCAAATTCAAACATTAAAAATGTTAATTTGTTTCTATTGCTTCCTTTATTACGCTCTGAATTGATAGTCTAGTAGTCGATACGAAAATAGTTTTGTAATAACGCCTATAATCCAGACGCCATAGAGTATATATCCTCGTTTTTTGAAATAAAATGCCAATGGACTTTCTCAGTTTAATAATTAGGAGAAAAATATTAGAAACGAATTGTATATGCTTTAGATAAAATGGTGAAAAAAAATTCATGAAGTTCCAGAAAAGTGTTTTTTTAGGTTAAACATGTGAAATTTTTTTTAAATAAAAAAAAAAATAGTGCGGAATTTTGTTTTTAAATACGGAAAGAAATGAGTTGTTAACAAATGAAGTCGGGCAACAACTTGCTTTGCCTTTAGCAACAAAAAATTAAAAACCGCAAAATATGGCCATTTTTGGTTATTTTTTTACAGATCTTGTAATTATTTCAGGAATTTATTTTGGGGTTGCAGTAGTGGCTTTTGTTAGTTCTTATCTATACTAAAAATGTTATGCAAATAAAATTATAACTTTTCCCGGAAATTGAGAAAATTGTGAAAACATATGTTCTCGAAAAAAAATTTGAACAAGGGCCAAAATGGTCCTAAAGCCATTTTTTTCAAAGCGTTATTTGTTTCCGAGGAGTTTCTCTATAAACCTGTTTTCATGAAATATATATAATATTTGATTAAATACCTAAAAAACGCGTTTGATTATAGAACCCTTTCTTGCTGCGGCCGCTTATGGAGAGATAGCGTCAGAGAAGTAAGAAAGAAGTTGCTACATACCGATTTTACCTAAAATATAGACAATATGTTTCTACTATTTATCTCCTGATTATCGCGTTGGGAAAGTCTATTGGGAATTAATTTCAACAAATAAATTGTCGCGCCTGGACTATGTTACATTGAGGTTTATTATTCTAGGATTAATACTTTTCCTTGAAAAATAAGCTAAATCCGACACATTCCTAAATTAAATAGAGGTTAGACGATCCTGACATTTCCCTGTGCCTCCGGTAGTTGAAGTTGCCGTAAGAACTATTCCTATGTCCAAATAACTCAAATTAAAATCATAGAACTGGTAACTGACTCCAGAAAAATGCAGTGATTTAATGAGGATATTGAAATTCCTAAGTGATTTTATAGGAAATAGGAGTCAATATTTTTTTATTACTGAAAAATAAGTTTAAATTACCTTATACGCAGTATATCAGCTTATAAAACACTGATATTATCATAAATATATCATATCATAAATATGAATGATGCTCTGGAATAATTTTTCATATATTTTGTTTGAGATATTTGAAAATATTTATTTAATAAAAAAAAAAAAATATATATATATTTTAGTTTACTTTAATATAATTTATATATGATAACATAAAAATTTTAAGGCTATTTAAATATATATATATATATATATATATATATATATATATATATATATATATATATATATATATATATATTTAAATAGCCTTAAAATTTTTATGTTATCATATATAAATTATATTAAAGTAAACTAAAATATGTAGGCATGTGCCGATTTTTTTTTTCTTCATTAGATATTTTATTTTAGGTTAAGTATAGGTAAACCTTTATATAGATAACAATACTTTCATATCCAATGATATGTATAATGTGCTTATACAGAATGGTTGTGTGCAATTTGTATTAATATATAATACAGGATCTTTAAGTCAATAGAATTAGTAAAACATGTGAAATCAAAGAGCCATCATAAATGTCTTACAAACAACTATATATTTGTAATTATCATTACAAATAACTGACGAAATGTTTACGAAAATTAAACTCAAAACAATGAACATCACTATTGTCACTTTAATCACAAAATTTGGCACATTATAATTAATAAAGACTCAATCAAGCGTCAAGGCGATTCAATCAGTTAAAAAAAAAACAGAATTTACGTTGTTAATTTATATCTTGTAAAAAAAAGTAAATAAGAAGAAGGATTATAAATAGGGATAACATATAAAATATAAAAACACTATAATGTGAGATCTGACCTAATATTGGGATATTACCTAATTAACAGAATGATCATCCCTGACTATCCTCTAAAATTAACACTAAGTTTAATATGAACATTTGATATTAAGCATAATGAATAATTGATGGTAAATTATCGAATGCGCTGTTTATCATGGAATTATTTCGTTCTTTTTGTTGCATTATTGAATTTTTTTTTATGATATTGCAATAAACAATGCAATTAAAAAATAATAATGACCGAGTTCTGATTATTTATTTCATATTAATTATAATGCATACTTACATCGCATATTTATGGTATTCAAAAAATAACGTTAAAGTAAACATATTGGATTTTTTGAATGCTGGGATTTCTTCAGCTCAGTTTAAAGGACCGCCACCGTATTGCGTAAAGCGTCACTTTACTCTGGAGCACGGCTAGCCCAACTTCCGCCAATCAGAATCGAAACAGTTATCTAAATCGAAAAATATCCGAGAGCCGTAATGAGCGTAAGTAAGGAGGCAGCCATTACCGGGCTAATGAGTAGCTCCAAAGGGCCGGTACCGCCTTATGTAAATGTTATCGCCACCGCCCCCGGAATCCGCCTCTAATGGAGTCCTCGTTTGCCTCGTCCTGGGAACCCAGGCCCTGTCCGAATACTTCTTGTACTCTGTCACCGTTCCTCCGGCCTTCTTGTCTCCTAGCGTTGTGAATATTGTCATATTTTATATGATGGACGAGACTTTGGCTTCTGAAACATTAGATAAAAAACTCAAATAGAAGATTATTTATAGATTATTATTTGCATATTCCAAAAAAAGTCTAAAGTCTCTCAAACAGCAGTTTAGTACCAGCCTGTCAATGTTTTGCCGTAGTAGGAATGAAAAGGAAAAATTCTTATTTGTAATAGTATTACATACCAACCAGACTGAGATAGTTCATCTTTCGTAAATAGTTCAACATGTACGATTATTTATTGTGTTCAAAACATTATTTGTCGTGATCATGTAGTTGGAAGTACATATCTATTGAATCGTCTGTTATTGGGGCGATATTAATAAAATATGAAAATTAAATATTAATTTTGAAGTGTGACCATGCACTCATTCTCATATGTTACCAATGATGATCCATTTCGCAAAACCACCAAGGATTAAAAAAGTATTTAAAAATGCTTGACCAATCTATGACCTGTTTTCAAGACCTAGGATTTTTTTATAAAAAGCCATATGTTTAATACTGGCAATTCTCAAAAAAATGGTTTCTAGCTTCAATGTAGGAGGAATAAAAATGGTTATTAAAACTAATCCAAAACAATTTTTTACTTTAAATTTATTGATTTAGTTGTAATTGATTCCGATATAAAAAAAAAAAAAACACGTTAGACCGTTTATCGCTTACGTGCTTAGTCATAAGAAAATCTAGAATAATCATCACTCAATTTTCTTTTCATACCTTGTCTTTCATCGCTCAATAATAAATTTTAAAATAAATATGTATTATAAAAATATGCAATAAATACGAGCGAAATTTAAAATATCTAAACGCAATTCTATTGGTTACACCGCAGTATGAGGTCAAATTTCAAGCATAACTACTTCGTATGGTTGCTGGGTACTTTCTTTAAGTGATCGACGATAAATTGAATTATATCTCGGTTTCTTTCATTAATTATTTTGTAAAATCATTAATTAAAATGACTGAAAGAGGATTTGTTAAAGCTCAGTCGAATAATCTTACAAGTATAGATGGAATTATGATGTCGTTTTTTTTTTTTCTTCAAATACAGATTTTACAGCAACTGAATTTAAAGGAGTAAAAACTACAAAATAATTTTGTAATGATTAATTCAGTTTTGAAGTTCTTTTAATATACAATTTCCAGTATTAATTTGGAAAACTAAACATAACCTATATATAAAGAAAAAATAATTTTATCAAAAAGTGCAGTCAAGTATACGAATACGAATTATTTCATTGTGTAAATAGGTGCATATCTTTCAGTTATTAGAGTATAATACAATTAGAATTATTATATTTAATATTGCTGTTATGGATCTCAACGAGAATCTTATGGTGATTCATTATTTTGTATTCCATATAATTTTCTGAATCCTCTTTTAACTAAAATGAAGAAAAAAATGCTATTTATATTCGCATATAAACATTGATATGGAAATATATATTCCACAAATAAAAAATATGAACTGATAACAATTCATCAAATCAGTTGACATCCGCATGATGGTAAATAAGGATCAATCTAATTAGATTAATTCATCAAAAGCCCGATCAAAACTTTTTTAAGCTCGTCATACTTTTTTTAGCATAAATCAACAAAATTGTAAATTCGATCGTAAAGGAAACGATGAATTCATTATAATGAGTTCAAAACAATGCAAACTAGTTATTGGAGTTACTTTATCTCTTCTCTTGGCTTTACACCACTTTTCTCGTATAGTTAGAATCTTTGGGAACGAGGAATAATACTTTATCTGCTGCACTTTTCGATGTAGGCTTGCACATAGGCTCAAGGCATATAGGCACAGGGCAATGAAGGTTTTTGCTCTTGTTCTATGGTTTTACAAATCACAGAATTAGATCAAATTTAGCAAGTTTGAGAGGAAACAATACGAAGTAGTTTAATTAGATTTTCTGATATGAAAAGTTACGCCACAAAAACCCCGAGAAAAAGGCGCGTTTGGATAGCCAAAATATCTTGCCCAAAGGAATTATTTTATTTTAAATTTAATAGGAATATTTTTATGAACGATTCCGTGTTATACGTAACTTTTTATTTAAGGTATTTTCAAAAATCATGCATATACCCTATTGTTATACAATGTTGAATATTGTTCCATAGTGTAGACGTCTCAGAAGGCGAGGTCTCCAGTTATTCTCTTTGAGCTTCCTCCATCCGAATTATTTTTTATTATCATGACGTGACTTACAGAGAAAGTGTTTTTTTGGAGATTTTTCTTACGGTACCTTTTTTTGAGGCAAACGACTTATCCCGAATATACCTAATATCGTGTCAAGAAAAAATATTTATCGAAGAGCTGGCCCAAAAATATAAAGTGTTCATAATTATAATATAACTGCAACCCTTACAAGCATCCTGCCCAAAAATGTCACGCATCCACCAACGAAAAAGAAACACTAAGGGGCACAATATTACCCGCACCTCAAGTCTGAGGTTCCAATTTCCCTTTTTTGATAAAATTGTATTTAGCTCATTTGGTGATTGGAGGACCGCAAATTGGAAATTGGTAGTATATCACTAATTTATAAAAATAGTCATTACTATTGAAATATCAAGCACTATTAAGTCAAAAACGAAATGGGGTTCCACATCGTCCCTACCATGCCCAACTATCAACTATAAAATGCGATTTTCATATTCGTCACTTTGAAACCACTAGGCGAGGCACTTTTTGTAGCAAAGTAAAAAAAACCTAATCCCCAAAGGAAACAAGGGGTCAACACCTGAGGATCAGGAATTCAAGACGTGCGATGCGTGTCTTAAATAGTGCATTTCTAAGTAACGAATATGGAACCGTATTTTTTCACATTCGATAGTTGGGCATTCTAGAGATGATATTAGTACCTCTTCATATATATATATGTATATATATATATATATATATATATATATATATATATATATATATATATATATTTTTTTTTTTTTTTTTTTTTTTTTACATTGGTAAATCCTCAACATTTCGTTTGAAAAACTATTTTAAAAATTATGTATAAGTTCAACAGTTCAGCTATCAATGAATAACAATAACAAAACCCTGTATCTATTAATTTTATAGAGTGGGATTGAGCCAAATCGGATGCTCTGGGCTATTTTCGATTTCCTTTTGATTCTGTACAATCCCGATTACTGTTGCAGCTAGCAATGCACCGCCTCTGTTTAGTTATTTGAGTGGTGTCCGAATTCATAAAAGGAAGTTGACTTTGAGGCGAAAGTATCCAAATTGGCAGATACCTATGCACAAAAACAAGGAAGAATTTCATTTTAATTGAATGTTTCGTACGCCATAACAGTATGCTAAAATGAAGTTTAATTAAGATAAATTAAGTTTAATTTATTAAGTTACATTATGTTTAATTTATAAAAATAAATTGGAAGAGGAGTATCCCACTCTTACTACAGCCTTAAGAATATTTCCTTCTCCCTTTTTCTGCTTCATCTAGAGTAAGGAGATCAGAGGAAACTGATTAAAAGTTATTTGAAGAGGACGATTGGTCAACAAAAGTCAAGAAATCTCAGTATAATCTCCATAGAATGCAAACGAGCTGCTTCCATAAACTATGAGGAGATCATAGACATTTTTGCTGCAAAAAAATTTCGGAAAGTGAAATTTTAATGTTATTTGTACATGTTCTTCATTTTTATATTCAATTTGTTTGAAGCACCCAAGAAGAAGCAATATGATGGGATAGGTACAATGCATCATTAGAGAGCCAGTCACTTTTTTTGCTTCAACGCAGTTTTCAAAGTTTTCTGTTTCTGGTGAACTAAATGCACTCATTTTGTATATGTTTCCTTCTAAAAAAAGCATTCATAATTTTCATAACGATTATAACTACCATAGGAGTCATGCACTTTGGTGGATATAAATAAAACTTTGTTGTTTTTGAAAAAATCTTAAAATCTGCCATAATTTTAGTGGTTTTATTGAAGGTGGTTTATTGAATTAAGCTTAGAGTTTGTGATAATCTTGTCTTGTTAAAAGTGAGTCTGTATATTTTCTTTCTTTATTTATTTTTATTCCGTTTTCAATGTTTTGAACTGTTTCTATTCATAAACCAGGCTTCTTTATTTATTTTTTTCTCAGTTCATAGCATTAAATAATTTCTTATAAAATTATACTCGTACTGCATTATAGAAACATTGTAAGCATTTTTACCGTTTCAACTCTCCTACTAAAAATATTAGACCATTTACATTTATTATTTTCACGATGGAAGAACGAAACTAAACTGCAATAACAACAACTCAAAGCCTGAGGTTTCCCTGGACTCCGGTGGGCGCATCTGATATACTATGCTGCACAACAAACTATCCATCAATCAGGCAACAGAAAGACTTTAGGTTGTACGATGTAGGATTATCGCTTACGCATCATCATTTTGAAGTGACTTGAAATTCGCCAACGGAGTTTATATATGAAAGATGCCAACTATCGATTAACTGGGTGTACGAGTGTACAGCATGTTACTTGCTTTACCTATTAAAACCTACCGTATGAAAATTCATACTGAAAAATAACCTTTTGTTTATGTCCCAAGAGACATTACCCAGAGACATTATTGGAATCTTTGATGTTCACTTGATTATCACAATTCCTCTGTTACTATCCAGATATCGAAGTGTAAAGAGGATAAATATTGTTACAAATCGTTCACATTTTAGAAATTTCGCTCAAAGCCTTTCCTTAGTTACAAAAAGTACTAAAGATTATTTTTTCATGATAAGGTAAGTCGGGGTAAGTGCATACCTAGGGATTTATTTCAAATTTATTTTGTTGGGAGAGTTGCTATCTATGGAAATTGGAGTTAAATAGGATAGGGATTAGTTTTTAAACTTCGAAACTGCTATTGAGATGCGGGGCTGCTCAGATCTGCAAAAACGCAAAAAAGTTAGATATTTAGTAGCTTCACTTTCTTTACTATGTTTTAGTGCAATGTATTTCAAAATAACTAATCTTGTAGAAGATTGAATTTCTTATAAGATTCATACAAAATATTTGTGATTATTCTCAACAGACGCCCAGGAATATTGAAATAACAATTCTAGAGAAAGTGTAATTTTTTTTTTTTAGATTTCCTCAGT
Organism: Rhaphigaster nebulosa; assembly: GCA_948150685.1. NCBI lineage: Eukaryota > Metazoa > Arthropoda > Insecta > Hemiptera > Pentatomidae > Rhaphigaster > Rhaphigaster nebulosa. The sequence continues at coordinate 176,513,517 of OX411306.1, forward strand.
AACTCGCTCACAAGTGGACTTTAGGTAAAACATTGACAATTAATTTTAAAAAACGTTAAATTTCCTGCATGCCAATTAAACGCAAACAATTAGATATTTTGTGGTCTCGCTAATGAATAATAAGTAATCTTTTTGATGATTGAATTTTCTACAAGATTCATACACAATATTTGTAATTACTCTCAACAGACACCAAGAAATGTAAAACTATTACTTGGCGTATGTTGAGAGTAATTATTTGTACAAATATGTTGTATGAATCTTGTAAGAAATTTAATTTAATGTACTAAATTGCTCTTAAAAATAGTTATTTGGATAAAACCACAAAATATCTAACTTTTGGGTTTTTTAACATTTTGCAGATTTGTACGGCTCCGGATCTCAGTAGCTATTCCGCATTTAAAATAATAATGCGCATAAAATTTATTTTATTTATTTAAAATTGATTATAAAGAAGTTTTACCTAAAATGCACTGGAAGCGAGTTACTGAGGAAAATCTGAAAAAAGTGACGAAAACGACGAATTCGTTGAACTACAAAATTTGATTGCAACCGATCTAGGATGGATTCATATTTCCAGTCCATATGGTGAGAGTAATTTTGGCCTGTATATTCAAAAAATTTATTGAAATCAGACAGAATTTTTTGTTGGCCAAAAAAAAAAAAAAATCGACACGATTCAACCGTTTATTCGTTCAAATGGCTCCTGATTTATGACCAATTTTTTTAAATTTAAATAAAAAATTCCTCTTTTCCCAAGCTTATTGACCCGTAATAGAAAAAAGTATGTAACTCTTGTACGCATTCCCGTCTATTAAAACTTCCAAAAGCTTAATGTTCTTCAGAACATTGGGTTATTGAAGCCTCAAATTTTCAATCTTACCCCGTTTTATCGAGGATAGTGTATAATTCACGTTTTTTACGTTCTTTATTTCATATCAAACTAATATTGTTTTCCGAACAATCTCACATTAGGTAGTTTTGGAGAGATGGTCTTAGGATACAAATTGGAAACAAAATCATATTTTTTACAATAATTGAATTTATTTTTCTTTTACCCAAATCCAATCTTATGAAATTTTGTTATGCGCTTACCCGGGTTTGCCTTATATTAATTTTTAAATTCTCAAATTTATTGGTCCAGCTGTAAAACAAAATTATGGTTTTCCAATAATTGATGTTATTTTTTAATTAACAGGTGTATCTTCACCTATTAGTTTGATGATTTTCGTAGTGAAATATTTTTAAAATAACTTTTTCCATCTTCTTTTATTGCTGGCTAAGTATGAAGACAAAGCCATGGTGTATAAAAATTCATACACTAACAAATTATATCAACAAAATGTAAAGACGATTTATAGAGTGTTGTTGTTGGAAAAATTTGAACATTGGATGATGAGATTATATATCAGGCTTTCATGAGTTAATATCTTACTATATATAAGAAACTAATATTGTTAGTAGGAAGTAATAGGAAGGTAAGACGTTGTTGAATATTGACTAACTTTTTTTTTATAAGCAAACAGAAAGAAGTCTGAGCCCGAAGTCAATTTTTAATGGACGATAATTAAATTGTTAACAATAATATAATTTAAGCAGGGATAATATAATCATCAGGGAACGTTTTTAATGTGCTTGTTGAGAGTACAACCAGCATATTCCTTACTAATTTCTATTTATCTGGATTTCAATATCGTCGACAGGCTAGGGAGGTGGAAACGATATGAAAAAAATAGTACAAGAAATGCTAAAATATACATTTTAAATACAGGTTATAATTATATATGTTAAATATTGACTTAATTGTTTTTTTAAGTGTTCAGAAATAAGTCTAAGTAAGGCCGATGTATATTTTTACTGCACGATAATTAAATTGTTTGCAATAATATAATGTTCTCCTAATCACAGATGGACGTTTTTTATTCAATGTGTCGTAACTTTATCGCCAGATAAAGGTTACATGCCATCAAAAAAATATAGCATACCATCATGTTAAACCATGAAAAAGTAAATTTATAAACCACAAATCTAATGATCCTGAACGACTACGGTGTAACTTTTTATGACCTCTTGCTCAACAACCGCTCTCAATGACAAGCTAGTATATAACGTATACTTGGTTAGCTAGATTTTGAAGTGGATAATTACTTCAGTTGGAACGACGATATCTAGTAATTAGCATAATCAAATAAATGTGAGCTGAAGCTAATCAGAATGATCCGATGGCAAGCAATAAATCTCGCTAAGCCGGAGCAATAGGTCTACCTGGCGGCATGTAGGTAGCTTTGCTTGGTGATTGCGGCTCTGGAGTTTGCAGTTATCCATCTCCTCAGCCACTTTCATTAACATGAGTAGCATACATTCATAAAAGAACCAGCGCTCTCCACTGCTTGGGAAAACTTCTTATCCCCTGTTTCATGCTTGGAGTTTCAGACTAAGAAAAAGTTATTAACGGCCAGGATATTTCGTGTCGTGCCAATATCAGTTCTGGTTGATTTTGAAACAGTTTCGCTCGAATGGATGTTGAAATGACTTTCTTAGATTAGAGCGGTTATGATATGATTCCAACTTCACGGTGCGTTATCAACATTACTTTACATGCAGATCTTCACATGCCATCAATTAACTAACACATACGGAACCTGTAACAACGATTTCACGACTAACTATATGGACATAGCTCACTCATGAAGTCATGGTGACAACTCTCATGCCCGGCAACACCGGCAGTAAGTAGAGGAGGCTGTAAAGGAGTTGGCTGAGAGATCTTGACTAACTATATAATCCACAGCATCAAGACAGGAAGAGATTGGGTATAATGGGAGACTGATGCAGGCTGTCTCCATTTATGATTTTGAATTTTTGAAGAGGCAAGGTTCTCTTAATATCATTTTTGTCTCTTGTAATATCTATTCTTGGCAATATTTTCCCACAAAAAAATAAGATTCTGTCGGATAAAACTTTTGAGACAACCTGTCCCGACTGCGGGTTGCTTGTTACAAAAATTTTGGTTGGCCATCTTGAGTTATTTGGTGGGAAAAAAGATATTTATTAAAAAAAATAGCATTGAGTATAATAAAATCAATACATATTTAAGACTAATTTAGACGTTAAAATAGTAATTTAAGAAAATTATTATTAATTATCCTGTTTTAGCCGAGTCACTTTCGAGCGCACTCTCATGATTTTGAAATATATAAAAGTTATTTGACCCAAGAGGCACATGAGTCATGAACCGACTTTTAACATTCTTTACATCGGATCCATTTTTCCTGATCTTTACCCATAGAAAACGGTTCAAGTCATCATCGTTCTTTTCTTGACTAATTGAAATTCTCGTCCCTTCATCTTTTACTTCCTTTCTTATTTTTTGCATGCTCATTATTTCCAATTGCTTTTATAAATATACATTTAATCGATTTTTTTATTTGATTTATTTATTTCTGCTGAGACATCTATGGAAGCTGCTTGCGTTGCCCCTAACACAAGTTACTGGCAAAGATCACCTTTAATTTTTTTTTTTTTCAAATAAATATAAAATATGTTTTATAAAAATTAGATTAATATGAACTATCAACAAATGCAACGAGTTGAGGATGCTCGTACGTTTTCTTTAATGTGTCTTTACTTTTGCTTCTGTTCTTCCTCTATTTTCACGTTTTTTTCTTTTTTTAGTTATCCTCAAAGATTTAAAATATCATAACTGTTAGATCTTATTGTATGCAGTTTTAACATTGAATCTCTTTCATCTATATTCATATATAATTTTTATTTATGCATATACATGGAAGAGATACAGATATTCTCTGAATTACTAAATATTAATATGTTCTTTATAAAGAAGCAGTATTTTAAAATTACATAATGTTAAGGTTTCAATTTAATTTTCTTCAAGCTTCATTGAACAGCGTTGTTAGGAAAGATCTAAAAAACGAGAATCGTGTGTATTTATTTAATTTTTTCATTATATTTTCTTACTACCGAAGATAAAGTGCAATATTAAAAGGGTGGATATTAATGTAATTCATAAGGGACGGAGGTCTTGGCAGCATAACGAATCATAACAGGAGTTACTTTGAATTCCTGGCCACAGCAAAAATATAAGTTGGACTTATCTTCGTTCGGATCTCCTCATGAATACTCATGACTTCGATTCGAATATTTCTTATAAATCCTTTTAGATCTGTTTCTCGGTTCATGGAAGACCACTCGTGTGTCGCCCAATGTCCGGCACACTCCTCCATTGCCTGCAAATGAGAAAAGAGAAAAAAAAGTTGCCGGAGAGGCCAATGGAACCTTATAATTTCTCCTTCTTGAATATTTAAAGGCTGCCACGGAGCGGTTACGAATGCCTTCAGGATCTAAATGCCAAAGAAAGCTGCGGATGGGACAAATAGTTTTTTTTCCCATTCAAAACTGAAAGTGTGTGAAGTGGAACAGTTTGGATCCTCGTCCTCTTTCACCATCCGTTAGTGAGACGGTAAATAACTTATTTGTGTAAACATGTCATTTATTTTCAAACTATGATAACCGCTTATTCGATTAATAGTGGCATAAGAAATTTATTTTTTATTATAGACAATAAACGCCGAATGTGGTGTATGCTGGCATGACTGGTTGGTTGTTTTAAAATTAAAGTGTAAAAACTGTTGGTTTTCAACGACTTTGTAGTTTTTCGTTATATAATATAACACTTTTCGTTACATAACATAACACGATGTTATTATTATCGCATATATTAATAACAAGTGTGTTGAACCCTTATTAGAAAAGTACATATTAGTTTATACCACATGAGTAACATACAAATGTGGCACAGAGTAATTGATTACTTTTGCCTTACCCGTGCGTCAAATAGTGAGTTCAATTATTTATGCAATGGTATTACCGCGTCACTATCAACTTCTCTGAGTTTTTATAACAGTAATTTATAAGCTTAATTATTTTGGTAAAATATTTATTTTTTTTTTCTCTGTTACTATGATCCTCTGATTTCACTTTCCACAGACAAAAATTTTTCATCAAGAGCGTAAAAAGTATATTTAAATAATAGGTATGAAGTGCCGAAATTCGGAATAAAAAACAAAAAAATAAATTTATTTACTCGTTTTATGTACGAGAAGAAAATTTGAATAGCTGAATGTTAAAAGGGCCATTCTCCAATTACTTCGAGTATAAGAGATATTTTCGTTATTGATCCATGGCTTCGTTGAATGAAGAAATTATCGTTCTCCGTGATAACAAATGATTATAGTAACCGTCGTTAATAAACAAAAAACTGATATATCTGAATAATTAAGCTCATTAATTACTAATTTAAAAAATGTATATAAACAATTAATCTCTTTAAGAACTACTTAACGCAAGGATATGACAAAAGTAATCAACTCCTTTGTGCCACATTTACATGTCACTCATGATGCCTAAATTTCAACAGCGGTTACGCCAAATTTACTAATATATACTTTAATAACAAATGTTCAACAAGTTGATGAGTTCGAAATAATGCATAACAAATTATAATAAGAATCCATTAAATTAATCAATAACTGACTATTAAATATGTAATATATATTCATGCCATCAGTTAATACCAAAGTATTTTTATTACTTCTTAGTATATTTATATAATATTTAGTTGGAAATAACTTTTAATAACATAAATTTTCAAGCTGACAGCACGAACAGGATGAAATAACAAGGAAATGTGTTCGGTTAGTTTAATTTATCCTTATTATGATTTATCATGCAGTAGCTGGCAGATGCTAAGGTATTGGGCACTGATTATTGAAATATTTATTAAATTTATCTGTAACGATTATTTTTCGATTTACCCTCTCCTTGTGATGCGTCGAAGTCTGCCCGTTTCGAGTTTTCTTCTTTGCTTAATTGAATTCGGTTCAATATTTTCATGATATCTATTTAAGTGAATTTGCATGGATAAACGAAACAATCACAACTAAAAAATCTGGCTCAGTTAATTTTTGGATTTACTCAAAATATGATTTACAATTTAGTTTATTCTGACCGCTTAGATCTAATACGTAAGGTTTTGTGGTAAAAGTAATCAACAATATTTTTGGCATAAAAGTTGGTTTCTATTTACCTGTGCCTGAACCAAAATCACGCTTTATTATTGACAGAATTGTGAAATTGTCAATAATGATTAGTCAGTTATTGATGATTCCAGAATTAATGAAGCATAAATTTATTTCAGGCACAGGCGAATAGAAAAACCTTTTTATTTTCACTAAAATGCAGTTTATAAATTTTACCCCCACACCGACAATCAAAACAGCGTTTTATTCGAATCCAAACTGACTGCTTCATACTTCACAAGTCCTATTAAAGAATGTTTTTTGGGAAAAACTGAGAGTCCTCAGAAACAGAAAAAGACGATGAAGGAACAATATCCCGGTAGTTTAGGCCTACAGGAAGTTTTGGCGAAGTTCTGTAGATATGCTCATTCATGTTTTTTTGGGATACTGATTACGAATTGTAACTTCGTAACCTCAATATTTTTCCGAAAATATAAAAAAATCAAAAAAGCTAAAATAATTATTCTTTTTTTCAGAACGTCTTTAAAACTTTCCACCGAGACCCTTAGCTCAAAAAACTAATTTGGAAGGATCCAAAAAACCAATATACTTTTTCAAGTTACGCAATACCTTTTCTGGTGCCCAGTTGACTGGACCCCATTTGGCCATGCTCCTAAACGATGGACCGGACGAAAAAAAATTATTGAGTACAAAAATTCAAGGAATTTACTGCTGTTTTATTTAATATAGGTTGATGTTGATGGTTTTCATGCTAGTGAGAAAAAATGATGAAAAGATGCTTTCGTTAAGCGTTTTTACATTTTTTTAAAATATTTCCGGGAAAAACTTAAGGTAACAATGTTGAATTTTGTTTCTTTTTTTTCGTTGTTGAATATTGTTAATAATAACAAAAATAAATGACAACATATCACAAAATTATTGTCATACATTTTAATGCAAAAGTTAACGTTAACTTTGGCTCTGCATGTCATTGTTAATTGCTTCAAAATTTGGATAATATGATGATAATCTTAAGTAATACACTTGATTAATACATTTTAAGATTATACTGAAAAACTAATATGAAACAATTAAATAAGAGAGGGGTATATGATCTTTATAACCAGGTATAAGATAGGTTGAATGCAATATTGTCAACAATTTCATTCAAATAATGATGAATATTAACAAAAAATATTATTGAAACGCTCATTTCGCAAATTAATAATTTGATATTTAAAACATATATATATATATATATATATATATATATATATATATATATTAAAAACTCGTCGAATAGCAACAGTAAACGTCAAAATTGTCAGGCGGAGAAAATTATGCCCGAGAGCACATGTAGTCTCAGACGGACAGAGATTAATTTGTAAGAGTTTTTAAAATCATTGAGTGAGTAATATTATTATTTATCATTTGATATTAATAAACATTACAAATATTGACCCATAATAATTATTTTTTAGGAGTGATAAGCTGTTTTTATTGTTAAATATTGCGATATGCCACATCCAAGTGGCATACAATAGTGGCTGATGTAACCATTAATACCAAAATTATTGATAAAAAAAGTTAAATATTAGCAAAATTAAAGTTGAATAAACTGGCATATAATGAATAATTATAATAATATACTAAATTAATCAATGAACGACTTCTAAATGTTTTATAGAACTGAATAGTTGGTTGTATTATCGTACAAGCACTTGTACAACTTCACCGTATATATTTATTTAGCTATTTATATAATATTTAGTTGGAAACCCTTTCCAATAGCTTATAAATTTTCTTGTTGACAGCTCAAACAGGATAAAAAAACTAGGAACTATGTTATTCATATTACATAACTTAAATAATAGCGAATTAAAGAAAATTAAAATGAAAGTTTAAATAAAATAAAATATCATAAACACGGCCTTATTTAATATTAAATAAAATATTCGCCTAATTTTGAAAGTATCTTGAACTAATCTATTCCGAAAATCAGTGTTCATTACAAGGCCTTCCCTTTTTTGTGGATCTTAATAACCATTTGATGTTTATTTATTAAGTTCATGCAACCTATTGCATTCATTTATAACACCTTTTAATCGAGGAGGTATGTCCTTCAGTTCACTTGCTCTTTTTTTTTCACATAAATATATATGATGTTTCACAGACCACAATATACATATGCATGGTCGTCTTATTGCCCTGTCGTACACAAAAGACTGTGTGAACACCCCCTCCTACCGTATAACTCAGCAGAGACTATTGTGAACACGTACGTATAATATCATAGATTTATTTTTTTAAGTTATAAATATACCTCTTACATACTGCTTCATTGTCGAACAATAGCTCACTGGAACAACTCCTATTCCCACGGTGTTAGCTCCAATGAGAAGGCATTAGCTGTTGGTTGCGCATATCCCCTAAGGGGTTGCTATCTTGCCTTTCCCTTCCTGCGGTTTTCACATTTTCGCAGCTGCATTAGAAAAAAAAAACTTCTGACAGTATTGCATGGACCTATTCATGAACTCCTACCATATTTATTTTTATTTATATCTTTGTTCTTATGTCACCATTAAATTTAATAGAATGCCATATAAAACCGCTTTTTTAATCAGAAACATATTTCAGACCCAACATCGGTGGAAAAAGATCAAATGACAACTTGTTTGGGTTTTTTACTTACTACCGCTACTCGGTAAGGAAATTATTGCAATCGGGTCAAAGTTTCGATGTTCTGAAGAACCCCCTGAGCTGAAATAAAGCATTTTCCACCGTTGGTCTTTGTATCTGTGCCACCATTATCTGTTGAACGGCTGATTTCGTTGCTCATTTTTTTGTTATATACGGTTTTGTCCCCCCATGCCTCTGTACCAAATCGGGCACTCTTTGCAGCTGCGCAATATTCAAAAAACGTTTTTATTTATAGACTGTTGCGCAAAAAAGCACTAATGATTTTTATGGAACTTGCCAAAAGTCTTCTAATTAAAGCATTCTGACTATTCGTATATAAGGTACATCCCCGAGAAAAAGCAGGAAAAAAGTTATGACAAAAAGAATGTTTTATTTGTCCATAACTCGAAAAGAATGCATTTCGTGGTAATTTTTTGTATATTATGTACAATATTATATTATATTTCCTCAAAAACAAAAAAAAAAAAATCATTAAAATCAGTCCAGAATCAGCAGAGATGTAGCGTTTTGGACTTTGTACTTATGTTATAAATTATTCTGCACACGTTCCTATGGACAGCGGTCCTCTTTTGTTTAGTTTTTGGATAAATCGAAAACAATACATTTTCTGGAATATTATAGACGTGCATTTTAACGATAATTTGGTTGTTTACAAAATTAGAAAAATAAAAAAAATTAGTTGGACCAATAAAAGGAATATATTGCAAACATTTTTTGTATTTTACTTTAATCCAAAGCGGTAAGGAAAGTCATGTGATTGGACACACGAGATATTTCCAATCTAACTCTTCAAATGCCAAATACATAATTGGAAATAAGTAGACAGGACGGACAGCACTAGTGGGAAAATCAGTAAGGATCATTGAGCCAATCCCTATAGAGCCCCATTTCGAATTCCAGGGCTAAGTCTTGGAAATCGATGAAAATATTTTTCACCCTAAACTACCTCTTACACTGCCGACATTATGTAAGCAATATTATATAACGTGCTAATTCATCACACGCATCAATATTAGTGTTACCATACACCCCTCAGACGGTCAATATATTGACGAAATTCGATATTGACTCAGTAATATTGACCTTGTAAGGTTGTTTATAGCTAAGACATCGTTCAATATTTCGACGTCAGAGCTATCAATTAATGATTTAGACTTGGCGTCTTTATGATTCAAAACACTAAAGCCAAAATCTGAATGGTGACAATTACCATTCCCACCTAAAAAAAAATGTCCCAGTCTAAGATAGAAAACTTATTTTCTATTGTGCTATAAAATGATGTTGTAGAGAAATAACAGCCATCAAATGAAACGATGCCCAGATTAAAAAAAGTGGTATATTTAAAAAAAAATATTTCTCTCTTTTTCAGGTGGTTTGTTACACACTAGATAAAAAAAATAATCAATTATTACTTTTTTTTCTAGTGTGTACCAAGTTTAGTTTTGATAAAAATACTTGAAATGTATAGTAAACATAACTAAACTTAAGTCGATAAATATCTTACGTATACATGCTCAAGTGCCAAAATAGCAGAAAATGTGATTTCATATAAATAATTTTTAAACATTTTTCTGGGAAGGAACCCTCTCTTGGTAAGGGCCTCCTTTAAAGTCCCTAGCCGAGAGCTGGCCAAAGCCATTCCTGACATCAATGAAAGCCTGATGCGAATATCTTGAAAATTACTATCAGGTTTTACATTCCATTAAAATTCATACGCCAGTTCGATTATGGTTTCGTTCATATCTCATGCTATTATATCATTCACAATTATCATACTTATTCCTTGGTCTTATAATATAATACTGCACAAAATTTCTGAAGAAACTTATTATCCGTTAGATACGTTATTCCGAAATCCGGATGATCCAGAACGATTTTTAAAAAATCGTTTTTCCTTTAAATTAAGAGAGTTAATTAATGAAAATTAATTTCTCGTCCGTAGCATATGATTTCGTTGAGTTTTAATTTAAATTTCGCATAGAAGCGTGAAAAGGCCATTCCTGCCAATGTATTACTGATTAGTAGCGGATCAAGGAATTCATTTTGGGGAAGCCCATTGCTGGAGTCTGGGGTTGGCATAGCAACTGAGGGATTCTCTCCCGAGAAATCAAAACTGCGTTTTTTTATACCATTTGAAGCAGTCAACTGGAACGATTAGAAATTCAGGTTTGAATTTTTATTTTTCAATAAAGAAAATTGGTTTTTAGGGGTGAAATTACATTTATATTTTTTTTTGACACATGCTTACATTTAGTCGCTGAAATATTTTTTAACCCATTCATAACGAATAAAACAATTTCTAGTAGTTATGGCCCATCATTCACATAGGCGTCGCCAGGAACCAATACGAAAAACATGGCAATCTCGATTCAACTGACAGATTGTTGGCTATATGGTGTGTTGCATTGATGTTAGCGTTTCTTTTTAACACTAATTATCCCTCAAAGCCCTGCAAAATGCTATGCGTCGAGTGTGAGAAAAGGGAATATGTGCATTTGGTGCAAAATTATCGCTAACAGATGGCTTGAATGTTTCAATATGAGAAATAAAATATAATTGTTTTCCTGTGTCGACGGGCACAGCACCTACGTTACTTTGGACTAATATTCGACAGAAGGATAATCTGAGGCCCACACGTCAAAACGAAAAGAAACTCTAAACAAATTACTGAAATTTACTACACTACCTTTTTTTTCAAATCGTCAAAACTGAAAATTAGGCTGAAACCAATTACATACACATACCTACTTAAACCCATATGCAATTACGCCTTACAGATTTACGGTTTAGCAAAGAAGCCTCACAAAAAATTCAATTTTTAAATCCCAAGTTTAAGACTAATAGCAGAAGCTCCTTGGTACGCAAACAACAAAACTCTACATTAGTGACTTACAACAACCAACTATCTACCAAAATATAGTACGTTTTATTCTTGTATTCATAATAACTTTCACGGACATTACAATAGACTGATAAACGATATTTTTACAGCTGACATGGCCATAAGGAGAAGACTAAAAAGGAGTTAGATGAGAGATCTCCTTTCCTGAATTTAAGGACTAATTCAATACTGAGAAGAGGTGCTGCTGAGTACTGTCCTTCCTCATGCCTATCATTCCACGTATATCTTTTATCCCCATAACATTTGTTTTTGTCACTCTTCAGCCAAAAGAATTGGCTTGCATTAACATAATATTTTTTTTATGTCTTATGCTTAATACCATTTTGTAATTGTTCGATTCAGATATTATTTATATAATGTATATTATAAAATATATAAATTAAATTAAATTAAAAACTGTACATCCACTTATATTTAACATTATATTTCATTAATCATTTCTGTTTTTACAATTATTATGACGTATCCTATTTTTTTTTTATTTATAGGGGTTTAACATACTATCCTATCCTATTAAGGCAAACAGGATGTGTTATCCTAAAGGTTACTAACCTACTCTAAGTAGTAAACAACTAACTCTAACCTACAAGTAAATAAGAGTGGGAAGATCGAGATTCATTATTTGGCGTCACCATGAAAAAAATATTGCTCGACCTGCCGGATTCGAACCGGCGCTGTAGCAGTCTCGAGATAGCTGAGGTGACGCCTTTACACTCTTGACCACCACGACCTCTAATCTATCGCAGCTCTTTTTTTTTTCTTTTTTTATTGGGGTTTAATGTCCTTACCTATCCTATTACGGCATACAGGACGGGTTATACTACAGGTTACCAACCTATCCTGGATTATGTCCACTATACCTATCCACGGGTTTATGTCTTATGCTTAATACCATTTTGTAATTGTTCGATTCAGATATTATTTATATAATGTATATTATAAAATATATAAATTAAATTAAATTAAAAACTGTACATCCACTTATATTTAACATTATATTTCATTAATCATTTCTGTTTTTACAATTATTATGACGTATCCTATTTTTTTTTTATTTATAGGGGTTTAACATACTATCCTATCCTATTAAGGCAAACAGGATGTGTTATCCTAAAGGTTACCAACCTACTCTAAGTAGTAAACAACTAACTCTAACCTACAAGTAAATAAGAGTGGGAAGATCGAGATTCATTATTTGGCGTCACCATGAAAAAATATTGCTCGACCTGCCGGATTCGAACCGGCGCTGTAGCAGTCTCGAGATAGCTGAGGTGACGCCTTTACACTCTTGACCACCACGACCTCTAATCTATCGCAGCTCTTTTTTTTTTCTTTTTTTATTGGGGTTTAATGTCCTTTCCTATCCTATTACGGCATACAGGACGGGTTATACTACAGGTTACCAACCTATCCTGACCACAGTGGGAAGATCGAGATTCATTACGTGGGGCCGACACGAAATAAATTTCAATCCGCCCAGGCCGGATTCGAACCGGCGCGCCGTAGCAGTCTCGAGACTGCCTTAACACTCTCGGCCACCACGGCCTCTAATCTATCGCATCTATGTAAAGAATATTTATTCATATAAGAACTATTATTTGTTATTCATAACTAATTTATTTACCAAATAGGTACATCTCGGATTTCCCCTCGGACCTTTTACCCGCTAACACAACGATGATTGTTTTAGTAATTAATGATATTATTTTGTCTTAGAATTTATTAGTTTTATTTTACCCTTGAATTCATCTTGTCATCATCATTTGATGTTCGTTACTAATATCTATGGTATTTAAAATTTTTATTTATATATTTCGCCAGTAAAATTACTTGGTATACATCGCGTATTTTCATGTTTTACAGATTGTCAGATTACATCAGAAAAGTTTACATAATGGATTTTTTTGGTTCATGAAACTAAATCCAAAGGAAATAAGTTGCCAAGTCCGAATGATCTAATGCTGAGCTGAGTATGGAATGAAAACTGCTCGATACACAAACCCGTACCGTATTAGATTTCTCGTGTAAGTTGCATAAATGAATAAATTGAATAAACTCAGCTGTAGGATTTAAATTTAGCCACGAGATTCTCTATGCTGGACAATTATTGCATTTTAGGTGAATTATAATCTTTGGACGAAAGTTTAGTCCATGCAACGAGGCAACTTAATGCTAATATTATGCGGTTTGTTTAGCCATGTGCTGTTCGTTTAAAATCTTCTGTTATTGCTGAAGTGAAATTTATGTTAGGTTCGAATGAAAGGTTTATTTGTAAAGAAAGTTTTGATATTTCCTTAAAGTAAAACTTCATTAGGCGCTACATAGAGGCAACTGAATGCTTAGGATGACTTTGGTGAATTGGAAGTTGTCAGTGTTAGTAAGTTCTTCTTGCTCCTAAAAGCAATAGAATTTTCGTCTAACATTAAATCAATTTTTGCAAGTATATAAATGAAAACTATTTACTAGGAAATTTCCTGTTAAAAGAGTATATATAGGTAAAATACAATACAAAGAGAGAGTGAGACGGGAGAAAGGGGGAGACGGAGAGAGAGAATATAATAAACGATATTGTATTTATAAATAATCAAAGGTAGAATAATAAGACTAAAGCAATTGGACAATCTCAGTAAACAACTTTTTTTTAGCTATAAATAGAACCTACAAAAAAACATGACCTATCGTATGAGTAATGAAAAGCCCAATTTTCAAACACGTTTTTGTGGTATTAAATCGAATATCATCTATATTTCATGAAAATAGGGTTGTAAAATAACTCTTTACGACCAAATAGAGTTTTGAAAAAACGCTTTAGGACATAGTTCAAGTCGTTTTTCTAGAACGACTTTTATTACATTGTCTCGTTTTCCGCGAAACATTATCATTATTTTTGCATGTAATTTATATTGCACTTAGGCAACCCTAAACTCTTTAATTTAATATTCCAAACGTGTTCTACAACAATTACAAGACCTGTAATTAAATGCCCAAAAATGGACATATTTCGCGGTTTTTAATTCTTTTTTTTGCGTAAAATTGTTGACCGACTATAGTTCAAAACTTTTTTTATTTTTTTCAATCAAAAATTGTTCACTTCTTAAACGTGAAAAAAAAAACTTTTCGGCACTTTTACGAAAAAAATTTCACCAGGCTGCTACATACCGATTTTATCTCAAATAAATATAATTAATTTTTACAATTTTCCCCCTAATTATCACGTTGAGAAAATCGATTGGAGATTTATTTAAAAAAAATTAACTATCGGGCCTGGACTTACAAGCTAACTAACTAGCGATGTTTAAAAATCTAGGCGTCCCGTTTTTTAGATTCTTAAAGGCGACTTTATAAATTTAGAAATGATTAACTGCCGAATTCGCAAGCGAACAAAATAGACAGCTAGTGGTAGCAATTATTTATCACTCATCTATAGACACTCTTCATTATGTAACTACAATGCAAGATATTTCGCCAACTATATTAATGCAAATTTCCAATCAGATTTCACAAATAGGTGGATTGCTGTTGTTCGGTGTGTCAACATGACCAATATTATGTTCTTTACGCATAACTTGAGCAGCCACTCGCTAACTGTGAGCTTCTTCTCCAAATGATATGTAACGAACGTTAAAAATTTATTCATCAGCATTTACAATTTATATTTATATAATTGATTTAATTTATCTGTAATCCTCAGTGTGAATCTGTGCATGACTTCCTGTTGTTCACTGCAACTTATATTATGAATGCGTACTATAAAATTCTAACATGACTTATTTATTTTTAGTTATATTTTAATATTTATCAAAACGTCAAAAAGTTATATCATAAACGCGTGTAAAGTTATATGTTCTATTTTTTTTATTTTAAAGGAATCTAAAGATTCTTCCTTAGATTAGTTTAAAAAAAAATTCCGTATTCAAAAAACCTCAGATAACTACAATTTAAACTTTTCTTTCCATTAAGTGTTTTATTTTCCTTGAAAATTCGTGAGACAAATATTAAATCTCAACATATCTCCTTGCTTAGCCCCTTATTACTTTTAGGAAGATAAAAGTTGATTTTTTTTTAAGTTTTTGTAATTACAAATAATAACCACTATTTCTATTGCCCGATACTCGTAAAAAATATATATTTTTTTGTATGAACATTTTATGGTTTATGCTGGGAGTGGTTTTGATGCCTTATATGAATAAATAATATTGTTTCTAGAAGCTTTAAAATTTAGCTATTGAGCGAGCACACGGTTATTCTCAAGTGATGTTACATAAATAATTTAAGTAAATTGATTTTCCTCTCTACATATTTAATTTATAACTGTTAATAAATTGATAACTAATAAATTTAGTTACCGAGCTAAGAATGCTACTCAAATGGCAGACAGATGAAATGTTTTCTACACAATTTTTATTAATTCATTTTTTTTTTGTAGTTTGAATATTATAACATATCAGACATTGGAAATTTCATAAAATGTTTAATGGCACAAGTTTTTGTTAGTTTAAATACATAACGTCAAGGCAACCGAGGCAATGCTTTCGGGCGTCAGACGTCGGGGATCGCCACAAGACCTGAATAGAAAAAGGAAATAATGAATTTTTTAAAATTATTTATACTATTGAAAAACTAAAAAAAAAAAATAAATAAACTCAAAATTATTTTAAATATGAATAGTTGTTGAGGGTGATTAAGAGCGTAGAGACACTAATGTTAATAAGTCATTAGTGGCATTTCCGTCTGTAATCGTAATTCATATAGACTACCACGTGCTATCATTTCCAAAACTTAGAATGATAAAAAATCATTTATGAAGTACATTGGGTCAATCCATTTGAAATCACCCAGTTTTAATTAATTTTATTGCTCAACATTTTTGATTTATATAATGCTTTTACCATTTATTGACTATTATTCAGTGAGTTCAAAACAATGCATAAAATTTAGCTTTAATTTTAATTTAGCTTCGCTGCTGAGAACAAGTTTTTGGAAAATGTCTCTAGCTCTGGTAATTTTGCATATATCAAAACAAAACGAAAAACTAAAATTATGATAATGATTTTATCTACATTTTTGTCCTCCACAACACTTCACCTAATTAGTGAGTAAAGTGATTTAAAAAAATCAAGAAAATGGATATAAAACGAGACTTTTTGCGCTGTAAAGTGCTTTAAGGAAAAGAGGCTTACCTTTGGTTTTATTTTCTTGTATAATTTGTCATTGCACTACTTGCTGTAGAAATTTAAATCTTGAAAATTTTGTTCTTTTTTTATAATGAATTTTCAAAAGTGGCAAAAAGACATCTTCTACAACATTCAAAGTGGAATATCTCAAAAGGTACTGTGTGAAAAATTATGAAACTTTTATAGTTATATAGGATTTATTATATAGTTATATAGGAACATATAACGAAAATTTGATGACTGAGACCAGGGGCGTACGCAGATTTTTTTTTTGCGTATGCATTTAAATTTTTTTTAGTGATGGATTCAAGAAAGAGTTTTTCCTTATAAAAAAGAATTATAATTAGTTTTTATTTGCCTTGTGTGTTTTATAGTTACCAAATATTAACTGATTAGTATTTGTAGTGTAAAATATCTCGAATCTGAG
Source organism: Rhaphigaster nebulosa (assembly GCA_948150685.1). NCBI lineage: Eukaryota > Metazoa > Arthropoda > Insecta > Hemiptera > Pentatomidae > Rhaphigaster > Rhaphigaster nebulosa. The sequence goes on from OX411306.1 coordinate 176,530,758, forward strand.
GGGAAAAAATACACATCAGGGTGTATTCGACGTCAGTAAATCCACTGATCCTCAGACCATCACTTGCCTACATATTGAATACGTAGTAAGAAAATGCATTGTTATCCTGAAAATTTTCGAATATGAGTATTCAACGGTAATACATGTTTTTAGCTCATCTGAATCCAATTAACCAATTCTCACAAAAAGATTTGTAAGTGTGTGTCTTTATCTGTGTGGTAAGAGTAGGTGAAAATTGAAAAGTTATACAAAACGGAAATTGCGTGTGTAGAGTGAAATGCATGAAACCACGCCGCAACTTTTTCGCTAAAATCGACTTACCAGAAGTGCCACTTTATAAAATTGAATTTACATTCTTCTTGAAAACGGGTCCTAAATCCGCTGAACACATGGCTACGGTTCGGCGAACCTCTACTGTATGTAGAGCCAGGTCCCCAAACTTGGTCCACCGAACTGATGTTGGCGAATCTTTATTCCTCTTTGTAGCGGGTTTAATGATTTTGATGAAACTCGTCTAAAGTCTATAATAGTTCATTACCGAAAAAAATAGAGAGACAAATTTATGACGGAACGAAAACATTATTTGCGCTTTGCTCAAAAAATGTGCATTTTATGGTGAATTTTATGCGTATGGTCAAATGAAAGGTACTTAAGTTCTTAAATAAGAATAAATAATGAAAATTATAACGGACTATTATTAGCAAAGATACTGCTAATTGAACTCCAACAGCTTAGTTGCTTTTATATTATTTAATAGAAAGTAAATGTATCCAAGAAAATCAAATGGAATTTCCACGAATAATAAAAGAAACTATGAAATTGATTATATTTATTACTAACCAAAATTATATAGTGCACGGAATTGTCGTACCGCAATTGTTTGAGAAACTGATTTGTTTTACTTTTCTGAGAGAAAAGTAGTAAATAATTATTCAATTATCAAATATTGTTTATGTGAACTCTTTAAAATCATTTTTAAAAATGGAATTTATCGTACGTAGGGCGGTAAGTGAAAGTTGTGTGACACAGCAGCAGATTTTTAAAATAAAATTACAAATTTCATAATATAGCAATACCGCAGAGCAAGCGGACTAGTGTATTAACGTATTAGTTTATAAATGTTGGCCGATTAGTTGAGCGATAATGGAAGGATATTTTGATTTAGATGTTTTATTTCGGGCTTAATCTAGTTTTGTGGATATGCTTTAAACAGATTTAGTAACTTGGTCCCTATGCGATGAACTATTTTGACCATAATGTTGCATGTCACAGATTATTCTCTCTCCTCAAATATAAGGATGCTAAACGTGATCCTTTTAAAGGAAAGGAACAATTACGATTTTGTAAAATAAAATATAGAATAGAATATAGTATATTACCCGAAGAAGATCGAATCGATTTGAGAATTCAGACGGATACAAAATTCCGAATTAGGTAACCTACAACCTGTAAATATATTTTAGCTTGTGCTGTTAAGAATGCATGTGCTGAAGTGATCGTGTTAAGTTCTTCGGAAAGGATAACGAACTAATCATTAAAAGGGTAATCAGCGCTAAACCGGCGGGTATAAGTCCTAGGAGGGTAGACCAAGACGTAGTTGGGAGGGTCGTATTTGGTCTGACCATGAAGACTTGTATAAGAATTCATTGAAGAAAGTATATCCCGACTCGGACACTGTGACTACTCGAAGGTAGGTACACCGCAGCCGGACAGCACAAGGCCAAGGCTGAGGCCGGCACGATAGAGCACACTAACACTACACCGGTAGAGATGTTTTATAGAATACCGTTAGCCTCTTGCTTAATCCTGCAGTTTTCATGATTCAAATAGCTCACGGATCTGCTCCTTCGTCCGTTCCTTTTTTCTTTTTATCCTATCCTTGCCGCTATAAATAAAAAAATCCGCTCCGCCTCCAGCGCGGTTGGTGGAAACCAAAGAGTTGTACATCATGGGCAACGATGTCGTTATTACCCAGGCCAATTAGACGAAATGATTGATAGAGACTTTAGGAGCATAGATGTTATTATCTTCCACTCGTGCTGGTAATAATTTTCAATCGTTACCAATAAATAAAGTCTAATCCCATTATGTGATCATTTCCTTAATTACAATGGAACAGTTCTTGTAGCGGTTCACTCGTCACGGAAAAACAATATGGTTTTGCAGACTTTGAAGCGGAATATTATTGTAATCCACAGTGCCTCTGTTAATCGATAATTATGGGAAACAAAATAAAATAATTTTTTCCGGATTGATAGTTATTGTGATGGTAAAACCTTCATTTCAATATTCGCCATATGGTCTTCAAGCGATTGAATGGCTCGCGTTCCTGATGTAATAAAGTTTTATACCTTCTACAACGATCCATCCGATTTTTAACAATAGCTCAGAATAGGTATTTAACTATTAATTTTTATATTAAAACGAAATATATGGGAGGTTTTGATGGCCTTAGTTAAAAAATAAAATAAAATAAAAAACTATACATATTTAAAGGCGATTCAATTTCAATTATATTAGAGTTTTCTTTTCCAATGTACTTTATGTTTGTTGGATTTGCAGATGGGGTCAATTTTTTTTTCTATTTACCACATTTTTATAGTATTTTATTGGGTAAACCATACACAAACTCGGGACCATCACTCGTTCTTTAATTAAGAAATTATTAATGTCTTCAAGTGAAAAACTCTATAATATGTATATATATATATATATATATATATATATATATATATATATATATATATATATATATATATATATCCAGGATCTCCACGGTCTACAGTGCCAACAGAAAAAATAAAATAAATATATATATATATATATATATATTTATTTATGTATTTATATAGATATTTTTTTTTAATTTATTTATTTTGTTTCTGTTGGCACTGTAGACTGTGGAGATCCTTGGCCGCGCGATGTGGTATTCATACATGGGAGACCACACCGCGATTCTCAATTTAGGTATACGGGGTAGGGTCATCACTCCTACGCCCGGCCTTTGTGAGTTGCCTCCAAGTAGGCTGACGGTGACATATCTGAGGGTGATATATTGCTTGAGTTATTTAATTTAATTAAATTAAATTCATGCCGGTGCCGGGAATCGAAATCACAACCTTTGAGTTTGTGAGGAAGTGCGTTTATATATATAAAACATACGTGAAGAATAAATGGCAATTTTGACTTTTTAAAAAACTGTGATCTTATTTCTGTGCTTCAAACGATAAACAACTGTAATTGTTCTTATTACAAACTAAGGGGTACAGGATAAACCATTCCAGGGTTTTGGTGGTTTATAAAGCAATATTTCATAGATTTTGTCAAGAATTGAAAGATAAATTATCTCCCCAAATTCTTTTATTTATGATTCATAGTTTCAAAGTGCACAATTAGAACATATCTTCAAAGCATTCGAGAAATATTTTGAATTATGAAGTAATTTTTTGTAGTAGGATTTTCGGGAAACTATCAGTTGAAATACTGTATCGAGGTTCAAAGCTGCTATTTTTATGCCTCCAATGAACAGGTTAACCTGTTTTATCAGTTTCTTTAACAGATATTTTAGTTTCTTTATATATCTTCTCACGACTGTCACATATGCCTCACAACCATCAAACTGAACTCACAACCGTCACATTACAATAAATATTAAAAAAGAGTAAAGTATGATTAAACAAAAAAATTATATTGGTTTTGGTTTAATACAACTATTTTTTCCCACAATAATTTTTATAAATTTATAATTATATCTGAAAAGTTGGTCAGTCATTAAGCTACCCCGCTGACTATTAATAATTTATTAATAGAAAGTAGATTAGCTTAGTATTCTTCTTATTATTATTGATTCGTAATAACGATATGATCAATTCTCGGTACCGGATTCGAGTTCGGTTGTGAAAGATAATTTATTTATTCTGTTGAACCAGCCGATTGATCGACTCTGGGATCGGTATCACTTGAACTCTATCAAGTGGATACCTCATCATTGAGTGGATTCGGAGAAAATCCATATCACATCACCTCCCTTCATAAGCACTGGCCAAGAAACACTACTTCCTTACTGACTCCAAGACAGGGGTCCCATACAGGATGGTTTGTACTGGTACAGATTTTAAATTTCTTATTATTTTACCAAAAATGAATAAAAATGTTTGGTTTTTCTCCTTTTCTTCTATTTTAGTTTCAAATACAAAATGTAATTTTGATGACTCCCCTAAAGGTTTGACATTCTAGATCCCGAAGGCAGTTACTGTTTGGAAGTCCCGTTGCTAGAGTTAGGGCTAGCTGGAAGATATTAGCCGTAGATAGAAGGCGAAGGTCCCCGGGACTAGGATAGTGTAGATTCCAGGCTTAGATAACAATCCCCCTTCAGTCCATTTACGGTCCACTTACAATGTTTTACGTCTAATTGATGTCTGCTTAACAACGCCGGGTGTTACCACTTATGTGTTCGAGTGTTTTACCGACACCACCGCTTGTATAGTTTCAAAGTGGAAGTACACGCAATTTATTATTAATTTACAAAGGAGTATTTGTTTATTTCCCTCACTCCAGTGAATATTCATTCTAATTGAAAGTGGTCAGCGTGGGAATGGTTCTGAAACAATCACTAAAACCATTGGAGCTTTTAGTAGCTGGCAATATTATTTAATTAAACTTATTTTCCAGTATTTTCCTGAATTTGGATAAAACAATGCTGTTTTTAATATGCTTAGATAAATCCCATTCTTAAATTCCTTATTTCCCTCAATAACGATATATTTTTTCTTCTTCTGTGTGACCCATTCCTGCGATCTCCTTCGCTATCTTTCTTCATGATAATTTGTGTCTTTCTCTCTTTTCGTCTCAGGTTTCTAATTAAATATTGTTTAGAGATACCTTTCTTGTGGTATTCAAGCTACGTGCCACATCCATCCTAGTTATTTTATTTATTCTACCTCTATCCTTGGCTTTTTTGCCTTTCAGTTGTGCCACGCCGATCATTAAAGATTCGATATCCGGTACTTTTTCGTGCTCATGTTATCAGAGATCTGAATCGTTTACGTAAAATAAATAATTTTATGGCAGACAACGAAATAATTAAACCCTTTTGTTTATATTTTTAATTCTCCACAGCTTCTATTGTATTAGTGCTTTGATGTACTAGAACCAGTTTTTTGTTCTGTTTGTAATGATTTCGAGACCTTATTCATTACCGTTAATAAGTGCATTTTCGTATGTGTGTTCCGTTTTGATTCACTTGAATTTGACCATAAGTTTTTAATAAATATCAGTAAACTTTTCGAGTAGTGATGACTTTTTAGTTAGAGTTTATCGATCAAGGATATTAGTTGGAGCATTAGGCAAACCAAACTATTGTAATACGATTGAGAAGTAAATCAACAGTTTTAAGTTAGCATAACAGAACGTCAGAACTCAAAAAAAAATTACTCCTTACCCTTATGAACAATATATTTGAAGATCAAATACTCAAAAACAACGCAATACACTTATCTCAATTTATGTGATCATTTGACGAACGGCCGTTTGTAGTTTGTTAAAGTGTGACATGCCGTTCATTCATGGAAAGGATTTAATATTTTACGGTACAGTGACATGAAAAGAAACCGAAATTTCGTATTATACTATAATAACCTTACAATTTGGAAACTACATTCTATTATTGCTTCAGAAACAAAATCATGCATAAAGAATATATTTTTTAAGTTTCGAATGCTCGCAATGCCCTTTGTTTCTCTACTAATAACCTTAAAGCAAGGCTGTCAGTATTGCAGAGGGAGAGAGAAGCAATGAAGGAATCCCCGAGATGCGATGACAGTAAAGCAGAGGCTCTTAAGAATGACACTGGGAGGTAATTGGTTCCTCGAAAACTTTCCAGCGGGTCCTTCCTCATGGAGGCCGATGCGATTTAGACTTCACGGCTCAGATTCATCAGGTGTGATTTCTCCAGGCTATATCCTCCTCCGGAGCCCCCGGCTGACGAGCTCATATTAACTTTATATATGACATTATTCCCATTAAATTGTCAAGTTCGCTTTCTACTGTTGGTGTTCGTTCTACCCTCCTACCAGCCACACTTGAGTGAATGCGGCAATCTACTTCTTGTTTCCATCGAACAACACTGAGATCAGGAAACTATCAATATAATTTTGAAATCCTTCTCATTACCTTTCCAAATTCAAACTACGTATCAGCTTCTTTGATTTGGAAAATGAGTTACGACGATGCCCAATCTGTTTAGTGCAAGAAAAATAGACAAAATAAACAATAAGATTTAAATAGTCATGACACTTTTGTCATAACTTCTTTATTTTAGCAGGAATCGAAATCTGCAGAGTCAGCCCAAATTTTTGGGGGACAGTCATGAAAATGGGAGGTAGGATATTCACAAAATAAGTTGAACAAATTAAGTCGAGTAAAGTATCGTTTCTTAAATTTTTTTGTGTGTTTCTGAATCCAGTAAGACCGTTCTAATGATGATATAGTCAATAGCTGTACAACACCTGATAACTGATAACTGATTTTATACAGGTATGAAAATACAGAAAAACCACATTTTGCGGCTGAACTATGTAAAGGTTGCCCCGTAATTCACGGGAAATATTTCAAGAGGTGATAATAGATCTCAAAAGAAACAAAAATGCTCATACTGTCCCATGGTCCAATTATACACAAAAAAATTGGAAGTTGATGTTTCGTATTTTTTAATGAAGTCACTTTTTTTTTGTTGAATAGGAAGCGATCACTCAAAACCCATTCAAGGCAATTAAGTTCCGTTTGAACCATCATAAAGTAGACAAAATTCCCTTCATAAAATATAGTTTGGCTTAGCTAAATCCATTTTAAGGGGCTTTTGGCTGAACCACTAGCGAAAAGTTTTATTTTATTTTTTAAATCCCTCTTTAATTGTGAATGTTTTCTCAGCTGTCCGTTGGGCTACAAATACGCCACTTATAGGAAAACATCTAATTTTGTTAAGCTTTAATTTCGAATAAGCGCAGTAGAGATTTCTTTACGGATTGGTATAGAATTGGCTCCTGATTTGTCAAAAAATGTGTTGTATAATTACGTTTCCTTAACAAAAAATATTTTGAGAATCAAATTTATTAAATTTACTTTGTTTCTAGTCGATTAAATAAGACGTAATACAGAATAAAACGCTTCTTTGTGAAATGAAACGTAATATAAAAGTTTTTGAGTGATTGCTTCCTACATAAATGAAAAAAACATAAATTTCCTACTTTTCTGTGTGGAATAGGACCATGGGATATTACGAACTTTTTGTTGCTCTCAAGTTTTAATTTCACTTTCAATATTTCTCGTGTATTACATGACACTTTGTATATAGTTCAGCCGCGAAATGTGATTATTCTGTTAGTTTTGCCTAAATTTAGTTATAACTTCTAAATCATTGAATGTATTATCTCATTCGATTCAGAAAGAAAAAAAACTAGAAAACGATACTTAACTCAACTTAATTCTAGCGAGTTATTTTGCGAATATAACGCCTCCCCCCATTTCGACCCCCTCCCCTTTTCCCAGGGAGACTTATTCCCCAGAAAATTGGGCGGACTCTGCAGAATTCGATTCTAACTACTATGAATCTTATGACAAAAGTTTCACGAATGTACAAATTTTGTTATTTAATTGACTGATTTGGGCTTATTTTTACTTCCTTGTACGAAGTAAAGGAAGTATTGTTATCGCAAAAATTTTCGGTTTTCAGGTTTCAACGGAAATGTCCATTTTGACCAACCCTAAATCTATTTTGACTAGTTTCGTCGTGACTTCTGTACGTACATTAGTACGAAAAACGGCTAGCCGTAGAAAGTTAATATTTTGTATTTAAGATTGCTAAAAAATCTAGTTGTGAACCTCTCCTTTTGGTCACGACATGATTACCGAAAATAGTTCTTTACTTGAAGGTCATCTTAGACTTTCATAAAAAATTATATTAAAGTATAACATAAAACATCTCAAATTTGGTAAATAGGACTTTTATATCAATATGAATGTATTTACTAGATTTTGTTTAAAATAGGTGAGCCGAAAAGGGTGCTTAATTTGAAGGTCATAATAAACTTATATAAAAAATTATATTAAAATTTAATACAGAAATCATATGGTTCGGTAATAAAAGTTACGAACGCGATTTTGTTTTCATACCAATTAAACATTTTTATTACTAGTTTTAAGTGTTAAAATTGAATTTATAATACAAGTCATCCTCCCCATTTGTGAGATGAACAAGTCTGCAGCAGGAGAATAAGATATAAGTGGATTCTTCCGCCTAAAATGTCGAACCCGTCGATTTGCAATGCTTAGCTAGTGACATTGACAGTTCTAATGTTGTCACGGGGCACGAAGAAATCTCTTGGAAACTAGTTACCTACTGAAAGAAAACGACATATAATAACGGAATGAGACCAAACAAGAGTATGTGTGTGTGTGTCAGTTGATGGATGTCGCGACGCCGAGTATCGTTTTTGAGAAATTGCTATTTTAGGAAACTAGTATCCAAATTCAGGATCACATTTTAAGGCACCGATTTATAGTTTAATAGGCGTACAAGAAAGTCATGGGATGTCCACGTCAGATATTTTCTCTACTAATTGGTCATACTCTCGATTTTAATGAATGATAATCTAAAACTTTCTATTGAATTATCAGTGACCTTCAACTGTGGCTTGGGCAGGTTAAAAAGAAATTATAAGTTAAAACCGATATTCTAATGCACCTCCAATTATTGGCGACCAAGAGATAACCATATGAACCATTAGAAATTGTCATACTGTTCTAAACCCATTCTCGTTGAACTCTAGATTTATCGAGGAGGTTTTTTTAAAGTTTTGTTCAATTATAAACCGATTCATATGAAAAAAGATTTTTTTAATGTCAATATTAATTGAAAACATATTTATTTGGTAGCTGATATCCTTCGGTAATAATTTATAGGACAGTTATAAATTAATCTAAATGCTGATTTGTATTATAAACAGCATGCGTGCGCACGAACGTAGATATCGGCGTCGTTTTTTGAAGAAGGCGTAAGCGCTATTTAGCAAACTTTACAGGAAACTCAGGAACATTGCATTGAACAATGTTATTTAAAAAAAACAACATATTTTTCGAGATGAGTTTAATCTTTTCTTATATACAACCCAAAAATATTGCATTTACGAAATTATTTCTGGAATGAGCGAACCAGCGATGAAAAAAAAATTAAAGGCTAAATTACTAACCAGAAGAGGGGTTTCATTAGTAGTCCTTTCTTTAAAACATGAGCGGGTCTTTAATATTTATGTATTCCCTTGGTCCCTGATGTTCCGGCCTGGGAGGAAATATCGATTCATAATTTCTGCATTCAATGAGCTAGGCTGGAAAGAGGTCTATGGTTCCTCTAGTTGCCATCTTCATTTCCTTCTCGGAATTCCTCGTCTGACTCTTTAAAGTAGAAGTATGATTAATAATGACGTAGAAGCTTATGAGAACTGAGAGATTTTATCTTATTAATGTATTAAAGTGCGTTTACATAAGCGAGTTTCTCGAGAGTAAAACTCGCTCATATAAACGCATCTTTAGGAAAAAATAGAAATGTATATAAACCGACAAGATATGGGCCAAGGGCCGGCAAACGAAATTAAAATTTGGAAATTTGATTCAGTATTGACAAACTAATATCGTTTCCTTGTCAGGTCCAGCAATTTTCATCATTGTAGTCGCGTTAATAATACTTTAATATCACATCATAGTTGAAGGAATGAAAACCATCTTTTTTATATTTAGAGCAAGTATGCCTATATTTGTTGTCTAATACTAATGGCATGTGCAGAATCAGGCACTGGTAGTGAATCGTTAAGACAGCAGATTTTTTTTTTTTTTTTGTTAATAGAATTAATAGAGATTTAATATAGAATTATTCCGATACTTTAATTTTTTTTTAAATAATTGATTACATGATTATTTGTTATTAATTTAATTTTTTTTTTTAGCGTATTCTGGTTTTCATAAACCCCTATTTTTACAAAATAACACATATTGTACAAATGCCGACCATATAATTAACTAATCACGAGTTGCAAGAGTATATTTAAAAAAAAATCTATATAAATATTGAACTAATATATTTTTTATTATTATGCATATATTTTACTATGGTAATATTTCCTTTATAACTAGGTAAAAAATAATACAATTTATGAATAATGTAATGTTTGCATTACTGTAACTATAAGTAACGAGAATATTTTTACAACATTGCTAAGCTAGTCATTGCTTAAACAGACATATTAATAAAAGAAAAATATCATAGAAGAATACTTGTTTTAAGTATACCAATCTGAGAACAGAACTGGTTACCATGTTTCAAAATATTGGTAATACCGGAATGTAATATTATTCCTTTGATAGTCAACGATAAAACTTGAAATATTGCAACAGATTTATTTTGGTCCATGATCGATTATAGCAGAGACTTATTTGACAATTTGTTAATAAATTCCGGACCCATTTAATCAAGTTTTCGACAGTTTGGTTAAAAGTAAAATATCACAGTGCCATCGACATGTGAAGGACAAGAAGGACTTTTTCTTGACCACGCTCTTTTGGATTTTGTTACTTTTTAAGAATTAGATAAGAGAAAAAAAGTCACAGGAAGAGAGAAGTTTGCTTTTAGAACATGAATTTGAGTGTAAAGTTGAAAAAAAAAGAAAAAAAAAAAAAGAAAGTAAATGATTATTTCGTTCCTATTAATAATTATTTTATACTAGATGCTGCAGAATTGTACTTCACGTTAAATGCAATAATTCATCTATACTGAATTCAATTTCAAAAAATAATTTTAGAGCTTATAGAAATAATTTAATTCATTATTAAAAAACAATTAATATTTTATTGATATATTTCATTGTATTAATGTAGTCAACCGAATGGTTTGAATTCAAATTCTGCACCCTCAAACACATATACTGACAAACTTTGAGCCATTCACTCACCGATCAGTGAATAAATCATACTACCAAGTCATTCAAAAAAACTCAAACTGAAATCATAATAAAATACATGAGCCTCGAAAATATATTAAAATCCTGATTTAAAATATATGTAAACATATTATGAATGATTCAAATCAATATGTTTTAATTATTTATTTATTATTTTTATGTTTTAGACCAGCCAACACGTGTCACGTGGGCCAGCATAGCTACTTTGTGAAATATTTATTAATATTAAAATTCGACTGATTGGATTAATGTTTTACAGAAGTATGGCATATTTAACCTAATAAGTTTTTTATTATCATAATCTTGAAGACTCCTGTTCTCTCTATTTCACATACGTTCCTCACTAAAATTACGACAGCAACTGAATTCATTAAGCTAACACTTTAATTCTTGCACATATACGTACATCGAAGATTTATGACAGAAAAAAAAAAACTTTAAACTTTCCACCAACATACACTGCGATTTATTATACGACCCTCGCACTGATGCATCAGAAGCAGAACACTGAATACGGACGTAATCATAAACAATATGCACGATTTCATTCATAAAACCTACTGCATAATTCATAATAAACTTTCTGACTATCCTAATATACTTTTACAGGACAGGGCCATTGTATTATGGGCACATACTGCTCATTAAAATGATAAAAATTATTTGTAGAAGGTAGCACTGGATACTGGTCTCCATTATACACGCATGCTTTTATGTTTCGATTTTCTGTACTTTATTGCATTTGCTAATTGTCTTTTGAACTTCTACAGACAGTTGTGAATTTAGACATAATAAAAAAAAATTAAAAAATGTATTAGAGGTAATTATACAATCCTGCAATATTTTAGCTGAAACTTTTTTCACCTATAGAAGGTGTTCTTCAAAATAATTTGTTTTACTTATCTTCTTGACAATTTTCTATTTTTTAAGCTCTTGTCCGCAGTCATCTTGAAAAACTTGGTAGTAGAGGCAAGTACAGACCTCTATTGTGTTGCACTTACCTTTACTCATTTTTTGTTAATTCGCTTGACTAGCGAATTAAAACAAAAAGTATTTTCTTCAATACATTTATTCAATTATATTCCACATCTCAGTTTCATAGCTCAATGAAGATTGTAAAATGTGAATCTTAGAGAAGCTTTAACTTTTCTTGATGATTACGCCTTTATAATAATCCTCCGAAAACCGAACTATTTTCTACTTGTCCCAAAACTGCTCTTTCTTGAATGAGTTTTTCAGATACTTTATACGCACTTAAGGCAAGGACAAGTGCATACTAAGTACTATTCAATTAAATTATCAATCTCATCAAAATGGACGTGGTCGAAACGTAGCCTTGATTGCAATATTTAAGGAGCATTCCGCCTAAGGAACATAAAAATAAAAGAAGGAAAAATCTGGCTTCAAAAATAAAAATTTTACTGCCCTGTAAAGTCGAACGTTATACAATTAAATGTGCATTTGCCCCACATCACTCTTCTGAGGTTTTATATTACTTTGAAAAAGTTTTAGATATGTATCGCACATCCCAAGCGTCACAACCCAAAAAATGAGTTTTTGTTAGAACGAACGTGCGACCCAGATTCTTCTACATAGAAGCCCTCAGGATGTTTTATCTAACACATATTGCTATTAGATCATCTATGATGTCTATTAGTTTGGCCTGATATTTTAGGACTGGCTGCTCTTTGGAATGATAGGAACCAACATATTAAAATTTCTGACTTTTGAAAATTTGAGTTGTGCCTCTTTCATTCTAGATCTGCGATATATTAATAAGTAAAATTTTTATATACCGGTTCTAGAACTATATCTCTATGAGTGGCTAAGCAAAGAAACATTTGTTAGATACCTTGAGCTTTCCTAGAGTTGTTTATAGTAAGTTCAAAGGATGGGAGTCCTTATATAAACGGAATATTTCAATAATGTAAATAGTTCATTTTTGACTTATGCAATTCCATATGCGTCATATATTTTAACTTAACTCGAAAAGACCAGTAAATTTTAAATTATTGACTTAGCTTGCTGTTTTCTGGCACTGAATAATCATTACCTTTTGACATAAATGAAACCCGTTATTCCGATATAGTTCTTTGTTTTGTTTTTCCAATAAGTAATATGTATATAGAGACTAAGGACTGGAACGAAGGTGTTGCTAAAAGCTATTTATTCAGATTTAACTGTAAAGATTTCCTAGTGCGACAAGATATGTGAATGACTTACAATTATCAATATTTATATTAATAGCGAAAATCATTTCGACAGACACAGGCCAGAAGGATCTCTCCTTATGAACGGGGACCAATGACAATTTTCAGAAAAGTAATTAAAGGCCAGTAATACGGTTGCGAAAAAGTCACTTTTAGGAAAAAAAATTCAAGTAGTCAGTTTCTCTACGGATCTTTAAGCGTGCTAAATCAATATATTGAACAATATATTGAAGTTTATATACAAACATTTTTAGAGCGCTTCTGTTTTTTTTAAGCGTAAAATTTCTGAGATGAACGCAAAAACATCGACATTTTTGCCTTTTTTTTTGCTTTTTCGCTAATAATCTCAAAACGTTATCTTATTTTTTTTAATAAAGCTGAATTTACCACAATTTTAGCTCTCTGTGTTTTAATCTGTAAGTTTAATCAATCTCAAGATATATCCACAAATTATGTGGAAATGTAAAAGTACGAAAAAATGACTTGCGACGTGTATTGGCATCGGTTGCTTAAGGCGGTGCCCTTCGTAATAATTCTGGCTGTGGTAGAAACATATATTTAACGCTTCAATTTCTAAAATTGATAGAGAAACATTTAAAAAATCTGATGCCAGCACATTACCTTCCGCCAATATTAAGATGCAAGTTGGAATTTCAAGTAAAGTACCACTTCCGTTTAATGAATATTAAACCAATGATATGAAAGTCTATAATAATAAATTTGAAAAGTATTCGAATAAATTTAGAAATATTTTTTCACCAAATTTTAATTGGAGCGAAAAATAAAGCACAACTTCCGATTGGTATTTGGCAGCCGAAATTTAATAATTTAATTGCAATAGCATTAAAATCTCTAATCTGTGTAGAGCTGCAAATAAACTGGACGATAATAAACAAAATCTAATCAGCTCTACCATAAAGGAAAAAAAATTAAATACAAAACTTTGCGCCATTTGGTTAATTAATATTCGATCTAGAGTGTATACGACATCCACAGATCTATCTCCACACACACTTCATTATAAAAATGTTAAAAACGGTTAGTAAGGATCGTGCTTATCCGTCAAAATCTCGATTTTATCAAGATTTCTATCCCTTTTAAGAAGTTCCAGGTGAAGTAACCCTTCCGACTAGATAATGGTCTTGTATATTATATATATTATTATAAAATTCTTATATACCAAATTTGAGATGATTTACATTATATTTCAATATAATTTTTAAAAAAAGTTTGTTCATGTTAACTGCCAATTTTAATCAAAATCTAGCATGTTATTTATGTTGATATAAACGTTTTATATATCAAATTTCACATGTTTTTCATTACATTTTAATAATTTTTTTTTTATGAAAATCTATTATGACGTTCAATTAAAGTACCACTTTCGGTGATCATGTAGTAACCAAAAAGAGAGGTGTACAGAATCATGTTACAACAATCAAAAATACAAAACTTCAACTTTCTACGGTAAGCCGTTTTTGAGTAACCGTATGTTTGAACGAACGTGCGTACAGACGTCACGACGAAACTATTCAAAATGGATTCAGAGATGGCCAAAATGGATATTTTCGTTGAAATCTAAAAACCGAAAATTTTCTTGATTTAAATAATTCCTTTACTGCGAACAAGAAAATAAAAAACAAAAAAAGAGGAAATTGGATTTTGGTAGGATTCCTATGACAGTTTATACATCTTTTTGAGGCTATAAACAAATAACTGATATCGGATACCCCATGACTTCCTTGTATCCCTATTAAATTATAAATCGGTGGTTCAAAAAGTGACGCTGAATTTGGTTACTAGTTTCCGAAGATAGCAGTATCTCAAAAACGACACTCGGCGTCGCGACGTCCATCTATTGACACACACAAACACACATAAGCTCTTGCTTCTGGAGGTCTTAATCCGTTTTTATATGTCGTTTTTTTTTTCAGTTGTAACCAGTTCCTAAGAGATTTCTTCGTGTTCCTTGACAACATTAGAACTGTCTATGTCACTAAATAAACCATTGGAAATCAACGGTTTCAACATTTTAAGCGGAAGAACCCGATTAACTTATATATTATTCTCTAGCTACAGACTTGTTCAGCTTACAAATGGGGAGGAAAAAAGATTATTTTATACTCAATTAAATCAAGTAATAAAGTTGTTTAATGATAGTGGAAAAAAAATCGCCTTTATAACCTTTATCACCTTACCATATGATCTCTTTATTAAATGTTGATATACCTTTAGATGTGAATTTATTATGACCTTCAAGTAAAGTACCCCTTTCGGCTCTTGAATTTCAAACAAAATCTATTATATTATTTTTCTTGATATAAAGGTATAATTTACCAAAGTTGAGATGTTTTGTATTATATTTTAAAATAATTTTGGATGAAAATCAGTAATGACCTTCAAGTGAAGTACTACTTCCGATAATCATGCAGTGACCAAAAAGAGAGGTTCACAACTAGATTTCACAGTAATCCTAAATCTAAAATTTTAACTTTCTACGGCTAACCGTTTTTTGAGTTATGCGAGATACGTACGAACGAACGTACGTAAAGACGTCACGACGAAACTTGTCAAAACGGATCCAGGGATGGTCAAGACGGAAATTTCTGTTGAAATCTGAAAACCGAAAATTTTCGCGATTACAATACTTCCTTTACTGCTGATATAAACTAGACAAAAACCAAAAGCCTAAATGTAGGCTTTATTATACTGAGAAATAAACAAGTAAAATTACTACCAACATAGCGTTTGAGAAGTTAATACCGAGAGAACAATACGTTATTTAAAGGTTTAAATTAAGACAACGATGCATGATCGATAAACAAATGGTTTAAATATAACATATGGTTTAAATAGAACAAATTATCACATCTTTCTTCCCCACTCTAGAAAATCACGTAGTCTTGGAGTTTTAGAGGCGGGCGTCGGGTTCTCTGCGGCCGTGGACTTCGAGGAGAAAGAAGAGTTGTGGGTGGTGAAGGTTCTCACCTCCAACATAGCCAAGAAGGTGAATCTCTTCTAAACTAAATTGGCATTTATCTATGTTGAGGGTGAGGTCGTACTTTTTTAATGCATCAAAGAAACGTTGCAAATTCTGGTCATGGTCTGCTTTATCCCTCCCTCCAACTGTCACACCATCCAAATACGCAAACGTATTTCGTAACTTCTCTTTCTTTATGATTTCGTTAATTTTTCTTTGAAATGCAGCGACTCCATTCGTGACGCCGAAAGGAATCCTGCAAAACTGAAGAAGTTGCCCGTCAGCTTCAAAAGCAATGAACGTTCGTTCGCTTTTATCTATTAGGATTTGATGATAAGCACTCTGGAGATCGGTGCTAACAACGTGCTAAAAAAGATCGGTGCTAAAAACTGGTGCTAAAAACTTTGGATTTCGAAACCTGGTTCACCACATCTTCTACTATTTGGTAAGCATCCAAAAGTGTATATCTGTTTACAGTTTGAGAATAGTCTATTACCATCCTGCACTTCTTGTTTTCACCTTTGACCATAAGCACTTGAGACCTCCAAGGCGAGGAGCCTCTTAACCTCACTTCTGATGAATCGAGAATCTTCGTCATTGTGGCGTCTTGACCTGATCGCTATAGGTTTGCAATCGGGAGTGAGGTTTGTAAAAAGCTTTGCAGGTTCCACATTCGCTGCTGAGAGACTACAAACCTCCAAAGGTGGCTTATTTCTGCCAAATGAGACTTCAGCACTAGAGTGTTCCTTCAGAATATCATGGGCCAAGACAATGTCAGCGCGAAGATTGTCGATTACAAGAATCTTCACTTTGGGATGCAAGTGACCTTGAACTACGATATCTACTAGACAATAACCTTTCGTAGAGGGTTTGAAAGACGTAGAAACCATAGACACATTAACGCTAGTCGGATAAATTTTAATTTCTCTATTGTCAACTAAGGCCTTACTAGTAAAAGTTTCGGAACTCCCCATATCTATTAGACCATCAGCCGTTACGCCATTGACCTCGACTGTGAAGATTGACTTTGCTAACGAAGGAATAGACGCGGCGCAAGTAGTCTGAGAAGAAGCTGAAGTTACTTTCTTGGACTGACCCTTCTTTTGGCATGAATGACAAATTGCATTTTTAGCCGGGCAGGAATCCGTGTGATGGCGTTTTCGTCAGCCACAAAAAATAACATTTTGATGAAGCAGTCGAAATTATGCGATGTGAATTTGGACTTGTCTCAGAGCTAGATGATTCGTTATCTGATACTTGACAACGCTTAGGGGCTGCATTAAGAGATGGTATAGGTTTTGAGAACGACTCCGAGTGTTTCTGGTCTAACTCGAGGCCTCTAACTTTATCAAAAGCTTCATCTAATGTCAGTGTTGTATGCTTAAGTAACCGCTAACGTATACTAGGTGACATTAAACCCCGAATAAATGCATCACGAGTATAGTGATTCTTATTTTGCTCAGTTGAAACTTGTTGGGAATTACATTATTTACTTAATTCTTTAAGAGAGCTTAAATATTGGTAGACTGATTCATCCGGCTCTTGGCAGCGGGTAGCTAGGACGTAGCGTGCAAAGATTTAATTTTTGGTCTTAACATAGAGAGCTTGAAGCACGCGAAGGGCGTCATCATAATTGTCACATTCTACGATGTGCTTAAACAAAATCGGGCCAATGTGATTAATTAACAATCTTAATTTTACCTGGGTTGTGATCTCCTTACACTCTTCCAGAAAGCAGGTGAATGTCCAGATCCAATGCACACATTGCTATTCAGCCGTATCGTCTTCTGGGTCTGTATTACAGCAGAAACAAGATCTTATGTGTGTGTATGTGTCAATAGATGGACATCGCAAAGCCGATTGTCGTTTTTGATATACAGCTATCTTCGGAAACTAGTAACCAAATTCAAGGTCACTTTTTGAGCCACCGATTTATAGTTTAATAGGCGTAAAAGGAAGTTATGGGGTGTCACCATCAGATATTTTGCTTATAATTTCAAAAGCATTTGTCGTAATATAAATATAATTCTTATCATTTATATAAGAAATTAAATTTACCATAATTTTATTTTAACCATGACTATATAGGCTTAATCTTTCTCGAGATACAGCACGTCAAATGTTGGACATTGTTTTCAAATTGTGAAATTTTAACTATCGGACTAAATTTTGAGCCAGTTATTGGGAGGAAAATTGTTTTAAAAAATCTAATTAGCTTTAATCCTAGTGCAAAACGGGTTGAAAAAATATAAATGTCTAAAATTTCAATCATCCCAAAATCCATTTTTCTTATAGTTTTTTTTTCTGTAAATGGTGTGTCCACATGGAACTACCGTTTTGACTGTAAAGAGATTCCGAGATTCATTCTGTTCAGTAAAGAACCTTAGATGTACGTAGAATTGAATCCGTCTTTTCATGATTAATTAGAGACACTAAACACTACATCGCAGTCATTGTGGAAGTAAATAAAATAATATAAAACATTTTTAGTAAAAATAGTGACAGGATTTTGGTTCTCTAACATGCTACATTACGCCCTTCTCAAACTGTTTAGCAAACAAATAGAGGATGAACAAAAATGGACCAGAGTCCAGTAGGATCAGAAAAAAAAAGAATCTCTATGAAAGGTATCAATTTTACTTCAATACATAAATAATTTTAAGATGTATCCTATGACACTGAAGTCTTAGAAATGGACGCTGATTGTTCGTCATTGCTCCTTTGACGGCAAATGGAAGTAGCAAGTTGCAGTTAAATGAAGTGAATGGCACTGAGGATTTTTTTGTATTGTAATAACTTATATTTTCTGAAGAGATGAAAGTTATGATGTAAAAATTATGTTCCATACAAATTTGATGATATTAGTTGGTATGGAAGAGATATCGGAATGTGGTTTCTACAAAATAACGTATGCGGTGAAGGGAATTGCGGTAAATCAAGAGAAGGTTGTCAGATCCACTAGTAATTAGAACCTATCCAAGGTATGTATACATATGAAGGACCTTCAATGTTAGTTGCATAATAAACATCCTATTTCTTTTCCTAGTTCGGCTAAATACGCAATATTGGGTAGGTATGTTGTATCAGTATGTGTCAGCTGTACAATAATACGATATAATATTTTCCCGATAATGTTTTATTGTACGATTATTTTTCTTTTCAAGTCTAAAATCTAATGCGGTAGGCTGGAATCAGTAAATAATATATGAAAAAACGACTTATTTTTGAAAGACAAACTTGTATACAAGTTTTTCAACGAGGGGGATATCATCTAAGAGAGTCTTAAGATTTAATCCTTTTTATTATCTTTTCAGTAGTTATAAAACATATTCAGCCAAATTAGTTCGTTGCTTTGATTGGTTATGTTGGCCCCACTGCATTTTGGTCTGCTTTGCTATTACAATAAAAGTAACTTTATTTTATAAATAAAAAAACTTAAGAATTAAAATCCTTCTACCGCGTGCCAATTCCGAACCCTCTGCCTGACTCATTGTGCCAAGCTGGTCTCAGGTTCAGCACCACTGACTTCAACGTCTATAGCTTTTTAGAGTTTAGGTTTGCTAGTACAGAACAGATAACTTTAGGTACCGTAGAATTAGTCACATTACCTAGATATAAATTTGTTGTGATGAGATATCTCATTCCATTACTAGTAGTTTCTGTAAGAAAACGTAAAGATTAGACTACAATAAAATTAAAACAATAAAAAATCCAAAAAAATAAGTATATGTTATATCTTTTCTATATTTGTTTAATCTTTGCTGGTACGAAAGCTCATAACATACTCAAACCACTGCTAAAGAGATGGGCTATTATCTACATTTTACCAACCTGATATGTTTAACATTAAAAGATTCACATATAACATTTAACATTTCGGCTTGATCATTTTTTTTTTTTAATCTAAGTTTGGCTGAAGTGTAAATAATAGATAGTAATAGTAAATAGTAAATAAATAAGCCAAAACAACAACCAGTCTCCCCCGATAGTCCGGACTAATGCTAGATTAATTATCGTTATTAATACTTTTGTCTGAGTGTTTTTTATCCCGATAGGGCAAAATATTAATTACACATTTTCCGCAAGGTAGTTAAAAAATATAACTTTGACTTCTAATAAAAATATAATTACTATTAAATAATTGAATTTCAGAAAATGTTCATTTCAGGAGTTGGAATTTCAATTTGCCTGTTTCCTTTTTGAATATGAAAAAGCTGTAATGAAATAAGCACAGTTATTATCTGTTTTTTATCCATATACCTCAAGGTCAATGCAATTTTTTTTTTTTTGTAATTATTTATTAGTACAACTTTTTGGACTCGCCTACCAATATTATTCTGTCATTTTCTCCCTGTAGTTAGTAAATTTACAAAACATTGTATTATTACAAATTGGAAAAGACGAGTGCAATTAAAAAAAAAAAAAAACTATAAAAATCAAATAAAGCACTAAATTCAGAAATTTTGAAAATCCTAATAAAATAAAAAATCTTAATTTACTTTCTTTTATTAATTCGAAGCCCGCTTATCCGGATTGCCCATGTCTGTAGCCTGATTTTCCAGAGCATTTGCTTAGACATTTTGATATTAGATCATTTTTTTAAAAATAAAATTTTTTGTTCACAATAAACTGATACGAAATTAGTTTACATAAACTTGACAGAAACCGTAATTTGAATTGCGTAATTTAAGATGGGTATTATAACAAAAATTAAGTGAGTAAAGTTTTTCTATAACTTTAAATAAATAAATTTCCTTGTAAATCGGATAGTATCACACAACCAATTTTATTGTTAATAAACAAATACATAATTTCTATTAAATAAAAACTATGTGAAATTCTTAAAAATAACACATATGCTTTCGTATATGCATAAGATTTCAAATTACGTGTATCAGAGGGGTTTAAAGTCAGAGTTATGTAAGCCAATTAATATCTACTGATGTTTATTATTTTTTTTTCATAAAAGTAATATGCCAGAGATGTAGCTAATTAATGTATTTTGATTATTTAGGGATTCAATTTCTATCTCAGTTTAGAGTTTTTCGTGTGTACTTAATGAAATTGAAGCTTGGACAGAAATCGAACGCTTAAACATACTTACTTAAACTCATTTAGACCTAAGGTTCACAGATATAAGGGACAGCCAAAAAAACACATACGTAAACTTCAGATTTATCTGTCAAAAAAATTTAGGGCTATAACAAAAGGCCCATGGTACATTAGCAACGTTACTTTAAATACAGAGATTCATATGTCAAAAGTTAACGATCGCATACAAACGATTTCACGATAACTTATGGTACATGGACATCCTAGCTCACTCATAAGTGCATGGCCACAACCAACATGCTTTACAACACTCGCAGAAGACTGAAAAGGAGCTGGATGAGAGATATCGGACAGTAATCAAGATAGTAAGAGGTACTGCTGGGTATTACACTCTATTATGCTTATCATGCATGCCACACAATCAAATTTTTAGCCAACAAATTCACTGTTGGCTAATTGACAGTTGACACTCTTTCTAATTGACAGTATTGAATTTTAAAATATATGTATATTTAGCGTACGCAGCAATACTGAAATAATATTTGGGCAAACATAGAAACATATGTGCGATGCTAAATTTTCATTAAATTCCCTATAAATTACAATTTGCCAGGTGAGAGTTCCAGGAAGAGAGAAATTTGCGGGACACCGCTAGGAGACAATGAGTCATTAAAATATGATAATGGGATCTGTTGTGAGTTGCTGGCTGTTGTTAGAGATCGCACGCTTTGGATTTACATAGAATTGAGACCGTGAGAAAGCTGTTTCTACACCATTGCAAACTCTAGCATGCCGATAATTAATTATCCATGCATTTTTAAAGTCCTTGTAATTGACCGCCGCACTTTGCAATTAATTATATAACTTTTTTCTATTACCTCAGAATTTAATTTAAGCGAATTCTATTTTATTTAGGATCCTTTTACTCTGGTGTAGAAAGTTGCCGGATTTATGTTTTGAGAAAAATAATTTTTACTACCAAGTCAAGTGGAAATATATTATATAATATGTAAAAAGAATTTTTCCATTTAAACAATGGAAAAACCATTTAAACAATTGTTTTTTAATAATTTTTTCGTATAAATTGAATTGATTTATATTAATCCTGTCTTTAAAAAATCAATTCTTGTTCTTGAGAGTGACAAAACATTAAAAATTCTATTTAATGAACTTAGTACCTTTCCCGTGAATGTTTATATCTGGAAAGGATTGAACGGTAATGGCTGATGAACGATACTCACGCCCGTTCTAGCAATGTCACATTATACTTAAAACTGTTAGAAAGTTTTCTGAGATAAAGCATTAAAAATTCTATTTAAACAAAAAAAAACTGACTAATATTTAATGCTTAATGTGACTTTGTGAAGTGACCTTTCGATAAGAAATCCCACACAAACGAATAACAATTTTAATTAATTTAATTTTGTTTTATATTTCGCAGAAAAAACAATGGAATCCACCAATAAGTGAACTAAACCACTTACTTCACTATACAAAAATAAAAAATATAACCAGACTATAAGTCTGGTGTTACTTTTGGTGTAAGGTCCTAAATACCAACAAACTGAAGAATATTTATAAAGATGTATCTCGATCTTTAACAGAAACACCAGGAAACAGCCGAGAGCAGACTACCTCAGGATAGGACACACCAGGCTGACCCATGGGCACCTCATCGAAATCCTTCACCGGTTGAAACTGCAACAGTACCTTTAGCAACAGAGCATATCCTAGACCACTGTTCGCGATTACACTCTTCGAGGAACTCACTCCGTAGATATTGTCAAGCCCTTCTACCTGAAAATTTGAAGATTTTGTTCCAGTTTTTGAGCATAACAATCTATATAAACATATAATGAATAATCATTATTGAAAATAATTAGCTATATATATATATATATATATATATATATATATATATATATATATATATATACAAATAAATGAAAATAATAAATAAATATAGAATTACAGGATGCGGTCAAATCTTAAGTATTTTTTTGCTCAAAGCTATAAAATTTGCACTTACATTTGTAAGTGCATGAAGTGTTTACAACTTATTATAATTTTTTTTGTCACTGTAAACACCTTTACAGTTAATGGATAAAGCTTCCTACACAAACAATTGTTAATAATATGAAATAAGCAGTTAAAACTGTACATGGCTAGAAAATTCTTTTAGCTCAGACATTAAAATGTTCATTGCATCGATGATTATCCAGGAATAAAATCTTTCCTTATCCGTAATACGAAGAAGTCATAAAATCTCTTTCCGGATAGGGAGAAGTAGTAAATACCCTCTCTGTACCAATAAGTCCCCAGCTGCGGATTGGTATTCATGCCTGGTTCTAGCGTCCTATTGGAGATCCCTCAGTATCCTTCTTTCTCCTTTTTAAGGAATGAACCTTGAGTATCAGACAGCCGTGTGGTCGAGTTGCGAAACGTTCGCCCATCTCCAGTGTCTTGTCGGTGTCACAGGCGAGGAACGCTCCGTGACAGGATACCTTTCCTTGGTATTTTACTATCTTGAAGAATCGCTCATCTAGAAGATTATTGGAACCAGAGGAAGAGGCCATGTCGGCCAGGGTCGCCGGTCCTAGGGTCACGAACAGCGGCCACTTCCCTTAACCAAAACACGGTCACGAAGTAATTTAGATGCAGCTAAAGATGTTTTGTACAAGATTGAATAATAGGAGCTATGAGAAATCTAGTAGAAGTCAGCAGTAAATACTTCTCGTCAACTGGCTTTTGAGCATCACGAGATGCCTTGAGCATGTTCTCAGCACAAGGCTCTTGTCTTTACGATTTCTTAAATTAAAGATTAAGAATTCCGAAACTCTGGGTGGTTATACAACCGTGCTTAGCTATACCGATGATTGTTGGGGGAGGATGTAGAAACTATTACAATAATGAAACTTGAGTGGATGCTGGAGATGAAAGATCTGGAAATATATTTTGTTTTTATCGTATATATGATTAGTTGCAAAAAAGAAAATCATTTTAGGGATGTAGACATTTTAGTGAAGACTTTTGATCGATTACTTAAAACTTTATTAGTATCCAGGCTCTAAAATATCAATAAGAAACGAATAGGAGATCAATGCAAGCTTAAAAACGAAAAATGCATGACTCTGTAGGAGACCCCAAGAAGGGTGAGTCGCCAGGAGAATTTATACAAGCGTAGAATTTCCAGCACCAAGTAAATTTAATTGAAGTCACTTCTTCGCGACGAATGAAGTAGATGTGTATAATTGTGCTGGAAATCGAGGGAATAGCTAAAATGGTAATAAGCGCTGATCGACAGAGAAACGTCCGCGAAGTAGACCGCGTTGTTGGTGGAAGGATGGCGTTAAGTCAATGTTGTAGATTCGAATCATAACGGGAGGTGTGCTATCGGTATCGAACGCCTAGGCTCGTTAGACTTGTTACTATTAAGAATTATATTTGTAATAATTCTATTAATGCATAGTAGACATTTCCCTTTCTTTCCTGAAACAGTAGTTTCGGTCTCACTTGTAGACTTGTAAATTATTAAAAGCTGGCATGGGCTGCAGAAGAAAAAGAACTGTTGGGGACTTATCATTCGCCCATTAATAAATGTTTAGGTATAATCTATTTGTTGTGATCCAGACGATAATGTTTAATTTGACAATCGATTGGCTTTAAATTCTAACTTATCATTATTCCAGTTTTTTAATCTCATTTGTAAATTTCATTCGATGACTATATCCGATATATAAGAATATATCTTAGTACCCGTATGATAAAATCCTAGGTTCTGAGACGCAAAACGTATTGGTTTACGCGTATTCTAAGCTTCTTTATAACAGTAGAATTGTATCTCTATGTTTTTGGACTCAAAATTCACACCTGCCACAGAATAATAGCGACAATCAGCAAATTTGATGACAAGATGGTAAATTATAACATAGCGGACATGGACAGTAAATCTTCCCGGGCCTGATTTCAGCACCGTAATTCACCAAAGGTCATCCAGCTCCTTTTTGGTCATATCTTCCTATTAATGGACATGTCAGCTGTACTTTGCCATATATTTGGAACGTCCGTGAAGACATTGATGGGACCGTTAATAAAGAGTAAGTATATGTTCGATTGTTAGTTGATGTTGGTCAATGCGTAGAGTTGAGTTATTTGCGTACTAAATATCTTATGTTATTTTGGATTTATAATATTCTGAATTGAAATTTTTTGTAAATGATTATTTTCGACTGAAACTACAATTTGTGAAGTGTCTCTCCGTATGGTTTTTTGTAGGTCTGTTTTCGTATTTAGTTTATTTCCAATTATAACTTTTGACGTTTAGAAAAAAATAGAGTTAAATGATTTCAGTTACACTTTTTCATTTCATTTTAACGTGGGCCCAAAGTTATCCTTCGCTCGAATGTAAGTCCAAGGTTCTGTATTGATATGAGGAGTTTTCTTATCTCCGATGTTAACTGGACAACAGGCATCTCGTGTGATTTAACCGAATTTTCCACAGTGAGTAGGCGATCCAAGTATTTTGATATTGATTATTTTATAGCACTTCAAGTTTATTTTCCTTCCTTTAACGTTGAGCCAGCGAACACTTGCTTTTATATTTTATCGGTAGTGGGAACAAATTTTCCGTAAAACGTCTCGTGTATTTTCTTTTGATATTATTGAATATATTCTGTAACAGAAATATTCAAATAACTGTTCTATGACTGGTGTTTTAATTGAGGAATTCTCATTCATCACTCTTAGGATCGCTATCAAGTTGCTCCCCTGGGACACAAGCGTCCGGTAACTGATCTCTTGCGGTGGATGTGTGCCAAGGACATTCGATGGATCTCAAACACAGTACTTCAGGACCTCTTTTCGCCGGAAATCACGAAGTTGGAGTCCAGGTCCTCGGTAGATAAGTTTATAATAGTTGTTGTATCAGCTTGTATTACGTAACTCCTGTATAGAAATCTTTTGGACTTGACAAGGCTAAATGTTACTTCAAGATTATATGAGATTGGATTATGAATTCGCACGAATTCGGTATATTAACAAATTAGCTATTTCATAATATTTTGATGATGTCTTAAAATAATATTTATAAGAATTCACTTTTGTACTAAAGGTTACTTTATTTTTTATGTGACGGACGAATAATGACATTATTTAATTAATGAGGGCGAAGAGAAGGGAGGAGAAAATGGGAGTCAAAACGGTGGGCACTCTATTTGTATTTTCTTGCCTAACCTTAGGCTGATATAATATAACTTCTGGTTGTCGGCGAGTCATAACCACCACGGTGGGATCAAGATTATGGACCACATTGAAGAAAATATCAACTAGCCAGGTGATAATAAGTACACCGTTTCAAACAGGGTTTTTGGAACTCCGACCCAACGTGCTTGGTCGTCACTACCTCTTCTTCTTACCCTTGAGGAGCACTGTTGCGTTTAATCACCCTGACAATGTAATATAGACACACGTCTTTTTATTTAATCAATTTAGTTACACAATTATTTTCCTTAATGTTCTATAATTTCTCTCTAATAACTTGATGATATCCTTTCCTAATAATATAATCAATTTTACGCCTGTTTCTATTTCTAAACTAAAACGCACCCACTCCCTCGTGCGGAGACAGCTGCTGAGGAAATTTGTGTGGTCGAAGGTAAAAATGTGGTGCATCGTAATACAGTAGCATTTTGGTTCAGGCGGTTCAATTCTGGGAAGAATAGCCTTCAAAGTAATGCTTTGTGTTTGGTGGAATTATGAGGTTGTTTTGCACTTCGACCTGGTTCCAGGTGGCAGGGCTACTTTCGTTTATCTCTACTGTGAACAACTCGAAAGAGCATGTAGAGTTTTAAAAGAGGAGTTTCCCTGCAGTGGTGAATCATATTGAAGTCATGTTTCAGCAAGACGATGCTCCTGCCCATCGTTCATTCTTAATCGAAGAAAGATTCTCAGAAATGGAGGGTGTTAGCATCTTGCCCCACCCTCCTAATTTTATGCTGAAATTTAAAGAAAACTTACTCTATACACAAAGACTTTTGTAATAACCTTATATAAAAAAATTGTGTTGTATTTCATGTAAAACAAAAAAATGTTGTTATTATAATACAGTTTTAAGTTTGTTTTTCATAATATCTTAATTCATATATTAATTTATTTCCCAAATTAAAACACATGTAATATTGAGTGGAAAGAGGTCCGGTATATTATTTTGCCCAGGATCCGAGTTTCCTTGTTTTGCGACTAATTGATGTGACATACTTCTTTTGAATAACGCGGAGATTCATTCAATCAGTTCGGTGATTTTGTTCACTGAGCTGTCGCTCTTATTACCTTTGTTACCGATCGCTTCCTCAATAATCATGATTTTTTAGGTAGTGAGCCGAATATACAGCTTACGATTGCTTTATAACTCATTTTTATTGTTTATTTGACTGTAAATCAATTTATTTTACTTTTTCTTTATGATTTGTTTTCTAAAATATTTCATTTCTCATGTTTTATCATATCGCATTACAGTTCTAAGAATCTCTTCATTCTAATCTAATTAAAAGTGCATTTCCATTTTTATATGATTGCTGCTACTGACTTCTAACTAATTCATCTTCTATTTCGTATTTCTCATGATTCGTAATCATTCCGTTATTGGAAATTAGTTATTTTTAAGGCAGAGTTTCCTGATCGTAAAATTGCTACTTTTCAGTTTGATGTCTTGGTCATAAACGACTCCTCCATAATTTGCCTGTAGGGCGTAGTCATTCCCTGACATTAGACACCTCGCAAAAAACGTCATAAAACCTGAAGAGCTGCTACCTGGGAATAAAATCTGAATGAAATACTAATGAGAGTGGATGATTGATTCACGACCTCCATGAGCCATCATTAAAAGACAATTAAGCTAAATCGGTCTTGCACCGTTCCTGCATCGAGCCTACGTGGGAATCCGAAGCCACGACAATTATATTGTAATTTTCCCTTTCATAAGTGCCTGCTGAACTTTGGGTCCGTACTTGCGAAATATGCTAATAGCTTTGCTTTCAATTGAACATATAGTTAATGGATGTGCACCGGACCGATATGGATCGCACCCGCGGGCCAACATGTCTCTTGCGATAGTCAGCGGCTATTCTTAACCCGGCCGCTCAAGTTATATCGAATAGAGAAGTGGTCGATGATATCTGTAACTTGGTTTAGCTGTGTCTTATCGTATTCAATTTTTCCTTTATCAAATCTGAATGTTTAGCTTGATCGCTTAATAATATTTAAGATTTCGATCTCACCGAATTAGACTTTCAACACCATTGCATTATAAAATTATCTCCTTCCACCTTATTTAACAAAACTGTTTCTATTTAGTGGCTAAAGTAACGTAGAAATCCTTTAGTCGGTGAATTTCCGAGAATTCCTTAATCAATTTTCTTTTTACTTTCCCTTACCTATGAAATAGTAAGGGGAAGTATTGCGCTCGTGAAATTTTCGAATTACAGTTTTCAACGGAAATACACGTTAAGGTCCCCTGAGTCCAAATAACCAAGGCTCGCAAAATGATCCGTGTGTCTGTGAGTCTGTGTGTATGTAAGCAGCCTAGCTCAAAAACGAAAAGTAGTACGATACTGAAATTACGCATTTGAGGTAGCCATGTGATGTTACAGCAACTTTTCCGTCAAAATCTACTAACCGGAAGTGAAAATATAATCGATCTTACACGGCTCTAACGATTTTGATGAAACTTGCCTAAATTATTCTCCATAAAAGCCTTTAAATTTTCATTTATGTAATACATCACCGAGGAAATGCAGGAAAAAAAGTTATGATGAAAAGAATGTTTTATTTGCGTATAACTTAAATTTACTCAATTTACAATCAAAATACTTAAAACAAGTAATAAAAATGTTTGGATTGGAAACCAAATTGCGTTTGTAACCTTTATTACCGAAACATATGATTTCTCTTTTATTTTAATATAATTTTTGATGAAAGTTTAATATGACCTTTAAGTAAAGCACCGCTTCCGGTACTAAATTTGAGAAGTTTTGCATAATATTTTAGTATAATTTTTTATGGAAATCAATTATGACCTTCAAGTAAAGTACCACTTCCGGTGATTGAGCAGTGACCAAAAAGGGAGTTTCACAACTAGACTTTACAACAATCCTAAATACAAAATTTCAAATTTCTACGGCTAACCGTTTTTGAGTTATGCGAAATACGAACGAACATACGTACGTAGGAACGTACGTACGTACAGACGCCACGACGAAACTAGTCAAAATGGATTCAAGAATGGTCAATATGGATATTTCCGTTGAAATCTGAAAACCGAAAATTTTCGCGATTACAATACTTTCTTTACTTCATACAAGGAAGTAAAAAACGATCATCAAAATCGGACTAGTATTAGCAAAGATACAGCGTGTCTTATGAGGAGTACAGATCCTGGATGGATAACGCATCCGAAAGGAGACGGATGCGACCGAACCTCCTCCCACCTGTTGTCAACAATACGCTCTGTAATAATGTAATTTAAGAATTCAAAAGCAAAAATTAACTTAATAATTTCCACTTTTGTATTATTTAATGGAGACAAAATGTTTCCATGGAAACTAAATTGAAACTTTTAAAATATATTTTCAACTTGACAAACTTAAAATATATAGTTATTGTACAGAATTGTTGTACTAAAAGTTTTTGAAAAACAATTTTGTTGTACTTGAGTGGGAGAAGAAGTGACTGCTGCTGAGTTTATTTCAAGTATTGTTTATGTGAACTCTTTAAAATTATATTTAAAAGATAATTATTATAGGACAGTAAGGGAAACTTGTGTGATGCGCGCACCGCACCAGACTTTCAATTGTGCCAAGAAAAACCTCAGAAAATTTAATACCAATGTCCTACTAGCAACTTTTTCTGCCTCGGAGGAATTTTATTTGCGAATTGATTTTATTTCTGAGCAATTAATTTATTTATATTTCTTGCATAAAATTTTTATCAACTGGTTGCAATTGAGTCAAAGAAATAATGTCATTGTTTTTAATCTAGAATTGCAATGGTGGTAAATTGTTTAATTATTTAAAATATGCACATACATATGCATATCTATGAAACATTTAGGCACTATTACGGCTAAATTATTTATGAATGAATCATTACTAATTAAAAACCAATCATTCAATTTTTAAAAAAATAGAAATATGTCTTACTATTATGGCATTGTAGTTAAATTATTTTTAAAAATAAAATAATTTGTCTAGTCACAATTAAGTTATCTTAAATTTATTATTATTTGTGATTTAGAAAAAAATCTAATTTTTTGCCATTGCGTATAAGATAATATTTAAAACAATTTAAGGATGTGTTGAAGATGTTTATTTTATTGTATTTAAAACTTAATTTTTATTTTTTATAATTTTTTTCTTATTTTTATATCTCGTTATTTTTTAGTTTTATTTATATAGCCTGTAATTATGAATTAATTCATCTATTTTCCATAATTGAGACGATTATAATATTTGGCATATGGCTTTATCTCTTTAAAAGTCGTATAAAACATTTTTCGTGTTGGCTTGGGTTTCAAGGGGCAAACACTCCTGGCCATCAACGCCAATGTTTTATTTCGTTTTTATTATTTTTTTTTCCGGAACTGAAAAACTAATTTAAATATCCTGGTGCGTCCACTCATTTACTTTTCAAACCCCTTTGGTTGAAAATGTCCAATACAAAAATTCTTAGCTGTGTCTTTGCTTATATCGATCTGGGATGACATGTGATGTTTGAATTCTATGGATCTATTCAGATAATTATATGAAGTACTTTGTCTTAAAATCAATAATCGAACTTTTATTTAATAATGATTAATATAATTATATTGATTATAATCGGCTTGGTGAGCCTTGAATGTTTATTTCAATAATTTATAATAGTATTGACAGTTACTTAATTATTGTGCTTGCTTTTAGGGTGTAAGTCACTGCACCACTAATATATTAATTAGCCTGATTTACAGAAGGCGAGTAAAAGCCTGTTTTTTCAATCTTTAAAACCATGGAAATAGTTGTGAAGAATAAAAAAAAAAAAATTACAATAAATTATTTGTGAAGATAATTCTCTTCAATATTCTGATCAACTGACCCACCGTTCTCATGTTCCCGTGGGTCTCATGCCTATAGGTAGCCCCGTTACAGTATATATTTTTTATAGCCCTCATCGATCATCAAAATTAAAGGGAAAAAAAGTAATAAAACATCACTCATATTTTTAACAGGCGGTCTAAACTTTTGAAAATTGTTTTGAATCACGGGTTATGGGTTGAAAGCATCGGCCGGAAGACAGGGATATTTCGCTTATTACAGCCTCCAGGGAGTGATTTAGGACCTCCACTAATCTGACGATAACCACCCAGGGACATACGATGAGGCCGTAACTTGCCTGATCAATGTATCTATTTCAATCGTATCATAAATCTACTCCCGAAATGGAGGCGTCTGAAGGATACGGATAAGTGAGCGTAGATCACCTTGCAATTTCGGTTCCAGTACCGGTATTCATTGAATCGTGAATTTGAAGTTCCATATAGAAACAAATTAATCATTAATAATTGCACAAGCCTACAAAATTTTGGTAGCAAGATGTTTTTTTGTTTTTTTTACATTTGATAATTGATTCCCACGTATTTTTTGACTCTGAATCCGCTAATGACCTTCATTTTTTCCCATCACGTCAGGATTTTTCGCAATCTGGAAATAAATATATCGCAAATATGCAATTCAACCAGGAGTATGAGGTTCCAGCTGCAAGCAGGTATTTCTCTCTAGGGCTCGAACCAAGCAATTTTGAATTTTCTTTGGTATAATGTAAGTCTGAAACCAAATCGTTTTGCTCAGGCTGTGAAAAAAAACTAGGTAAAAGATTGCGTAGAATGAGTCAAAATAAACAATAAATTATAAGAGAAAAACGTTTTGAGTCTATTATGAAGTACCGTATTTTTGCAATTTTTTTACTTTTTACACATTTTGAAATCTGCGTTTGCGTAAAATCCTGCCGTGATGGAAGAATATGAAGGTAATTTTCGGATCCAGTGTTAAAAAATAAATAAGATAATAAATTAATAATCAATTATCATTTAAAAAATGTCTAATTTAAAAAATGAATACTTAATAAATGAATAATTATTTCACAAAATCAAAAGTAAAGTTTAAACTTTATGCAAATTGTTTCCAAGGAAATCAAATCGCTATTTTTAATGTGGATGTGTAGATTCTATCACTACATTTTGCATATTGATTTGTCTATTTAGACTTTTTAAAGTTTTAATTTTACAAAATCTATCGTACATCTGTTATCTTCATGAAGCTGATGTAATCTGTTCCAGGTATAGTCCCTTCAAGAATAAAAAACAGAGACTCAAGAACTTGAACAATAAAGAATTTGTCATTTAACTGATTGGCTAGTTTTCTACTCTATCCATTTTCCTTCCTCCGTGAGGCAGAGCAAGAAAGATGCTAGATTGGAAAGATTTTAAACTCGTATTTAATTTACGTTTATACCCTAAACCTTGAGTCCAAAGAAGTTAGTTTTGAAATTTTTTTTTTAACCTTTTCGGTATTTGTAAAGAATTCTCAATTTTCTTTCAATTCTAATATTCACTAATTCCTTTTATGTTTTTGTGGACCTAAAAGGATGTATTGGACACTTCAAATTCTTGAAGAACGAAGAATTTTAAGAAAAACAATGCCCCTGCAAACTACAATCTGCTGTATAATTGATAACCCGAGTTTACTAAAAACGATCATATGTATCTGTTTAACTGGTTAATTCATTTGCCCATAGAATGTGGTAGAGATGTATAAGGGAATAGTGTAAAGAATCAGAAATTGTGTTAATAATTACTTATATTTTGGGATGGTTGATGAGTGATACCTCTTAGCAATGAACTAGATTTCATGTTTTGATATAACTAACCCTGTACCACTACAACCGATGAAGGGTCTTGGATTCAGTACTTGTTAAGGACCGTACTGTCTCTAGGCCAACGGTTGTGCAAGGAGGTGATTTGGCCGAGATCACGCTCGACCGCCAGGTTTTTCCCCCAATTAAGGGTACCCATTTTATAGAGGCTGGATGGTCCACAGGAGGTTCTCCCGATCCCACAGGGTCGATCCACGGCTGATAACAGAATAAATAATTATCTGCCACAGCCGGCCTCGAACCCAGGACCGGGAGCATTGCAACTTAGTGCCTTACCACTGAGCTACTCCGCTCCCTCTGTTTTGATATAACTAATATCATGAAACTGATGATATCTCGTATTTATAAGCGAGGCCGATATGTTTGAAAAATAGAAGGTGGTGACATCTAGTAACTGATCAATTTTCTGGTGATAACTAGTATTATCATTGACATAGAACATTCGAGATACCTAAAAAACATTATTGTGTTTTGATGTGCATCGTTGAAGCCATGAAAAATATACAAAAACTTGGATAATTTTTTTATCAAATTCGCTTTAAAACAGTTTTTTGTCTTCCCTGTAAAGCAGTCGATTTGTCATAGATTTTTTTCTCTTGATGTCACCAATCTTTTTCACCATTCTTGGGTGCATTCTGGAGTACTATGGTGTGGGGTCTCCAACTTTACTGTATATATGTACATATTGTACTGTATATATATATATATATATATATATATATATATATATATATATATATATATATATATATATATATATTATTGTGATTTAAAATTTATATTTTTTGTTCTTTATTAATTTGTACGTATCTATTTAGTTTATTTATTCAGTTAATGTGCATAATTATTAAATTAATATACGTAATTCAATAAATATAATTGATAAAATTATTCAAATGTTTACAAATAACAAATACTGCTTTCCTTTTTTGTTAAATATAAGTTCAAAATATTACAAAAGTTACTTTAGTGTTTTTCACTAAAATTAGATTTATTAGGTTTTTAATAATTAAATTTTAACTTCTCAAGGGGGAATGTTATTTCAAAACGGTGATCGATCAAGATTTTCAAATTCTTTCTGATATACTGAAGTGGCGAGTAAGGCTTCTTTGAATGACTGGAGAGACAGTATAAATAATGAAGGGAATGAGCGCACCGGCGCGCTAACAGTCATTGAGAAGGGATTCGACGAGTGCAAGGGTGGGCACACAGTCATTTACAAGGGACATGATGAGCGTCGCCCATAGGAGTATTTAATCAAAATCCGAAAACGGAAGTTTGAGTAAAACTCCATTTAACCCATCATTCTTCAAACTTGGTAGCTGGCTCATCAAACTGTAATCGAATTAATTTTACCTTACTTGCCACTTCTTGTAAAGTCTATTGGAACCCGTGGTAGTTGATTTCCAAACGAAAGTGTTTTTGTATACATACGTACTTTATATTTAAATTAATTAATTGATTTAGTGTTTATATCTTTACGAATCCATCTTTCTCACATTTTTATGAAGAATGCTTAGATAATTCTTTTTGTTTACTTAATATTATCGGATAGAGGTGTTTTTGCTTATGTAAGGTCTTATTGCGTAAAATTTCGATCATAAGCATAAAATGTGGGCTAGTATTAACCATATTAAAAAAAAAAAATAATATCTTTCACCTTTTTCCGTCATTTAGTTTTATATTATTTCAAATATAATGAGTAAAAAATATAATTATTTTAACGTAGTAATTTTTTTTTTTTTCTCCAAAATTGTAAGGTATAAGCATAAGGATGGAAATGGAATCGAAGAATATTGTTAAAAATGATAAAAAATATTAGGTACTCAAAATACAAACCTTATATTGGTGGGTCTGAAGCTCGTCTTTTTTCGTACTTTTTGGGAAGGCGGAGGATAGAATCCCTCCAATTCCTCCCCTTGCGTTAGCCCCTGGTATTATTTATTCCCCACTGGTTTCAGATTGTAATAAAGAAAAAATGTTTGATAATGTTCTTAGCACCTTCACATAAGGCGTAGCCATACCCATTTTCCCACCTTTCGCACTACATTTATACAGGGATAGCGGGTCACTTAAGTCATGACACGCTGTAAGCACAGTTGTTATTCCTCACAAGGCATCCAGGAATCTGACTTACAGAGAGAAGGTAGAAAAAACTTGGGTACTTGAGATAGAGACTGAAAAAAAAAGTTCCCCTCGTTAAGAGTAGCATTCAAAGACACTTCCTCACACGTGTACCAACTTATTAGGGCTAAAGGGCTTAGCATTCGCACCGATCATTAGGATAGTTCAGTTGGTACCAACTGCATCTCCGGCCAGCCACTATATTATACATTCATCTCTCTCTCTGCGCTGTTTGTTTACATTAGTCTGTAATGGTATATCATTAGTGTCTTGCTGGGCATTCAGGGGTTCCATTAATTTAACAATAATTTCAAACATGCCGTTAACTAATAAGCTATAGATCGTAGATAATACTGCCTTGGCCGTGTTTAGAAAAATAATAGCAAGCATTACCTTGTTTTTCCTCTTTTCTTTGAAGGTTATGCGAAAATTAATCCTTTATGGCTATTTGTCTTAGGTATACTACTCAACTTTTAAATAACCGGTTTGACGTTACCATAATTTAGTCTATAAGATTATAAATAAATGTAGGAATTGAATATAAATGCCTATATGTACTAAAAATAATATTAGTGGGAGAGACCTAGTAGAGTTCACCTAGTAGGTCTGTTGCTCTTTTATACTAAATAGACCGAAAACCCGTGCAAAAAAAAATTGACATTATCTGAAGAAAACTTCGATAGCAATTTTTTGGAATCCTAATTGTATTGAAATTAAAAAAATAAGAGTCTGCCAGTCCAAGCATGCTACTTGAAAGAATGGTGACAAAAAAAAAATCGCAATTTTGGGACAATTTTTTTTCTTCATCTATAATTCCTAAACTGTGCATTCCATTGAAAAATCTACGGTATTTTAAATTAAACAACATCAAATTTTGCGTCTAAGGAGTACCATAACATAATACTTTGTTTAACAAGTTATACTTTGTTTTGTTACTTTGTTTGACATAATACTTTGTTTAACTCTAAAACCACAAAGTCTATTTCTCTAAATTGGCAATCTCCCGATCACCGGCAAGTGGCATTTTAGTCCAGTTTCTTCCATCTTGAAAAACACACAAGAAGGAGAAAGTCGAAAACTTGGATTTTTTGCAAGAGGAGCAATACGTACAACATACCTGAAAATTAAAATTACTCCATTTTTGTATACCAAAATAGGCTAAAATGCCAATTGCTGGATACCGGGAGATTTCCAACTTCGAGAAGTATACTTGACAGAATTTAAAACTTTTTGTGCTCAATGGGCGCAGAATTTAATGCTCTACAACTTTTGTTCTTTGAGTTTTTTCTTAGGGAAATCATTTCCAACCTATATATTTCTCATATTTAGTACTCTCTGTTTTGTGTTAAATGCTAGTACCCTGGAAAGTCTACGGCGCCCAGTAGTCAAAATTACCGATTTAGAGGGACAAAATTATTTTATTAATCTATCCTTCAGAAAGGTTTATGCCGATCAATAAAGTTTCAGTTAACATAGGTATCCAAATAGTGATTTGAGTTAACTATAAATCAGGTTGGTAATGGTAAAGTAATGTTCTTTTAAAAATTATAACAAATCTGGAATAAAATGTAAGAGATGGAACGGATTCCATGGACCTGTTTCGGAAATTAACGGGTCACTGTGCAAACGAAGGTGACACAGTAGATCATAAGTCGTGGACTCGAGGATTCTTGCGAATACTGTGTTTTCGAACGAATTTGAACATCCGATCTGCAGATTCTTGCGCTTCTTCTCCCAGGTGTTCTATAGGTGGAACAGCGTTCCGGATGACTTCTACGTGAGTCAAAATTTATAGATGGAGGCATGTCGTACCAACAGTACTCCATTACGTATAGTTTAGCATTACCCTTTGCGCAGGCATCATATTTATCAGTATCTGTGCAAAACGCGGTTGCCAACGTAGTCAAAATAATGCAGAAGCGCTGGAAAAGATCGCATATGTTAGTCGGTGTTAACGTAGGATCACTCAAAAATGTTCGAGCGGTGTTACCATCATTGGTGGAACCGTATGCTGACTTGCCAATATACCAAATTCTGATAATACTGATCTTCGACTGAGAAGTAATATCAAAATCCTGTTTTAACCAACTTTCATTTCGATAATAGAAATGTGATAAATTGTAAAAAGAACGCTAAATTTATAGCCACATTTTTTAACTTACTCAGCATATCTTCCTCATTAATTGTCGTCGATAATCATTCTTGGAGAGCCATCATCATTTCTCAAACCGCTGCATCTCTCTTGGGAGAATTGAATTTCAGCCATTGTGAAAAGAGGTCCACGTTTCTCACCACATGACCATAGATATGATTCACTTAACTAATTGGGGAGCTGATATTATAATAGTAAATAGATTAATAAAATTTAGAGCACTGATACCTTTTTCTTGACGAGAGAGTGACTGATTTATCTGGAACAAACATAGCTCAGCAGTCAAGAAATTGTTTTTATAACGAAGATAAAGAAAACAAAACTTTCTTCGGGCATAACTCAATTTTTTTTTACATCTTTTGATGAATTATGTACGAAACCATTTGTTTATCAATTTAATTTCCAACAAATCGAAACAAAAATCATCCAAATCCGACCATTATTAGCAGAGATATATAAGTACTTCTCATAAATTATTTCGCCTATTCCTATACATATCGGTTCACCTTAGTTTAGTTTTTTGATAACTCGAAAACTATACATTTCCTGGAATATTTCAGATGTGCATTTGAAATATAATTTGATTCTTTACGAAACTGAACATAAATGAAAAAAAAAATTTAGTCGGACTAATATTTGATACAGCAAATATTTTTTGTATTTGGCTCTAACCCAAAGCGGCAAGGAAAGTCCTGTGAGTGGATACACCATATATTTTTGTATTATTATATGTTTTTTTTTTTATTAAGATAAATAATGTCATAAATATCTGTTCTGAATTTATATTTCTAATAATATTTTAAAGTTAAATTCGAATCGAAGAAACCTTCCATTAAGTATAATTTTATGTAAAAATAGAAAAAAATTATTAAATGATTATGTTTTGCCTCTAAACTTATTTCAGGACAAGTTTTTCTTTTTACAACATATCTTAGCCGAATTCGGTGCAGATTCGTTCATTTTTAAAAATAAAATTCATTCTATACTCGTACAATAGAGTCAGAAAGAGCTATAAAAATAACATACTAAAGCAGGAAGTTTTAAAATTGTTATTTATGGAATTTCTTATGTTGCTTAGGTTGTTAATTCGTTGGGTTTTTTAAAGTATATTGGTAAATAAAAAAATATTAAACTTAATAATCATGGTTTTTGCAAATAATTTAATAATTAATAATAATCTTTTTATTCGTGAGCTAAGGACACTTTAGACCACCCTTCAGAATAATCTGGGCTTGAGGTAGAAAACTATGTTAAAAAAGAGATATTGATTGACGTGTGGTTTACTATATTTTCGGTTGACATGAATAGATAAATAATGTCTGATTTATACATTAAGTAAATTTACTTTTACTTTTAGAAGCAAAGTTGTATCAGTATTCATGCCGTGCATAGACATATATTAGTTTTATTTAAGATTACCATACAAATATTAATCCTACTTAATCTTGTACCGTTATGTTAGCATCGCATGTTAAAGCAGATGCAACAACCATAAGGCCAGTAATGAGTACAAGACTTTAGCGATTTGAAATGTTTTCCTTGTTTCTTACTGGTATTTTATAAGTATTCATGCAACTAAGCCTTACATATCTGCATATTTTAGTTCAAGCTTACTACCACACATCTTTATTTATGTTAAAATATCTCAATCAATAGATGAATAAATTAAATCCTGAATTATTATCTTATAAGAAATTACATATCAAATGCAACAAAGTGTTTTTAAGTGTAGAGATATTTATTTTTTTCAAAAATATCATCTACTGTACCCGACCAGTAAAGTTATTTCATACATATAAGAAAAAACAAATCAATAACTAACTGGCGGACATTTTTTTGCACCCCTAAAAAAGTTTTGTTTGACAAAGACATTGCCTTTTTTTAAAAACTTTTTTAAACGATTTTGTCTAACAAAATTCGTACAAGCATGCATGACCGAAAGTAGTGGTTGGAATTTGATAAAATTAACATGGGACCATCTTGTTTGACCCTTAGAATCCCTGAAAATGTTACCAAAATCGGTTTAACTGGAATTGGTATTATGCCCGTCATATGGATTTGACTTGAGACATACAGACACGAAACCAAATTTCTTTCTTGATGTTCAAAACGTAAAACCCGATTGGTAGTTATTGATTCTGAGGACTAACATCTTTTTTTTCACTTCCTGCTTGAATATAAAGCGTCTCTACCTTTTGTAGTGAGGAAGCAAAAATAAACATTGTGTCTTATTGGACGAAGCGATTTTAACATATAGGCGTATCAAGAAATATGTAAGCGAAAGTAGCGAATTGAATTTGATTAAATTGACATTGGGCTATCTGGACACCAATTCGAGGATTCCCTGAAAATGTCATCTAAGTCGGATTAACGAGAATAGGTGTGCCCATCACATGGAATAAAACGTAAAACGCGATTGAAAAGTTTTGATTCTGAGGACAATTTTTTTTTCTCACTCTTTCATACTTTCAAAGCTTCTCTTCCTTCGGTAGTGAGAAAGCAAAATGATATTTTGAAAATAATTTCGCAACCAAATATTTAAAAAAACCTAAATATTTTTCTCTAAATTAATAAAATCGCCCTAAACAGGAATGGTAGCATATTTCATAATGATAGAAAGTCTTATTGAAGTTTAATTTGATCCTGGGAAATTGTTTGAGCTGAGGATAAAAATCTGGTCCATACCGTTTTACAATATATTGGAAAAGTCATATTGCCAAAGCCGCTTAGGATCAATTTTGATTTACCCACATGTTCCTTATTTAACATTTTTTTTCTTTTATTTTGTCGTATTGGGCAATATTGTTTTCTAAACTCTACTCCAGTTCCTTACTTCCCTTTTTTAGAAGTACGAGAGGTTCTTGAAATTGATGGGCGAAAATCAATCATACTATCTCTGTCTAGGGTCGTCGAAATAAAATTAATTAATTCGCTTAATTTTTTTTTCGATAAATAAGAAATATAAATAAATAAAAAATACTTTGATGAACTCTATTTTCTTTCTTCATTGTTCAATGACATTTATAATAGTTTGTTTTTTAAAGTATTTTTAATTATAATTTTTGAATAATCAATGAATTGTAAATAGGGAGTCTATTTATCGATATAAAATATAACAGTATACTTTAAATTATAGATATAGGTACCTATATCATTTCTTCTTTAAGTCTGATTATATCCTGAGGAATTCAATGTTTATTCTTTGCTTTTCCTCTTATGCTAGTTGAATGCTTGAGTAATATCACCCTTTTGAATCTGGATAGGAGACTATTTAAAATGTTTTCAGTATGAGTTGGTGTGGGTAGGCCAACTACGACATGAGATCTTACGTTTCTGAGTGGAAGGGACATTGGTTCGTGAGTAGTGCCCAGTACTCTGTAAAGTCAAACACAGCTACTTGGACATAACGATTACAGCTCTGTAGAACATGGAGCAGTTGTGTAGCATCACAAATCACTGCAAGCTCTGACACCACTCTCCTCTGTCTCTCAGAACCATTCCAACAGCATGTACCGCTACATGTGAAGTTAATTTTGACTTATGCCTTATTTTAAGCAAAACAAATTAATCGAAATATTAGCTCTCATATTATATCTACCGTTTCGAATTTTTAGCTGCTGATTTTTTACAGAAATCCAAATTATCAGTGAATGAGAAAAAAAAAAATTATAGTGATTGCATGAAAATTGAAACTATCCGAGATCCTCTGATTAAATATTCGTTTTTTCCTAAACTATTTATCAATGTACGACGTGATATCAGTTCCAGTGTATTGATTTTTCGGAAAGGCTTGATTGTTTTAAAACCATATATATTTCGTGGTCGACCATATGGAAATAGTGGCATTTCATGATATGACCAACTGGTCCTGACCGGATCATTTAATCGCCAACGTGTGTCGATTTGCTCATCAACGTTTGGCCATCTCATTAATTAATGTAGGGTGTCCATAAAGATGTAATATAAATTCAAATATATTAGGAATTTATATATTGTTTTTATAAATACAACATGTTACAACTGGATATTAGGTTTTGCTTAGGTGCTAACATAAAAAATCGGATACTGTTTTGAAATATTAAAAAAAAAAGTTTTCTAAAATTACTAAGTATCACAAGAAAGTCTGAGATCCTAAGTATTAAAAAATTTGAAAAATTAACAATATAATTTATTTTTACTAATTAATATGTTGTTAGCTTATGAAGTTACCAGACGCTACGGAAGCCTCTAGTTTCAGAGTTTATACAGACCATTTTTAAGATCTGACGTCGTTTAATTGAGTGACATGATTAAGTTACATACTCATATACTTTTTTTTTAGGTAGCATCATAAAATATTAAATATTAAGCACTTAAAGTTATTTTAGATCTTCTAAAAATTGGACAAATTTTCACAAAAACTCTTGAGTTTTTGGACGTTGCATTCGGTTTTTTTGCGACTCTCATCGAAATCGCGTAGCCTGTTATCGATCTAACGAAATTTCACTGCAGCTTCCTCTTTAATTTACACATTATTACTCGCTTTTAAAGCAAGAGAATCGACATTGTCAACCGCCGACATGATGCACCTCAAATAAATAAAGCGCTCGCTGTCAGTGCCTCTAGTGGTGGATTATATAACTATTTTACGATAATATTATTTATGTTTGACCATATCATGAAATCAACGTAGGCCTAGTTGTTCATATCAACAAACGATTTCTATTCATTGATCTTACCAAGAATCATCATAATGTAGACAATAGTACGGGTACTATGTAATGAAATGGCTGTCGCTTCATGATGTGGGCAATTCTACGATATATATAAGTATATAAATATATGTATATATATATATATATATATATATATATATATATATATATATATATATATATATATATATATATATAAGCTGTTTACAATAATTCTATTCATCGCGGACTATAATGTAACATGTTAAAACACTAAATCATATGCATTGCTTCTTATTGAAAATTGATGTATAGAGTAGTTAACTATTATTATAATTAACTATGTTCATAGCACTTGGGGCCATCTCCTTACCAGACTCCTCAAATAGTTTGTGGAATAGTTTGTGAAGACTTGTTTTAGGTATGGCGTATACACTGGAAGGAGTGGTATGTATGGTAATTCAAGCCGTCTGCAGGTTTCAGAATACTATGATATTTACAGATCATCTTATTTGTGTTATTATTGAAGAGCTCTAAGCGATGGAACATTACAAAAATTTGAATCTGATTGAACCAGTATAAAATGGGAATAAAAGATCATTAAATTTAATTTGTCTCAGATCATAACGCTCTATGCCAAAAGAGACCTGTTTAT
Source organism: Rhaphigaster nebulosa (assembly GCA_948150685.1). NCBI lineage: Eukaryota > Metazoa > Arthropoda > Insecta > Hemiptera > Pentatomidae > Rhaphigaster > Rhaphigaster nebulosa. The sequence continues at coordinate 176,573,568 of OX411306.1, forward strand.
AATAAAGAGTTGTTTCCAATACATTGTATGTTAGTCAAGTGAATTCTACAAGTCGTTTTTTATTGTTTCAGTCAGTCGTTTATTGGGATTCTACTTATACTAGTACTTATTGGAATTCTACTTATATTTGAATTCCACTTATTAGGCCTTTTGTCTAGATCAGGAGCGTACTCCAAATTTTTTTTCGGAGAGGGATTTAAATTTTTTTGTAGGGAGGAGGTAAATAATTACCTAATATCGCCTAACTTGGCGTAGGTTTTAAGGATAAGCATAAAAATTGGATCAAATACTATTGCTAAAATAATCAAAAATATTACTCAAAATACAAATCTTATGTTGGTGGGTATGAAAATTATATTTTTTCGTGCATTTCGGGAGAAGGGAGATATATCACCATGATCCTCCCTCAGCGTATGCCACTGCTCTGGATCGTACCTATAAATCCTTGATATAGTTTATGATAATCTGGAATAATTTAAAAAATATATGAAATGATGCTGTGATAACAAAATAAAATTATATGTTATATTCACGATGATCTTATCTAAACAATCCTAGTATATTTCTTACGAAATCAGGAGAGGATAATAGAAATAATTCTGATGTATTGAAGCTTTAATCTTTACTGTATTAAATGAATAAACAAATTGTGTATTATTTTATATAACATTTTATTTTATTTTTATGTAATATATTTTATATATTATTTTATAGCTTTCCAGTTTTTAGTGCATTTATTTCATGTAAATCACCGAAGCTCCAAAATTATAACCGGAAAACTCACAGAAATAAAACGTGATTTAGTATTCTTCTGAAACAGTTCAAAACAAACTGTGTTTTCATGTGAATTATAACTGATTATTTTGAATGCATTAACAATGAGAATGGCAAAGAGAAAATAATAAATATGATATAGTTAAAACAACCGTTTTTACATACTTATATATATATATATATATATATATATATATATATATATATATATATATATATATATATATATACCTGGAATGACTGACGAAATTAAAAAGGCATTTTTGAAATACGGCCATGCAAATGTCAGATTTTGAATCTACAATAACAGCAAACTTGAAAATTGTTTGACCAACATGAAGGGCAAAATAGAAAAGTAAAACGAACAATACGGCATTTATAAAATAAACTATAAGCAATGCAAGGATAGGTTTTATCTTGAAGAAACTTCACAAAATCTTAAAACCCAAAAAATGTTGAAGCTACTGCGTTGGCTGGGCACAGTATAGGAAATATTCATTTTTTTTTTTTTATTGAAATCAGGATTTTAGGTAGTGCTGAAGATAGCGGTAAGAAAATTTTTAGAATAAATTTAAATTAGAAAAAATATAAATAATGTAGTAAATTTTAAACCGTTAGGGGTATTGGTGAGCACTATATTGATATGATTAACAAAATTGATATTTAAAAAAAATGAATAGAGGCTTATTTTAATTTAATTAGGGGCAAGCATAACAGTTGACATACAGGATTAAGTAAATGCTGTTTTAATAATACGACACTGGGCATAGTTCAAATGGATCACTGAAGATAGCTGGTTAATGGAAAAATGTGACAATTGTATTCAGCTGTAAGGATATTAGTAATGGTTTTTATAATGAGTTTTACTGAGATATAGGGTCTAAATTAGTAATTGATTTTAAAAATATTTTATTATCAGGATGACAAATAGGAAGTTCCTATACGAATAATATCACTTGGACAAATAGAGAAAGCAAAAGGGGATACAAGGTAACGAATTTTAAATTGGAGGGATGAAGCATTGTAAATTTTTGAAAACTTTTGGCTAGGCATTTCGCAAATTCTCTGTCAGAAATGTTTTTATGTGGATATGAATATTGTAAGGTCTTAATGTTATATGGAATTTTTAATTGTTGATCACATATGCAAGTTTTAAATTTTGAATAGTTGTTTTGGTTGTGATGAATGCTCTATGTTTGATGTGCAATATTTTTTAGATCACTTTAAAATGGGCAAGATGGGCCAGAAACGTTGCGGAGAATGATTAATAAAATTGTGGAAGTTTCTTAGGGAAATTTTCCTGAAAATTGATATTTTTGAAAAGTGATTTAGTAATTTTATACAAGGATGCGAGCCGACATATTTGGCCAAGTTGTCGGTTTGCCTCACTTTCTCGGAATGGTTTTTGTGTCATGCTTATACGATAAATATTAAGTACAGTTATATGCCGTATAAATTTGCATAACTCTATGGAACTTATAAATATTAATGAGTCTTTCTACTCATTGCTGGAATGGACCTTCCGAGTGAAACAGTTTAGCTGCCAATGTCCATGTTACTCAATCTGCAACAATTAACGAATGCATTTCTACGTTTTGACTAGAAATTGATTTATAGAAATTTCATCATCCACATATGCTAAATTAACATTGACAATGCCAAATTAGTACACAGTTCTTATTGCGCTGTAGTTGTAATTTAGAGAAATTATAATTTTAAGTAAAACAACGTTACATCGATTTCTTGTTTTGTTTGGTATCTAAAATAAGTAAATAGGAATATATATAGATTTGTTGTATCATTTCTAATAAAAGAGATATAACATATTTAATAAAAGTACATGATTATTTATTTATTCGGTTTAGTACAATCATTATTGTATCCCGATTCCCAGAATTGTCGCTTACCACATGATGAAATTTTAATAAACAAAACAATGAATAATGCCCGATTTATATATATTCCAGATTTAACAGATAACATTTTAAAAAATCTTTAAAATCTATGATCACTCAAATATACCATTAGGACTGTCATAAGAACAATAGATTAGGAAAATACATTTGCAATATGAAAGATAGAATAGACAACATGAAAAAACAAAACATCATACACAAAATTAATTGTGAAAAAATTTGCATAGCAGAAACTTACAAAAAAACGAAAACAAGAATTTCGCAGCGTATCTCAAACTGCTAAAATGTCAAAAATACTAATTCCACTGCCCTTGCTTTTCATAGTATTAATTGAAGTATAAAGTTTATTTCGACATACTTAAACATAAGTAAGGAAATACCGTCATTGCAATTGAAATACATTTGCATCAGTATCAGTGATGTTCAATGTTTCACAGAGTGGCAAGGAAACATAGATATGAAATTATTGTTAGGTCTAATCAAGATTTAGTTTCTTATTGTTATTGTGTTGCTATTTATCTGCCAGGCTTAAGGGCAATTGGTAATAGCAATTTAAGTTTTAACGAGAGATGGAAGTGTCTAGGTAACTATTATTGGTGAAATCGACCTCGAAACTCCCGCTTAGTAACAATACGCTAAGCCTCATTACTATAGTCATAATTAGTTTTATACTTTAAAAGGTAAATTACTGATCGGTTTGATGCATGAGCGGCTATTGTTGGCTTTGTTCTGATGTTTCTTACTTGAAAATATAAAAAATAAATAATTAAGATAAATATAAGCAAATAATAAAAATTTTAAAAAATAATCAGGTAATATATCAATCTCTGTCAATTAGTTATAGTAATAACTTAATGGAAATATATAAACATAAAAAAAAAATGTAAATGAACTATTTACAGCCTGTAATGTCCCGTTGTGAAAACCTGTCTTAAAGAGGCTTGCACGAAACTCTGTTAAATAACAAGTAACGAGGTGTTCAGATTCGTTCCAATTTAGTTGATGTAAATCTTTTGAAAAACTAAAATCTCAAACTTATTTCGATGAAGCACTGAGCTCACTTTACTTTTATGACTTGTATCTTAATTAAATATATTCTCATATTGGTTATCTTAGAACTTCAGAAGTTACACAATTATGAAATATGTGTAAGTTATTCTATATTTACTTAGTTCTATTTTTATTCAATAAGTACTTACGCACCTAAAGGATTTAATTCAAGACCTTTTAGAAGTAATTAATTGATAAATGAAAGTAAGTTATTGCTAAAATGGTCCACGGAGAAGGAAAAATACATCGTCACTATACTTGTATACATATTACATCAATGTATCCATAATATTTGAATGTGAATGACTGTGAGTGTATTGTTGTATTCCAGAAAAATCAAGCACATAATGCAAAAATTATTGCAGACATTGAGAACTAGTGGGAATGACAATAACAAAATAAATTAAAGTTAAAAGGCGAGGAATAATTTACCCCTACAATGTTTCATGAATATCTTTGTTACAGCATTCAAACTTATAACTCTTAAATCCTTACACTGGTTTCGGCTATATTAATACAAACATTTTTTGTTAAGATGTAACCTTATAAATTATGTTTTTTTGTTATTATTGTTTAAATTAATGGATTGCATTTTAAAAGTGAAATTTAATTTCAAAATTTAAGGCCTTAATTTAATAATTTAAATTTTAGATTTATTTAACTTTTTAAATGAAATAATTAATAAATTTTCGAGTGACCTGAATGTTCCATTGAATTATATGTAATGAAATAATGTAAATATATAATGAAGTATCCTTCCCCGGAGTAAAATTTTTTTGTATTAAACTGGTATCAGATTTGTACTAGCACTTTGAAAAACCTCTATATTCAAATTTTCGGGCGAATCTAAAAATAAAAATTGTTGTCAGAAAGTCAATAAGGTTAAACCCATCAGAGTTTGTAAAAGATTAAATAAACTTCCATAATTCAGGAATCCGTGGTCAGATTTAATAAAAAATCAGCAGAACCTGTTATTCACAAAAAACTCTAGTTTTTTTTTTATCACTTTATATATATATATATATATATATATATATATATATATATATATATATATATATATATATATATATATATATATATATATATTTCTCTAGCATAGTAACACTCTGCAAGTGGAGTTTATGAGATAAGTGTATAGCCTCCACGTGAAACTGGATAATATGTGTATGGAATGTTCAATTTACATTTTTAATCATTGTAATGGATTTTATAAATGTCAACTTAATACAAAAAATAAAAGGTTAATGAAACAAAAAAAATACATAGATTAATATCACAACAAAACAAGAATATGAATTAAAATAAAGAATTTTGAACATACGTGTAACATTATTTATAGATATCTAAATAAATAATAAATAATAATTTATAGATATAAAATAAATAAGATATTATATACAAGTAAACATTTAATTAAAATAAAATATATCAATATTCATACAAAATAAAACATTATATACAAATAAACTAAATATGTAAGCATTTAACAGAGAAAAATTATTTCAGTTATTTCAGTCCGTGAAATAATCAGAATTAACAAATTGAAATGTTCATCACACGGTTTGGGTTTGAATTTGTCTGATTCATTTGAAGACCTATCTTTGAGATGAAGCACGCCAGTTCCTTTTTATATTTCGTTATGATGTAATCGTGAATCATGAATATTTCCTGTTTTTAAATTAATGCCAATTCAAGAACATAATAAATTACCAAAATTATTAATAAATTAATCATCAATATTTTGATTTTTTCTATTATTTTTATCCGATTCTTAATTAATTAATCACTAACTTAAAATTCAAAATGTACTAAACAAATTTTTTTTTAATTATAATTAATTAACTATATAAAATGGAAGGTACTGTGGCAATCTAGGAATATGGAACACAGGTTAGAAGGTTAGAATAAGTCATTAGATAAAACTTTATATTCTAAAAAGCTGTTTTAATAAGGATTTATTAGTTCTTTTCGTAATGCAACATTCTGTATAACTTGTTTTTAACCTATTTATTAGAAATAAATATTAAATTTGTAATGTAAAAAAAACTAAAATAATATATTTGGAACCAAGTTATTCAGAAAATTTATTTTTATGGATATTCATTTATAACACGATCGAATTTAGTTAAAACCTCAAGGTACGTGACGACATCATTTATCACTTCACATCGAGAAATTTAAATACCTTTTTCTATCTTTGCTTCGGTTCTAGCGACACCCAGTGTCCGCCAGCATTAATATTTATAAATGATCAAAACAGAACAAATCCATATCCTGTTGCTTAGACAAATTTATGTCTGAATTAGACTTCTGAAACCCATTACCGTTTAAAATTGATTTATTGTTATTTTCCTACTTCATAAATATTTATTACCCTCATCAATTAACCGTTTTCAGCGCGGAATTTTTTAAAAGTTTCGCCAGGGGGACGTCTTCGAAAATTTGAGGAATTAATTTGTTTTGAAAATGATGGCCTCTCAGTAATAGGAGAATGTTGGTGAAGGGCCCATATAGTATGGCTAATATATGATGTATCTATATGTATTCGACCGGGCCTGCCGCATAACAATGTTAGCCTGCCCCGGGCCAAGCATTAGCATTATGCTAAGCCATTGTCAAGAACCATACCCTGCGTCATGCCTTACATCACCTCCTATGGGAGAGTTCCTCTTGTTCCCGCTCAGCTTGGGAGCTTCATGATTCCACTTTCTTTTTCAGATATATTTTAGTATTTTAAAGAGTATTGAGTCCTGCCAAATCCTGCACTCTTGTATATTTGTATAGCGTATTTCCTGTTAAAACCGCCATGCAAATAGAAGAATTCTCTAACATTTCCACGAGGCCACAGAGGTCGAGGAGGTGGCCTCAAGGCCGAAAATTCCTCAAGGAAATTTCATATGTTTTGGCTTAGAGACAATCACTTGCATGGCTGAATAATAACATTTAAATAAATATATATATATATATATTAGAAAATCCCTCAAAAAATTGTGTTACCTTTTTACTTTTACTTATCTATATGATTATGATTTTTGATTATATGATACTTACACAATTAATGATTTTTAGAACAAAATTTAATTTTTTCATCTTTACATTATTCTTATAATAATAATAGGAAAACAGAAAATAAAAAACCCATATAGAGAAAGAAAAAAAATAAATAAATAAGGATAGGTTGTATTGTGGGAAGTTCTAGGTCGAGGAGCATGGTCGTGATTTTAGTATACGGGAGTAGTTATTTATGATCCTCATGCATAAGTTTTGGATCCTTTGGAGTTTATTGAAATTCTTATTATAAGTTGAGCTCTATACTGAGGAGGCTTTAGAAATCTGAGCTCGTATCACTGATTTATAGAGTATAAGTTTGTTTTGGGGGCTTAGCTTGGATTGTTTATTAAAACAAGTGAACATTTTGAAAATAATTTTTTTGGCTTTATCCGTTTTCCAGTTTATGTGTTCTGTAAATTTTAGGGATTTGTCCAGAGTTAAGCCCTGGTATTGTACTGATTTAGACCATGGATAAGGTCTAAATTTAGGGTAAGATGCTGAACTATGCACATTTTAATTAATTTTTACTTACTATTTCAGTTGTCGACTCAAAGTGGCATACAATTGCCTGACGAGGCAATTATATGTGACATGGCCTTTGCCGTTAATTGTTTAACTAAGTTAAGTGCCATGCATGGAAGTCTCCAGAGGAAGGCAAGTCTTGAAGGAAGCCCGTCCGCTGTCAGTGGGAACCGGCCGACAGAGACCAGCCCCCTAACAAGTTAATACATTATGAATTAAGGGGAAGGGACTCGGAGATGGACAGTCTGTGCAAGTCTTCTTCAGTCACTCATTACTCCAGTAAAGTCTCCAATTATTGTTCTAATTACAACAGCATATAAGTAAATATGTATATATTCTTTAATATACACTATGTTAAATAAATAATATATCCTAATATATTATTTCATAATTAAAAACATTAATTAAACAACTTGTTCTACAAATATCATTAATGCGACTTTTCTCGCTAAAGATCAAGTCCGTTAGAAATGAAATTTCCATGTAAAAATGAAATAAAAATTATGGATATCATAATCTTCTTACCAAATTTCATATTTTAATCATCTGTTTAAGATCATAATGTGCTATTATTAGAAATACTTTACAAACATTATAAACTCTGAAAACTGATATGCATATTTTGACTTGCGATGATAAACAATAGAAAACTTCCAAATTCAATCCATCATGTTTCCTATAATCTGTATAATAATCTACACTGTACAACAAAATATTCATTCCATATCGGCATCGGCTGAATATATAATAAATACAATTTGACGGAAGTATGAAGGTAAAGATATCGCTGGTCCGTGTTACATACGCGCGTCTTAAATTATCTCTATGATCAATGATAATCATGAATTTTTCTAATAAAATGAATGATAATATAATACCTCAAATTATCACATGATCATCATTTTTTAATCAGGTAAATAATAATTTGAGATATCATATCGACGTCTTTTTTTTGAAGAAGGCGTAAGCGCCATTTAGCAAACTTTACAGGAAACACATGAAAAGATTTTTCCAAACAACAATATATTTTATTTTTTGTTGTATACAGTAGGGATTTATTTACTTGACATAATCTTTATAATTACAATGCATTTATAAGGCTTCCAGCAGTGGTTTAAGCCAGAGTGACATCTGAGAGTCGTTAGTATTTGGTGCATACATCATCAATATTCGAATTTTAGATCATCTCCAATTCATTTTCGATATATTGTGAGCTGAATCGATAGAGGTGGTGTTTATGTCCCATTATCAATTGAAAGCTAAATTTCGAATTTTTGGCGCTTAAGCCTTTTTCAAAAAACGACGTCGATATTATCATTTATATAATTTAAATATATCAACTTTTAAATTATTTAATTTTTAATAAGTTTTTAAATTTCCCAATACTCCAAAAATTTTGCTTAAAAATTTTATAAGATATGAACTTCTAAAGGTTATCTTCTTTATTTTTCATATGAATTTCATTTTAAAGTTTTGATAAATATTTTAAAACTTCTAATTTTAGTATTTTTTCTTATAATTTTCTTTCCTAGAATTTGTGCCTGCTGTGACCTGGAATCTATTTATTGTTCTATCGGCTGAAGATCGACTCCGGTATCGGAAGATACCTACGGAGTAATCACAGCCTCTATAAAGTGGGTTTCTGACCCTTCAATGGGTTAGGAGAAAAATTTGACGGTTCAGCATAGATGCTGATCACACCATCTTTCTCCTTGTTTAAACTTTGGTTATGAATCAGTACTACCTAATCAAGTGCCGAATCAAAGTTGTGGTACAGGTTATTACATTCATATATATATATATGATGATTCTCGGAATTTTCATTGATTTAAAAGTTTCTTAAAGTTTGATTTGACTTTCAGATATGATTTGATGATCTCTTGGGACGTAGTTTGTTCACAACTCGATAAATGAGTCATCCATTAAGCATCAAAAATAATCATGTTCAAATTTCAATGCTGAAATTCAAAAGTTTCTAAATCGGTTCTGATTTACTTAAATCATTTATCGGCTTATAATTCTTTGATTTCATTCATTCCCAGTCCACTTTGGAAAACATTTTCTCAAAATCCTCTACGTTTTTAAAAACTGCACATCATCAAAGCAAAGTGCATATCATTGCAAAGTTTCATTTTTATTATATATTTCAACGATGAGATTAACAGCTGAAAGATAAAGATTATTTTTACGACTTATTCATTAATTCTTTGCGTTATTATTATCCCTAATCTGGTTGAGAACGAAAATGGCAACCGCGATAACGATAGTGGACCGCCGTATCGACGAAACAATATATAATTTACTATTAATTTGTTTCGATGCTGAAGGATTTTGAAATTAATCCACTGAGTGATATAAATGTTTTCCCTATTTCTATAGTTTTTCTACACAATTAAAGTGAAACTTCTCAGTGGAAATAACACAATCATTGTCCAGAAAATTCTCTTTTATATGGGGCTATGTACATTTTTCAGATGCCTGTTTTCAAGTACTAGAAAAAAAATTGTGTTTTATTGAGCAATTCAAGATAAGGAACGGTGTTGCTCGAAGCTGATGATATAATTTGGAACTGAAAGCAGATCTTCTCTAGGAAGTGAGCTGAGGCTGTGGTGTTCCGCAGAGGATGTAGTAATGGACAGCTTTCAGCTTAGACAGCTTTCCTGAGGCTCATTAAGTTGAGAACTTGCTTTGTGCCGCCTTGCCTTCCAAACCGAGCTGATGGATGTCGTCGCTTTGCTTGTCTCCTCTGTCTTTGATCTGCACAAGAAAGTCTAGAGAGTCTTCTAATTTATCTCTTTTATGGTCCACCCAATTCCTTTGATTGTTCGTATATCTGTTACCGAAATAGAATAATGTTAGATGTTAATGCTTACTTTCTAGTAGTCCTCTTGAGCCTTTATATTCTGTTATTTTATTATGCTTATTAAATTAATGTTTGTATCTTGTGTTATATATCATCAACGTGCATACCTACACAGTTAAGATTACGATATATTATGTGTTTTTTTTACTTTTTGGGGTAATGTTGACTTCTTGATTGACTCTTCTCCATTTTTGAATATCACACTTATTGTAGATTTATAAGGAAATTTGAAGAAAACGATATAACTAGCAGGAGGCAAAGTAGCAAATACCACGGACCTCGTCCCAAGGAACGCCTCGAATTGGAGGCTGGAATTTATTTTTTTCATGTATATGTACGTAATTAAAAACAAATTGTCTTATACTTCTCAATTTAAAATTATTGAATTAAGATAGGGAACAATGTGAAGTTACCCTTTCAGTTCGACACATCTATTACGTCGTTTTTGAGTAAACGATTTTTGAGTATACGGCTTACATGACGCCATAACAGGGCAAGGCAAAGAGACTTCATCTAACTCCAGCCTCCATTCCATCTGGAAAATCGTAAATAGGTAATTTTTAAGTGTTTTTGAGCACATTATAACAATTAAATACAATATATAATAATTTAATTAATAATTAACATTATATTATCATGTGTACTACACAGACACATCTTCAAATTTTGAATAAGAAGCATACTATAGGTGGCCTCTAAACTTGGCTGCCACGGGCCTACAGAATCCTACACCACTGAATGCAGTCTCTTGTGCGTCCTTCTTGTGCTCTCTATTACGGCTTACTACTATACGGGCTTTGGCCTATTACAAAAAAATAATAATTACAAATATATATATGTATGTATATATAAGATTATGGGGATATTATGTCCGCTTTCTAAAAAGTAAAACTATGTCCATTGTATGTAAAATGTATAAATATGTACAAATTAATGTAAAATCACATCCATCACATGATATGACCTGAATATTACAGGCCTAAAAATCTAAAAGTCTTTATTAAGTATCTTTTAATTTGAATTAATATAAGTTAATTGTAAATACGTTAAAGTTATCTTTTAATCATTATTATTTTTTGCGAGTGGCATAGCTCAGGAAATATGACCCTGAGTATCTATCCTTTGGGCCAAGAAAGATGTGATGTCTCAGCCTACTACGCTACGTCTAGAAGTAGCAATCCCGCGAGCTGCAGCCTAACGGTACGGGGTAAACAAACAGGAGTCGCTGATGAACATTTAACAGGTGGGGAACGGTTCCCACGCAAGTCACCTTCAGTGTGTATTTACCACGGGCGGTAATGATAGCCGGGGCAGTGCCATCCGTCACTACTACCAACCTCTGTTGGCTAATCTACCCAGGGCTGCCAAATCACTTCCCATTCATGAATATAATATAGATACCTTAGGCCGTTGCCCAGAGGCAGCCATCAGCCAACATATTGTAGACAAATTGGTCGGTCTCGTCCAATACTGTAATCAGAGGGACCCTTCCCGCCGTTTGGAATAGAGACCTATTATTGACACAGCTCATGTTTCCTAGCTCAAGTTCATTTTCAGGATTACTTTAGTTTCTCGAACGCTGCTTCGTATTTTTTTTTATTAAACCTCCACTTAGTAAATGCACTCTCATCAATACATCTCATTTTTAAAAAATTCCGATTGAAATTTCACCTAACATCTGTGGTACTACATGGCAGTAGATGAGAATGAAATAGGCCTAAAAACTTAAGAGAAAACTACTGTTTTGTTAATTTACTTATCGTTTACCTACCTACCCGTTTATTTTATACAGCTGTTTGGGGCCCTTCAACCACTTGTGTTATTTTCGCTTAGTAAAAATTATTGCTGTATAAAATACATCATTATTTTTACTTGAGAATAAACGTATCGGATCATGCGATTAAAGCCTTATGATTTAAACTGGTCCACTAGTTTGACGTGTATTTGAGAATCGGGGGCTTAGAGAATCGTCGGAAGGAATTTCAATCTAGTTCGATAATGAGTCTATAAAAAGAATATTGTTTTGTGACTAAATAATTCTCATTTCCTGGGATTCCCAGACCGTGGTACGCATACCACTGGTAGTGCACAATAACTGACAAAATGAAAACTTCTAGAATGTTAGAACAGAAGAATTTTTGTTAATTTCAATGTTTTACCTTCAACCAAAAGTCACTTACCATAATTTAATAACAACTTTATACTTTAAATAATCAAATTTCCTACAGTTTCTTTCAATAACCCATCAAATAAGTTGGAAGGAATCCGGTGTTGCCAAGAACCTCAATTCAAAACAAATATTAGAGAAACTATGTTTTACGACCGAATGCCTGAATTCTCAATCCATGAATGGATCATAAAATGAATAACACGATCTATAATTAATGTCAATAATTCAGGATGGTTAGCCTGTAAAGGCGAAAGTTCTCAGTTTTGAAGAGGACTTAAGAATTAAGTTGAGCTTCATCAAGCGTACATTGATGTTCTGATTGTAAATAAATAACATACTTCCAACTAAAAAATAATTATGCTTTCCTTTACAATGTCCAAATTTCTTACTTTTGATGGACGAACTTTTATTTACATAATTGTTAGTGTTATGCGAAATTGATTATCTTTTGATTTTTTACTTTATTTTCAATTTATTATTTTCTTAACCAAATCCACTGTAATATCTATATGTAGCATTTTTCAATAAATAAAATTTTGTAAATCAGTTTGAATTTTTCATGAATGCGAACCTTTAATAATAATATCATAAGATCATGTAGTAGTGGTACGCCTAGTTATCTGATACGCAATAACATAACCATTGTCATATGCAAAATATTATTCAAATATTTTCTTTGCATCAAAGCTTATGAGCGAACATACATATAAACTAGATGGACCTTGGCTGAAGAAACGGGCATCGTCTGGAAGATAATGTACATTAAATGATACGGGACGATTCGCGAAAAAGGACGTGATCCTTAGTGTGTTCTATCAAAAGTCATGCGCGTACATAGACAAAATGTACCTGATGGTCGATTTGAAAAACTACCCTTTTTTGTGAAGTCGGTTTAAAAAAACAAACAGCTTTTTTGGGAAAGAAATTGAACGACAATAGATATAGCCCCATAAATATAAACCAGGAGATATAAAACTTTTAAATGCGTTTAATGGATGTGTTTTAATCTCCTTACGGCAACGAGATCATTTCATTGTAAGTGGAAAATGTAATGGCAAACTTGGACAAATCCTGTTCTTGAGAATTTATTCACTGGCGGACAGTGGTGAGGCCATTATGAAGGTTCGCAGGAAGGGTAAAGTGTATTCAAATGGAGTCAGTTCATTAGATTATCTCCCAGCGGCTCTGATTTGACGTGCATGAATGGCCAAGCTATTCAACATATTCCCCCCACTCCCTCCACTTCCCTCGATAAACTGTACCCATCTCTCATGTTAATATTCAAACCCCCTCTTCCTGGGTGGTCTTTTAAATCTAAAACATCTTTCATATTTTCCCAGCTTGAGAAAAAAAATTATAATCCAGCGGGGTGGCACATTTGCATGACAAAATGTTTCGGACCATCATACTAGATGTTAGATAACAGTAGTGTCAATTTTTTTATATCTTACTTTTCTTCTATTTTTCGAGCTTGCGAGTAATTTGGTTAAAATTCTATAATATTTCAATATTTTAGAAATAGTGTATGGTTGAAAGTGTAGATTATATCAGGATTTTAGATTTTTAGTATGACTAGTCAAATTGACTTTATAAACAGAATAGTACAATTACTATTTATTGCAAACCGACGTTTCAGCGCATTCAGTTGGTCCAACATCAGGGCTAAAATAGATGAGAGATGTTTATATCAGAAATATGTCTAGAAAACGAAATAAACAAACAAAAAGTGACGAAACATAAAATAAGAAACATGACTGAAAACGAAGTTAAAAATAAAAATATAACAAAAAATATAAATACAAGAAAGTCTTTCCCTCACTAACCTATTCCTATTATTTATTGTATTTTCATCGATTTTCTTGTATTTTTCATATTTTTTTTTTACTTTATGAACCCTTTTCTCCCCTGCCAGTATTTACTTTCTGACGTCTTATATATCACTCAGGTCTCAGAACTATAACTGACGACGGGTCTCATATACCATGGGTCTTGATTTTGTTAGGCGGGGCTCTATAATTTAGTATTTTTCGCTCGGCAAAGGAGAATTTATTTCTGGCGGTCATCTTTGCTTTAAGTCTCTCCACAATTTCATTATTTTGTGAAATTAGCTCACCAAAATACTTAAACGTTTCGACCACTTTCAGTACGTGATTTCCTATTTTGGCGTATTCATCTTTTCCAAATATATACTTACACAGAAATGCATAAAATTGAGATATTGATGACCTTACGTATTACATCTTCACTTCGACCCTTTGGAATGACCAGGTTCCAACTGACAAAATCGAAGAAAATGAGTTGTTAGAGCGACAAGGTTCTGTCTGACTTCTGCAACAAGTAAAGCGTACTAGCGCTGCAGTATGTGAAGAAATAGCCGAGATACAAGAAAGCAAGATCAGTTACCAAATTCCGTAGTTTTCAAAAGTTGTTTGAATTGCATAGCAATTTTACAATGAATGAGGGAGGAGAAAGGTTAATCAGTTGTATTGCCATAGTATTACAATGTTTATGTAAACGTTCTTTACGGCTCATTGTGACAAAGATCCAATAGATGTATATAGATGGTATCGATAGATGGTACCTATAGTACCATATCAAAAAATCACTACAGTAGCAGTGGCGCAGCCATGGGGGAGTCAAGACCCACTTCTCCTTCCTTTCCTCCGAAATTTCAAAATACTTTTACTTATCCTTATCTATAAACAAAAATTGTGTAAAACAATTGAATGTTATTTCCTAAATAACACCTTAATAAGTTATTTCATTAATAACCTTGGCATGAAAAACGTTATATGTTGGGAAGACCCTCAGAAATCCCCGGACGGAGTGGGTTTCTATAAAGTAAATCCTTGGATTGACCCCCTCGTCTAAACGAAATCCTGGCTGCGCTGCTGAACTGTAGTTAATGAAACTTTGATATCAATTTACACGAACCGTATGATGTGTTAGTTGGAACATTGTCATTCTAAGAGGTCGACTTATGGCATCACGTGGAATACGTCTTTCCAATGTAAAAATGTTTCTTGGCCGTACTCGTCGAAAATAATTTAAACTGTTTAATACTCCCAGCCCAGCACTGAACGAGAATTCTAAATTATTAATTCATTATTATAAATCATTTATACATACCGACACAAAATTGAGCCATGAATCAAGTGCCACTAACTACGACATCATAACCTTGTGTGCGGCAGGAATCTGAATGTCGTTGAGGGGCTCAATCCGGAATGCACCAAAGAATTATATTTGCATTTCTATCCGCTTTTACTCACGAACTTATTCCTATTCTATATTTGGTAATAAGGACTAATTCTAATAAAAACAATTTGTAGTACAGAGAATGGTTTTCTAAACAATTAGATCGTAGTAAAGAATACGAAAGTGGCCCACGGGCGCGTGGGCACAACTGGAACTGGAGGGCCGCGGAGAGACTATTGCCGAAGAAGTGGTCTTGCATAAACCCACCCACATCGGCCGCCGATGGGAGGATCCTTCACTTGCCGCTATATTGTGCTCGCATTAACAATTCCAAGCCGTTATTAATATACAGACTCATTTGCAAGAGAGCGTGGGCGCTCGAGTACATAATACATAATGGCGAGAGTATTCTTTGCGATATTTATTCAATCCCAGTCGCCAACATATCTGACGTCTTCATCGGAGTCGCTTACAGCTCCGCGGGGTTTGAACACGCTCGCTCTGGTCGGAATGGGTTTGAGCCTTGTTTCTTATCTCATAAAATAAATCACACCTTAAAATTATTATTGTTGTACACAAGAATAATCTAGTTTGAAGATTAGTATTCAGGTATTTCACCGACGGTTCTAGTAGAAACACAAAAAATAGTATGTAAAGCAGGTGAAATATTTAAACAGTAATAGCATTCTCATTTCAAACGGTGTTTCACAATCTCCAAAAGTTTCACAACCAAAGATTTCCGACATTGAACTTTAATGAAATAATTAGGGACTGTCCTAATTAAAATAATTAATCTGAGTTGACTAATATTCGATATGTTTTAACTTTTAATAATTCCATACCTTGTTATGGAAGTTTTGACTTTCCAACATTGAATTGCCTTTTCAAGTATTTTGTACAACAATTTAAATATTTGCACATCCATGGTACATTCACAAAAATAGATATGATTACCGCAAATATTTTTTAAACTTAGAATTTTACATTAATGGACCACTTGTCAATTGGTGTGAGAAATACACTGGAATGAAAAGATGTTGATTTATTTCATGGAAGATTTGAGTGTTGAAATAAAGTTGGCCGAAAACATAATTTTGGCTTCCTTGGGCATTATTCACTACCACCTTCATTGTTACTAAGTTGGCACATATTTATAATTATTATTTGTTTCTTTTGTATAATTATTACTTAATTTTTCGGATTATTTAGCAGTTTAGTTTGAACGGTTTAGTTAGATTAGTAACGGCAGTTTAGTTGACTTACGGGTTTGTTTGGGCTGGTTACGAGCTAAACATACTAAACGTCCCCGGATCTAGGAGCAGAGGCAAAAAAAGGAGGGAGGAGAAAGTCAGCTTTTTCTGTTTTTCGTTTAGGTATAACTCGAAAACGATTGGTCCTAGCTCTATACATTTTATCTAAAAAATCGAAGAGAATTTAGTTTCCTAACTAAATTCTATATTCTATATTCGTATTATTTCGTAAGAGGCAAAACTTAGTTTTTATATTGTTGCTTTCTAGCTACCAAAGGTAGGGAATCATTGTTTCCTGCAGGAAATGAAACATGAAAAATTTCCACTTGCGTTTTACGTTTTAAAAATCACACAAGTCGAATCCTTGTGACGGCCATAATGCCTAATATCTGATTTTCATGAAATTTTTTGAGATTGTGCGGGTAGTTACCTAGATGGTCTCATAGAAATGTTATTAAATTCCATTCACTACTTTCACTTACGTTCACGCCCAAATTTGAAGGAAACTTCAGGCTTAGCGTAAAAATGGTTTCGTATAATTTTTATCAAATCCCATCTATTACTTTTGCTTACTCTTGAGCAAACATTTTTCAGCATAAGGTTAAGCAAACCTTAACATTTTGCAGAATTAATTGACATAGGATTCGCTTATTTCGTTAAAGGTTTTTAAGGACACTGATTTCGAATTTAATATCGTATTTTTCATCACGCATGCGCATTTCGAAATGTCCTATATTAGATAGCCGAGGGTCCTGATTCCGTTTTTTGAAACGGATTTTCCATTGAGCATGTGCATTTTGATTTACTGTTATGGATGAAGTTGTCTTCGATATAAGGATCGTTTATTAAGTAATCGAGGTTTCCGATTCCGTTTTATGAATCGGATTTTGCATTTTGATCTATAATTTTTTTAAATTTTTTGGGGAGGGAGAGTGGTAGCTCTGTGATAAGGCACTGCGCTCCTATTCTCATAGTCCTGAGTGCAAGATCGGCTGTCGAAAATAAATGTTTATTCTTTTATCAGTCCTGCATGGTCGGGAAACCCTCCTGGGGCTCACCCAGCCTCTATAAAGTGGGTGAATTAGTATAAATTTGTATCTGAGATATTTATATCTGAGATGTTTACTGGGTTTATTCATAATTTGAATATAATTCATGGGAGTCTCAAAAAAAATTTAACTTTAAAAAAACGAATTGATTCCTTCATTATTAATACCAGACAATTTTATGACATTATTAAAGGCGGAGATCTTTTAAGGTGATTCATTCTTCTGAAAAGATTATTGAAACATGATGATTGTTGATAAAATGATAGGGTATTACCATTTGTATTGGGGGTATAATATATAATGTAAATATAGTGTAATATAAATCACCTATAGTTTATTTTTGTAGGTAATATGCAGCTCTCCAATAACTTTTAGCTTGATACAATAATTCATCTTCTTCCATTCTAATATTGTAGATTTAGACTGCTGGCACTTCCAAAAAGAAAGCTTGAGTAACCACTGTCAGTGAATAAATAACTGGTTCAACTATTTATTAATGATTTCACCAATCCAAAGCCGCATCAGTATCTTGCCTATAGAGTCATATCAATGAAGCAGGCACTCAAGGCAGAGCTGTCGACTCCAAAAGGTGCTGTTTAGCAGAAATGTGCCACGCGGCTGGATAACCTGTTATAACGTGAGGGGCGGAATTAGGTGTCGGGCGTGTTTCGTCAAAAATTCCCCGACCTGGCCCCCGGCATGAGGGCAGCCAGGTCGTGCGGAACCTCTCAGTTTCCCAACAACTTCGTAGCGCACTCAGGGGACCAGAGCACACTATGCCACTTGCTTATTGCCTAATTTCATTTCTAAGAGTGATCCTTCGACTAAAGTCTGCTTGCTTCTAACCGTGTAATACTTCGATTAGATCGAATTATGAATTAATTTATATAAACAGCTAATATTAAAGACATCTAGTCTCGATGTCGAATCCTTCCTTCTATTCAAGCTCGGATTCTGATGGCGTCAATAAGGAAGAATGTCAATAAAGCTATTCTTTGCGAAAATATTTCTGCTTCTGAATTTGTTCAATGGCTGTCCGTGCAATGCTGTTTTCTTATCGGAAATAAAATAATGGCATCGAATGAAGAAATCATTGTTAAATAACTCTATCTCCATTTTTTGAAGTTAATGTATGAATTCTCAAGAGCCTGGATCGAAACTGACAATTAATCATAAAATCTTTCTATAGACATTTTTCAACTTTATTCTGTATACTTTCTGAAAGTATAACATGAAAAAAATTGTCAAGTTTTGTATTTTCTGATAATAAGCTTTCTCATACTGTGTATTTCAATGATTTATTTTTATCTCGACTGAGTGCCGATGACTTGCTTGTCTAATAGGAAAGATAATCCGATAGGATGTTATTTGTTAGGATAGCAAATGTTGTTAGTTTGCCACTTTAACAAAGCCCTGATTTTTATGCCATGGTATGATATAAAAATATACGAAAACTTCAGGTGCAATTGAATCGTTGATTTACGAAGTCCCATAAATCATTGAAACCAAATTTTGGGAAAAAAAAACAGATAACAGTCCAGAACAAAGGCTATTTCAAAGTTGCGAGTATTTATTTTCTGTTATTGTGGTAGCTTATAAGATTTTTTTTATTTTTAAGTTGTTACTGTTTATTTCTGTTATTATGTTAGTTTATAAGATTTTTCTTTTTCTTTCTTTCTTATTTATGTAAGAGTTTCCGAGGACTGTTCGGAAACTGGCAGGGAGGAGTTATGAGTGGTAGTAGGATAGTATTACTTCTAATACCATGAATACCAAACATAAAGATTGTAGAGGATATATAAGGAGGATTATGAGAGAGAATAAATCAGTATGTTTTCAGAAGTCGAATAGTGAGTTTTATTTTCAACCTTTTTATTCTTTTTTGTGTCACATCGCTTAATTTATATATATATATATATATATATATATATATATATATATATATATATAATAGAATATTTTTATTCTCGTTATAAAAAACAAAAATAAAAGAGAACATAAGATACAAAACAGAACAAAACATACTTCACATCTATGAATAATCTTATTTAAAAGTCATTGCATTAATGTAGTTATAAAGTGAATCACAATTTCTTCCATTCAATAATATTCTGACTTAATTTTCAGACAATTCCTTCTTCTCAAACATGTACCTTCTAAATTCCCTCAGAATAGGGCAAATTGCTATTAAATGGAAAACGTCTTCTGGCTCACCGAGGTTGCACAGCGAACAGATAGCGCTATCATCAAAACTCCAGGGTATCCTGTTGAGATTGAGATTCTCAGTCCCTGTTTTCATTATCGTGCTAATCATGTGAGCCTGTTGTCATCACTGATATAGGAAAGCTGTTGTGTTAATTTTAATGTTTTATACAATGAGTGAAATTGTGTCTTCGCTAGCCTCTCATGTAACAGTTCTTTTTCTAACTTTGAAGAAACAGTTCTTGGACCAACACCACATCATCCACGATCTTCTTTCTTCGTGTCTCTGGTGTGTCCGAGAGGTCCTGAATATTAATTCCAATCTTTGTGCAGACTTCATGAAGATCGCAGAACCACGCCAATCCCTTTGGAAACAATTTTCTGTGCCAATAGCTTTGTTAGCCTTTGGTTCGGAGAATTTAGAACCAGAAGGATATAGCTAAGGTGTGATCGGAGAATATACAAATATAAAGACATTCTTCCGGTTTCCAGCAACAGCACATAGTTTGGTTTAGCATTCGGTTGGTAAAACAAACATTTTATAAAGCTTCTCTGCACTTATTGGTGAAAGACAAGTTAATTTTGTAATTGATTTAATGTGATTTAATACTTTAATTTTAATTTAATTATTTTTAAATTTCGAGGAACCCTTGGGGCTCCCCAATGTGTCGCTACACCCACTTTGAGAACAGCAGCGTAATTGCATATCGAGCTAGCCTGAATCGCAAATACTGGTTTACTAAAATCCTCTCAGAATTAGAATCATTCAAATAAAATTGGCTGATCAATTTACCAAACACTTTTTTAGATCGTTGTCACAGAATCGAATTTTTCTTCCACTTCATTAGATCATTAACAAGACTTAAAATATCAATATTACTTACCTTTTGGTCCTGGATTGTACACTGATTGGGCTCATACTTTCTCCAATGATGTGATTTTTTTTTAACTGCATTTTGATGTTAAAATATTCCATTCTCCATAATAGGTTCGAAGGTTGTAAGTTACATATTTAATAAATAAACTTTTAAAATGTTATATTTAGCAATGATGTTTGTTTAAAGTAACCATCTACAGGCTTTGTTTTATCACATGATACATCCTGTCGAGAACCATTAATATATAATGAAATATATGTTTGTTTATTGTGGATGGCCAATATCAAGTTACTTAACCGCTGTTAAATTTAATCATCGAGTGTGTATTATAAAATTTAGCTGATATCTTGGAGGACTGTCAAACATCCCAAACAGCTTTTAGTGGACGAAATATGTTACGACCTACGAAGCGTTAATAGCCTCTTAGGAACGGAAAGCGCCTTGGGTGAGAATATTATCATTTTTCTCTGAGCTTTTTAGAGGCCTTTTATCAGATCGTTATAAACGAGAGCGACGTAATCATAAAGACTGTCAACCATTATTTCCACTCTCATATTCACACCTATCGTCCCGAAAGGAGTGGTGAAACCAAATTTTATCTTATTCTGCTAAGGGTGATAACGGCCAATCATTTATACCTTGTAACTTGTATATGCTTCTTGGAGATAAAATTAGCTAATTTTCACTTTATTACATGAAATATCAATTTGTCGTTAAATAATTCAAATGTCATTTATTCTCGCATAATAAGAACTTTATTTTTGATACTGTGATTTGATTAGCTGTTTATATTAAAATTATGGCTTTTCATGTTTATATGTTGGTTCTGATAGTAGCTTTATTTTTTAATTTATTTAAGATAAATTTATATAAATTTGAATTGTGTCGAAGCACTAATTGCGAATCCAATGGAATTTCTTGTTTCTTTAAGATTAAATAACAAAATAATTGATATATAAATGATCTAATTTATAATATATAATATATATAATTTATAATATATAATAATTATTATTGTTTTAAAAATAATATACTAATTATAATTTTTGAAAATGAAATAAATAAAATAGCTTAGTTAAATAGCCGGTCTCTGGGTAAAAAGGTTTATTTGGATAGATTACCAGGCAGGAAAATTAAAGAAAAAATAGTATTATTAAATTATATGTTTATAAATAAAGTTAAATTATTTATTCAAGTTCATGAAGTTCCTTTATTTATTCTATTTTAGATCTTTCGTACCTTTATATCTTTATGCGTTTTTATATTTATGTTTACATTTATAAAATCTCCACAAATCATTCAATTTGTAGATTGAAAATATATTATTTTTATTTTTTTTAGAGACGTGTTTGGGAAAGAAACGCTGTAATCTCCTTGAGTTCTGCCTTGCCCTCTACAAGTGTGGGGTAAAACTAGGATGAGAGCTTCGCAGGATGAGCCTAAATATTGTACATCGGTATGAATGTGTTAATTATTTTTTTAAGTTTAAATTAACTTATTTTTTTATATTAATTATTTTATTATTTTTCCAATGTTTAATTTATTTATCTATTTTACTTCATATTTATTTTACTTTATTTTATTTATTTTTATGATAATTTTATTAATTTTCTTTGTTTATTTCATTTTAATTTTACTTTTGTATTTAAATACGATTTAAGAACAGTTTTGCTCTATCTTATATTAACAAATTTATTTGTTATAAATAAATGATTTAATATTATCTGTGGTTTCTTATTAAAATTATCTATCTACTAGACCTTGAATGATTGACATTTCTTCCAGTTTTGTCATTGATGTGCTAACAACCCCTTTTGCTTTTTAAATGTAATTATTTTATTAGCAAATTTTATTTTATTTGTGTTTTTATAAGAAATAAAAGAAATAAGAAAATTTTATCTAGGAAGTTTTCAAGACGCTTTTCATAAAATCATTGTTGAATATTACTTCCATCTAAATAACTTAGATTTAAAAATTTAATAACCAATAAGACGAAATTAAAAAAAAAAAAAAAAAGAAAGGAGTTTATTTATAACATCTTTTATACCACAGAGAAAATTTAAAGATAATATAATGTACGAGGATGGGAAGATTGTCCCCGAAACGTCACAATTGTCAATAAATTGATTTATTGAATAAAGTTGTTTAAATGGAAGTAATATTCGACAATGATAATTTGTGAGTTTAGCAATATTAATCAATTTTATGATGTTTCTATTTTTGGTTTCGTTCTAAAACAAGATTGGAGTATATAATTGAATTTTTTTTATTTACCAGCTTTGAGTTGATGAGGAATAAATAGTGTTAGAAGGTTTATATTTAGCACCGAATTCTGTGTTAGAAAAAAAAATTAATATTTGTTTTATTAATTATTAAATGTACGTCCATAGTTGTCTGGTTTTAACCGTGGACTGTTCATATTGGTCGGAAGATGCAAGGCGCTATGATTTCTGCTGCTTTATCTACTTAGTGAGGTCAGTTTTTACACAGCATTGTGCACGGCTGTGTGGGCGGAGGGGTTAGCGCCCTCAAACTAATAATGGGTAAGAGAAAGTGTTGTCTAGAGTGTGTGACTACGTTAGCTTGGTCTAAATATAGCTCTTCCTATTGCTAAACTGGTTCGGCTTCATTCTCAGATTTTGTCCTCTGCTAAAAAATAAATATGAGATCATGATGTAAAACAAGGTAGAATTCGAAAATAACAAAAAAAAGTAAGTACTAAGTAAGATCGAGAGAAATATGAAAAACTTGAGAAATTATTGTTTCTTTTATTGTTGAAGAATAAATAACAAGAAAAATGATCAAAGCAGATCCTAGACGTAAACTCTTCTAGGACCGAGACAGTATACTGATACAGGTAATTATATGTACAGTTTTGATGGTTAGGTGGAGTAAAGTATTGCGGAAAGATGGTATCGGAATCGAAACTCTGGGTAATCTATTAACTTTTATAATTATTTCCTTTTCGCACTAGAAAGGATTTCTAGAGACAAATAACATGAAATGATGAGTCGTATTGAATCACGTTTTTTAACCATAAAGTTGATAATATCTCGTAATACGAAATAATTTTCGTAAAAAAAATAAAAATAATAAGAATAATAAATACATAAAAAGAGAGAGGGGTATTATAAATCGATTAGAATCCTTCATCTATAAAATTAACTAAAAAAACATAAGTTGATAGGTTTGAAAAGAAGAAATCAAAAGTGACACAAAGGTTCTCTAATAATATAATAGATTTGTTTACTACCATTTATTAACCTTTATAACAACTATCGGTTACAGCAGAACATACCTGTAAATAAAAAGTTATTTACTAACCAGTGATACTCTATCGAGTTGATAAAATTAATAATTAATTGTTTTGGACTTACGTGATTTCAAACTTTTGACGACGATGTTTTTTTTTTTTTTCAACTTCAGTGATATAAAAGTTTTTTTTTTTTTTGACGTAATATGTTAATTTGACACTTATAGAATTAATATTGACACTATAAACTATTTGCCACCATGAACTAAGTGTACACATGAATTGTTCATTATCAGGACATACACCCAAGATTTCTAATGTATATCCTGATAATGCCTGAATTGGCTAAACGTTGACTGGTTAGTTAGTTGCCGGTATTTTAGAAACTTGAGGCTTTGTGTGTTGGAATCTTCCAATTTTTTTTATAGTAATTGATTTATGTCTCTTGTTGAGTTTTTGCTCTTTTATATTAAAATATAATGTAAAAATTCTCAAATTTGGTCATCACATACTAATATAAATAACATAATAAATTTTGGTTAAAATTAGCAAACCGGAAGTGGTACTTTACATGAAGGTTATGTGGACTTTCATCAAAAATTATATTAAAGTATAATATAAAGCATCTCAAATTTGGTAAACTGTACTTACCAATATACCAATATAAATAATATTATAAATTTTGGTTAAAATTGAAGAACCGGAAAGGGTACTGGTTTGTTGGTCATAATAAACTTACATCAAAAGGTATATCGGCATTTAATAAAGAGATCATATGTGATAAAGGTTATAAATGTGTTTTTCTTTTCCACTCTAATTAAACAATTTTATTACTTGTTTTATGTGTTAAAATTGAGCATAAAATACTCGTATTCCTCCCCATTTGTGATCTGAACAAGTCAGCAACAGGAGAATAGCATATAAGTTCATCGGGTTCTTCCGCTTAAAATGTTGAAACGGCCGATTTCCAATGCTTTGTCTAGTTACATAGACAGAAACCGAAATATAATAACGCAATAATACCTTCATAAACAAAAGCTTATGTGCATGTGTGTCAATAAATGGACGTCGCGGGGCCGTGTCGTTTTTGAGATACTGCTATCTTCGGAAACTAGTCACCAAATTCAGAGTCACTTTTTGATCTGTCGATTTATAGTTTAATAGGCGTTTAAGGAAGTCATGGGGTGTCCATATCAGATATTTTCGCTATGCACATCTAGCAAATAAACCAAATAAAACCTTATTTGTTTCCTGTATTTAATTAAATGTTGAGGTTTTTTGAGAATTAAATTAAAATACTAAAATATTAGCTAACTGTTTTAAATTTTCAGAATGCCGCATAAATAACATATTTTTCGTTATTTAAAGCAAAGGAATACGATGGAACGAATAATAATTTAATAATATGCGTAAGAAATAATAGATATTTCGAATAGAGAATACATAATTAATCCTTATTCGTTATTAAATAAATATTTATTCTAATTAATTCTGCAAGAATTAATCCTGTCTGCCCTTCTCTAATTTGAATACATAAACGCCCTTATGTAAACAATTAATCCATTTGGGTGTAAAATATATATTCTTCAGACTGATATAATTATTATATGTTTATATTAGTAATAATTGCTTTGAATATAATGTACTCGAGAAAAAAAAATGTGTTAGAAAACTTCTGAATATTTTTGAAAAAATATATTTCTAGTATCTGATACCTCTTCAGAAATAAAAACGATGTCAATGGTTTTCATTTTTAAAGCACAGTGTCGAGGACAATTGATAATTTATGCTATTATCTGTGTCCGTCATGGTTTTAGTTTTTCACTGAGCGCCTACTTCTAAGAACTTCTTGTTGATACGGTCAGGGTTATTAATGGAAACCTAATTAGTGTTGTTAGAAGTTCTTTACTCTTAAGCCTTCCAAAAATTGGAGTTACATCCAAAATATACTATAATTCCGTGTGCCGTAAAATATTTGATACCGTTGTTATTGTTGGAGTCCATCGAGCAGTTCCGGGCGAACGGAGCAGACCATCACGCCCTCACGTCCAAGATAGCCACTTCAATTAAAAATGTTACCTTTCATCGTGAGTGATCCATTGAGCTCTTTGGAATATTTTTCGCTTAGCAGAGGTCGAGTGAACACGATCTGACCTGCCAAAACAGTTTTGGACATCACCTATTCGATAATTTTGATACGATTTTTTAAAACGTGTTTGCCCTTATAAAACAGTCTTGAGTTTCTAGTTTGCTTTGTGTATTATGCTATCCGCTACATCAATAGTAGATATTTAAAATTCATACGACGACAAAATGTACCACGTCTTGAATAATTTGCATTTTAATTTAATTATTTTTTAACTATTAACTATTTATTAATTTATTTTTTGAACATTTTTATTTGATACTTTTATTATGTTATTTTTTATGTTTATTTATTTATATTTTATGATGTAATAACTTTGAATCAGTTAGCAATATTACTTATTAACCACAAATGACAGTTGGCGATATGTATATTAAAATTATAAAATTGAAAAATTTATCTTTTCAATAACTGTAGAGAACTTTAATATTATAATTTTTGTTAATAATTTTCAAGTTATCATCGTGACTTTTCACAAACCCTTTTTTATATGTATCTATCGTGATGGGGATTTATAAAACCATAGAAAACAAAACTGATAGATTTGATGACCATGACGAGGCGTCTTGCTGAATTGGCCTTACGGTATGATAGGAGCTCTGGCCATAATATTCAGCGTGGAAGGAGAACAGGAAGAGGAGAACCACAAAGGGACTGACCAGATCTGCGGACTGGGCGTATTTCTCCGATACTCTTGTGACGGACAAAAAATGGGAAGACATAGCGGCCGGCAGTGATGAACCTAGCATAAAACAAATAGTACAGAAACTAATGACCGTATTCACAGAGGCTGAGGAGAACTCCCTTAATCGCAGAAGAACAAGAGCGCGCCCGGTCTCATGGTGGTCGCCGGCACTAACGACGCTTACCATAGAACTAGCCGAAGATACTAGCGGTGCAGAGAGAAGAAAGCAAAGGCTGTACTCCGGTAAAAGAGTAGGCGCATATACCTAGCATATCGGACCGGAGCGCGCTTCAGAAAGAAGTCCTGGGACGAGTTTATAGTGGAGAGATAAGCTAAGAATCCCCATGGTATAGCGTAAAGGGTGGCAATTGACAAAGAGAAGCCGTCGCAGTTGATGGCGACTATAAGAGTGGGAAATGACCAAGCATCCACCCTGGAGGATATGGTGGCAATGTATCTGGATTATAGGGATGATTCGTCACAGGACCCAGGAGAGAACAAGTTGATTAGGCGTGCCATGGATTACTCGCCGAGATCGGAATTGTGTCCGCCATGGGACATATGAGATCTTCGCCTGGCGGTGGACAAACAGAGGGCTGGTAGAGCTTCAGGATTGGATGGTGTTGACACGGCGTCTTGAAGAATAGTGTCCTTAATGTTGCGAGGGAACTCCTCAGCTTACTCAAACAAGAGTTGAGCAGAGGACACTCCCTCTCCTAGTGGAAGGTCGCCGACCTACGACCTATATAAATATGCATAAATTGCATAAATATGCAAGGGAAGAGACAAGAATAAGGAGTAACCTAAGGCATAAATAAGGCTTCATAGTCGTGTTCTGAAAAACCTAACCGTTACAAGTTTGCGGCTCGACCTCCAAGTCACACCCACGACAGTTCGGGTCTACATGGGAAAAGGGGGTATGTGCGATTCAATTTATGCTATTACTTAGAGGCGCTGAGGATGATGAGAGAATGATGATATTGTTCGGTCTATCATCTGCCTTGTGTATGCACAACAACATATTCTTCGGCAGTGTGTTTTGTGCCCAAGCGGCTGCAGTAATTTGATGCCCTAAGCAACTTCTATTCCCTCGTAAGTAACTAGCACACTGATAGAAGGGTTAGGGTGTTAGTATGCTTCTACGAGGTTGAGAGGACGATACAGAAGGGCTGTCTACAGAATTCGGTCCTCGGACCGGCGCTATGGAAACTGGCATTTGATCAATTACTGGAAGAACTGGAGCTGACAACCATAGTAGCCACAAACAGCACAGCCAGGCTAATCGTGGAGGCAGAGAGGTATGCCAGTAGGGTAGCTGAGTGGAGTGAGAGACGAAAGCTAAGCATGGCCGCTGCCAAGATCCAGGCCAAATTGCTAAGAGATTCGTCAGACAGAGATGACCCTATAAGCCTGAACTATGCGCCTCGGCGACGAGGTGACATATCTTGCAGTCAAATTTAAGAGAAAGTTCGACATTACCCCTTCGACATTGGATACTTCCGAGATAAAATGACTTTCTCTGGGCTATCGAGAATAGGGTATGCATTATGAGGTCTGAGATCCTCGGCTACTAGAACCATTTATGAAGAAGGTGCTGGGTATCCTGACGTATGCATCCCCTGCATGGAGTAGCCATCTGACACAGGCGCAAAAGAAGAAGTTGGCGACGACCCAGAGACTGGCACTTTCGAGATTACCATGGCGTACAGAACTGTGTCGTATGAAGCAGTGCAGGTATTTGGCGAGAGGTGCCCCTGGAACACATCCAGCGGGAGAACGTCATCAGTTTGACTTTGAGAGGTAGGGGCTCAAAGACAACAATACATGGGGGATTTCGAGAAAACTTATAAAAGCACAGAAATCGATTGGAAGGGGTCGCTCGTCTGAAGAAGTAGATGAAGTCGGGCCGCCAGAAGAACGGGAGGAATAGGAGCGGATAATGCTAAAGAGGAAAGAAAAGAAATAAGGTGCAGTCCCACAATTAGGGTGCGCAACCGCGCACCCAGTGTTGGGCAAAATCTAATTCCAATTACAATTACAATTTTTCACCAATTACTGTAATTTGGAGTTCCATGAATAAAATTACTTTATGAACCACTGTAATTGTAATTGTGATCTCTAGTAAATTTATTCATGCAACTCCTAATTGCAGTAATCGGTAAACAATTATAATTACATTTTTCCCAACACTGCGCCTGACTGAACCCACAGACTAACCTTGTAAATGCACCTAAAAATATTTACTTTCCCATTATATATTGTAGAATAAATAAATTAGAATAAATGAAAAAAATAAAAAATAAATTTTATTTTAACCATTCATGCGTAAGTCCCATGCTTAATAACCTACTGCTGCCGAATCGCCTTATGTCCGGAATGGGCAGGTAGATAGATTTGAGGAGGTTCCATATTGATTATTCGAGGACATTTCAGCTCATAGGTTCTAGTTCCAGCTCATTAACTGTAGTTCTTGAGTTATAATTAAGTACACAGCAGTCCAGTGTTGTCATAGAACAGTCTTGTGAAATTGAGGCGAATGTTGAAGAAAGATGTAGAAAACGAAAAGTGGGAGTATAAATAGTATGCTTACCTGATTGTAAGTACATTTCTTGTGGTCTATTAGCAATGATTTATTTATTGTTGATCGTTTATTGTTATATTTTTAGTGTGTAAATAAATCTTTCCAAATTTTTAACCAATCGCTGTGTTAAACAAAAAAAAATTAAGTAGTTTCAATACATTTTTGAAACGGGATAACCATTAGAAACATTACGCTATAATGTCAGGCATGTTATTTTAGTTTTATTAACGTATTTTCTGGCACAACACTCTATTAAATTATATCGAGTAAAGTTATAGTAAGTTGTGCAATAAGGTATATCGCGTTGAATTCTATTTGGGATTCTGGCATACACTTTATTGGGGTCTGAACAAAATATTAGTCATAACTTCCCTCAGATAGCAAGCACTCAGTTTAGTAGATTATAAACCCATTTCGAATGTTGGGCTATTTTTTCAACCTATTAGCTTCTGTCTCAGAAAGAGAACAGTCGAAAAATATAGCTTTTTAAAATCGTTTCGTGGTCTAGAAACTGGTCTAGAATTTTTATTTCTTAAAACAATTTTTGTGTTTTATTAGCTTTGCTTTATTGGATTTCAAAATAAATGTTTTCGTTCCAAACAATAATGGATAAATATATAAATTCATAAAATTGTACCGGTCCTGTCATTCGGCGTTCTGTAATCTCTTCATTTCTCCGTGACTTCTGGGCCGATTTTTTTGTGATTTGGCACCGAAGTCACAGGTAAGGACTCTCAGAAGGATCCTCAAAAACTCATATTATCATCCGTCGTTTCGTTTCAAAATGGCGGTTGATTAGAGATTTCATACGCCCATAACTCGGGCATATATGAAGATAGAGGAAATGTATTTTGGAATCATTATATAAAAGCCCTTAAAAAAAAATCTTACTGCTAATAGGTTAGGACAATATTGTAAGCGGGATATCGATGTGCTGTTTTTAACAATGAAGGAGGTATGTCGCATTGGTAAATCTTTGAACTGGTTAATCAACTCTGTAATACCACACACTACCAAATACTAAATAGGGAACAAACATATCAATATATATCGATAGTTTTTGAATATATAGAACTAGTACTTCGATATATCGAAAAAATATCGACATTTCGATACATCGAGATTGTATATTTTTAAGCTTGTAAAGGATCTTTTAAAGGGACATACACATATCGATATTTCTGCGCCGATATAATTCAGGTATTTTTTTTATAATGTCCATATTTCTGAATCCATTTCAGGAAGATATTGCTTTTGTAAAATCCATATTTCTGTGTCCGTATGATTAAAATATTGTTTTTATTATATCGATATTTCTGTGCCGATAAAATTAAGATATATTTTTTTTTTATAAAATCGATATTTCAGCGCCGATATAATTAAGATATTGTTTTTATTAAGTTATTTGCCTGCAGAATTTAAATATCAAGAAGCAGGTTATCTCGTAATCTTTCTCTAATTTTTTTTTTAATTATATCAAAATATTAACGATATTTTTACATATCGATATTTGTATGCAGAATATAATCAGGCATCGATAATGTTAACCTTTATCAATATCAATATTAATATAAGAGTACACTACACTACAAGTTATTTTGGTTCTTTGTTTGTCGAACACGCGTTCCTTGTAGTTTTTTTTTTCTTTTTCTCTTTTTTTGTTGTGACAAAATATTGGTTTTCGAGACTCAAATTTTAATAACGATATATCAGGAAGAAAATACTGATATATTTAAAAAAAATATATTGGTATATCGATATGTTTTCAACATCCCTACCAAATACAATATACTTCCTTCTTCTACGGTTGTGGAAGAAGAAGGTATGTGGTATTTCATGTTACATATATCTTTCTCCTATCAGAAATATACTTTGTTGGTGTCACATATCTCCTTCAATTCAATAGTATGTAGCTTACTAAAACTCCTAGAGAGTTGCTGAATCAAAATCTTTCATTATTTATTTATGTTCAAATATCTATTTATCTATTAATAAACAAGTTTTTATTATATTTAATATTTAAAGAATAATTTAAATATTTTAAAAATGCATTAGACCAAAAAGAAATTACTTTTATCCGACTACGGCGATACACCACAGCACTTACCTAGCCCTTACCTTTAGAAATACGAAATAAGTTGATTTAAAAACCTATAGAGACTTTGATAGTGTGATAAAGGCAAGATGTGAGTCTTGGAAAACGTAATCAATTTTAGGAAACCAGTCACCCTGGGATTCTGACTGACATACCGGAAAAAATGGAGGAGGCCTGGGAAGGTTTTCATTCAATTAGAGGATGGCAATGCTTTCGTAGATATCGTCCCACTGGATAGGAGTGGAGCCATGGCCTGAAATCTTGGAAATTCCTTCCCTTCGGAAACGGGTTGGCCAATCTCGAAAGATACCGCCTACAGCCGAGGATCTAGCCAATCAACAACTTTCTTCTATTACCTTCTAGGCAAAATTTGGAGAAGAGGACCCAAGAAGGAGGAGGAGAAGCGGTGAAGGAAAATCAGGGGACTCAAGGCGATGATAGATAGACGCTGAAGGGATTCGATAGAGAGACGCTGAAGGGATTCGATGGAGAGACACTGTGGGGAGTCGATAGAGAGACGCTGAGGGGACTCGAGCTAGAGACACTGGAGAAGAAACTCGAACTAGTACTGGTCTTGAACTGTTGCCCGGACCAGGATGAATACCACAATGAGGCACTGATGGGGCGTTCCTGAGTCATCCTGCCAGACCATATCCATCAATTATTTCAGATAAGATATTTATATTAAAACATTTAATGGCTAGGTCCAGTCTGAATCATTCCATGGTTAAACCATTGTATCAGTTTGTTACCTTAATTTTGATGAATAAAGATAAATATTAGGAAGGAGGTTGTTGTTTAGTAACCAAGCCCATTATCAATATATAAAATGTTTGATTACGTATGATAGCAATAAACTTGACTCGCATTAAAGTATTCTTAAAATTAGAAGTAGGAATATTATATTGGCTATTGAACAATAGTAAGAACAAATCAGGCCCATGGAAAGATATACAATTAGAGAACGCAACGTGGCAACGAGTACGTAACTCATATTGAAACATAATCTTAAATAATTTTCCTCAATGATGGCCCAATGGCATTCCTCTACTGATTTTTATTATCAGCTGAACTATAAGTCAACCCAATCTAAATAAAATATAGCATAAATAAATGGTATCCCAAATGTAGGGATTGATCACCGATGATGATTGCCGTCAAGTACACTGGGAAAACCATCTCAAAATATTTTTCCAAATGCGAGATATAAAATAATGCAGTTTCAGCGCGTTTTATTGTTTTTTCCCAGCTGATGTGGTCCATTAAACGAAACGGTTGAGCACGTGGCGATTTTTTTTCAATGTAGAATCGCCAAAAAAATATACAATCGGCGATGAATAGATACATCGTCCATTCCGCTTCTCAGTACAAGGCCTTGTTGTTAATATATAATATATATATGCATATATATAATATATGCACGGCATGTTGTAATGATACATCTGATATCAATTGTGCCTTATACCATGAAGTGTAATTCAATTATGTCAGTTGATTTTTAAATAAATCAAATGAATTTTCCATGAACACGGGTTGTTCGCTCGGCAAACTCACCTCTGAGTTCACGTTGTTTTATTAGACGGAAATGTTCACCGATTCCCTGATGGAGCAGACGACCATAGAAAGTATGCGTTAGGTTGCATATTATATCTGACAGGGGACAGGCTAAAAACTACAGGAGATAAGCGAGACAAATCCCGACATCGGTGCCTCGGCGATCAGCGTAGAGAAAAATCTCAATCGTCATCTCTTTTAATTAGCCTCGGCTTTCTCTTGGTGAAATACAGCGGCATTAAAGAGGAAACATTATGTGATCCGGCGAGGACGATAATTCAGATGTTGAGGTGCCCGCGGACAGAGTGTGGTCTCTACACACTCAATAATGCTCCATAATTCAGACGAAACTTTCCCCGTTCGGTGATAATGTTCTGATTCGGCAGGTCTCGAAGATGATGGCCACAATTTATAGGCTCCCGGAAGAGATACTGAATGGAAACGCACCCACGCTCCGAGTCGCGGAGGAAGAACTGTGTCACCCACTGCTTAGGTCTTCTTTTGTCTTAATGGCCTGTCGTAATTTATTTTTATGATAATCATTTCAAGCTTCTTTTTGACCTTACAAGCTATAAATATATTCCTTTCTAAATGAATCATCATTCTAACTGGATTTAGAAACATTTCCTACATCAAAGATTATGACATTACTTTTTAAATAAATGATTAACGGATAGAGGTAGGTAAAACATTCTAAAAGGAGGAGGAACAAGACTAAGCAGTTAAAGTTTGGAAAATTCATGCATCATCTTGACAGAAAAAGATATAATCTCAAAAATGCTGAAATCCACATTATTCTAATAAAAGACTTCACATCAAAAAGAGATCAAATCAACGCATACTTTTGTCAACAATAATTTGCCAGCTCCAGAACTAAGTATGATCAGTTAATACTAGAAATGTCAATAACCCGTCAGTTATAAACCATAACAGTTTTTTTCGAGTTTTTATACAATCGATTATAATCGTAGTTTTTTGTTGGTTTTTTAATATAAATCGGAGAATAGCTGATTGAAAATAAATTTCGTAAAAAAAAAAAAATAAAGTTGCGAAAAATTACAGAATAAACATCCTATCTCCTGGTGCTTATACCTCCTTGGTAATGTCACACCGTTACAATGACTACAAGTATAACTAAATGTCTATTGTTTATTTCACTTTTACCAGTTACGCAGTAGCGGTTTTGATGTTTTCAGGTTTATTATTACTCATTTCTTAAAGATTAAAAAACTACAGGGTGTGAAATTCCTTCTTAGAAAAAAAAAATCCTAGTTCTGTGACCTTAAAAATGCTGTACTTGGAACAAGATAAAATACTGATAATTGAATACTTACTCTGTAGTCTTCCTACAAAACGTGAAAGAATTTCCGATAATCGAATACTTGGTTCAATAGCCTTTATTTATTTCTATTTTTAAACTCTCAAAAACTGATTCATAAACGTGAAAAAATTACAAAAAAGTTTATTGCTCTTCAGCCTTAAAAAAAGAATACTTAAACTTGAAAAAAATTTCTAACAACACAACTAATTTGATTAAAATTGTGGCTGGAATAGAGACATTATTATGCTTAAAGTGAAAATAGAGTTATGCTTAAAATGAAAATTTGTCAAACATATTTTCTTAAAATTACAAAACTTGACTTACACTTCCATTATTCTGGCTTTTTATCGTGGTTCAGAATGAAAGTAGCGTAATTAATTAATTAATCACTAATAAAATGTTTACTCCTGTACTTAATTTGAGCTCCAAATCTATTGATGAGTGAGAAATATAAAGTGGGATCGTAAATTGTAACTTGTTTTGTGAGTGAAGGGAATGAACTGGAAATGAATGAAGCAACTGCGAAAAATATTTTGTCCTCAGAACGATTAATTTAACTGTAAATCTGAGTATTATTTGATGTCTACTATCTGATATATAAATGATTTTACTATATTTAGTGTTCAAATAAAACTAGAAACAGACCCCTATATGAGTTTTTTTTTAGGTCATGAAGGTTTTGTCCATCTAAATACCGATTTCTGCCCACTCCGTGCAGTCTTGAAAATAAGTGAGACGAACACTTACTCTAAAGAATTAACCGCACATCATTGTACTATATCTTCAATTTGGGAAATTAGTGCCTTGATTCGAGTTCTTGTTGAAAAGGAGGATTCATTAAAATTAAAGAAACACCATGATTTTATCTATGAACAAAGCTATGAAGCTATTCCTGAAATGGTTTAAAATCCAAAGAAATCCTCCTATTCCTCTCTCTAGTCGCTAAATATGTGTTATGAAATTCCTATTTCACATTTGCACGATGCATTTAGCATGATTGGTTACTACGACGATCAGCTAAAACGACCAAATATGCCTAATCCCTTGGAGGTCCTTATAAACAATATTCGGTGTCATATCCAACTATCGAAGATGCATAAATGAAATTTTCATATTCGTCACTTCGAAACATAGTTGAGGCACTCATTGTGGCAAAGTCTTGAATTTCTAATCCTCAAGGGTATATAGTAGATTGTAGATAGTTTTTAAGGTTAGAAATTCAAGACTTTGCCACAATGCGTACCTCAACAAGCGCCTGTTAAAGCGGCTAATATGAAAATCCTATTTTCGCATACCAGATAGTTGGGCATGGTAGGGACGATTTGAGGGAAATGAAGAGCTTGCGTCCCCTATAAAAGATGACAAAGAAATGATTATGCATTAATATTTTAAGTTGATTCTGATCTAACTTGATCTAAAAAGTGATTTACGATTACTACTACAACAGCTACCACTCTTGCAGAAATAATATTTCCTTCATTTAAAAAGATACGTTTTAGCTTTAAAGAATTTTCGAGATATTTCAACAAACGTTCGCCTTAAAAACTTTCTCAACTGAAGTGACTTTGTCGCTATAGATAAGCACAGTAGCTGATCTGTGTCGGTGACCTTTCGTAAGGAGAAAAGCAGGCTGCATCATGTTTACTCAAGTAATTACCGCTTTCGTAAGGCTATCTATCTATCCGGCACCTAGATGGCACAATTACCGTCTTATTTAAACATCTGTCGGACTGTCTGCCTTTTCGATGGTCCGTTGCCTCGAGGA
The DNA here is from genome assembly GCA_948150685.1 of Rhaphigaster nebulosa. NCBI lineage: Eukaryota > Metazoa > Arthropoda > Insecta > Hemiptera > Pentatomidae > Rhaphigaster > Rhaphigaster nebulosa. Next base: position 176,609,894 of record OX411306.1, read on the forward strand.
CTGCTATTAAGATATAACTTTCTTCAACCTCATCTCTAGCACTTCATTGTTAATATGAAAACTGGTCGATGTCAGAGAATTAGAATAAGTATACTATTATAGAATAATTAGGTATTACATAGTACTATTATAAAAATAAGTAATATTATGTATAATAATATAATATTATTAGGATATAATTGGAAAATTTCATACAAGATGCATAGGCTAGCCTACTCTAGAGTCTTTTACATATCAGAAAACAACTAAGTTTTCTATCAAAAGTTAATGTTTCCACTTTTGGAAAATTATTACATAAAAATTATTAGGAGGGCATCTCATGGCGATAAGGCAATTTTTTATTGAAAATGTTGATTTGTAACATCTATTTGGCAATAGAAAATTTAGGATATGAAATAAAACTGAATAATTTTAGAGTAGAATATTAATTATTCAAAATATTTTTTGCTATAGAGAAGTGGATATGTTAACTTTTGGTAGAGAACTCCTCACCTAGCTTATCGATGTTTCGCCAATTCCGGCACAATGAGGGCAGAAAAAAAAATATATATCCTAATAATTATTTTATACCACTTTTGAGTTTTTGCTCTTCTATATTAATAGTATATAATTTTCGTTAAGTAATTGTATACCTTTTCGATACTGTTTAATGGTGGAATAGTACAAATAGATATCGAAAATTATTTGGTACTGATTCATAAAAAATGTTATACAAAATATGTCCAATATATTAACCAATATTTATTTAAACATCCTTTCAGTGAGCATGCGCCTAGCTATATTTAACCTTTTATTATTTAAATAACAATCAACTTATTTGCACGCGATTGAACGTATGTAAAGCAAATCAAAATGTCTAATAAAATCAAAGATGGTATATTTGGCACGTTGGCTGTTAGAAGTTACGTAGAGGGACAAGGATTTCCCTTCCTAAACCGTAATCTTCCGGTCTATACTTCGCCCCCAAGGATCTTTCTTGAATTGTTTGCCTATTGGTACTTGATTGTTAAAGTCACGTACTTAAAATAAATAAATAATATAAGTAGGAATCTATATTTAATAATACATATTGTAACATAAATATGAATTGTATATTTAATACATTTAATATTTTACAATCATATTTCGTACTGAATTAAAGTGAATATTATATCGAACAGAATGATATTTAGTGGAGAGGTTTTGTTGGCAAATATTATTGGTTTTATCGGCATCGAACTGAATCGATCATTAGATTAAAATATAAGGGACTAATATTGTGTGCTTATTATATTCATGCTTACAATTAAAATATGTTAGCATTGAACTAAAAATGAAAAACAAAATTGTATTTGTTTCAATTTTTGTAAATATTTAATGCTTAAGTCAGGAACCTGGTTTGTTTGGCCTCGTTGGATTAGCTCAGGATTTTCTAAAAATTATCTATGTTAAAAATTATGTTATGTAGAAAATTATGTATGTATCCCACTACCAAAAATACAATAAACTATCTACTTTATGATTATAATGAGTAATTTTGCTTGCTATGAACTAAGAAATTCTATATAAATCAATTCGCTTTTATAAGTTACTATTCGTACCGTGCGAATAATGGGAACCATACCGTATTTATTTATGATGAGAAACGTTGATTTAATTCGATTTCACTTAGTTTGCGCCAATCAATGTACTTTTTTACTTCTTAGAATGCGAGATGTTGCATTAGAATAGTAGATGTGGGTCAGAAATAAGTAAAAAGTAATTGTGTCAATTTATCGTTGTGAGTGTATTGATTGAACCATAATAAAACGCTGGAATAAAATAAACGCACTTGAACGTTGAAGTTAGGTTAGGAGAAGTATCAATCTGACGGTTATAAACGTTTATAAGTCTAATATGAAAACCAAAAAACTTAAAAATCTTTGAAAAGAAAAAAAAATTATTGTGTCTTATTTTTCGTCATTAGCAGTGAAGGTAACCTTCAGAATGATAACACAATCATTGGTTTTGATCAGGCGCGTAAGCATACTTTTTTCAGAGGGGATTTAATTTTTTTTTCTGTTGGAATTTATAAAAAGAAGACTAGTAATCACGTTATTGTCTATAATCGCCAAATTGGGAATAATTTAATTAAGGATTAGAATGAAAGGTGGATCAAAAATTATTATGAAAACTACAATACTTATGTTGGAGAGAATGAAATTCATAATTTTCAGGAGAAGGGGAATCTTCTGGTCCCCTTCTTCTTACGCCCTGGCTTTGATAAAGTATTAAGGAAGATACACCGCGGCGTACCGACAAAAAAAACCTTTGAGAAATAATATATAAAGATTATAAACAGAGGATATGAGGAGATATTTAAATATAAATAAAAGATATTTAATCATTTAATGAATATATAAATTAATATATAATGAATAAATTATCTTCCAATAATACAAATCATCATCATAACAATGGCTCTACAATCCGGTTTCGATTCCCTGGTCTCCTCCAGTAGCTTCCGCTATTTGTCCCTGTCTTATTCGGATCTCATCCAGTTCCTTATTCCCAGATTACTCCAAGCAACCTCACCCATACCATGAAACCATCTCAATCTAGGCCTGCATCTTTATCTTGTGCCGTACAGTGGTTGCACCAGGAGCTTCTTCGGTATTTCTTCCTCTCCCATTCTTGACACATGTCCTGCCCACCTTAGCTGGCCCAATTTGATATTCTAGACGACGGTGGGTTTGGCAAATGTGGAGTATAATTCCCGGTTAGATCGTCTCTTCCATTGCCCAGCAGTTTGGGCCCCTCCATATATTCTTCGAAAAATCTTCCTTTCCTTTCCTTTCCTTTCCTTTCCTTTCCACGTCTCGCAACAATAGAGGAGTCATTATTTCGTAGAGCTGCACTATGGTTTTTCTAGATCAAAGAAGACTACAAAACTAGCCTAAGCTGAAATAGCATCGATTGGCAGTCATGATTCTCTTTTTATACAAGGGAATATGCAAATAATACAGTGAGAAATCTGCTTTTGATTTTTTAAGGGAATAGATTTGCAGAAAAATGTATTTAAATTATATTCTCGTTCTGGGATGGACAACGTGCATTATCTGGTAAGAATTATTTATTATTCATTTAAGTAGCTCGTATTACTCTCTAGTAGTTTTATGAACCAAAAATCAAACATAAATACGATGAGAACGAACGGTGAATGGAGTATTGGATCGAGCGTAGGCAAGCAATTTTGATGCAAATGCGGTGGGGTGTAGGCGCGCTATCTGGGTTCATATCGAAGCTTTACGGACTTGTCAGGGCGGAAAGGATCTTTTTGGGCTCGTTAGCTGTCACTAAGGGGCGGTTGCCAGCCACGCTCTTTTGCATAACGACGAAAGCTAAAAACCCAAATAAAAAAAAGAAGAAGAGAAAAAGATGCGCATCCCGTTTTACGAGGTTTGGCCGTAAAATTATCATTAATGGCGGAAGGGAAAGCGAGAAGATGGGACTGGGACTGGAGGATGCCTGGAGGAACCAGTCCGGTAGCCGGGATTATCAGGACCAGGCTACGTCTCCCCCATCCTCGCATGTTATTCATTTCGAGTGAAGGTCATCGTACATTTTTCATGCTAAACTTATTAATATATTGTACAATGTTGAATAAGGTACAAAGAGGAGTACCATAACAACCAGGAATGGGGCCGAAATATTTAAAGATTTCTCGTTATTATAGCATTATTAGAAAAATTTATTAGGATCCGTGAGTTAGATGTCCACTGCCCTACCCACTTAGCTATACCACTCCTGTGGTTATTTAACATAAGATTGCTTAATTTTTTCACAGTTGTTACATGAATATATTAACTTAATTTTGGTTAGATTTTATGAAATAAAATTTCTTCCCTGAATATTCTGTTTATTAAAAGGTTTATCACATTATTTTTCTACGTTTCGTGGAATTTCCCCATCTTCAGGACCAACTTAATTCCTGTTGTTCCAGTGATTTCGTTAAGCCTTCTCTAAATTCTCTTCTAAATCTGTTTATTTAAAGATTTATCGCATTATTTTTAGGCGTTCCTCGGAGATTGAGCGAAGGCTTTAGAGAAGGCTAAATGAAATTACTACAACAATACCAGTGTAGCTTGGCCGAAAAATGGGAAAATTTCTCGAAACATTGAAAATTAATGTGATAAATCTTCACATGAACAGAAGATTCGGGAAAGAAAATTTAATTCATAAAAATTACCATAAATCATTTTTAAAAAAAATTACCATAAATAAATTAAATTAATAATTCTTCCATAAAAAATATCTGAAAAAGTATTTTAAGATTGAGAAGAAAATTTAGAGAAGGCTAAAAGAAATTACTATAATAACACGAATTAAATTTGTTCTGAAGATCGGGGAAATTATACGGCGAAAAATAGTTTGACAAATTTTAATAAACAGAATATTTGAGGAAGAAAATTTGCTTCACAAAAACTACACAAAATTAAATTAATAATTTTCCCATAAAAAAAAAAAATATATAACAAATATAAAATGTATTGAAATATATTATTTATTATACATAAAATTTGCAGCAATAATTTTGCTGTGTTTATTTTCATATTTTAGAGCTTTCTGTTAAAAAAATTCAGTCTCTGTTTTTATGGGGAGTGGTTTATTTTTATAGAATAAGTACTTTTAAGTCAGATAGTATTTTGTGGAAATTTCTTAGTTGAATGGAATAAACACCCATTGCTTGAAATATCTCATGATCTTAATTAAGATTTGAATTTAGGAACTGATGAGTTGGACATTTTTCTTATCAAATCTCCCTCATTGAATTAATTGAAATTATAAAATTTTAAGATAAAAGCTGAAGGTTTTTTTGCTGTGATGTGATTGATACTTCCTGATAAAACTGACTAGAATATGAAAATAATGTTATTTATATGGTAATCACAGGAGAAATTATTGCTGAATTGTTTTATTGAGGTCTTTTCTATCGTCATATCTGTCTTTTTTTATTGTTATACCTTTCTTACACGTATGGACATGCATGTTAAGGCACAAATGTATGATCTGCATTTGACTATTAATTTATTGAAATCGAACAAATAATAATAAAAGTTATGGACAACATATCGTACCTTTTCAAAATTCTAATTGGCACATGTAAGAAAACTATAATTGCGCTATATTTCAGTAAGCCCAACCGATTCGCTAACTAATAGACAGGGATAAATCTGTTTCACGTCCCATGTTATATGTGATACGTGACATAACTAGTTTGGATTTATCGGCTATAAAGCAATAAAGTATTTATGGCTGGATGCAGGAGACTTGACCGTTGGACTATTGCTGTGTAACTGGCACGTCTAGGCCATAACTATGGCTAGTTAGGAGGCATTAGTCTTTGAAAATTTCATAGCAACCTCCACTCCTAACAAACATGCCAACCTTCTTCTCTTAGCGCATTCATCTCGGGTGTTGAGCCTCAACAGATCAGGGCATAATGGGTCGGGGTTTGATTTACTGGTTGAGGTCCCATTGGCACTACTATAAAGCTGATTTATCTGACTAGTTGAAGCGTGGGTATGTACGAGTGCCATTGGAGCAAGGCTCGTAAAATATGGCAATGCTTCCCCTCCTTGATACGCTACAATAGTTATCAACTAGAAATTATTTGTCACCGACATTCTTGCACTTAATTACACTGTATTAGAAACATAAATACAATGACTACAGTCCTCGTTCAAGTTAATTTTCTATTTGAATCTTTCATACAGTACATGTTCTTGGAATAGTGCAGCATGTATATCAGATTAAATAAGCATTAATTGTATTGTAAAGCATTCCTGACAAATATTACATTTTCTTTTCAGCAAGTTCTGCTCCCTTTGTGCAAATTGACTGTCTGCATCTTATTGAAATTCTGAAGTTTTTTAAAAGTTTTAATTGATCAATTTACATAATCATTAATGTTTTGCTCGTTAGGTCTGTTGATAAGGACTTTTGTGGGTGATTGATATAAAACCAATCATGCCCAATAATTTGGGACTTCTTTGACAGTTTTATTTCAATTCCAACTACTTCGGGATATGTATTCTGCAGGCATTTATGGCAGGAGACTTGACCGTTGGACTATTGCTGTATAACTGGCACGTCCAGGCCATAACTGTGACTATATTCGTAAACCTGTGTCCATATGTCCATCGACTTTCGATTCGAAATGACGAACAAGGAAGGAGACGTCCAGCATACGATATCGCATAACATAGTTTTGTATTAACCAAAAGATCTTTCCTTAGCATCGTTATTATTATCACTTTTGATAGTTCTTTTTAAATATATACTTGCTGGCACTTTTTCAAAGAATAAATTTATAATGTATTTCGATTTTCGCTTTATCGTATAAAAAATTTCGAATCAAGAAAAGAAAAAAAATAGAAATAAAATTTAACGAATTTTCTTGAGGCATCTCATTTCATGAATCATAGATTTGACATACAACAAAAAAAAAAACACGTCAGTAGCCATTCATAATCCTTATCGTTTTATTGATCCAGATTACTTGATTACTAGATGTTTTTCCTAATCGCAATTTGTGGTTTTTTAACTTAGAAAATAATTTTTTAAATAAGAATAGAAATGAAGAATCGGGACATACATATGAAATACCAGGTTATTTCTTTCGAAGATTCTGTCTATTAAAATACTCCTTTTGTTTTACGAAATTAAAAAAAGTCCTCTACAGTTCAAAATAAAAAAAAAGTTCGTAAAAAAAGTATCATGACCTCACCTCAGTGTGGTTTGACTGTTGACGTGAGATGTGCTCTGTATTCGATATTTATGTTACTATAGAAAACCAATACCAGGTGTTCATTATATGAATTAACTGCAATATCGTGGTCCTGGTGACGCCTGACTCGGAGAAACGTAGATTGGTTATTCATTTGATGTGGTATGGGTGTTATTTAAATGAGAGCTTTGGATATTGTAAATTTATTTATTTATTTTCTATTTTTTTAAATTTAATATCATGGCGATTGGATGAATAACTTTATTGTTTATGTCTTGTGGATAATTTATCCATCAATATCCAGAGAATTATATTTTGACTAAATGAAACTTACTATAGCTATTTTTAATAAATGATAGTCAAATCTGAATAATATTTAGTTGTCCATATTTGTTCTTAAACGTTTGATCCTGGCAGAAAATATAAAGGAATAGATTTTTCATTATATTAATTTAATTTTTCCTACGCTCTTTTGAATTTACTTTAATTAACGTTCAAATGAGTAAATTCTGTACTACGTCGCACAGTGGTCAGTATGTGACAAAATAGGATTTTTGAAGTTCCAATTTCAAGATAAGATTAGTTGATATTTGAATAGGGACTGCTTTGTACCTTAACTCTGAAAGGATTAACTGAAAATTTTACATTTTCTTGGCTAGCGATTAGTCTTGGATGGTGGAAAACCGCTTGTAAGCAATACTAGAAATAAAAAAAAAACCTATGATTGTTACACTTAATTTAATTGAAACAAACAAGAATATTCGAGGAACCAATATCTTTAGATGAGACTTTAAGTCCAAATGAATCAGTTGATATCTCTCATCAAGAAAGAGGTATCTGTGCTTCAATTTTTATGTAACTATTTCCTATTATGTCAGCCATTCAAGAAGGTAAGTAAATCAGATAGTATAACTAATAAAAACTAATATTAATGATTAATAATACCGCAGTTCATTGTCAACTGTGGGCATTTGAATAAATAGAGTAGATTACTTAGAATAGACAACATTCTGAAAGCCATAGAAAAAAATCGCATGCAATTGTACGCTTTTAATTTAGTATTTTTTGATTCTTAATAACGTCATGATGTTGCTCTAAAAAATCATCTTGATTTTTTATTAACTACTGTGTTTTTTTCTTTACCTGTGGAAGTAGTCATGTGGTGAAAAACATAGACCTCTTTTCACATCGGCTGAAATTTAAGGCCCTCACATGTAGTGGTTTGAGAAATTATAATCGTTCTCCAAGAACGATTCTCGATGATAATTATTGAAGAAGAAATGTCGAGTAAGTTAGCAAATGTTAAAAATTTAGAAAAATGGTGGCAGCGTTATCTACGTAATTTAGCGGATTTTCATTATCAAAATGAATGTTGGTTAAAAAAGGGCTTTCACAAAACTTTTCTGTCTAAATTCAGTGCTATCGGAACGATTGGGCGTCTTTTTGAATTTTCAGTGAAAATAGTGACTGGACTAAACTACATAATGCACTAGTAAACAGCATATCCCTCATTGAACTAGCTTTTCAACTAAAACTGAACTGAATGTCTCTTGGAAACGTTTATCCGTTGATATTGTTGATCGAGGTACTTGATAATATGCCATCATAATTTCTTGAATTACCATATGTCTCCTGAGGGCTTTGAATTTCAACCATTGTGGAATGTGGTCCATGTTTTTCACCATACGGATGCTTCCTAAATAAACACAATGTTTTATCAAGATGACTTAAGGTTTAAGTATCTTAGAATAAAAAAATACCAAATTAAAAGCATGCAACTGCATGCAATTTTTGCTTCCTCACTACCGAAGATAGAAAAGTCATGTGTTCATGCAGGAATCGAAAAAAAATTTATGTTCTCAGAATCGAAAATTTGCACTCGCGTTATAGGTTTCAGGCATCAAAGCACAAATTTGGTCTCGTGTCTCTCTGTCTGTAGTCAAATCCAGACACCTGCTACCGTTAACACGATTTTTATGATATTTTGGGATGTCATGGATGGCATGTCAAGGGATTTTGCGGGTTGAATCCTATTTGGTCCCATAAATTTTATCAAATTCTATCCTCTGATTTTGCTTACGCATGCGAAAACGAGTTTTCCTTGGCACATTTATATTTCGAAAACGGCTCTTCCGATTTCGCCCAACATTTGAGAAAGTTGGTTTATGAGGACGGTGATTCCGAATTTGATATCGGATATTTCATTGCGCTTGCGCATTTCGATTTAATATTATTTGGGACAGGAATCGAAACTCTATAGACAGCAGCACGAAAATGGATTTGATACAATCCTAACATATTCTTCTTAAAACACTTTTAAAACCAAAAAAAAAATATCGTCCGAATCCGAATCCAGACCATTATTAATTGAGATATCGTGTTTTGAACCTTATTCAAATGTTATAAAGTATTATGCTCAAATTCTTTCACCTTATTTAAGTTTTTTGGTTACTCGAAAACATCTCTTGGGCATTCCAGATTCTTATTTGAAAGATAATTTAAATGACTACAATGTTAAATATATCTAATATTAGTGTAGATATATTGAACTTTTTTTTTTTTTTTACTTTTATTTAAAGTGCTAAAGAAAGTGGTATGAATGGACACACTAGATATATTAAATCGCTTTTTCGATTGCTCATGTGCTAATCGATTCTCATTACTGTAAATTTTTATGTTTTTTTCTTTATTGGGATGGTTTATTATGTATTCGAGGGTTCTGGTTCAGTTTTTTGTCAGATTTTTGATCGGGCTTATGCCATATTTACTATAATTCTTAGTTTTCTTCGATAAAGGGATCGTATGTTGGGTAATTGAGGATTTCGTGTCGGTTTTTGAATCGGATGTTTGATGGCGCATGCACATTTGAACTATTGATATGTCAAGACCAATAATAAAATATTAAATTAGCTTTTCTAGCACATAGCGAGGAAGCTATACTAACCTCCTGGGCAGACGTTATCTATATAAGTAATCGACCCTGTTGATTCAAATGCCCTTACGTGACAATGAACTGAATTTTGACAGAAAAGTTTCGTGAAAATCATAAGAACGCTAGCAATATTTTTCTAAATTTGCTAACTTACTCGACATTTCTTCTTCAATAATTGCCGTCGAGAATCGTTATTGGAGAGCCATCATAATTTCTCAAACCACTACATCTGATGGCCTTGAATTTCAGCCGATGTGAAAAGAGGAACATGACTACTTCGAGGTAAAGAAAAAAAGCACAGTATTTTATCAAGATGACTTAAGGTTCAAGTTTTTTAGAGCATCGTCATAACGTTATTGAGAATCAAAAAATTCTAAATTAAAAGCTTGCAATTGCGTGCGATTTTTCTATGGCTTTCAGAATGTTTTCTATTCTAAATAATCGACTCTGTTTATTCAAATGATTTACTTACTTACCTTCTTGAAGGGCTGAAATAATAAGAAATAGTTAAATAAAAATTGAAGCACAGACATACTTTTTAGACGAGAGAAAACAACTGACTCATCTGGACTTAAATACTACTCGCTAACCAAGAAAATTTAAAAATACTAATTTTATTTAGAAATGAGAATTTTAAAAAATGCTATTTTGTCATGCTAATTATGCTATTTGACCACTGTGCGTCGCTTGCTGCATGCAGGCCATAAATATTTTTATTTTTTTTAATGGCTTATGAATCCGAGGAAAATACTGAAGTTCGATTGTCATTAAGCCTCATAATTTAATGAGGTAACTTATTCAGTGGATACAATTTTAATATCTCTCAAAAATTCGTTCCCACGCATATTAGGTGTGTGAAAATGCCCGCGGTGACGCAATAAGAACTTATATCGGCGAAGGAGGGAAGATATTCTAAGGAGTGTACATAATCGTAGGATCTGTGTTTATGTGTTTGGACGGGAGCACAATTTATGTCCACCGAGGGAAACCCGAAATGTGGGCAGCCCGAGCTTTCACGTCCTTCTCATCCTGATTAATAATTCTCACTGTTTTTTTTTTTGTTTTTTTATACAGTTTTTATTTAAAGTCTTTTTGCACCACATCCTTTGGCGTAATTAATTTAAATCTGATTGAAATTGTAAGTTGAGTCTATACGTTAATCTATCTTGAACAATAATTAACGATATCTATTGTACATGATACTCTATTGTACATGATACTCTACTGAAAAGTGTCTAAATTAAATAATTATTAGGCGCTAATCAGTTATAAAACATTATAACATACTTTTACGGCATTTGTAATAAAGTACTGTCGATGAAAAACCTTGAACTAAACAGATAACTCTCTTAAATCAAGTAGCGACTATTTTATACAATAAGGAAGTAAAAATGAATTAATACAACCATAAATCGAACCATTGTATGTGTAAATCAGGACATCTGTTGAAGTAACAACTGTTTTAGCTTCTGAATATGCCTATTTTACCATAAAGATTTAAGGAAATGGGGGTTTGGATTCAGCAATAATAATTAATTCAGTTCAAATATATGTTTTTAACTCATGCGATGATTTTTTTTTTGTATATTAACTAATAATACAAACAATGTAAAAACTAAAAAAAACTTTAAAATAGTGTTAGAAAACATATATAATGGTATCACAATCAGAGATTGACGACCTGCACAGGAATTGATTAAGAGAGCTATATTTAATGATTCGGAGAAAAGAGTGGTAGCTCTCGAGGTCCCCTTCCCCACAGTCCATCGTATTTTTGAGGATGATACCTAGGTATTTTATTTATTATTTTTTTTTTTTTTAAGGTCATTGTGATTTTGTTTTCATGTATGATATGTATCAATTTATCTTTTAGCGTTAATTTAATACACCGCGAAGAAGGAACGCGTGGTGGTTCGATTCTCACTTTTCATTTCCGTAAGATAAATAGTAAATCCTCCCCACACTAAGGTAGTAGTGGACGCCAGCCTCTAGGAAGCAATCATTTGGTGGGCTAATTATTCCCGACGTTAACAGTAACAGCCGTGGTAATTCGGACCGATACAGAGTATGCAACTACATTTCATGTTTGGAAGTTGCAGAGTTTGACAGTGTAAAAGCAATACCATTAACCCCGAAAATTCGACATTGTATCAGGTCGTCCAACTGAATCTCAGAAGCCTCGTCCACATGGTGCGCGCAGAACTGCATAGTACAAAACAAAGGCGAATAGCGCGGTAGGTTTGGACGGCGAACCGCGCTGTTTTGCGCAGTCTTGTACACCATAGAAAATCGTCGTTTGTACATGCCGCATTTGGACGGGATTCTGATATCACTTATAAACATTTTCTTATCTTTCCTTTATTTTTTTTTTTTTTTTTTGCTTAATATATGAGCTTTAAAACAATATTAATAGAAAATATTTTTCATAATTTTTATTTTTATCAAATAATTTTTGACATAAAACAAAATGAGTTTCTGGGCAAATTTAAATTTTAATTAATTTTGACCACACTAGTTCAAAATACTAATTTAAGCAATATTTTGGAAAATAACTATTCATGAATCTGAACATGAAAATGAATGTTTGAATGTTTCTGAATATATAAAAAAATATTCATTTTTGTTTAAAAAAAACCTCTATTGCGGAGTTTTGATTGTTGGTGTTATAGAAGAGGAGTGGGGCTTATGTTAGTAATTTCCACACCACTCCCGTTGTAGGTAAGATTCGACATCAGTATTGTTTTTCATTTTCATTAAAATGGTTGCTTTCGAGAAAAGATGGACTTTCGAGGATTTTTTGGATTCGAGGACCATGACAACATTGAAGGATGATTCACCTGTACAGCGAACAAACAACCTTTAATATATCGTCAATTACAATGAATTCAGAACTTGAAATTAAGTTAATAATTAAGTGAAATTAAGAAGCAGTTTTGTGCGTCCGGTGTGGACGCGGTTTAAAGCATTCAAACCAATGAACATTCATGCTTACAACGATTACTGTATCATTTATTAACTGTAACAGTTACAAGTGGTATTAAGGCTGAGTTCGTGTAAATTCATCATTTACGATAGGTATCTGTTGATGAGACAGTAGATAGTCCCTTTTAGTCAAGAGCTCAAATGTAGGCCAGCATTTGACAGTTTAATTGTTGTGTTCAATTAATAATTATTAATGGCAGTACCGTTGAATTAACTTCATTTATCAGAACTTAAAAACTCTTTTTTTACAAAAGCATAATCAAATACTTAGGTTGCAACTATGCGTACTAATAAATACCATCAATGGAATCAATATTTATTCTGTTGGTGATCCACTTTACGTATGCTTGAGGTAACGTTGCGATTTGTAATATCATCATTGAAATCGAGATTGTACTCTAGCTCCATTTTATGAAATTTCAACCATAACTGCTTTTGTTTACTTCAACCTAAATCAGTAATTCAAATTGCTTCATTAAATACTTCCAAAGCTTGCTGTTTGCTAATTTAAGTTAATTAAGTAGTCTGAGATCGAATAAACGGTACCTTAGTGATAGCCGCCTATAGACTTGTTCCACCCATGAGACAGTGGTTGGACATGCGCCGGGGAAGATGCAGTTAATAAGGTTCTCCAGGTGATGGATAGCTCCTACCTTCCTGGAACCTCCCGTATAATCAATCTAATACCGTTCCAATGACATCTCCATGCCGTTTAAGTGGCCATAGCCCCCTAAGGGCACTCCCAAACTCGTTAAAATATATAAAAGAAGTTCCCGATAGGTGATAGAAATCGTGACATATGTGCCATTATGTGAGATATTAATATTAATGATGTATATATATATACATATATATATATATATATATATATATATATATATATATATATATATATATATATATGTACATATATATATATATATACATATATTACTTAATAGGAAATATGTAAGGAATGGCTTTCAGCAAATCAAATGAAGCTGCAATGCTATTGTAAAACAAACAAATACTGAATTTTTCATCTATCTACAACAAACTAGTATCTCATTCATAACAATCATAATAAGTTTCTCAATTGAATAATCTATACAATAATACCTGAATTATAATTATTATTTATTATGCAATTAGAACTTATTAAACCCAGATAGAAGCGATTATACCAAATTGATAATCCACTCATTAAGACCCTCAAAACAAACGTTGTAATAATAATGTTTAATAATAAATTATTCGCTAAGGTATCTAATCAGACCTAAACACAAAAATAATAACTAATCGTCCAAACTTGTTAAACTGATTCTTTTACCAGAGGGCATAAAATCACTTTATAGAGTTTTAAAAGCACACATAGCCGATATTGTCTTCAAAAGGAGCTGGATAGAAGTTCTAGACTTACCCGATAATTATTTGCGTAATTAACATGAATGAATTACATTTTTTTTTTCTGCCACTACGACTAGATCATATTGACAATACTGCCGTTGGTTCACTTATATTTCGCTATTGTATTGATATCTAAGAGTGATTAGTCTTTGTAATTTGAGTAAATGTACAACGGATATCCTCAAGAGTAGGGCATTTATCCAAGTGTGGAATATTTATTAACTGTGGTCACCTTCGTTGGTAGCCGCAATCGTTTCCGTTCTAGGTTCAACATTAATCGAAATTATATCATAACTAACAACTGGCTGTCTCTTAAAAATCTATATCTTATTTTTGTCCCACACTCTTGACCAAAAAAGCTGCTAGTGATCTAGTACGCAAGTAGCTTGCTGTAAAATTTCCTGACGAGAAACGATACTGGACCTTGTTCCGATATTAAGAGTGGAAGAGGGCTGTTTTGGGGTAACAGCGGAGAAGGTGTTTATTTATTGCTGTGCTGTTAATTTCTTGCTGTTATAAATTTTCTCCAAATCTCTCTATGCGAAAATTGAATAGTCATCAGTAAAAATGAGATAGATCGTTTAACCCAACATGTTTATGATCTTTTCTGAATTTACCTGAGGAAAACCAAAGGAAATCTTGATATTTATATAGCTTATATTTAGCCTTTTTTTTAAATGGGAACTGTCTGTATCTATAAACTAAACTATATATTCCTTACTGCAAAAAAAATGTTTGAATAAAAAATATCACTTACAGTTATAGTAAAGAGACTATAACTGTAAGTGATATTCTCTGGTTTAAATAATTCAAGACGATTTTTATCGAACCCGTAGTGAATTTTACTTTAATTAAACTGAATCAGGACAACGAAAGGCTAGACCGAGTAATCAATCATCATGTCTCTTTTTAATCAATTAATAACGGGTGATTTAATTCGAGTAATCTCATTTCATACTCATCAGGTTTAATGGGATATGTCTCAGAGAAAGTTGCAATTCCTTCTCTCAAAGCCAAACCTGTTCAGTTTATATCGTCTAGGTATTGCTGCTTTTTGTTTAAAAAATTTAAACTCTTATCTTCACTGCCATTGCTTGCGAACGAAGGGTCGTGTATCCTTGCTTGCAGTAATGATGTCAAATCACTGCTATTTGCTTAGGTGCAGTCATGTTTCAGTAGATGAGGATAAACTGAAGGTCTTATTGTTACATGTCGATTATGGATTCGGGTTAGGCTAACAAGTACTCTTAAATGTTTAGAAGCTTGCATAAAGATGATTGCGAAGTTTCCAAAGATAGCTGTAATTTCTGTCTAGACAACTCTTTACTTATCATATAAATTATGTTAGCCATTCAGATAACAATTAATATTTGTCTGATTTATTATTTCATTAAATGAAGTGCTATATATAACTTCCAATATAATATCCACTTTAATTTATCATGTTAACTTTTCGGAGAAATATTTCCTCATCTTCAGACCAATCTTTATTTTAACTTACGTAGATGCAACAAGTTGTAGATTTTTTGGGGGAAATTTTGAAAATTTTGCCCAATATGGTTATTGACAGTTTCCATATTACATGTTCCATATTATCATCTGTTTTTAAATTTTTTAGGAACTTCTTATCAATGCCTTAAATGAACAGCTATATAAAACTTCCATTATTATATTCACTTTAATTTATTATTATAATGTTTCGAGGAAATATTTTCTCGGAAAATATTGCCATTTTAATATATTATATTAAATATTATTATATTTCAAGATTTAAAATATATATATGATTAAAAAAAAATCAACAAGCTGTATAAGTTAAAATAAAGATTGTTCTGAAGATGAGGAAATATTTTCCCGAAACGTAAACACAATAAATTATAGTGAATATTATAATGGAAGTTATGTATTGCCCTTTCCCATTGTATGCATTGATAAGAACTTCCTAGGAAATTGAAAAAAAAGAAAAAGATGAATGATTTAATATTTGATAATAACGAATGTATAACTCAAAAAAAGGGCAGAAATTATACTTGGTTTACTGTTGGATGATCCCATACAAATCCTAGGTTTCTAAAAAAAACAGTTAATAACTAACCGGTTAACGATTTGGAAATTAAGGCATAATCGGTACAAGCAAAATATAAAATTTGAGCATGTGCTGTAATTCTAGTCCAGAAAACTGAGATACAGAATAAATGCCGACGACTTTATTTTAATTAAATGAGTTTGGAGTTCTGTGAATAATAAACTGTTGGAAGCTATCTATCACCTAAATCTTATACTGTAATAGCTGACAATTATTTTATTTGTTTTTTTTTATTTATTATTATTATTTTAGTCCTCTATTAGTAAAATATCCTAAAATAATACACCGAGGGGAATGTACTTTAAAAATATGATAATAATAGAAATACGTCCTGAGCGTCTGCGGTTTTAGTGCCCTGACTAAGCGTCCACTGTCTTTCAATACCAGTGACGCGACTGGAAGAGAAGCGCTGGGAACTCCTGGTATCCTGCTTCGCCTCCCTCCTCCTCCAACATGTGACTAAAGCTTGGTTCGGAATTCCTGAGGGCAGAATGTAAATATTGGATATAGATGTGTTCAATTAGACTTATTTTATTTATACTTAACTTAAATTGTATGTATTTAATTTCGTTGTGATGTACATATTTTCAAATTGTTTTTATGTTTATTATATACTTTTTTTTATTCATTCATTTATTTTAATTTGTTTATTTTATTATTTTTTTATTATTATTATTTATTCGTTTCATTTGATCACTTATATATATATGGTATGAATGGAAACTTAGAGCCCTTAATTATTGTCCTTGAGTGTGGTTGATTTTATTGTGCCATTATTCAATTAAGTAAAAATTATTTATTATAAATCAGAGTTATGTGTCGGTGATTCGGCTCATTTATTCTTAAAAACGGCCAAAAATCATAATTATCCAAATATTGATTCGATCGTTACATGAATAAATTATTAACATTTAGTTCTAGGACGACTTCCAGAATTTGGAAGTCGTGCTTAAGAAAACATAAATAGTATGATAATAAAGTTTCCTTGGATTTATATTTACAAGGTGTCATTTTAATTTTTTTATATTAAATCCCCAGCTGTAGTGATAGCGAAAACAAAATATCATTACGCTTTTTGAGTTGCATTACAATTCTTCGGCTCACTTAATGTCTTTAACATGTGCCAAATGTCAAGCAACCTATCAACTCCACTGCCTGTTTACCTTCAATATCCTATCTTTCAATGCCCTTTTGCTCTCCACACTACTTTGCCTAGATAAATTAGGACCTCTGACTATAGAGATAAGTCAAAAGGCAATTTATGAATAAGAAGTAGACTGATGAAGTTTATGAGTGATACTTTTTATGAATAAAAGCTATTCTTAGCTCTGCACTGTCGGTCGGATTCGTTAACTAACACTAAACAGACGGGTAATTATCCGATCGGAAAACCAATAGGCAGATGGTTTTGTTTCCTTGGAGTTCTGTGGAAAATCGTGTTGATAGCAAAACTTTAGGATTTTTTAAAACCTGCTTATTAATAGTAATGACCCTATTGATTAACAAGACCTTTTTTTATTAACAGATGTAATTGCATTCGGTGCCTGATGTAATTCAACTGCTATGTTACCCATTTTTCGATGACATTCTTTCAATCAGATAAGTTAGCTTTAGTTGGAGGATGTAACCGAGTAAGGCGGTTTTATTTTTGCGAAGAAAGCTTCAAGGCTTACCCGTTGGCCATACTTTACGATAAGGATATAAATAAATAAAAAAGAAAGCTAATCTGTTGAGGCGAGGGAAATCGGATCGCTACAAAGGGCAAAAATAATGCGAGTGAAACGAAGCCCGGGGAATCCAGAATTAATTTAGGGTTCGGTCTTCTTGATTCATTGGTTTCCTTTTCAGCGGGGTCTTCGGGGGCTCTTCCTCTCAATCTGGACAGTCTCAAAAGTGAAATAGTCTTCCGAGGATGATAATTCCTGTCACGTCAATTTGAATTCTAAATCAGTTTGCCACTCACTGACGGTGAAATCTCGTCTTCATTAATTAACTAAATCGCTCTAGGGGAGATGATCTTGATAGATTTCACGCGAATGTTTATTTAGATTAGTTTTAATAAATATTATTAATTTTATACATATGCAATTATGAAAAACGCGTTTGGGTCAACGTCTTTTAGTTTATTTTGTATTAATCATCATTATATCTTCTTTAAGAACAATTATATAAGACCGCAAAAAGCCGAAGTGAGAAGACTCTTTCCATTGCGTTGCGATACATTACATTTTTTTTTTTGCTTTCATATCTTCTTCAAATTCATTTATCTATTTTTTTCAATTTTTATTCTCTTTTCTACTTAGTATTTCTATCTTGTTTGTTTTTATTGTGTTCTTTTCTCGTTGGAAAAAAATTGAATGAAAAAAAAATGAAATGCGTGGCATCAAACCATATTACGAGGTGCGGCTGTTTAATTCAGTCAAATTACATTAAAAAAAAAATTTTAAATTAAAAAATCGCAAGTTTTAATTTTTTGTTTCAATTTTATCAAACAATAAGATTGTATTTTTGAAATAAAGAAGAGACATCCCTTCATTTTTCATGAATTATAAGTTTCACTGTTTTTATAAAAATGAAGGGACAATAAAATCAACACAGGACAACTAAAAATGTAGAGGAAATGTTTTTGGTCAACTTATTTCCAACTTATTTAATTTCCAAGCAAGGATCGGTCACCATGCGCTCTCTCACACTCCCTCTTATATATATATATATATATATATATATATATATATATATATATATATATATATATATATATATATATAATATTTGCTTCATTTATGGTTTAATATGTGCCAGTGGTGAAAAAATTTATAAGTCAGAATCATAATTTTTTTAGGCAATAGTTTAAAGTTCCAGAACATACTCTAATTCTTAACCCTGTAGTTTAGTTAACTTTTTTAATGATTCTTTAAATAACTTCTTACTTACTACACTTTTAGATAAGCTGCAATACATTAATTTTTCACCTCTAGTATTCAAACCAATCGTCTCAGCACATGTAATATGGTTCTCACCACAGCTTGACTTGCCAAATAGTATTTCGGCTCTGCTTTAGAAATAATTAGAGAAGTTAACATTTTTTAATTATAGACACAACTATTTCCTAGAATTTAGATTTTATAAAATATACGTATAAAAATTCGAGAAGGTTAATCCCGTTGCTTTTACTTTTTTTTTTTTTTTCAAAGCAGGCATTTTACATACCTTGTTAAAATAGATAAAAATCAGCTTATAAAAACTTTATGGCTATACATATGTTTAATCCGAATCCTTGGAATCGAAGTATCTACTATTTCTGGATATTTTGATTTTATTATCCATATTTTATTGAATCGCTCAGTAGCTTGAAAACAATTTATAATATTGGGATTATATTAATTAGGAACTTATATTATTACTTTATTTTTAATCGGAATGCGCTATTTTATTAAATGAAATTTAAATTTTTTTAAAACTATAACCTTTAGTATTCGCACACAGATTAAACTTAAAAAATCAGATGCATGTAAATACTATGATATAACCCATAATCCATTCCAAGCTTCTTTTAAGAATATAAGAAATATATCTGAGCCTCTTAATCTCATTAATGCAAGGGGACACAGGATCTCTTCCTGTTTAATTATTATGTGAAAAACACTAGAAGGTAATTAAAATAATAATTACCCATCGTAGATTCAATTTCTAACTTTTTAATTTTTAACAGGAGATAATATCAACTAATGGTGTTCGAGTTAATACATTTTTTGTCTCAGTAAACATAATAAAGTTACACTTTATTTTGCGCTATATATAATTGACTTTTTTTAATTTATATATTTTATTTTGTTATGTCTTTAGTTATTTTTGAGATAAAATTTTATTTCTCACTTTCGTAAAAAAAAAAAAAAAAAAGGAAAGAGTTCGATATTGAAATAAAATTATTTGAAAACAAGACTTGTATTTTAAACATTGTATTTGTATTCAATATTTTCCACTTTTACTATGCCTTTTTTTTACAAAACAAAATTATAATATTAATATTGAAGAACATAATTGATGTTTTTTTAAAAAATGTTGATGTGAGATATGCTAAATTTTATCTGCAAATATTTGATCTTATTCTTTCTGTCCTGAAGATACCTGAATTGGCGAAACGTCGACTGGTTAGTTGTTTACCGGTATTTTCGAGACTCAAGGCTTTGTTTGTGGAACCTTCTATTTATATTCTGACTAAAAATTACAAATGGATAAACTCTTAATGGTCAAATGTAAGGTTTGGTAGGATGGAGTTGGATTGGTAAAGCACCTTATTATGGCAACTACGAGGAATCAAATAATAATATATGCATAATTTTAAGAAAAGATTTTTTAAGTAGTATATGTTTGAATCAATTACGAGTTGGTAATTATTGCGTTTTCTCAATCCGCAAACAGTATTGTTCGGGTGCATTTCTGTGCATAGCACAAGCATTTGATCGGGTATGGCATACCCGGATTGCTCTTCAAGTTTAAAATACATTTACCCCAGTCTATATACATATTACCCAGTCTATGTATATACTTTTCCCTCCAATCCTACCTCTCTGGCTGCTCCTTCCGAGTCCGCTGTGGCACAGAATTTGTCTACCTTTATCCAGTTAGGACCGACGTTCCTCAAGGTAGGGTCTTGGGATCCGTTTTCTGCAATTTATTTATCGCTGATATTCCCATTCATCCCGGTACCTTCTTGGTAACATTTGCTGATGAACCGCCATCCTATCATTCAACTCATATACTGAAACAGCATACTTAAACCTGCAAAGGAACCTTTCCCGGATCGAACACTGGTGTAATAATTGGCGTATTAAAGTAAACGAATTTAAATCTTTACACAGCATGTTCACCCTTCGACGTTGGTTCTGTCCGTCTGTTTATTTTCACTCCATACCGCTTTCTTTCTGAGACACAGCTTTCTACTGGATAAAAGACTGACACGGAATCCAAATTATAAATTTAAAAGACAAGAGCTTAATATTTGTCTATATATTTGGCGAGTTATATAGACAGCTAAATAGAAAATCTCAGCTTTTAATTGACAACAAACTACTAATTTACAACCTGTCGGGACGTATGGATTCCAACTTTCGGGGACAACTAAATTTTCGAACATCAAACGCATCCAATCCTTTCATTCAAAAGTCCTTCGAACAATAGTCATTGCTCCATACTATGTAACCAATAATACGATAAATCATGACCTTCACATCCCATTTGTTTTAGATCTTATTCCATCCAAAGTCTCTAATTTTCACCAGAACCTTACTCATCATCCTAATCCTTTAGCTCAATTCTTATCCAGCTTCAACCGTTCCTGCAATTCTCCTGGAAGATAGAAACGGCAGAGGCCTCGAGATATATAAGTATTTATATTCAGTTTATGGCAGTGACCTAATTCTCCACTCTGTGAGTCTGCGGCTCTCGCTCAGTCTCCACTGGCTTTCAATGTTAGTGACGCGATTAGAGTGAGAAGCGCTGGGATATCCTGAAGTTATGCTTTTCCACCCAAAAGTGGGAGGACAAGGTGCTCACCAGGTCGATTGTGCATATATTGTGTGTATATATATATATATATATATATATATATATATATATATAAGTGTATATAAGAATGCCTGCATCTAAGATGTTATGTTTATTTCATTTTATATAAGCTTATTTTTTTTTCTATTTATTACTTTTCAATTATTTTTTTTCCTGTAAATATGATATAAATGAACTCTTTAAACACCATTACGAATGTCCTTGGTGAGACAGAATATTATATCACTTGAAAAAATAGCTTAAACAAAAAATTCTTGCGTGACAACAATGCATTGAAATAAAAATTAAAATTATTTGGACGAAATATTTTAGTTGATTAGGGTTAGTAATTTATAAATATAATTAGGGCACGGCTCTTTAATTTTAAGTATTTTAAAGTAAATATTTAAAATTTTAAAGCGTCTTTCAATACAATTTCATTAACAATTTTTTAAAATACAACTTTATCACTGCAGAAATACTGGTCAATGGAGTAAAATTCAAAGTAATATTTGAACAGGGTGATATTTGTGGGATATAGGAAATTGCCTCGACAAACTATGACACCGACCGGCAATAGGATCTTTAATAGAGTGGATGAGTTGGATGAGTTGTGGAAAATGAGTTGTTTGATTAGATTTTTTTTTCCTATTATCTAATCAATCTTCGCTTACAAGAACCAATTAGAGGTTCGTTTAGTTACTGAGCCGGTCCACTCCAAACTGCTGTCATTAACCTAAAGCTACAAACATGACAAAATAACGTAAAATGATTATTTGCACTTGATGTCTGACGTCTTGGAGTGAATAACAGTATTTCGCTCACAGAATAGATAAACTATCGTCTAAATGAGTCGTAAGTAGAGCCCGAATATTTGTTTTTTTTTTAATTAAAATCTATTTCTGATAATCGCTAACAATAATCAAAATCATTGAGAGCAGATCACATTATTTTAATGGGGTCTGAATTGATAAACAGACAAAGATAACGTTATCAAAACTCGAATTGCATCGATAGCGGGATATACAATTCGCACAGGTTCTTGTCTTGTCTTGCGATTGTGATAATTTGCACTTATCTGGTCTTGGATTGTTGCGGGACGCCAGACCGTATCTAATAGCTTTGCCAAAAGCGCCATAAATGACTGTTATTCATATCATAACTTATGTTATTCGTTGTTATAATAAATTAACAAAACCGTAATCTGGACCAAACTTAGGCATAAAATTAGTTTCATTTATCTTGTTATTTATGTTATTTATTTATACTAATTATAAAACTCATCAATCGGAAAAAGGCAGAAGCATTCTATCCATAGTGCTCTATGTATCTTATGTAGAATTGTCATACGTGTAGAGTTGGCCCATAAAGCGATTTATCTATGATGTGATGATTCAGCCGGGCAATAGGAGAATTCCACCGTAGTGGAAGCATGAGGTGGCCCGGGGCGATGAGTACCGACACCCGGCCTTGGTGTACCGTTAGAGGTGGCCCAGCTGCACCGCTTCGTCTTTTTTCTGGCTTTTAACACTTTTTATGGAGCGAGACAATCCTGAAATGAATACTGCATCTTGGATAAGAATCTAGCATGGGGTTGTTTGTTTCTTCGATATCTGTTGTTCCATCTATATTCCATCACATTAGCTGAACACTGCTGTTTTGTGTTTTAAAGAGGCGTATCTGTTGCAAGCAGTCTTACGATTAAAGCGTTATGAATTTAAAAGGTCCGCTTGCATTCCGCGGAAATCCAAAAGATCTAGTGTAGGACCAGAAGCAGCTACATCCATATTGGATAACGAGTTGAAAAAGAGAACGTTGTTTTATGACCGGCAACATAACTATCATTGTCATTTGCAAAGACATTATTTAAATTTATATTTATTACAACAAAAATTATGTCCGAACTTCTAGAAAAAAAAAATAAGGAACCTAATCAAAGAAAAGGTCGTCTTTTGGAATCAATATTGCCCCCCTCGTATGATTAATTGAAAATAAACCAACTGTCTAATTATAATTATTTTCGAGTTAATTTTTTATTGTGCTCACAATTTTATTTACCTTTCTGTTGTCGTTTCTAGCGTATTCTGAAATCTAAAATAGAGAATAGTTCCTACCTATTGCTAAAAATCGGATTTAGTAGATTTGATCGGTAGAAGTAGATATGTGTTAAAAGTCGTCAGAATAAACTTAAAACATATGTATATTGGATGGAGAATTTGTTTAAAAGATTGTTAGCAAACGAGGATATATCAGTCCAGTCCTAAAAATGGAATGGTTACTAGTAACATTATAAAGTGAAAGTATGATATATTTTTGAAAAGGTTAAATATGTAAAACATCTGGGTTCTAAAACACAAATGTATTATCTTCACGCCTACAACTGGAAATTTACAAAATTAGAATATACTAGACAGCTCTTGTGCCCCTTCCTCTGTAACTATATGAGTTCGGTGGTTTCTCACGCAAAGGGAAAGAGGTATTTATTTTTTGAGATAAGATAGTAACAAAACATTTGAATAAATTGAGTGTTTGATAAGAGGTAACTTATAGTATTTCATGGGGACCTGATTGATCAACTCTTAAATGATTACAGAATTTAGTTAATAAATTAAACTGTGAATATATTCAGAAACTTAAGTATCGTCAGAAATCCACCAACCTTTTAGTGTGAAGGAACTTCAGTTCCTCAGAGCAAGCCATCTTATAGATGAAGGCGTATTACCTCTATCCTCTGCCAACTTATGGTTTAGTTAAAGCCGCACATTACGACCCCCAGGATCATCATACGATTCTGCTGACTACAGCTCAATAAGACTACTTAAGCTCTAACAATTAGAGGACATCTCTCTCTCTGCATCCATCCGTTTTGATCATAATTAGTCTTTGTTCAATATTTGATCAGTTATTTGTTTATGTTTAAAGTTTATGTTTGTAATTATTCAATAAAACCATTTGAAAAAAGTCAATCAGTGATTTAACTGGCGCCCGAACAGGGACGCTGAACCCAGATCGGCTTCAAAAGATTTTTCCTACGCAATATTAACAGGGGAAGCAGAAGACTGTACCTCGCGATGCATCTACCTGACATTACTTACTGATTTTACTGTTCCACAACCTTAAAATTAGAAGCAGAAATAAACGCATATAACGGAATATATAATTCAATTGCAGATCTAGTTAAAGAACATTTCCCAACCATTAGAATAAAAAGATATTTTACTAAACTAATAGGCATAGAAGATGAAAAAACCAAATGACATTAGTTGATAAGCAACACATAAGTAAAATCTGCTGTAGAGGTTCTTTGGAAACTTATATGCAATTAAAAATGAAATATTATTGGTCCAATATGCGAGATAAAAATATGGATTATATTAATAAGAGTGACTTGTGTAATAAAGTAAAGTATGACAGAAAACCAATAAAATATGAATATAACATTACTCCAACCCCAACAAAACTCTTTCAAGAACTAATGATCGACACGCTTTAGTATGATTCTTATTATATTACTAAAATTATAGATACCTTTTCCAAAAGACTATTTTCAGAAGAAATCACAGAATATGCAATATGCTATCAAAATTCAAACTATCATCGCTTAATATTTAAATATTTTTCCCCTTCCCAAAATTATTCGTATGGATAATGAACGAGAATATAATAATTTCCTAATACGAGATTTTCTAAGCAACAACGAAACTGTTCTACATTAAACCATACTAGGACATTCACTCGGTTGTTTAAATAGAGACCATTCAACTTTTATAGAAATACTAATAGTATAAGATCCCAAAACAAATGCATTAAAATTAGAGAGCAATTTAGCCTTAATCGCTTATAATACCACAATGAATCAAAAAACAAAATTGACTCCAAATGAACTGACATATAGCCAGTTATACTTTCATTTTATTGACTTTACTAGCCTTCAAAAATAACTTTTTCGAATTCCCCACTTGTTACTTCCTATTAGAAATATCTCTGAATTTAAAATGCAATACATCCTTATATCTGGACCGTTCAGAATGACTACAGAAAAATTTTAACATATAGTATTATTCAATTGAACGACAAACGAAGTAAAACCAAAAGAGGACTAATAAATAAACTTGGTACTGCAATCAGAGGCAACAGTGCTGGTTCATAGGCAATATGGACGCCAATGACAGAACGGTACGATAAAATCATAAATCATGTAGGATCAAATCATTTGGAAAATAACATAGAATCACAGTTAAAATTAAATAATGAACTTACAGCAGAATTTAATTGCAACATCAGAACTATGAGACAATAATAATGAGCAATTTAAATATCTAACTCCTTATATTTAGATAATACTTATAACTTTACAATACTTATATAATAAAATTAATCATACAGAAAACTCTATTAAATTTTATAATTAGGTATAGTATATTCTAGCACAATTACTGTAGAAGATATTAGGAAAATAATTAGGACAGATGTATCTTCATTGAGTAGTGACTTAAAAGTAAATTGGCAATTTAATCAAGTTCATTGTTCCTTATACTCAAATATATTATATTATTTTCTTCGACTTCCTCTTATTAGTAATGCATATGAATATTATTATATGTTATTCTGTACTGTATATAAAAGAAAGGAATTAATTAGTGTTAGGACAAAATATTCATTAATATTAAAAACTGAGAATAACTTATATACTGGTCGTTGTACAGATATAACCTTTTTTGCACAAAAAAAAAAAACCAAATTACAGACCCTTGCACTTTAGAAATAATTAATTACATTAAATAATTACATCTTTTATAAAATATGAAGAATATGTTAACCAATATCTTTCTTATGATAAAATCAGTATTGTTATTTCCCATAAAAATAATTCTAAACTATCAACTTTATTTTTAGGATCAACTTCAATTTTAAAATTAGATACAGATAAAGAAATTGTAAATAATAGTTTGCCTTATGTTAGAAATTATGAAGACAGCCAAAGGAGTATATTCTAAGTCCAGATTTTTCAAATCTTCGAATGACTTCCTTTTGCCAATTAATATTCGTAGATATTTTACATAGCTAGCACTAGGAGAAGGCTTGTTTACACATGTGGGTGGACAATTTTCGTACAGGAGTTGGAATAACTGAAGAATATTTCTGAAGATATAACGAGCCATTTTTTGGTTTCAGGAATACGGTTAACTGCATGTAAGCTTCTTTCGTGAAAGTCGAGTTTTTATCCGGTATCCTTCATGATTGTGTTTCAAAATTATTAAGTATTTATATAATTAAAGTTAACCAGCGGAGTTTAATTGAAAGTAAATTGCAGCCGACGGTTATGGAGATTGTGATCCTGAGATAAAGTGAACCAGCGATCGGTGAAGTGGATATTATCCTCGAGGTGGTAATTGAACCTGGACAGGCTTAGGTACCGGCTCGACTTAATAGCCAGAGCTCTAAGCCTTACCCTAGCCTCTATGAAATATTCTCAATCTGGGAATCCTGTTCTTTCCTATTTACTTAGCTTATAGTCGAGTTTGTGTTATTTTGTATTTTTACTTTATTACATCATTTATTTGTTACAGGGGAAAAATCATTTAAGAAATTACATGTTTGCATTATGCAAAAATAATTCTACACCTGCAGGCTTGGCAAGATGTCTAATTGAAAGATGGGTGAAGAGATTTCAGTGTAATCTTTTTTTTGATCGTACTGCAAACTGGAATTTTTTAATACTGCTTACAGGCCAAGCGCGTTACAAGTGGAGGTTACGTTAGGTATCCTACCACGTGTAACCTGATATATATACGATTTTATATATATATATATATATATATATATATATATATATATATATATATATATATATATATATATATATATATATTCATAAAATTGAAGGAATTGCACCATTTTAAAATCTTGTAATCTGAACATCATGATGCTCCATTATTATATTTCAGGTACCTGAAAAATTGGTGACATGATAGGTACCTCATTTTTATGTATATTTTTATCTTCTTTCTTTTAAGATTATTACCAAGCATATAGGTATATCATTGTTTCTGAAAAAAACTAACAAGTAATTTCTGAAAAATAATTACAAAAAACAAGTAGTTTCTGAAATGATTTTTCCACAGTTATGAAAGGGAAATTGATTGCATGAATTCAATTTATTATTTTAACTTGACAAAAGAAAGATTGACATCAATAGCAATAATAATAATAATAAAGTACAACAATTTTCATAAACGATTTACTTAAAAAAAAAAGAAGTCAATAATACAACAACTAACGATTCTTCGAGCACGATAATCAAGTGGTGTGTTTGGAGCCACATCTCGGAGATAGATACGTACGTATATGAATGCCTTCATAATTAAACCGGATCCACTAACTTAAGGATTGATCCCTAAGGTAATTAAGCCTCTTAGAGATTAGTTAATTAATTAAGCCTTTCAAAAAATGACGGAGCATGTTAATATTATTGTCAAAGTAAGAAGGCTTCCATAAACCAATAACGAGAAAAATTGCACTATGTAAAAAACTGTGAAATTTGAGAAAATATATTCTTGTTAAATGAATAAACATTTTGAATTCATACAATCAATTTCCCATTCTTAATTGGGGAAAAATCATTTAAGAAATTACATTTTTGCATTATGCAGAAATAATTCTACACCTGCAAGCTTGGCAAATGTCTAAATGAAAGATGGGTGAAGAGATTTCAGTGTAAGAGGTGTCCGAAAAATATTAATGACCTTCAATTATACAAGATATGTGTGACTAAGATTGTGTAAATTCTCCAATTTTGAAGATATCGAAATGATATTAGTGAGTTTTTTCATAACTCTTAATGGCTATAAATGAGCGTATTAAAAAATAAGTATTATCTGAAAAATCCAAGTTTTCGCCGAGCGTCATAAACCAATTGCTGTTAGTGAAACTACAGAAGTAGACCTGCAATTTTTACCTACGGTATTTTTTTATTAGATCATCCATTTGGCCTTTAGAAGTATTTCAGCCAATTTATATAGGAAATAATTACTTTATTAAAAATAAGATAAAATTAGGTAAGGAAGTGTTTTCCCCTTCGATGGAAATGACATCCATATACGCTGTACAGATCCATATTAGTAAATATAAAGACCATGAGTTTATAAAACCTTAATCCTTTATTTTATTATAACGATTCTTACAACTTTCTTCATACGTCATAAACAATAGTAGACATCTTGTGATGGTCCATGATGGTCGGTGACATGCTCCGACAGCAGGATGCCCTTGCACTGCCTTCTAGATAAACACGCTTTCAATTGAAAAATTTGGTGAACTACATGCAATGGACACTAATGCTCTTATCTACTAACCATGAAGCTACTCTAGTTGCACGTATGTACTAATTGCTCGGAAACCCGATTCAAACAATGTTCATCCGAATCAAATAATCATGATTGTAAAATATACTAATATTGTATAAAAATCATTCTTATAAGAATAAAGATACTTCCGAGGAAATTGATATGAATCGGCTACATCCCAGCCAGGCCAATTACGGTATATCTATTTCTGCAAAGCATCATATTCGTATTGTGATCCAAGTGCAAACGAGGCAGTACTGAATATATTCTCTTAGGTTAGTGAGTTATTACTGGCCCATCATCACAAAATCTATTGCCGTCTTTTATCTATCGGAGAAATCAAAGTTGCGATCTATAAATGAGGACTAATGACGTC
Organism: Rhaphigaster nebulosa; assembly: GCA_948150685.1. NCBI lineage: Eukaryota > Metazoa > Arthropoda > Insecta > Hemiptera > Pentatomidae > Rhaphigaster > Rhaphigaster nebulosa. Next base: position 176,639,297 of record OX411306.1, read on the forward strand.
GGGTATTTCTCATGGAAATTTATGAAAACAACATATGTTCATTCCGTAAGTATAAAATCTTTATCTAACTCCTAAAAATGTATTCAATTAGGTATTGAAAAAAAATATTTCCTATTTGTGTCTCTCATCTATTTAAGTGTGAGCGTCAAAAATTAATAATTAATAACACATGATTTTTTTTTTTATTGATATAGTTCGCTTTAAAAAAAGTTCGGATAAGTAATACCTTCCCGGAGAGACCATCTTGCTGAGAAACGTCAAAAAGGCTGCGGAGATAGAGATCCAGAAACAGTACAAAGAGTTGAGGAAGTTTAGAAGAAAAATAAAATAAAAAGCCTGTGAAATGTGTGCCTATTACAGTTTCTCGGAGGACCGGAGCCAGGGCGGATTGCAAGTCTCTTCAAATTAGAACGTTTAGATAGTCCGAGGCGCTTGGGGTAATGACCACTCTTCTTTCCTCTCTGAATAATGCAACCGAAGGAATGCCTTCGTTTCGTCTCCATTACCGCTTCGTTAGAGCCCCGCCATTAGAAAGGGAAAAAACACAACGTTTTAGAAAGAAGAAAGCTTAGCATGTAAAGGACAAAGATAGGGAGTAGTTCCCCCTAAAGGGAAGGGGTGGGAGAGGGTTGTCGAGCGGTGTTCACCATTGGAATTTTCTTTCTTCGTTTGGCCAAATTCGAGATTGGTTTTTACCGTTAATGATACAAAGTATTACACATTCTTTTTCTTCTAGTATTGCTGACCGATGTAATTCTTGAACTTCTTAAATAATCCATATGGCTCTGTCTACCATTCAGATACTTGTTTGCAAATCTGTCTTCTTCAACTTAGTGCCTATGTATTACAGACTATTTGAATATTAATGAAATTCATTTGACATAGAAAATATCTGGCTATTGCTCAGTATTGTTGTTATATTTATCTATTTTAAAAGAAAACAACTTATTTTAAAAGTAAATTAGCTCTACAATATTCCATGAGCTACAAAAATACAAGCATCAGTAGGTTCTGTATAGGGTTAGAGTGAATCGTCACGAATTCATACAAAGAATACTTGTTTGGGGTCTAAATGCACATAACTGTAAGTACTACAGTGTCATCAAAACCTTTCAACTTGACAAGTGAACGGAATTAGCTTAAACTCAAAAGATTTTCGTTGTTCTTTCCCATTTCCACTCCATTTCAGAATCCTAATTGTTATAGTAAATAATCAAATTAAATAATATCACAAAATATATACACTCAATCAAACCGGAATTCTCCGAGCCAAGTTTCTCGTTCCATCTAAATCACGTTCATATAATGAAAGCTTGATAACAGTGTGGAATATCTGACCAATATTTCGTTTAAATAAAATTGTGAAAAAGGTTTTATTAATTTTCGAAGATTGGGACTAGGACAAGTGGAGTATAATCAATGCACTGTGGGTAGTAAGGGACAGTAAGGCTATCGTTCGAAGGACTTTGGATCGAACTGATAATTATTGTTACAAATTTTACTCCCTTGCTGTTGGAGGCACATGGATAGATATGTTTCAGAATACTCTCATTCCTAAATTTGTTTGTTTGGTGAGAGCTTTTGATAAGATTTCGCTAATTAGTTAGCCAAACCGTCAGTTAAGCTTATTTTTAAAAATCATGAATGTGTCTTCTGTCTAAAAGTCTAACATCACCTCAAAATATATTTAAGAATTATTGCTGGCGATACTTAAGTATTAAAATCAACTCCAATAAATAATAAGGTATAATAATTCAAGATTTCCGCTCACTCAAGTGGAACAGTAATGAATGTTTTGAGGATTTATCGATTTCTTTTTTCGGAATCACGCCATTATCCAATGGTTTAGTTACCTCATCCTTCTCTCTGAATTACAACAGCTCCGTAAGTAAATAAATAATGGTCCGATGACAGATCTTGCATGAAGATCAGTTGCAACAACTTTCCAGGTCCGTCGAGATGAACATCCGAAGAACGGAGATAGGGAAGAATAATGGTGTTGGAGATTCCCATTGTAGCTAATTGACTGAAAAATAAAGCCGGACCAGATTTTAATGACTGTTGTAAATTGGCTCGTTAGCGGGCATTATTGCCGATGACAAGGTGTTCGCCCAACGCATTACGTGCCATCCATCAGATACTTTGGGCTTCCGTGTTGGAAATTGCTAATTGTTGTGTAAACCTTTTTGACATGGCGTTTATTAATATTTTTTTGCGTGAGCTTAACGAAAGTCCAGTGTGCCTCGTAATGGTCCACCAGTCAATTCTTCACTGATAAGAATCCTGATGAATTTTGAAAAAAACTAAAATATTTTTAAAAAATGAAAAAATAAATAAAACTTAGTTGAATAAACATATACATTATTATAAAATTTATTGTTAGCGCATGGTATAGGCATGAAATAGCGTTATCGTGAAACAATACTCATGTCCTGAGTCCGGTACAGGCCATACCGCTCTGAATTCTTCAGTTATTGAACAAATGGCGCTTAGACGTGAAGCAAGTAAACCTATTCTAAAGAAATACCGAGGTGAGTTGAGTTTAGAATCATAGGCGGACCCTGTACATCCCGTCTTGCTTTGCCATAACAAACATACAGTAATTCAAATAAAGTGTTCCATTGCGAAAAATCTACTCTTGTGTTTAAATTTAGAAGGTTTTATTAAACAGGTTAAGTAAACACATGTAATCACTAGATAACTTCTCAAACAATGTATATTTTTACTTCGAAAAGTAGAAAACCAAATTGGGATAGTTGTCTTTGCAAGTGGTTGGAACTTTTAATTGTTCGTCGAGGTACCCATAATGCCACTCGACTGAGCTGTCGAGCTACAATAATGATGATGCCATATAAAAATTGGGAATCAACCCCATATATCTTTCGCTAAGTAAGTTTTTAGTTTAAAATATTACAGCTGGATTATGTCGGGGGTATTTACAGATTCCAGCAGCGTTTCGCTAAATCCATATAGTTATCAAGTATCTGATGCTGAATATTTTTTATATAATATAATTGACATACACACGATATGAATTGTTCTCAACGAAACACTTTTATCAGATCATTTTTTACGTCAGAGGTAATCTAAGTCCATTTGTATGTGTATTTACATTATTCTGACCATACTATTCCAAGCATAAGTATCGTAAATGAAGGACCAAAAAAGAAACACCTAAGATATATGGATTGGCCACAATCCAAACAACAAGCAAATACTTTGAAATATTACAACAGTTTATCTCTGAAGTAGATAATTATCAAAGGCATTTTCATTATTTAAAACGTGATTCCACTGCATAATTGCCTAAATCATTATGATTTTATTTTACTTTTACTTTCACCTAATTCCTTATTATGATTTTTTTTCATCTCTTGAAGTATTGTCTGGAAGTTCTTCAGGTTTTCTAATGGGTGTTCTTAAACATTTTTCTGAGGGATTGTTTTTTATTTTGTAATTTCTTTAGAAATATTGTCTTTTATGTACATATTTGAATTATTTTTGCTTTGTTGTGTATTGACTTTTTCGCGTTTCAAAATAAATCATTATTTTCTTAAACTACTCTGTAGAAATATAAATAATAAAATTTAATTGGCTGATTGTAAAAAAAAAAAAGAAGATTATGTGGATTACATAAAAATGGTCGATTAACTTCTTCCTTTGAAATGTTGAACTTTGTGTTTCTTTTTATACTTATGTTAATTTAAATAAATTTTGAAAAAAAAAAGATACATTTCGTTTCTTCTTTGGCTGCCAGGATGAAATAGTTTTGGACATATCTCAGCATACCTATTAATCTACTACTTACATGACAAAAAAAATTAACTATTTCTAATTTTGAATTATAATCAACCTCAAGCCAGAGTAGACAATTAAAAAAAAATCAATAGTTCAAATAGCACTACAAATTTATACACGCATTAAAACACCAGCAATAAAAAAAATATATTTTTGATGTAAAACTAGAATAAATTTAATAAAATTGAATAAAAAGAGAAAAAAAATCCGCAGCTGTGGAATGGAAATCTGTAAATCGTTATTGCCAATTTTTAGCAACCGTATTGCACAAATGAACACCCCCAAACAACCAGTTCTCAAACTTCAATGATTCCGATACCTTCCCTCGGGGCCTTCAATAATTCGAATATCCGGGCAGAGGAGGGTGGTGTTTATCCTTCGGGCTAACTTCACTTTAAGAGCCGGTGTTCCTCTCGATTACTGTGGCTATCTTACCCTATTGGGGGAATTGGGGTCGCTTACATGGGCTTAGGAGTGCAACCGAGTCCTTGGCTGGGTTCTTCACGCCACTGTCTTGCATCAATTTGTATGACTCAGCATGACATCACACAATCAACCGATTTTACCGGCCTCAGACGAAATAAAAATAATTTTGTTTTATCGGCTGAATCAACCGATTGAATTAACTTAATCGCTCAACAGGGAAGGTTACAATCTCTGTAAAAATTCATTTTATGCGATTCGCACGACAGACTTATTGTTCTCACCCTTTATTTTGGTAGTAAGATTTCAAGTTATCTTCCAAAATTACCAGACTACAAGTATGGTTTCATAGCAACGATTTATGCGAGGAAGGGTTCTCGCATCTTGGGCCACACAATCTGTTCACCTCGAACCTCACAAGTATAGTTTGCACAGACTCTTCTGAAACATTCTGGTGATCAAATGTTTACAGGTTCTTACTAAGTACCCTCTACTTATTCGATAAAATTAGTGGAGTGCCGCTCCACAAAAATGTTAGCCTTTATTTTCAAATCGTGTAAAAGGAAACAAAAGTGTACAAAAAAAAAAAATTAACCAGAAAACTTATTAAAACACTAATAAGAACAAAATAAAGCATTTTTCACTTAGCATTACATAAATAGCTACATTTAAAGATTGATCAATTTATTTTAAAATGGAATCCAAATATCAATAATTTTCTCTTTGATTTCAGTCTTTCCGAGAACATAATACTTCTAAAGTGTCATTGTGACCTTCTGTATAAACAGAAGGTATGTCTAAACGAAATTTATACCGTCGATTCGTGGAAGGTTAGACAATGCACGTAATAAAATATAGTAATTTCGTCATTTCGCAAAAGTTAGTAACAATGTATGTGTAGGAAGGTTTAATAATCCAAGTAGATTATTATTATCTTTAATAATTTATTATTCCGTAATTACACACTCATTAATCACAAATTGTATTAATATTTTGATTCGAATTTTAGGCTATTTATTATTTAGTAATAATAATTGGTAAAATAATTTATATTATGATATGATAATTGGTAAAAAAATTAGTAAATAATGTTGGTAAAATTAGTATTTTACCAATATTCAATTAATAATTTGTCTTTTTTATTGATCTGCGGCAATTTTTGGACTATCGTTTTTTACTAGCATGCTGATTTCTACTTTACATCTTGAAATAATTTTAAATTAGTATAATTTTATCATCTTAAATTTAACTCTCCTTTTTTATCGTACAGCGTTATATTTATATATTTTTTTATTTTTATTTTGCAGCGCTAAAACTAATAATACAAAATTCAATATTACTATCAATAGTATTAACATGAAATAGGTACAATTTTTGTAATCCTATTAACATTTTTATACAATTGTAAATAGTTTGTAGGTTTTGTATATTTAATTTTTATAATGTTTTATACGTATATCGGTATATTTTTTAATATTCAAACAATAAAATGTTAATATAATCATTATTTATTTTTATTGTTTCCTATTTTATCCTGGATATTAATATTTTGGCTCTGGTAGTCAAAACGACGTATGTTTGATAATAATGTACATACATTGAGGTAATGTATTCATAGATTAAGCACAAAAACCGCGGTGCAAAAAAAAAAAAATTAACTTGCACCAGCACGCTAGGGTTGATACTGTATGATCTCTTCCTTTATTTTTTATAAATCCGTGGTATGGCTACTGGCATTAAGCCTAAGGATTATATATAGTACGAATGTAAAAGAATTATTAAAGAAACTGTGACTCATTATATTGGTAATTTTATTGATAATGCCACGTGGAAATGGGAGTTCTGCGGTTCCAGAGTACCTATACGCCACTGAATTTGACTACACCTAGTTCAACAAAAATATTACATAGTTACATTCCATGGAGCGGTGGTCACGTTTCCATACAGCATCGATTATACAAATCATCCTCTCAAAGATTCTAATTTATCTATTTGTAATTCCCATGCTCTTTCAGATATAATCTTGTTTTTAATTGGAATCCGTTGGTTACTGATATATAAAATGTAACTTTTTTATACTCCTCTTCAAGTAAATGCTATTTGTTTAATTTTCCCATTTCAATGATAGAAATGCTGACAGAAGGTTAGAAACTAGTTCTTAGATCTTTTTAGCACTTGTTTAATTACAACGTAGAGAGTTTTAGGGAGGCTTAACTTGCATCATAAAACTCGACATAAATTCCACTTAGGTGTTATCTCTTATAAGGATCTGTTCCTACTCACCTTCAACAAGGATGGATATAATATTTTTTCACCCAGCACCATTCACCTTATAACAGTAATCTTGATGATCCTCCTAAAGACAAGATAAGACGAACTGTCATAGTTGGCTCGTTATCCTTATAAAGCCCATTCATAGGGTTTAATTGCTCAAATTCTAATGAATCCGGTCTCATTAATAATGTAAGAGCATACATCAAGAAGGAATTGGATCTGGATACCAGTTCGCTGTATAATCAGTGAAAACTAGCCTTGTTTTATATTTCTAGTTGACATTCGACGTTTCCAGATTGGTTGCAAAAGCTAGTTGGCTAAAGCTGCATTGTTCAGGTCATTACTCAAAACTATAGGCGGGGTGGTAACCAGTTCGGTTCTTTATACATTATCATTCGGAGCAGGTTACATGTTTATATTACGAACTAGTCTTGAATCAAGTCAGTCTATTGACAATACATTTTGGTAAAGCATTAATTCCTTACATAATTCGTATTTGCCAAGTCATGGGTTGTGGCTCCTGTAGTCTCGAGTGTAGACCAGATCTTGCTAAATGTTAATCACTCATCCACTCACTAAGAGTGTCAAGTAGTCTTTAATGTATTCAGCATTGAATTTTATTTTTTTTCATCGTCACGACATACTTTTTTTCACTAAGTAGGAAAATTATCAGCTTAAACTTTTTTGCAATAAGAGGAATATTGTTTAAACTTCATAAAATAAAAATTTTGATGGAATGTGAATTTTCATAATAAAAATATGGGAGTACGTGAACTTTATTTGTATTGCAGAAACATGGCCTGTCTTTCATTTTAACGATAGATGTAATTAATGATAAATTATATCATATAATTTGTATATATATATATATATATATATATATATATATATATATATATATATATATATATATATATAATAGAATAGAAGAAGAATTTTATTCTGGGACAAGGTCCCTTATAATAACACAATCGAACAAATAAAACAGAAACAATATCTGATCATAAGATTACAAACTAATGAACAATTAATATTTTCAATAAAATAATAAGTAAACAATACAAATTCTTGTCTTGAAAAGAATAATTAATGTTAACCAAAAATTAAAAAGAAAAAGAGTGAAATCGAAAAATACGAAAATAAAAGAGAGATTAGCAAAGTTGAAGCTAGTGCATTAAAAAATATTATTTACTTCTGATCTAGATATTAATATTAAATTGCAATTTTCTTATTAGATAGCATCATTTTGTAAAGAAAGAAAGTGTTGAAAAAGGAGGGATTTGAATGAGAAAAGAGGAAGAAGAAAGCTCAGATGGTTGAGATTCAATAGTATGGGAGTGGATAGAGGATTGAATTGGAGGAGATTGTTTACATAGGAAGGGCGGCAGTTGAATTTGCATTATTTGGAAAAGGAATTTTGACCTAGGATAGTTGGATGTTGTATGGGAATGATGTTCATGTTTTATAACCTGTTCGCTACCTTGGTTTGACAATAATAGGATATCTTTCTATTATAACTATTATTTCTATTATAACTTTCTGACAATAATAGGATTACTAGTGTTTCCGACTCTTCTAATGCAAATGATAAACAAACTCAATCTGCGATCAGTTGGCCGTTTTACTAATGTGACAAAGTTGTAACTGAAGGAATTAATTTACTTTGTGTAGTTTATACATTTGATATATGATCACAGGCATGGTATTTTTTTATTAAATCAATATCAAATATTAAATAATAACCATGCGAAATAACGAAGATATTGACAAATTTTATTGTTAACGAAAAATTGCAGACTAGAATTGCAAACTCATTTTTCTTTTAAATTAATGTTAGAAGAAGCTAGCGTGTTGTTACTGTATAACTATAATTTGTTTATTATAAACAATTCTATTGATTTGGATTATTTTTCGAAAATTTGGAAAAAAAAAAACTATATTGTTGATTTTTAAAGCGGTAAATTGGAAATTAAGTACGTTTTTGCCAGCGAATCTTGAAGGAATCGGAATTGATGCATCTGTCTTGTATTTGATATTATGTATATTTATTTTCAAGTTATAATCCTTGACAGGTGGTATACTCTTTAGAAGTGAAGTATTATTAAAGTTTGGTTTGGAATGGTTACCTGAAGCCCGGAAGTTCACAACGAAGGATAAAATCATTAATTCTATGTCTCTGTAAGTTATTTCAACTGAACTTTTTCAGTATAATATTGAAGCGTTATCTTTTAACAAGTCAATCAGTTATAAATAATTATTGATGTGAAGTTTCCTGATGCGCTATAAATCTACTTCGTTTAATTGGTCAGTTTCGTTTCGCTGAACGATTTATTCTCTATATTTTTATTCTCTTATATTTTAAGATTTTTTTGTTATGTTTTTTTAAGACATAGAGAATTTTTTATAAAAAGTTTGATAAAAAATGGAACATTTCCAGGAGTAGATGAATATATCCGAGTGGGAATAAGCATTTACGAGGTAGCCATAGATCAAAAGCTAGGACAGGCCTCGGTCTCGTTACCAGAAGTCGTTACCTCAACGCCATTAAGTCGGCTCCTAGGGGATTGCAATTAGATTAACTAGCGACCAGCCAGCGGCTCCTCCTGAATATTTCTGCATCTCTTAGTCTCTTGTAGTTGGAGCTAATTTCCGTAGTTATCTTCAATAATTTATAATTAAATCATTGCAGCCAATTTATGTATAAGTCTTTTCTCTCATGAACTAAAATTAAAAAGCTTTATTTTAGATATATTTTAAGAACCTTCTGTATCTACGAGCTGAGGGAATAGGATATTCAGGTTTTTGCCTGGACAAGAGACTAGGAGAATTCACATTGGATTGAAATGGAAACTCCTATGCAGTCATGGCAGTCGAATAAAATTATTTTTAACTGACAGATTAACTCACAAGTTTTGTTAAAACCAATACAGGCAAATGGGATAGACCTTTAAGGTTTTGTTAAAACCTCAAACATTTAAAGAGAAAAGTCCTTTTTTTGTCAGAAAAACACTTTATTACAATGAATAAATTCAACCAATTGTCTCAAAAATGATTAACTATTTATAATAATTTCTCTCCTACGTCTCGGCTAATTTTTCAAACGAATGTCACTTCAGCAAAAAAAAAAAATTATACGTTAAATTATTATGAAAATTAGCTTATATTTATTGGTTCAATAACATCTCAGAAGGCATTGTGAAAGGGAAGGAGGAGGAGAAAAAGGCTAACATTAAGCATTTTCCAGATAAATTAATTTTTTTTCAACTACCAACCATTTCACTTTGTATTATAGTATTTTTTATTTTATGCATTAAACCTTACTCCACCTTGAATGAGTCATGCTAAAAAGTAATTAAGTAAATATTAAAGAATTTAAAATATTAATAATGAAGCAATTTCTAGATTTTAAATTATTGTTCTAATAAAATAATAAAAATATACTATTCAAAAAATCTCGTATATAATGATATTAACATTTACAAATGTTTTCTATATATTATTATGTTATTTTCAATAAAAATTCTAGTTCAGAACGGTCTAAAAATAAAGGTAATGGGTTCGTGGTCTGCTCACAGGGATGAATTTATATTTTAATCGTAAAAACAAGAACCCAAATATTTTGCTTTATTTATTGATCTCGATTGCCTCTTTTGGTCTGATAATATAGTATGTTTAGATAGGTAATACATTTGATCAAGTATGTGGTATATTATTTAAGTGTATGTGTGTTGGAATATGTATGCATGCACGCACACACGCACACATTTACAGACAGACACACACACACACACACACACACACACACACACACGAACACACATACAGAGTATAAACATACAGAGTATATACATATATATTCGTCGACAGAAAATCCTCACAGTGATTTTCGTCCAGTTTTTAAAGTTTTTTTTTTCATTATTTAATTGAAACAGATATTTGCAAAATAAAAATGGTTATTCACCATAGTTTTAAACTATTATTTGATGCCTTCAATATTCCAAGAAAATTTACTAAATATTATAATTAGTTTTATTAGAACACCTGCTTAATACTAAAAATTTTGCTAAGACAATTATTTTTCTATCACTGAGGATTGCCCGTCTAGTTATTGTATATATTTTTTTAATTTCTCTTTATAACTATTTTTTTATTCAAATATATTAGAAAGTCCAATAATTAATAAAAGGAGACGCAATTATGACTTTCCAATCACGTTTATTTCGTGTTCACATCACACATCCAATTCTAACAATATGAATGTTTCGAAGATGTGCTCCCATCATCAGGACATTTTTATTCAATGCTGTGTTGATGCAATAACTTCTCCATATTATCTTTTTAAACTTGAGAATTTTTTTGCATATGGTTTTTGCTTTAATTCATATTAATTTTTTTTTCAAATATACTAGCAAATCTAATAATTAATGAAGAAAGAGCAATCATAACTTTCAAATTATGTTTATTTCGTGTTCATATCACAACATTGACATTGTTTGATTTGGACTTGCGATGTCAACACGAAATAAACATGATTTGAAAGTCATAATTGCTCCTCATTTTATTTATAACTATTAATAACTATATAATGAAACATTTATTGTTTCATTTAAAAAAAATGTACAAACCTCACCACAGACGAAGATAAGTTTGATAACTCATTAGAATAATTACCATCTTCAAATAAAGCAATGCTGTAAACATCTATTCATTAAAAATGGGTGATACAGAACTAATATAATTCGATTTAGTATTTATCGGCAATTATTTAGAAAATAATATTCTGTTTGTCAAGCTTACATATGTAATAAATCAAAACATATTTTGTGTTTAAAAATGTTCTTTAATATTTCATTGATATAGATTGGATAGTAATATATCTATTAAAGTTTTTTTCTATCTTAGAAAGAACGTAGAGCAACTGATAGACTCTGAGGGAACTTCGTTATGGATGCAATACCACATTTCTTCACGAAGAAGAGCAGTTTTATCGCAGGCATTCCTAGTTCCTACGTGAATGATGTCTAGATGGATACAAGATAAAATGTAAAGAAATCCCTTCGTGGAATGTCGTAACTTTTCATTCCGTTAGTTTTTATATTTTTTTATTATAACTCTCAAGTTTATTGCAACATTGACGTCATTAATTTCTAAAGTCATTGGTTGAATTATATTATAGCCATGGGGTAAATTTTTATGAAGAAGTTTTAAACATTATTTTATTAAAAATCTTATCATTTCTAAAAATTTAATTTTTTGCAAAATTTTTATAGTTAGTTGACTAGATTGCATTTATATTTTATATGGTATTAATTTATCGACCAAATTATTTCTTTTTATACGATCTAAATTGGCAAAAAATGCTAAAGTAAATATTTTAAATTTTATTTAATTTAGTGAATATTTTTTAACAAGGAATTATATAGAACAAACAAACAAAATATTGTTTAATTGATGATTGTTGAAATGAAATAAAAAATAACATCATTATTGTTAGGCTTTATGTTTGTTCACTATCGGAGAGTATACTATTGGAAAAGTCTCCGAGTTTATTTATCTCGGGTCCTTCATAATCCAAGACAATGTTGTGGATTCAGAAATTAAACGAAGAGTGCTAAGCGCCAGCCGTTGTTATTATGGCCTCTGTCCATATTTTAGGAGCCATGCATTGACTAAGGACACAAAAGTTCTATTATACAAAACAATTATCCGGCCAATTCTCCTTTATGCCTCAGAAACGTGGATTATCTCCAAAACTGGTGAGCAGAATTTGATGGTCTTTGAGAGAAAGATTCTGCGTAAAATCTTTGGAGTTGTGAAGGTTGACCAGGTATGGAGACGTCGAACAAACCAGGAGCTCAAAGATTTATTTAAGGAATCAGACGTGGTGCAGTGTTTGTGGCTCAGTAGATTGAGATGGACCGGACATGTTGCTCGGATGGCTGAGAATGATCTGCCAAGGAAAATAATGACGTAGGTGATACATGGAACAAGGCGAAGAGGAAGACCTCATCTTCGATGGAGTGATGGAGTGGCTGGAGATGCTAGGTCCATGTTGGGTGTGAGGAGCTGGATGTCAGCAGCGCAGGATCGGAACAATTGCTGGAGACTGGTGCAGGAGGCCAAGACTCGACATCGAATTGTAACGCCGATTAAATGAATGAATGAATTATGTTTGTTGAATGTAATGTTTGTTGTTGTGTTAAGAAAGGCATAGTATAACATATTTGAATTTAGATAATAGAATTATCCTAATAAAGCTTATTATGAAAAAGCAAAATTAATGAATTTATTTAAACAAATTTGGAAATTGGAAAACATACTATGAAGGTATTAAAATATTTATTATTTTAAATAATTATAATTCATAATTAAAACTTTTAATCCATGATAATACATTGAAGGCGTCAGAAAAGTTTTATTCTCACACATTTTATTCGGGGTCGAACGCATTTATGATATTACGAAAAATTATCAGAAAATGAAAATGTAACATGGAGCTCCTTAAAATGGCTATTTGCTCAAAAATCTTCATGCAATAATGTTATCAAAAGCGTAATAAGGAGCTATGGGAAAAAAATACACATATATTATTATATCATGTAAATCTTTGTAAAAAATAAACAAAAAATCAGAAGAAAAGACAAACAAACATTTAAATGGAAAAAAAATATGATTTTTAGTAGGATATATATATAGCTGTCCCATATATGTTTTTATATATATATTTATTTATATATATATATATATATATATATATATATATATATATATATATATATATATTTTTGGCAGCAACTCATAGAAAATTTCCTGTCTAAATTGTTAAAAATCATTTAAATTGACGGTAACAAATAGAAAAAATCAGGTTTGCTACTTAATTGTTAATTAATGTTATTTTACTTACTTAAAATTAGGGATTTTGTTTTGTAGTTAAAAACCGAATCTAATATTGAAAATTTTAAAAAAAGTTTTATAAATTATTTTTCATAATTAATAATTATCAAGAAATTATTGCTCAAATTTTGTAATAATTTATACAATAAAAATTGTTAGTAGTAAGTTTTAAGAGTAATTTTTTTTTGTTTATGGAGACTGGATTCAAAGAAGTGAATGCTCAGTAATGATTTTGGTAAAGTTCCTCAGTGAGCAATTGAGCTAGAAGTGAGCTGGATGAGAACGAATAATTCTGTTATATTAGCTCTACTTTAAGTTTGTTCTAATATTATGGGAATTAATTTTTGCTGAATGGTATGTCAATCAGCGTAATGCAGTAACCGATGGATTTTGATGCCTTTACAAAATAGGTTTGCCAATCACCCTCCTAAAGGTAACTGAATAGCTACTTAGATAGTAAAGTGGCGGGTGGATCTATGAAACGTGAATTATAGTTTTTGGTATAACTTATAGCTGACATTGACAAATAGCTTCGTGTCTACAAACATAAACTTGATTAAATGTTTCGTGTAGAAGAAGAAGTTGACTTGAAATCAATAATTCAAGGAATAATTGGCAACGTTATCACTCCAATAGAACCTAATCAATATTTTTTTTAATTAATTATGAATTATAATTTATTCTTAAAATTAGTATAACAGTACAACAAACAGTTCAAAAGTAATAAATAATTCCAAATCAGTACATTTTTTTTCTTCTGATAATTGTTTTCCATCGACCAATTTATATGGGTCAGCATTGAAGGTATGAGACTTTGACCAATAATAGCGGCAATGGGTTGTTGTCAGCAGGAATTGATGTTGTGCAAGTACTGTCAGTCAATCAACTTGCCAAGGAAGAATTAGAAATAAATAAAACTGATACCCGTAGTTAGGCAACATGAATACCTTAACAGACAAGATAATTAACCTCAGGATTTATGTCTATATATCTACCGGACAATTTATTTTGTCGTTACACATTGGCTTATTCGTGTGAGATTTTTTTTTTAAAGGTTGAAGTTTAGCGGGCATGATGGGTTGTTCTCGCTGGCTATTAATTTAAAATTTTCCCGTTAACCGGACTCTACTAGCGGAACTGGTATTGAAAAATTAATTTATTGGATGTCATCTTTGAGGTTAAATCGTAAATACTTGCTTGGAATGTATGGTATTAAAATCAACAATTTTTTAATTGCCCTAAATAAGTCAATGTAATCTTTATTTATATTTTTGATGTGAAATTATTCCGTTAATGAAAACGAGATGATCTTGTCACATTTGATAGACAAAATCACTACGGGGCGAGAATACGCCAAATATAGGTGTTTTAGAACGAAAATATTTATAATAACTATTTTTAATCAAAGTTAATAACATAAAATGATAATTAATTGAGCAATTTTTACTCTTCGCTGTATTATCATTATGATTAGGTTATATTATTTTAGAATTGTACCTTGGCAAAAATACTATTTATCTTCAAATTTGTAACTTTAAAGTTAATAATTCAAGAGGATTATATAATATGTAAGTTGACACAAAAAATAGATAAATAAGATTAAACCCCATAAACAAATAAACAAACATCATTAAAAAAACAACTTGATGGATTCGGATTATCAAATTTAAATAAGATATGTACTGTAATGATAATTCGGAAAGAGATATAATATAACATTTAAAAAATATTGAAAGTTTTTTATTGTTATTTAAAAAAAAAAAAAATATCTTTATTGCTCATATGAAATTAACTGAATGTGCTGTAAATCCATAATGTATGAAAACTGCACTGAATTGTTTATCATCCATACATTAAACTATAAATTCGTATATCAAAAAAGTAATTCTTACTTAGCCTTCGTCGGGAGATATCAGGAATATAAATCCGACGTTTATGTGATTAGCATTGATCATTATATATTTATTCACTATATGAGATTAATTACAATGTTTTGGAGGAATTCGTTGTAAGAATGTGATGTTGGTATTAGCTACATACTTAATTTTCTTCTATTTTTTTGTTTTATATGTTCCAATCTCACATTAAACTAAAAAAAAAAAATTAAGTTATTAAATAATGTCACAAATACAAAAAAAAAAAACACAACTAAAAATAAGCATATCTATAAGAGGGTAAATAATATCACTTCGGATATTTTTGACAAATTAAATTGTATTCAATATTGAAGAGGGTAAAATAGATCCCTACCGCAAAGGTAATAGTTGAGGCATGTAGAAAATTTTATTTTAGAATACGAAATTATTGTTATACTTAAAAATATTTTAATTTGGAAAAATAAAGAAGGTATAACACTATCTCTATCAACTGTAATGAATGGAAAATTGCTACCTACAAACAGGGACTTCGCTATGATAGGACTAGGTAGGGGTGTGACCATTTTTTTTTAATTTTCTTAGTTACTATATCCATGTAAATTACATGCTAAAGTTTGAATTATTATAACGTGTTATATAACAGAATATTCTGGCCTATGTACATTATAGCAGGGAAGGGGAGAGAACGATTATTCATTTTTCTATAATTACGGCCTTAATCGATGAATATTTATTGCCTATGCTATTCGTTAGATAAACCATAACTTTCGAAAAATCTATCAATAATCTCGATGATATTTAATTGAGCAAACATTTTATATCAATTAGAATATTTCCCACTTAATTATTTTGTGCAATTATCGCTATCTCTAAATCTGTTTGTGCAACGTTTATTTCCTAGTATTCATTCCATGTAGTGGGAAGTGGTATGCAGTCCTAGATATGCAACAGCCAGATCGCATCTTCTAGATAATGCCAATGTGCATCGAAAAAGCTCATTAATCACTATTGATATTTTTTTTTTTCTATTTTCCCCTATAATTGTCTATCTAGGCCTCACTGGTCATATATCCATAGATTAACATTTTCAATTAGGTGTTGTTAGGGACCGTTCCCACGGCGTTTAACCCTTGGCTCGGCCTTATTATCACGGGCGAGGTGTCGGAACGCATATTGCACTTACAAAGATTGATCAGAAAAAATTAGTAATAGAAAATGTTATGTATCTACTTATTACGTTCATTACGCATTTTAGGTTAAATCATGTTTTGTAACGAAGAGTAAACAAGAAAACGAACCATAGCAATCGGTTCTCATAAGGAAAAAATAACGCTCAGTTACATAAACCACCTTTCATACTCATTAGGTTACATAAATCAATATAAGATTGAAATAACAGTAGGACAAATTTAAAATGACTGGAATAGTTACTTTTTATTTATTTATTTTTTTAAATCGCAATAATAAAGAAAAATAAAAAAATATGGAAGGTCTTCATTCCGAAATACTTCCTCAATATTATATTTTATTCCCTAACAATATCGCTAACTACTGGATAAGAAAGGACTGGGCATACAGCCCGGAAAAACCTAGTATTGCCTAAAGGCTCGGAAGAAGAAAAAGAAAAAAATATATACATCTAGATCTATAATATACTAAATAATATATATAACAATAATTATAATATATCGTTTTGTACCATACACATGTTTATCCTTTTCTATGATTTGATTTCTTATGTAGGTATTATGATTAAATTTTTACACAAAAAATATTATCCTGTTCAAGAAAGAAAATCTGAAAAATGTCATAGACGTAAGCGGAAAAAGAGGCTTCGAAATAGGGAGTGACCGCTATTTACTGAAAATGAACAAAATATGGAGAAGAGAAGAATTAATTGGTAAAAAGAAAAATATCACAACTAGGAATGAATCTTTAAAATCCTACAGGTTAAAGGGGACTGAAATGTCCTCTTATTTCCAACAAGAGACAGAAAGAACAGCAAAAAAATATCTATGGGAAAGTGATGGCATAGAAACCAGCTGGAAATATTTTAAGAAAATGTTGTTGGAAGCTGCTACCTTGGTGTGTGGAAAGAGTAAAATGAGAGCTAGAAAAAAAAGAACTGCCTGGTGGACCGAATAAATCAAGAATTATTTAAGAAAAGAAATTACTATGGAAAAATATCTTGAAAACAGATCTCAAGAAAACTAGGAACAATACAAGAGGAAGAGAGTTGAAGTGAAACAAATGGTAATGAATGCTAAAAATAATGCTTGGAAAGATTTTGGCAACAGGATGGAGATTGATTATAAGGGAAACCATAAATTGTTATATAAGATTCTAAAAGGAAAGAAAAAGCTCCTTCTAAAAGACAAAGAATGAATTATTCTACGAAAACGTAATGGAATTATGGAAAGATGACGAGAATATTTTAGGGAATTACTAGAAGAAGAAAGCAGCTATCTTGGAGATGAGCCTGAGGAAGAAAGAGTAGAAGAGAGGTGGGAAGAGGACGACTATTTAGACGAGAAGGAATTGGAAGAAACCTTATCAGATATGAAACTGGGGAAGTCAGTCGGAATAGATGAAATATTTCCCGAGATGACGAAGCACATGGATCATAAAGGACAAGAGGTTATGCGACACTTACTCAACTTGGCGTGGAAACAGAAGAAAATACCCAAATAATAGTACCAATTTTTAAAAAATGAGACATCAAAATTGCTGCACCCACCGAGGTATTTTCCTTTTAAGTGTGCCAAATACCCAACCGTAAATATACACCAAGATTCTCGAAAAGGGAATCAGAAGGATGGTCCAAACTTTGCTGGAGAAAGGAAAATACGGATTCCATGCTAATCGAAGCACTCAGGATCTCATTTTTATAATGAGGCAAATTCAAGAAAAGTCGTAGATAAAGACAAATAATTATATGTTTGCTTCGTCGATCTAATCAAAGCATTCGACAAGATTCAGAAAGGAGATATCTTAAAGGCCTTGAGAGAAAAAGATGTCCACACAGTGAAAAGCCTTTATAAGAAAAATATAAGTGTAGTATGATTAGCCAATAACACCTCAAAAGAGTTTGAGACATTTGCAGGGATCCGACTAAGAAGCAGTCTTAGTACACTACTGTTTATCTTCGTCCTAGATTCAGCCATAAGAAAGTTTTAAGAAAAGTGCAAAAAGTTCCACCTAGGACATTTCAATTTGAGACAACTAAATCTATTATTGTTGGCGTTCGCCGATGATCTGGTTGTGTCAGCAGACCATGACGAAGATCTTCAGCACAACATTAGGATACTCCAGGAAGAGCTGAAGTATATAAACATGATTATTAATCATCCGGTAAAAACAAAGGTAATGAGGATGGGAAAGAAGCCAAGCAGAGCCATGAGAGTGATTAGAATTAACGGCGAAATAATTGAGCAAGTTACTTGTTTCAAATATCTGGGAGCGCACCTTCACCAGAGCGGCTATATTGAGAGTGAAATAACAGCGCGTATTGGGGCAGCAAGCAGGATGTTCAACGCCGTGAAAGGGGGCTTCTTGACCAGCCGCGAGGTGGAAAAATAGACAAAATATAGACTGTCTACAAGCCTACCTTTCTACCAATCTTGACATACTCCTCGGAGTCATGGACTCGAACAACAAAACGCTTCAGGCCGCCTAAATGAGGTTTCTTAGGAAGGTGGAAGGGGATACCAGAAGAAACCGAGTCCATAGGACGACAATTAGGTCAAACCTCGACATAATACCAGCCACCGAAGTAATAGAACAAAAAAAGGGTCACATGGTTTGGGCATCAGTTACATATGGAACCAAGCTGTTCATACAATGCCAGGGTGGAAAGGAAGATCAAGACTGAAGTGGAAGGATGCATTCGCTAAAAGAGGAATGGATTGGAGTGGAAGAAATGAGCTGGTTCAGGACAGGGACAACTGGGCCAAGCTCTTTCAAAGGGTCTCTACAAAGGGTCTCCTCACACTGATTAGGCATTAGAGAAGGAAAGATTATGATAATGACACAAAAAATATTACGACTGATTATATCTTTGAACAATGATAATGATACTCTTGAAACGCTAGATACACGCTCAAATCTAGCCACTTTTTATACCACCTATTCGAAACAGCTCTTCATCTTCTATATCATAATGAACTACGCGGACACACGAGCAGACAAATTCAGGAAATGGCAACGCTAGAATAAAAAGAGGGGAGAGTAAATACGAAGAGAGATTAAATAAGATACGAAGTGAGTAAACAAGAAAGTATGGGTAAAACATCTCCTTCCGCGACCATGAGTAGTTAAACCAAGTCTGGGGTGATGTGCTGCTGCTTTTGTACTATATTATCTAGTTTTCCCAGTCCAGATTGTATAAAATGCTATGATTTCATAAGCAGCCAAAGAATAGGTGGGAACAAAAATTTGGAATATAAAAAAATTATCATTACACGTTATTTTTTTGGTTGGTCATTTTGTTTTTCATAAATAGATTTTCCAAAAAACATTATGAGTAAAAAAGAAAAAAATCACGTAACTAACAGTTAATATACCATTATCAAGATAAGAATGCAACTGTGAATCTTATGTTAAGGGCACTTTAAAATATTCTTTTTTTTTTAGGCTTGTTTCTTCATTCACTCCTGTCAAAATATAGATAACTAGTGAATTTTTAGGCTGAAAATCGGATATTGTAGCAGGATAGACATGATAGGGAGTGATAACCAACGACATCTTTTCTTGTCTTGATTTACAGTTAGGCAATGAGATCATTCATCTAGCTCCTTTTCAACCGTCTACGGATGTTGTCGGGCATGTGGGTTGTGGGCACGCCTTGAATAAATGAGTTTTTATGTCCTTGTAAGTTAAATTAAAACCTCGAAGCGATAAACAGTGATGATCGCTAATTAATTTAGTCTTGGGAACGACTGCCCGCATAACAGTGCCATCACGGGATCTCACAGGTAGAACTAATCGGATCCAACAAAGAACGGTATCTGCTGTTTAGAATTTAAAATGAAAAATTTGCAAGGTGCGGGTACACGAGGTGAGGTACTCTCTCTTCACGACGTAATGAATAACTCGAGCGGTATAAATCAACTCTTGCCGCACCTCGGACATTTAACGATCTCTCGGCTCCAACCATCGTTGGAAGATTCTCTCTCCTCGAATCGCCACATAAGATAGGCCAAATGTATACATCTGAGAATCGTCAAATCCTTTTTTAAAAATGTATGTATCAGTCAATCGCAATAGCAATTCAGGCTCACATATTCAGTTCAAGGTTGGGTGCATAAGTTATGACGATGTATCAATATGCCAATTTATCATCGTAAATAGCCTTTACCTAACTTGTAGTACTAATATATCTTACCAGTCACATATTATGATTCCTATTGGCTAGAGGGTCAAAATCAAGGGTCACTCTTATTTATCATGATTGCTGTAATTTATTAGTTTATTTTGGTTTAGAAATTAAAAAAAAAAAAAAAATTAGAACTAATAAAAGTTTTATGCATTCAACATCTTTACTTTTACCTAGTTCCTTGCAGGATGGTCTTAGAATTGCCCTTCTTTTTAATACTCAGCTGAAAAAATGTTTAATTTGGTGAATAGAATGTGTACAGCTTCAGGATTATTTAGAATTAGTTATATATTTATTGTAAGTTGATCATGATAATCGTCGATCTTCGATCAGATTATTCCTTAATTTTTTTTTTTTTGGTTTTATTATTAAATTCACACCATTCTATGAGAAAACCAGTGAATTTTCTGGCTAAGAAAAATCTTAATCTTCAAATTTGTTTAATTAACTCATAATAAATAAGATGACTATCTTACTCAACATACTTTGGTTCAACTTTTTTTTTTTCGTATATCAGCAATAAATATGGAAAAACTAATATTATGAAGATCGGAAGGGGAGATGGAAGATAGTACCATAATTGTTCATTTGAATGGAATACAATTGGAACAAGACAGTGATTTCAGTACCTATGTGCACACATAAATAAACACGGCTGTATCGACGGAGATATAAAGGACAAGGAGTGAACTTGGCAGGAAGGTGTTTCAACGCCATCAAGAAAGGTTTCTTAGCAAGAGAGAAGTGAGTAAAGAGACTAAAACAACAAAAACACATTTCTCCCCATAATGATCTACTCCAGGGAATCATGGCAAAATTCAGGTCATGGATTTGCGATTCTTGCGCAGGGTCGAAGGTAAAACAAAGAGGGACGTCATAAGAAACACAATAAAAAGAAAAAAACCTAGACGCAAAACCAGCTGAGACAGAGATAGATGAAAATCGTCTGAGGAGGTTTGGTCATGTATCTCGAATGTCAGATAACCATGCGGCGAATATCACGCTAGAAAGTAACGTCGACAGAAGAAAATGTCAGAGAAGGCCCTTGATGACTTCGGAGGTAGGGGTCAAGTAGACCCCAGAACAGGAATGAGCTAGAGGAGGAGGCGGGAATCGGTACAGTATCGGGGTTTGTGGCTTCGGCTCTATAAGCAGTCAATGCTCAGCGGTAGAAAAGGATACAATTAAGAAGAAGACTAATATTTTTTTATTTTATTGTTCAAATGGTTTGCAATTATTTCTGATGACCATGAATTTTATATTTCCTCCAGTAGTTCCGCATTCCTGCTTCCATATTACAAATTTCATAGGTAATGTTGTGTTTCCATTTTTTTTTTGTATATATTTTCCACTCGCAAATTAGATTTAAGAATCCTTAAATTCACTTAGATGAAAAAATCCTATATCACATGAAAAACGTTTCAATTCCGTGTTTATGTGTTAATAACTTTAGATGTTTTGATAATGTTTTTCTCGACTCCTACAGGCGCCTGAGGTCTACAATACCAGACAATAAACCATAACAATTTAGATACACCTAACTGAGTGAAATCATATGAGCAGATTTATTATTTCTGGATACCTGAGAGTTTCCTTTTTCGTTAAAAAAAAGAATATCTAGTCATTTTATTTAATTTTGTGAAATATCAACAAAACTTAAGATGACAGACATTATAGCTAAGAGAGCTGTCACATAGTGACCCTCAATTAGTTGACCACTAATCATCACCACACAACCTGAAAAAGTTTATTTTCTAATTAAAGAAGTGTTCTAGCTTGCGTGACTAGAAACTTGTAATGCCACAAGAGACAATATACCAGGTTGTAGATCGATACACTCAGCGTAAGAGCTGAATTAATATTAATATCATTTCCAGAAAAGAAGAAGTGGTGCTGACCCGGCTGAGGATTGGACCTTGGAACTTGGCTTACCCACGCGTACTTGATGGGAAAAGGATCTCCACCTATTCGCGTCACCTGACTGTGCTTTATAACGTGACCGAATTTCATGCTTTCAAGTCCTACGAGAACGACATCTCTTTACAAATACAAACAGTTTTGAGGAGTCAATTAAAAAAGAACAAAATTATATAAACTTAATGCTATACCTTGAACGAACAGAACTATTTGGTAAAATTTAAAATAGGGCGATAATGGCCCAGGTGGTCGAAATGTGCAAAACGTTTATACAAATAAAAATCAACGTAAAATTTGAGTTAAAAAATTTCACATGCTTTTTTTTTTTGTACTCTAAGGGGAGGTTGCGATGTGAAGAGTCTGGCTTACTTTTAGATCAAGCCTGCACTAACCTGTTCGTCAGTCTCAGACCTAATAATCTACAGCCAATATGCCTACTGTATTAGCGAATGGGTATAAAACTAACTCATAGCGTCTAAGAATGGTTGTAAGTAAACTTTCAATGTCACAGGTACTTTACTTGGAGGAAAGTATTGCATTAACTGTTATTTTTAGTTTCTTCTGGTTAAGTTGGGTTAAATGCAAAACTGCATTAACTAATAACTTAGTAACTGAACCTAAGAGTTTACGAAACGAAAAAAAAAATTACACTACAATGCCTTTTATTAAACTTAAAAGATTAAAAGTCCAAACTCTGGTAGTTAGTTAAAGAAATAATCAAACAAAAATAAAATACTGGTAAGAGCTGATGACGAATCAAGAGCACCCTTGACGAAGTAGGATTTCTCACAAAGATAATACCATATCCATCTGAAAAATTGGAAGCCATCAGGACAATACTTCACGCCCTTGTTTACCATTATCATTATATTTACTTTCCGGCGGTATAGACATCTACAGCCTACAATTCATAAACAGCAAGAACAATTTTGAACTAATCGCACCGAAAAAAGTGTTTATTATTCCAACATGCATTGTGAACAATCATTAATGTATTTTAAAATAGAAATATTTTTCTCAAATGCTCTA
The DNA here is from genome assembly GCA_948150685.1 of Rhaphigaster nebulosa. Classification (NCBI taxonomy): domain Eukaryota; kingdom Metazoa; phylum Arthropoda; class Insecta; order Hemiptera; family Pentatomidae; genus Rhaphigaster; species Rhaphigaster nebulosa. The sequence continues at coordinate 176,662,883 of OX411306.1, forward strand.
CAAATTTTTAGCATGCGCCTATTCTTACATGCTTTATCGTGTGTCCAAGTATGCCATTCATTTATATTGAAATGTGTATAACAATTACCTTTATATAACAATTTGGTTAGGTGATTATATTAGTTTTTTTTTTTATAATTAGTTTATATCACAGACCTCCAAACTATTTAGTTTAATGGTCACATTGAATCGTCAACTAAGTCCTAAGGCCTACCTTGTTCATAATAAACAATTCACACTCATATCAATATTTGCAGTTAAAATCTTCAGTTTCATGATGCATATTAGTTACTTTGTTTCTTAGTTGGCCGATAAATAAAAACCTCCGAAAATTATTTTGTATGATTTACTTAAATTGTAAGTTGTACATAGTAATCAAAATCGGCGGGCCGGATGGATGGAGCTCGCAGGACGGAGTTGGCCCACGGGCCGTTGTTTGGAGACCTCTGGCTCATTTTTGTACCATGCCGACAATGTTGCAATGTCTAGGATAAAATGAAAAAACGATTGGATGACGAACTTCTATATAGAGATATAAGCTTCATTATTTACCCAGTAAACAAATCATGTTTTACTGCCCGACCAGCCCTCTTTTCAAAGAAGAGCGGAAATCAATGATTCACGAAGTACGAATAATCTCTGAATAATAACGGCAAAGCTTTGGCCGAAGAGACAATTGACTTTAATTGGCCTCAGCCGGAGACCATTGAATATTAAGCTGCCTAATTTCCCCTCTGGATTCCTCTATGAATGGACATGTCGGAGCGGCCGAGTGTGTGCGGGGCCGCCATTGTATGTTAAGCAGCTGTTGGTTATTAGCTCGGCATGTGGCTCGTCCGCCGTGTCTTGTTCTTCCTGTACCTCCGTGTCTTTGACACTCCGTCCCAACCGGGCACGCTGTCTTCGCCTCTTTCATCGCCTAAACAAGATCTTATACGATTGTAATTTAATTGAGTAGTAAGTCCACGGTTGACTGCGGTCTCTTCAATGAAAAATAATTAATGCTGATTTGTTGTGAGATGCATTCAATGCAATCGTAAGTGCTTGAAATTTAAATTACTTTTTAAAAACATGTTCATAGCTGTTAAGTTTTTTAAAGATTGTTTATTTTGACATGGATCCATTCCAGTAAACTGTTTCCAATATCTTATGGCAATAATAAGGTTCGCCAATGAATCCTTTTAATTGATTTTTACGCAAATCAGTGTTGCAACTCATTAACTGATTTATTGATTGCCTATTTTTGTCTGCCTTTCTCTGTTCGTTTTGAAAAATATACTAGGAGAAAAAAGAATTAAAAAAATATATGATTTAAACATAATTGCATAACATTTAGTGCAAATATATAAATTTCAATTAGGTTTAAGTTAATATATTTATTTTTATGTTGTTTTTTTTTTTTTTGCATGGCAGATATATTTTAGGATAGAACAAAAAAAAAATGTCAATTGCTGTTCCTGTTGTTCTTTCTGAAGAAGAGATAGATCCGAGTGATGAAGAATTTGATTAAGATGATTTCAACAATGCCAAGGATGAAATAGCACCTTCAGAACATGACAGTGAGTCCTAATTAGGCATTTAGGATGAGGTTCAATGGAAATTTAGTGAAGGGTGTGGTTTCTGGCCCTTCTGGTAATTGTTTTTTTCTGGAAGTTTCGGAAATGGGCCTATGCATCGATTCTGAATTAAATTGAAATTAAACAATTCTCTACGAAATTAACCTTCTCTACCGTTTATTATTAGTCAAATCGTATTTCAAAAATTTTAAATTTATTTTTAAAATGTTTCCAACAGAAATAAAAAGAAAGGAAATTAAGATTCACTTGCAAAAAAACACTAACCTGGATCCAGAAGAATCGCCTATCATTTATTGCCAGAAATATATTTTCACGGTATCTCTACACATTGAAGGGGAATAAATTTCATCCAAATAAATGCTACTGCAAAATATTCATTTTGTAAATTGTCTAGGTTAGGTGGAACATTAATTACACAAAGCAAAATTATTGCAATTATTATATAGCATAGTAAAAAAAAAAGAAAAGATAAATAAGTATAATGGTCTCTTTTTCTTGATTTCTGCAATGAAGATGTCTCCACGTTGAGCCAATGCCTTGTTAAAACGATAAAAGAGGCTCCGCCCACTGCGAGATAGTTGAATGATTGCCATTGGACAATTGTTACTCCTGACGCGCATCAGTTACCATAGCCTCCATCTTACTGACGAATCCGAAATGGTTTCTTGAATTAAATATCTTTCGCTCCATTTGGAATTTGCCAAAATTATAATTGAATAATTTCTATCTCACGATCAATCAAAGTCCTTAAAGATAGACGTAAACATGTTTATGATCACAATTACTGAAAATATTGAATTTCTTTTTTAATATTACCTATTTAGTGTGTGCAAGAAATATGAAAATTGCAAGTATTTCATATCAAACGGAGAATAATAACAAATAATTTTTAATAATATTGAAAATAATTCAAATAGGTTGAATTTTTGTTATCTTCTTTTCTATTTTAAAACTAGGCTTGATTTTAAAATTTTAGAAAAAAATCTTATTTTAATATATTTATCTCTCAGACTTTTCCTTCCTGTACTAAATGATCCGGAGTCGCCGTAGCTAAGGCCGGTCCGGAACAAAATAATACAGTGGGCCCCCTTCCACTCAATATTTAACGTGCTTCATTTTTGTCAATAATATTAATAAATATATAGAGCTTAACATATATATTAAGGTATCAGGAAAATGAGATTTACTAGATACTTTATTATAATAATAGGAGTTTATTTTATGGCACAAAACACAATACAATTTTCTTACAAAATTATTTAATAATGATAGTATAATTTAATAATAATTAATATAATAATTTGTTCATAATCACGCTGATAGAACATTATTTTTTATTAGCTATTTTTTATTTACAACAGTTATTCACAATACTCTTTTTATCTTATTTTTTTGCGAAGGTTAGATTAATCAAGTCAAAATTCAATTTTCTTCCTATACTAGATTCAATGGACAACACTTTATTTTCTCTTTAAACGTCCCCCCCTCCCCCCTATCGACGCCACAAGGGAGGGTTTTTCAGGGGGCGTTTGTTTGAAGAAGAAATAGGAAAAAAATACACAATTATATAAATAGTGGTCCAGACAAACTAGGACAGAAAAGGAGAAAGGTTTGTTGTAGACGAAAATTTTAGTACATACTAGTTTTTTATGTCCCGGAGCTTGGATCTGAGGGTATCTGACAGATATTTTGTTGGGAACGTTGGTTTTCCATCTATATCTAAAATTTTAATTTTCATTTTTTTATCACGGCAGAAACGATATCCTTACCATTTTCATCATTATAACCAGCCCAATTCTGCTCCAAACAGCAAACATTTTCGTCCAATTTTTATTTATTTATTATTATTTTTTTTTTTACGTTTTCTTTGAAAATTATTAAAATGTTTGAAATTATAAATAGTTGAATTATGCTCCAGCAGCATGAACACATAGTCTCGTCCGACTTAAAAAAAAAAAATCAGGAAATCGGTAATATTATAATTAGTGGAATTCTGCTCTAAAAAGCAGCAACACACTCAAATTTGTGTCCGATACTCAAACATTGCCTTGAATAAAGGCGAAATTACGTAAATTTACCTATATTTCAGATATGTCAGCTATATTTCTGTAAGACCTACTCTCCTCCTTGTATATGATTAAAATGAGAGGACTGCACCCTCTTTGAACCAACTCAGATTCGTATCGTACAAGTGGTCAGCGTTCAGATCCTCGTCCAATGTAGCAGAACTATCAACCTTAGCAGATGTAGTCACTAAAATAAAGTCACTCAGCACAGTTTTAGAATGTAGTTTCGGAGAAACTTGCGGAAGGGTGGGTTTGGAAGAGAACCAGAAACGGTCTTAAATCAGCCACTGATTTCCTTGCATTGCTGAAGCTGGAGATGTGCAGGTGCACCTGCTCAAGAAACTGTGGCTGCAGATAGGCAGACCTTGCTTCTTGCAGAAATGTGTTGGTGGACTAATCCGAATACGATATCGTCGACATGAATCTTCTGGCGGAACTGGGTTTCGACTTCTCAGGACATCAGCCTGATACTCCAGATCAAGAACTGTTGAAGGAGGAAGGCCCTTGTGGGCGGAATATTGGCCATGAGGTTACACTGAAGAATAGGAAACCATTTTCCCTCTACATAATTTCAGTTAGATGCCTTGCCAAATATATATTGACCTTCTATACCCCATATGTGGTTTTTTGGAGACAGCTGAGCACGTGATCACGAACTGTATGGAGGCCGAATGTAAGATTAGAAATGCGAAAATTGACATCAGTGCTATACGATTGCTGCCGAATCCCGTATAGGCGTAAAGGCGAGGTTGGGATGAAAATAAATTTAAAAAAAGTATATTATCAAATTAACAATCTTGAAAATTTTTATTATTATAGCAGTTCGGTTTGTTTAACATTCTTTCCATCGCGTGCCTAATTCGTAAGTTGATTCGTATTTCAATAACAAAAAGTTATTATTAGGTGTATGCCATGTAAAAGGTTCTTCCTCGAGTTGTTTACCTATAAAATTATATTTTCCAAATCTCATACCTTACAACAAATTTCGATAAATAACCCACTAATACCATCGTTATTTATTCAGTCTGTTCTATATAAGGTACAGCTGATGACTGAGCAGCACCCCAATATGATTGAGGACGAATCAGGGAATTTCAACTGACTACTTTGAATTACATTTTAAATTTTTACAAACAAATACATATAAATATAAGTGAGGCTGTGAAGGTTAAACTCGTTACTATCATTTTTTTCAAATTGTGATGTAGGTAAGTAGTTTTATAGTCCAACGGTTACTGGATGGAGAGTTTTGTAACTATTGATTTTTAAACGTAGGAAAATAAAGTAAGGGATCAGTCTAGAGATATTAAGACTCTTTACTCAGTGAGTAATAATTTCGATTTAAATAAAAATGGAATAAATAGTTTTTCAGTTCACACTCTCAAATTTATTTTCATAATTAGTTCTTCATATTTGTCATAATTTTCCCTTTCACTTAGATTTTAAACACTTGCTTCGAACCACGCTACAAGCACAGTGAACATAGGTAATAGGTACTTTTCATTTATTTAATGTGTATTTCATGATGTTTAATAGCAGTATGGCCAAAAGTAAGATACCTTGGGTAGCTTTTATGGAATTATGGAATCGCTTTTTGTCCCTTTTTTATAGGCACTTCTTCAGACATTTTTTATCGAAATAAAATTCAGAAACTTTATCTACTTTAATTTCTTATATGTCTTCTCGGAAAAACTAATAGTCTCCGAGATATTGTCAAAAGAAACAAACATTGTAGTATCTTGATACAAAAACAAGGTTCCGGTCAAAATATCTGTCAGAAAAGCTCAGATACGTGTTCAGCGACACAAAAAGCTGGGGTTAACCAAAATTTAATAACAAAACTTTTCTCTATTTTTCCACACATCGGATTACAAAATAAAAATGAAAACAGTCTAATACGTTCATTAAAAATAATAATATAGGATTCACATTGAACTATTGCTCTTTAATAAGTTTAGTTGAGAGGGGGGTACGTCCTCGGCTACAGGAGGGGGATGCATCGTTGACTTAGGAGGAGGGGGAGGGTCCGCAGCTCTGCTTTAAACTATAAACAACATTTATTTATATAAATAAGGCTAAACTGTCAGACTATCTATACTAACGCAATATTTTTTATTAGAGATTGAAGTATTTGTTTTATTTGCATATGTTTGTTCAATAATTTTTTTGACTGTATAGATTTTTTCAATCTCTTATAAGCATGAACCACACATGTACTTAGTATCCCATCCATATCCCACCTTGACAGCGGGCCTGCTACAAACATCATTTCAGTAGTACTGAAAAAATAACCAAAGCATCGGGACGATTTTCGGGGAAAAAATTTTAAATGTTTTTTTCTAATTAAAACGTTATCGATTGCCTAATTGAATCATACAAAAAATGTCAAGAATGCTAACCAGTATAACCATGATTCCCAGCATTTCGACAGATCTGACCACCAAAAGGTCAAATGGACAAATTGAACATAAAGGTTGAATGGCAAAGCAAAGACAAAAAGAAAAGCTATGTTAGAAAGGGCGCTCTAACTGATCATCGAAAAGATATTATCCAAAAAATTATACTTTTTTTTTAGATTATTCATGTTGCCGACTCAAAGCTCCGGAAATGATTTTTTCATAGCAATATCTGCACATGCGTAGGTGCTCAGTTCTATTGTAGGTATGTTAATATTGATTTACCATGCCTACATCTTTTTGTCTGAGATCTAACTGTAGATATATGTTGTAATTTTCCTCTAACTTATTTAAAAGACTTTAATAATTATTATTCATTGATGTGGGATAGGAATAAGACAATAAAAAAAAAATTTCTACGAGCCCGTTAATCCAATGAATTTGTGATTAAAATCAAGTTACACCAAATAGGTTCAATCCATATGAAATGGACCAAGGGCGGTCGCATGACCATTTTTAATTTATTGAATGTTGATTCCTCCATGTTTTTAGAGATAAATACAGTTGGGAATTTTTTTCTTTGTCCGTTTATAAATGGCAGCCATTTTTCTTCGATTGTTCCGGCCAATTTTAGTAAATTTAAGCTAATTAATATTAATTCAGACACGTACGTACGCAAGATGTTTATTAAATGTATGTTTTCAAACATACGAAATATATAATTTAGGTAATTGCACATCGTCAGTGATTTTTTTTTTTTAATCTCAACGAGAAAAAATGAAAAACGATTTCATGTATTTATACTTATATTGTACTCTTCAAAGACATTATTATTTTTTATAACTGTGAAATTTTCTGTAAAATTTTCACCAATCTTTAAATATCATTGAATTTCGACTTAAAGAAAATCAGCTGAAGAAAAGGCACTCTGAATGAATGAATTTTTGACCAGTTGTTTAAAAAATTTCCATAATGAATTTCGAACATGGCAAACATGAGCAAGTGAGTGCCGCCGGGGTATGACAGATCGAAAGTTGTGTGTTATAAGTTATTTCGTTTTCCACACTGAGTGAGATCATTTCCATTTCTTTATGTCTTATATCTTATAATATCAAATATATTTATATTAATGTAACATTCGTATTTCAATGGACTTACTCAACTACTTTCTGCTGTAAAAAAATTAGGAAAGAGTAAAAATGTTTGTTATTTGTTTTTAACTTTTTTTTATTAAATAGGTCTAATCGTAAATAGGTCTGGTGATCAATAGTATCGCTAAATTTGAGAAATTTTTCAAACATAAATTGCTATCGCAGCATTTGCTTAAGGATTTGTTTAAATGCTTAAGGAATTTCATTAAATGTTGATGGAAGTAGGAGATCTGTGTATCCGAAGGGATACAGTTGAAGATTAGTAACGTAAATGCATACTGATTCTTGTTGTAAGGCTGATAAAACCTCTCTTAATTAGAGGAATTCAAATGAAATAATTATAAAAAGGTTAGCAAAAAAAATTATGCAAATGCATTTATTAAATTTGCATTACGTGACGCTTTAATGAAATTAGATTTAAATTCTGAAACTTTAAAGTAACAATAGTCTAAATTGATCTACTATTAGTGGGGTAATCCTAAACAGTGTTGGAACCTGTTAGCCTCTGAACGAGCAGCTTTAAGGTTTTATCGAGCATTAGCTATCCGGCTACTGGAAGTAGTAAACTTAATGGTTATAAATCTGACCACTCCTTTCAAACGAGAATAAAATATTATATTAAATGTAATGACAAGGTGGAGCAGTGGCTATATTGGCGTTCCGTGTTGGAAGGAGCGGATGGAAACAGATCCGCGGCGCAAACATCAGAACACACTCCAGATCAAAGAGTGCCGACCCGGGCTATCTGTGTAATTAAAAGCGACCATCGCCTATTTAAGGGCCTAAGCGATATCGAGGGCAGACCCTCCCAAATGGGGTTCTTATCGCGGCGAATTATATTTCCTCTGCGGGGGTAGCAGTCTGCAACGGGAGGGTCGCAATTGCTCCACTTGGCCAATAACGATCCAGCTGGCTGCAGAGGTTATGGAAATGCTGGTCATATCCATCTACAAATTTCGAAGTTGGTGTCTATTGGAATTCGAAACTAACTTTAGCAATGTTGTAATTTTACTCGTTATGCAAAGCAATAGAAAAAAGTCAGTGAGGATGTTTCAATCGAATACACTACCTACCTTATGCTTTTATATAGTATTGCCTGTAAAGCTGAGATAGCCGTGAGAACACAACCAACATAAAATTGCGAACTCTTTGGCTCAACTCCAGCTCTTCCCCTATAAATATAGTGTTGTTCGATTTCCGACATCCTGCATAACTAGTACAGGTTCTTGAAAATATTCCATTCAATTAAATATCGCTATGTTTTTTTTTCTTTTTCTGAAGCGCAATTCGAAACATACATACACAATAAATACATCTGACTGGTTGATATAGAGCCTTAAAGGTCGGGCAAAATCATTAAACATCACTTCAGCTCAGATAGAAAGCGCGAATTAGTGTCGTTATATTTATAACTTAGCGAACTAGAGTCGGTAATAAAATAGAGAAGAATATTGAAAATATGGCCGAGAACAGGATCTGTAATTATAAGAGTACGGATGTCCGTGGATAGGTGAGTCACTGGGCGACGTGAACTAATACCGACTGACTCACGTTCTTTGCAGGTGTCTCGAGATCTGGCTTTGAGGATTTTTTATGAACCTGTCCTATGCGGATCTGTCTGTTGCGCCACCGTCGTTTTCCTTCAATCCCAGTACTTATGGAACGGACCACTACGAGAAAACATCAGAGAACCTCCCGTGTCACATAACGTTGAATAATCTAATGAAGTGATTTGTAACCGATACAGTGAACAGTACTCCCTAGAGCAGAAACGTGCGTTCTCACATCTCTTTAGATTTATAAATAAGTGTGCGTTCTAGGGATGAGAAAAAATTGATATTTTGAGGAATAATACCAGAAGTAATCTCTTGCCACAAAGACCTATGATTCAGTAAAAAATAGGGATGACCGGTTGGTGTAGATCGTTGGTACACTGGAAACAGCTACCTAATGAGGAGATGCTACTCATTTCTACAAAATATAGGAAAGAGTTATCTTTTAAGGTAGATGGCTTAGGATTCTCATAAATGAGCCTTCCACTTATTGGAAAATCACACGAGACAAAATAATCCAAATCATATTCATTGGACATTTCCACCAGTTTCGATAGATTTTTATTATCTGTAAATTTCACAACTTGCCACAAAAATTTCAAACTCATATGCTGAGAACTTGTTTGAATCAAATGGTTCAAGCTGCATTAAACCAGGAAATAGCGTTTTCAATGCTGCTGGCATAAGTAAGGTTTATTTATCAGCTCTGCTACATCATTCATTTTTGTTTTTATGGCTTGTTGATCGAAATAGTAATCATACTTACGCTATAAGACGTTAATATCGAATCATAGATTATAAATATGAATGATTTGAGTGAATAAAAACATTCTGAGTTTCTAATTTTCTTTCGAAGTAAAATAACAACAGTAGAAACACTTAATTTAGTTTATAATCCACCCTTAATGGCCAGAATAATAGGATTGACGAGATGAAACTGCGGTGGGCTGATATATTTGTCTATCGCTACGTTTCAACATCTACTGGAAAAGTCTATTTGTGTTAGAAATTTTATTATAGTGATGCGCAAAGTTATTCCACTCTCTCCTATCTGTGATTAATAGCGCTTAGTACGAAATTTTCTCTCTGTCCCAAAATATATTAGCCCGAACGAAAGAACCTATATATACAACGCATTCATACAAGTGACGAAAAGGATTTAGACAAAGCAGCGATAAATTGTCAAGGCCTCTTTAAATTTATCAATCAGCTAGATGAGGACGGTAGAGGCGGAGAAATGGCCGGGATCCATAGAGGTAACACTAGCCCGCTAATACGGCGATAGCCGGAGCGTGGGAATGATCCGCCTCTGTTAATAGCGGAGATATATAAAAGTAGGGATCCGTTCCCAGGAGTCCTGTCCTCTCGCTCCTTTACAGCCCGCTCTTCGCTTCAATTAAAAGGCTCCTATAGGGCTTCGTCAGATAAATCCCATCTTTTATGTGAGCCTTACACCGATATCCCGTGTTACGGTTTTAGAATCCTGCAACTCTTCGGATTTCCTTAAAGAATGGCAACATGAGCCGTGCACTTAGCTTTGATGTTTTTTTAATGCTGCCAGAATGGCTTGTCCCCATCAATATAATCAGTTTTCGTGCTTCGGAGCGGTGGGAACAGATTATTTCACGTTAGTTTACTTTCGATTAATATGGCCGTTGCTGAAATAGACGGAGAGTATGCAGACAGCAGAGATAGTCGAAAATGAGGTGGAGACGAAATAGATGCCAGAATTAGATAAAGAGGCTATGGTCTGAGAATTAAGGCGGCATGGATGGGAATAGATATAGAAAAAGGAAAAGGAGAAACATTTCGTAGGCTTGTGAGAAGAGAGCCACAACACAAAAAAGTGGAATTTTGCCGGAGAAGCGAATTTTACAGAGAACTCTGATAAAACATCGAGTCGGCAATTTTCTTAGCCAGTACTACTTAGCTTATTTGTTAAAAATAAAAGGTCATCTTCATTTCTTGATCATTTAAATTTAAATCGTAAATTAAATTGTGGTAGCTGTTCATAAAAAAAAAAAAAAAAATATGTATCTGATGTGGACAGCCTATGGCTTCTTTATACGTCAATTAAACCATAAATCGGTGGCTCAGAAAGTGATCCTGAACTTGGTTACTATTTTCCAAAAACAGGTGTATCTCAAAAACGACACTCGGCGTCATATACAAATACAGACACACACTCATAAGCTCTTGTTTCTGGACGTGTTATTCCGTTATTATATTTCATTACCTTTCAGTTGTTAACAAGTTCTTAAGAGATTTCTCTGTGTTCCTTGACAACATTAGAACTGTCTATATCACTCGATAAAGCATTGGAAATCGACGGTTTCAACAATTTAAGCGGAAGAAACCGCTTAACTTATATCTTATTCTCCTACTGCAGACTTGTTCAGCTGACAAGTGGGGGATGAAAAAAGTATTTGAAATCTATTTTAACGCTTAAAATAAGTAATAAAATTGTTTAACTCGAGTGGAAAAAAAATCGCATTTATAAGCTTTATCACCGAACCATATGATCTCTGTAATAAATGTCGATATACCTTTTGATATGAGTTTATTATGATCTTCAAGTAAAGTACCCCTCTCGGATCTTCAATTTCATCCAAAATCTATTTTATTATTTATATTGATATAAAAGGCTAATATACCAAATTTGAGATGTTTTACATTATATTTTAAAATAATTTTTGGTGAAAGTCTAATATGACCTTCAAGTAAGTACATTTCCGGTTTGCCAATTTTTACTAAAATTTATTATTATATTTTATTAGTATGCAAGTTTTAAATACTAAATTTGAGAGAATTTGCATTGACAAGTTTTGAGTTATGCGAGATACGTATGAACGAACTAACGTACGTACAGATGTCACGACGAAACTAGTCAAAATGGATACTTCCGTTGAAATCTGAAAACCGAAAATGTTCGTGATTACAATACTTCCTTTACTGAGTACAATGAAGTAAAAAGGAAATATTAAGGTCTGTCACCGAAGTTGAAGAATAATTCACATGATGACGAAAAGGCGGGAATATTTGAAAATCGTGAAATTCTGCAACAGAGTCCAAAAAAATGGCATGATTCTGCAAGACAGAGATAACATTAATTAAATATATTTAATTCTTATTATTATTATCATTTTTATGTTCAGCTTATGACGTTTGAGAGATAAGAACTGTTGATATATATCTTTTAGATAAAATACAATAACAGTTACAAAAAAAAATATATATATATTATATTATAAGAGATTATCAGAGGTATTAGATATTAGTTAATATCACGCCAGGACGTGCCGCTGACTAGTGTCCCCCCTCATGCTTCTTGCGCCATATCCTTGACTTAATTATCTTCCAATTCACTGGTTGTAGATACAATAATTGGGAGATTTGAATAAAGTTTTTACACAAAAAAATAAAAAATAAAATCTAAGGTTTACCAACCAATCACATCTCAACCTACTTGTCGATTAAGCCTTAAATAAAAATCTTGATACCGTTTTTTTGATAAATTATAATAATAATAATAATAATCTTTAAAATCGAATCTTGCAGAATTCTTTAATCTAAGTATCGGATGTTTACCTGTTGGTTGTTCACTGATTACTTTTTAAGGACATTTTTCATTATCCAGGTATACTTGCGCATTCTCTCAGATATCCTTTGAACTACAACCATCGTTTCTAAATAACAATTTTCTTTAGCCCATATTTATTTTCAGGCCTAATTTTTTACCTCACCTTTAATCAGCATATTCATTCATTCGCTTCCGCATCTTTAATCCAAAGTCATAAAACACCAACATAGTCATACAATATTATTTTATCGTCCTGTGTCAAACTTTTTAAAGTGCGTATTACCGTTCCCATGTTTTAAACCTGAACGGACATCAAACTTCTTGCAATAAATATTTTCTGTTTGAATTCTATTAAATTTTTTGGTCATGAACATCCTTTACAAAATCATCTCGGTCTCTATGGACGTTCACTGAATGGTGTGGAGAAAATATCAGAAAGAATAATTTATTTCTCTTAAGGGCAGTAATTGGCAATAGCTGATCGATTCCACCTTCAACCACTTTGATAGTCCTCTTGATTTCCTAGGCATATTTCACTGTTCTTAAGAATAAGTGTAAATACATTAAAACAGGTTGGAAGGAATGTGATTTCTCCATAGTCCTTGTTTGTCCTCTATAATTGATTGTTATAATGCAGTAAAATTGATTTTTATATAAAGCCGATTTTATATGCTTTAGATCAAAGCTCAAGGACACTCCACTATTCTTTAGTAACTACCTTGAGAATATTTTAGTGCTCTATTCCTCCAACGTTATAAATAAAATATTATCGACTTCAATAGTCAATAGGAATTGAATTTATGTTTCTTGTGTGATTCTTATTTCCCCCATTTTCGTTAACTCTGTCGGTAGTTTCTTATTGTACTAAGCAATCAATAAAAGCGAAGAATTATTTTCTTACATTTTAAATTTTAAAAATATTAATCTTGAATGACTATAAAGGGCCCCAACTTAGAGTAACCGCCAGTATTATCCAAATGAGAAAGTATTTTTTAAATTCCATACGGCCATACTATGTACAATCAAAGGATTTTGGAAGTACTGTTTCTTAAAAATACGGTTAAATTGACGATGATCTGACCAAAATCCAAAATCGCAAGGTTTTTCCCCTAATCCATTACATGGCCATGTTCCATCACTTTTCGGAGGTTGGGTAAGCCTCGGAAAGGTCTCTTGACTTCAGAGTCGATTCACGGCTGATAGAATAGAAGATAGATTTTCTTCCTTATTGCCGCTGAGATACCCCACTCCTCAGTCATTCGAAAATCTTAAGTTTTAGATAGGATATAAAGCGGGTTCGGTGATCATGGAAATTATGCGATCCACCCACTCGACTACGGCGCTCCATTTGTTTCAAACCAGGAAAGAAAACTGTTCAACCTGTTCATGCTTTCTCGAAAGCTGAACATTAGTTAAAAACATCAAGGAAGACAAAAAAGGAGAAAAAGAGGATGCTTCATTAGTGTCGTAAAATATTTAAAATGGAATGGTCCTTATTCGCATCTGGCACTACTTTCCCTAGCCAGCGTGTCTCGTTCTGGGAGAAGTTTTACGACCACTTTTCCTGTTCTTCGGGTTTGGCGGGTGTCATCCTCACCCGGCTCACCTACTCACACGCTTCGCCTAATTTATCAGCCGAACCCTGCGTATCCTCAAAATCAAGATTCAACGTACCGGTTAACCTTGTTGCTAACATCTTCTGGCTTTATATTCTGAATATATAGTTAACACGGCATTCTTTTTAAGGAATGTTAATATCCTTGAAAATATAGTGCCTATCTTAATAAATTCCAACAGAGAAAATTTCCTGATGTATTTTTTGTGTTGAATATCGGTGTGGACCGATAGGACATAAAAAAACCCAAATCCGGGAAGCGTAAACATATCATTAAAAGTCACATTAACTAAATTTTGCTTTAAAATATTCTCAGCTTCTCTGATGAAGAGATGAAATATTACTAATAATTACCTTGAGACTGACCTTATCAAAGCGATAAATTATTTACTTTATTGATGATAATTGAATGAATAAAAACAATAGCGACAAGAACCTGATCTACCCCAATTTGCCTGATTTCAATATTGCTGAGCAAATGGAAATTACAAGTATGGATGATAATACTTCTTATTCGTACTAATTAATCATTACGTCTCACAATTTTATGGTCATGAAACTGCTAGCCTATATATACAATTGCATAGATGGTATAACATCTCGCCTCATAACATCCACAAGATTCTTCTGCATTGTATCACTATGATTACAGCCGTTATTTAAGTTGTTGGAATGCTCCCCAAAAAATTAGGGGAAAAAAAAGTATCGAGAGAATCGTAATAGACTATTCCCGAAATTTCGGCAGGTCATGTCATCAACATGCTTCAAGTGAGTTCGATGCTTTTGTTAATAAATTAAAAACAAACCAAAAAACACGAATTCTCTATAAGTAATGCAGTTGGGCAAAATTATATTTTTAAAAAAAATTATATTTCACTATATTTTTAATTTAATTAATTTCAAATATAAAATGTTAAATATAATATAATAAAATTAAAATAATATAACATACTAAAAGTTTTTAAATAATTATTTTCAGTAAAATTATATTTTATTAATGTTCATATAATTCTTTTCAACTGTCCACTTTATTTGTCCAACTATTTATATTTATTTCGAATTATATATATCTTTATCGTACTTCCATCGTACGATTTGGTCGACTTCCATAGTACGATATAGTAATCTTCTTCCATGAAATACTATATTTATGGAAGAAGACTACTTATTCAATAGAAATATAATCTGATAGTATTATAATAGCAGTTTCCTTGTAAGTACAATAAAAGTTGTTTGATCTAGCTATTATTTGCTAGATGGGGTATTCACTTTTTTTTTATGCGAATGAATAGGCTGTTTTGGAGAGAAACGCAAATATAATTACTTTACGCAAATTAATTACTTAATTACTTAATCGAGACCTCTTTTACCGATGATTTGTCATATTAAAACTTATTTTAATTGGATAAATATATTTTGTTATACGAATTATAAATTTCATTAATTACAGAAGCTAGTTCTACACTTTTTTTATCTTGTTAAATAAAAAAAAATAAAAAATACTTATTAGAAGGTAAGATTTGGGTTTTGTCTCCCTCCCCCTCCCCCAGACTCGATGCACTATGGGACGGTACTATGATCAAGAATATATCCAGAAGATTGCGAATTCAGTATATAATGAATAGAGACAAAAACATGAAAAAAAAATGGAGGGTAAATAACATGTTTTTTTTAAGTTTGATATTTTATTGAAAGCTTTATCGAAAGTTTTCATTTGAAATGGAAAGCTCCAACAATTACGAGAAAACCTTTTAATATTAAGGCTCTAGTATGGATGCGGTAGTCCACTAGGCCGATACATTGCGGCACGAAAGATTTCAAAATTTAGGATTTATTATTTACAACAGTAGTATGAATTATTTTTTCTCATTAACTATATTTGTTTAAGCTATATTGAACAAATATAATGGTGCATAATTAATTATGAATGCGAAACTAGAAATGAAATTTACCATTAAGAATTATTATAGATCGGTTATTTCAACCAAATTATAAAATTCAGTTGGTGCCGAAGATATATTTTAGTTTGAAAGGAAATTATCATGGCATGCTACCTTCAAAAGTACCATTATAATTTGTACCAGAGTTTCACTGCTAACTATGAGCAAATGATTTTAATTGGTCTGCTCTATTTAAAAAAAAATATGATTCCACACATACATTATTATTACTGATGTATCGTTGAGACTGTGAAATCACTTCGGATAAACACAAAAATTACTATTGGTATTATTCTCATTCATAATTTTAATTTCCTTTTTGAGCATGATTGATGTGAGATGCGGTATGTAGAACCAATAAATGCGCAATTACTTTTTTAATCCGAATTTAATAATCACCGGTTTCAAAGATTTATGGATCTTTTAGTATCGGCTAAAATTGAATTTCCATCAAGATGAATGTTCTCCGCTCTACATTCGCTGAAGGCTCTAAGTTGTAATTGATCCGGTACTCAGGGTCTATGGGACATGCTTTAGTGCACTTTCAAACGCGTCTAGCCCCCAGACATCACCATGGCTTTCTCGGAAGAGGTATCGATGACGTGTGGATGTCTGCAGATGATTTGTGGAAGTGACTATAATTCGAAGGGATATTGCCACATTGATTCCTCCGATCGGGGCCATTAGGCTGTTAATCATCAGTTGAGTTCCAACACATGGACAACCTTCGGCCAACTCTTCGCTCTCACCGTCCTTCAAGATGAGGCAGTTTGTGATATAATGCGCGCTTTCACTCGGGCTGTTGTCTACGGTTGTATTGGCGTATCGTGGCATGTAATCGGCATGCAGAAATTTCAGTACATATAACAATTATACTTTTGATAGATATACCGGGTATCACAGATGACCTGTCTCTCTCCTTTAAATTCTAGAATGTTCAGAATATCAGAATAAAATTTTGGGGATCCTAATTGGGTAACCTGAAGGTAGTTTGAGGCGTATTACCTATTTCGTAACCTACCGGAGTTTTCCTCCAGCGACTCTAACTCTGGAATTTCCTATGGGATAAAGTAATTTTTGTTAAGGATTATGTGATAGGAAATGAAATTTTAAGACTAGATTAACCAACATTAAGGAAAGAAGTGTAAAAAGCATGCAAAAGAGATGCTTGTATGGAAAACATTCTAAGGCAGTAGCAGGTACAAAAAAATACTTGGCTTACACAAAACATTGTTCGTCATATTTATAATATACATACATATATTAATTAATTATTATTTTTTTCTGAAAGGTACTAGGATTGTAATGTATAGAATGGTATACATGATGATTTACAAAAAATGAAATTAATCCGACTTGCCGAACTAGTTTGGCATTTTATTATTAATCTTACTAAATTCTCGTTCACGATTTTATAAACATTTTATTACTTAATTTAATTTTAATTTCTTACTTACTTTTAATAACTATTGCATACTTCATTCATGCCTGTTATTGCATTAGCTATGAAATACTTACCATTAAATTATTTTTTTACTTTAGCTTTGTAACAAAGCCCCGAGATGTTTCTGATGACAAAATATGAATTTTTTTGGTGGAAAAATGTTTTCTTTGATAAAAAAAAAAAAAATAATAAAAACAATTCGGAGACACAAGTATTTAGTAATGTTCGTAACAACTATAGGAATAAAATAGGAAGCCCACGTTAAATTTTTAAATGGAAGCAATTTGAAAATGGCAAATTCGAATGAAAACTATTCACGATGTTAAATTATATAATTCAAATAGATATCTCAAAACGAATTCTTCAGTTGCCCTTATCTCTAGAATGACGTAACTGAAATAAATTATTATAAATAATTTAAGTGTGTGTGTGTTAAACATTTTGATATTTTACATGTCACCAATTAAGATTAAAATCATAATTAATATTGTTAATTTTTCTTGTCAATATTGAAATCTCTTTATTAAGAAATGGATTTTCTATTTGATTTGATCTTAAACACAGAAAGATAATTAATAAGTATTAAATATTTTAACCCTGAGCTTTAATTAAGATTAATAACCTTAAATACTTTCATAAAGTGATTAATCAAATAACTTTAAAGAATTAGCGGAGATTTTGTCCTTCAAGTGTCCTTGAACATGGTTGGTTGGTTACTTGCAACTTCTTGCATACGTCTGCTTTGATGAAAATGTTATAGTTCAAAATAGATTGGCTACCACAAATTTAAAGAAAATATCTATATTTATGAAAATTACGTATTGTGTGTTATAATAATATACAATATTAATAATAATTGGCAGTAGCTATGCTATTTATTAATAGTCATGGTAAATGAATTGACTGCGGCTTCATTAAAAATTAATCCAAATTCAGTCGGAAAGTATTAAAAATTCTCAGTTTTTTACCATTATTTTATCATCAAAATTCAGGTATTTGGTTTAACAGGCATCTAAAAGTCTTAACATGCTAAACCGAACTTAAAGGACCTTAGTTTTCATACATTACACACTTCACTTATGAAAGCTGAAATATTTTTCCTACAAAAACTAAAATTTTCGCAGATTTAAAATATTACTGAATCTGTAGACCAATGCTAATTTTTAATTTTTTTTTTTATTTGATATTTGTAACTGAAGGATTTGTACCACTATCCAGCAAATGGTACCAAACAGCCAACAATTACTTGAGGACGTTGAAGGGAATTAATTAGCTAATTAAATAACGGAACGAAGAAGTGGATAAACAGTTGAAGATTCTAAAAATGGAAGCGAACTGCTAAAGCAGCGTGCGAAAACGCCTACATTGGCCCTGCATGAGAACGGTGCCTCCAGAAGGCGTGACTGAGTAGGAAATTACTCAAATCATAGGCTACGATATTTATAACACTCAGGAAAAACGTATTTTGTAACTTGGCTAATCTGGCAAATTAATTTAAATCGTTTTAATTAATTTTAAAACAAATGAATATCCAAATTTCTTTTTATATTAATTTTAAAACACGATTGCCGAATATCTAGTCAAAATCGAAAATAAACAAAATATTCTTTATCTCCGCTGTTATCATTAATAACACGGACACGAACCCCTCCCCTCCCAAAAAAACAAACAAAAAAAAACTAATAATAGAAAATTGACTACAGCGGACATACCTATTAATACGAGGAGACGATTTAAAAGGAGCTAGACGAGAAATATCTTTTTAAACTACGGTGACCCCATCCATGACTTAGCTCAATAATCTTCTTTTCAAATTTGACAATTGTCGATATTTTGGTCACAGGTGCGAATTAAGATTTATACATGATGGTGGCTCAAAACCGAAACGTTGGCACACAATAAAATAAGTTTCACTTATTAGTGTGTTCTTCATTAACCACACTACCTGACCAACTTCTTAAGATTTATTTATGTATTAAAAAGGGCTAATTAAGATTTGAATTCACAAAAAAAAATCTTATAAAGTCTGTATGTTAATAAAAAAATAAAAACATAAAAAAGAGAGAGGGCCTTATTAGAGAGGCCATTATTGAGACTAGAAAAGCACAGAACAAATAAAATTCATAAAAAAAAAAAACAAGAATTACCAGAGTGGGTATAAATGGCAAAAAATGGTCATAATTCTATTTATTTTTTTTTTTAACTTCTTCTACAGACTAAAACCATTAATATCCACTGTTAGCTATGGATCTAAGAAATTCAGAGCCAGATAATTAGCACGCAAAATAAAAGCTCGTAAGTAAAATAATAATATTGAAAAACGTGTACTTCGTTCACTGAATTTGGTCAACCAACAATTTCTGTTTTCACCAACATATTAATTTTATTTTATTTTCTCCTTTTTTTTAAAGCTACTTTTTCATTTTTTGAGGATACAAATCAATGAAGATTGAACAATGAATACCCGCCTAAGTGAAGGATGCGAAAAAATACTTTGTTAGGAATACCTTCTGACTAAATTCTATATACCTAAGATAAGATAACCACTTCATCATCTGAATCCTTTTGATATGAGTTGTGAACAGTAGCCGATCGGATTTACCCACACACCTTCCGCCCTGGATTGGTTATAATTTATTGTCAGAGCTAACTGGAAGATGATGAAAGGCATCCAATTAGCTCATCTCCTATATTATAGTTTATGACTACCTTGTTCAAATATTTTATCATCTCTCAAATTAGAAATGAATGTAAATTTAATATAAAACACCAAGTGACTGCAAACAGAATTGATTTATTATTTCCTGTCGTTGATACTACAGTGAATGGCTGTTATAATTATGATTACATATTAAAGGATTACATTTAATTATTTATTGTGTTTTTTTTCAAATATTTATTCGCACCTGTACAAATTATAATTACCAATTAGCAAATTTTCACAATGATAACGAAATAATATCTTCATGCTAATTCATAGCGTGCTATGGACAGGATTGAGGTCCTTCAAATATTTTAATGCTAAATAGAGTCCGAATGAATCAAATGTGATATGATGGCATGGGAAAGAACAATTGCTTGATTACCAGGCTTAATTTACATACCTTTGACCAGGGGCTTTCCACTCCGAACCACTTCCACTTTTCAGATAACTAGGCGTACCACTACCTGATCTTATGATATTGATATTAATGATTCGTCTTCATAAAAAAATACAAACTGATTTGCAATTAAACAGATTAAATAGATTATTAAACAAACAATGTATATCACATTCCATAAGCTTAAGAAAATTGAAAATAAAGTTCAAAAATCCAAAATTAAAAGTAAAATATCAAAAATATATCACATAACATCAACAGTGAGATTGACAACACCAAAAATTCTGCAGATAAAAGTGTATCCATCAAACATAAGAAATTTGTACAATATTTTTCTGTTGGTAGCATGTTGTTTGTTTACAATCAGAACATCGACGTTCGTCTTAATGGAGCTCAACTTGATTCTCAAGTCTTCTTCAACACTGAGTGCTTTCTCCTTTATTACGTTAACCAACCTGAATCATTTTTATTAACTGTAGAGCATGCATATTCATCTTATAATTGATACAATCAATCATAATTTTGAAAACAAATTGTTATCCATCTTTGAAACTGTCAAAAATATGATTTTATTCATGATTTTTGTTTGCTTGTTTGCGAACACCTGCCTCAGACCATGGAAGATCTGTCGTTCAGCTCCTTTTTAGTCCTGAATCAACCCCTCCTGATGTGTCCGTATGTTATTATTTAACGAAAGTATCTATGAGTTGGGAAACTGTAATGTATAAGATTTTCCGGCCAAGTACGATGGTAAAGTTTATGAATTTAAGTATGTGCATTTCTCTAGTTTCTGTTTTGAAGATTTAAAAAGAAGAAAAAGAATAATGTAGTTTCAGTCATTTATCGAGGATTATATAACAATTACATAACCATAAACAGAAACTATTGCACATTATTATTATAATTATTAATTATTAACTCTATTTTAGTAAATCCAGCTTAACAGAATCCATTATTTTCGCTAGACAAGGGATACCTTTTGATTGTATCAGACAAATAATCTGCCATCTCGATGTAGTCTCAAGGAAAGGACTGAATGGATTAGGATAAGGAAGTTCTCCCTCTGAGTAGTTTTCCTGAATTTAACAATAAATTCAAGTTTTTTATTTTATTTTTCTCTTGACAACGTACGATTATGTTGAAAGAACATTGGGAGCAAGAGGTGTGTCACTGGACTTAAATAACGCTGTTGCCGCTCTCCTACGCCCCAACCAGATTAAGATTAATGTTGTGCCCACTCGACCAGCCAGCTCAGCGTGCTTCCAGGATTACCTCGAGGAGGCTCTCTTCTTTTCTTCACTTTTTCACTAGCCATCGATCATCTTTACCTAGGGTCCTATACGATCCAAATTTGTTTCTAAAAGATTTAGAATCACCTCAACCTATGTTGAAGGCCTATGCCTTCTAATGTTAGCGGATGACAGCTGTTGTATGAAAATATATCCGAGAATCCAATGTTCTAACACCCGTCATCAGCTATTTGCCCATAAGCAAAGTTCCAGACCTTAGCGGACAGTTAATTGAAGTTATGTCCTTCAGTCGTTACACAGAAACACTAGCATCTGTTTTTGGAAAATACCCCCATTACTCCTCCCGCTCTCTTACGAAACGCTGCTACCTTCGAGTAAAGAATAATGTTGTTGAAGTTCCGAACAATGAAGAATTTGTCGGATTTCGGCCATTGGTACTGCTTGGGCAAATGAGAATCGATATGTATCTGTAACGTTGCCTAGATCTATCTAGGCATCCTCCTATGGATCATCAAGATAGGAAAATCATCTTTTATCCTAGTTCTCAATGACTCCGTAAAAAGTAAAAAGATGCATGTATGATAAGATAATTAGACACTGAAAAGTCAGAAAAAATAGACAAAAAGACAATCACAAAACTTTATTTGTACATTGTAAAGCCATGTTTGGGGAATTACACACACTTATTTATGTCTATAAATGATCTATGGCATTTCCTTGTGAATGACATGCTGTTCCATGACAACGAGTGGATGATGTGACCACCCTGTGATGCCAAAATAGTTCAGGGTTAGGTTAAGAATGAAATACACAATACATTTTTCTTTGTAGATAGATAAAATGCTTTATTGAGAAATAATATCATTGCCAAACTTAAGGGTAAAAGGTGTTATCACTATATGTAAACTAGGGAATGCAATACCGTTAAAAATTTTCGATACCGGTATTTCGGTATTTTCGCTTTTAGAACCGGTAATACCGGTAAAATACCTGTATTAGTATTATTTTAAAAAATGTAAACAAAATTAAAATTTACTTACTATAGGTTATGTTATTATTTAGAGGTAGTACAAATATATGTCAAACACAACTGAACAACATAACATTTATTTTTAAGAATAATTTAAGAAAATTAAATCCAACTTTTTTAATATATATTACATTAATTCGTACGAGTGATTATTATTTTTTATGCAAATTGAAATATGATTTCAAAAAACATATATGATCCAACGTACCGTCGTCTAACCTCTATCTTATTTTTGTGGTTATATGTTGAGCAGCCGAAAAGGCTCCTTCTGACTCCACACTTGTTGGTGCTATTGTTAACAAGTATTCATAAGCAAGCTTTAGATGCACCCCCCTAATTCCACGCTCTTCAAAAAATTGTAATTCTTTTTTAAGTTTATGTTCTATTTCTAATCTTTTGTTTTGTTTCTTTGGGTTTGGAACATTCGTCATTGCTTTGTAAATCACATTCTCTAATTTGTTGTTTAATGAAACAGTTGCAGTATTAATAGCGGAGAGAGATGTAACTGGTGTATCTTCATCTTCAAGATCAAAATCTTCACTGTCTGGTTCATTACTTTTAACTCCTAGACGTTTTATAAGAGGAATCAATATTTTTGTAATAGAACCTTTTTTAAGTTTAGGACATAAGTCTGTATCCGTTTCGATTTCGTTTCTGAAGCGTTGTGTAAATATTGCAAAACTTGAGATATGTTTGTTCGTCTTTGTAATATCCTATACTTCAGAGCATTTATCAATTCAATACTTATTTTACTTTTTTGTGCAACAAGCGTGGCAATCATAAATTTAAACGTCTCGTCTGCAACAAGAAGATTAGAATCTCTTCTGCATAGTGATTCGACCGCTAATTTAATTGGTGACAATGCATCAATGATTTCAGAAATTAATAGAAACTCCTCTTCGGAAAAGACTATGTTTGATTTTAAATCAATTAATGCTTTTTGGACACAATACCGTAATTGGTAAAAACCTTTCCAACATAATAAGTAAACTATTCCATCATGTTATGCCATCCAATTGCAAATTCAATTCTTTTCCAAATTGTAGTTTTACATATTTTTGTAAATATTGATCATTTTTTGTTGGAGATCTTCTAAAAATTTTAATGACACTTCTAATTTTTGTTACCAGCGGGGATAAATTAGCATAATTAAAATTTATTTCAGTGTCAATAGATCCAAACTCTAGGACAACACCATCATCTGTAATCTTTTTATCTTCTTCATTGTCAGTTTCTATGTCATTGTCATCATCTACATCACTATCACAATCGCTAGATTGGGATTCAATTGGTTTAATTTCAGCTTCAACAGTCACTAAACTGGAGTTGTTTTTGTAAAGGGCATCTCTAACAGCTAGGTGGATGCCACGTGCAAAACATAACTGATGTTCGACTTCAATCAAATGCCCGATTTTTACCATAACTGACGCACCATCTATCGATATATAAACAATGTAATTTGTTGAGATAAAATTCTTGTAATTTTATTTTCAAAATCTCCAAACATTTTTGCGTTGGCATTTTTCCATGTAAAAGGGCTAGTCCAATGTTCCGTATATATCCTCCAGTAGAATGTACGTTTATGCTTAAATACCTCCGATTGCAAACCGAAGTCCATTCGTCGAATGTTAAGCTAAATCGGTTGCCTTTCGATTTTAAATCAGACATTTCTTTAATAACTTCTGTTCTTATCTTCTTGCTATATTCAGTGATCATAGATTTTATTGTTGAAGCTGATTTTGGTAGATCATTATATCCTCTTGCATGTAGCCCTTTTCTTATATACTCCGAAGAGCAGAAAATTCTAAATGGTAGTCCATCACGCGCAACCATACGAGCCAGGATTTCACATAACTTTCCTTCTTTTGATTTTGAAAATAATAATTTAATGTTTTTGGTAGCTTTTGGCTAGAACAAGACGCATCATTTTCATTATCTCCTGCTAGGTCGTTTATGTTATTGCTAGTTTTTAAATTTATGTTATGTCGAGTTTTCAAGTGGGTGTGAAGGCCACTTGTGGATCCTCCCTGACATTTGATTTCTTTTGTATATTTCTTACATTTTGCTACTTGCCCTTGATTAGCAACTAATTAATGATGCCAAACCGAATTAACGTCGCTCCCTTTTTTGTGTTCTTTTAATATATTGGATTCCGAATTCATACTTTTGATTCTAAAACAATTATTTTAATTAATATTTTAAAAAAAGTAAATCTAAGTTATTAAGGAACCATAAATAAGTTTTATTAATAGGAAATTTATTTATCTGCAACATATTTAATAGTGCTGACGTTTATGTATATAATATTTAATGGATATTGTACATAAATTTACAATCAAAATTAACACTCATATCGTTCACCAGTGCATGTAGATATTTTTGAGAATAAAACGTTAATTGCAAAATGTTGCAAATCGAGCAACATATTAGTTGCTCAATTTACAAGACAAATGTTTATTTAATCTTATCTAGGATACACATATTTCATGGTTCTTAAACTCTAGGACTACCAAATTTACTTACATATATCAATTATTGCGCAAGCACAAAACTAACAACTTTCACTCTCAGTTTGTGTCTACGTATTGAAAAAACACTCCGCACTGAACTAACAGCCTTTAGCTGTTAATTCTTCTAGGATGGGATCTAGTAGTTCTTCTAATAAGCTAGTTCTCTAATAAGCTAGTTCTTTAGGATGGGATCTCATTTGATTCTAATTAAATGGGGGATTCCCCGAATCAAGCTTCCGTGTAACGTGTATCAACTAGCGCTGATGTTCCAATACCGGTATTAGTACCGGCGAAAATTTGGACGGTATCCCGGTTTTCGGGATACCGGTATACCGGTATTGCATTCCCTAATGTAAACTATTCATATCTTATTTACTCATAGTATATGATATCTTACTGCTTAATGAGTGCCTCCGTTTCGGCCAAGGTTTTGGAAGACAGGAGTGGTATAAGTAATTAAATATTTTGGCAACTATGACAAACCTAAATGCAATATACGAATTGAAATTGTAAACATATAGTTTAAAGTACAAAAAAAAATGAATAAAGTTGAAATAAAATAAAATATTAGATGTAATGGCAATAGGGGAGACGGGGAGGGTAGATGGCTAATGATGTAAATGAAAACAATATAGAAATTTAGCATTGCATAAAACCAAGTAAAAACAAATATATATATAAATGTATTCATGGATCCTGTTTTTATAGCCTTGAAGAAGGCATACAACGTAAGCCGAATGATAAGCACACAAAAATTAAAAAAATATTATTTACTGTGTGTTTTATTTCTGGCAATTATTTCTGAAACCAGCTTGTAGAGAAAAAAAAATGGTAGGATACCTTTTCTTTTCGTTTTGGTCTTATAATTCTGTAAACCAGAGGTAAACTGCCGTCAGTCCAATTTTGCTAATTTGAATTTTACTCTCGAATTTACATTATTCTGGTCACATATTTCGACTATAAGTATCAAAAATAACCTAAAAGTTTAATAAAATATTAATATAAAGATTTACCACTATCAACCAAGCACTACAGAGTTATATGAAGGTTCTTTTTTCTCTCCTCTAAAACTTTAAAAATTTTAATTCCCCTCTCGCGGACAGAATTATTGTTATTAAACTTTCCTTATAGATGTATTTTAACTCATTTTTAATCTACAGAACATATTTTTAAGACTAATACTGCAGGTATGCAGTCTACCAGAGATGCTGATGGAGGAATGTATGTCGGTAACACCACGGAATGAATAATATCTTTCTCTACGGTATACTTTATAGCCATGGAATATTTTCTTGCGACATGCAAATTTCTGTCTTGCCTTCCGTGTCGACTTGGCCAATTACTGTAAAAGAAATACAAAAATGTTGGCCAGGGTGATCCGAATTCTCGTTCGCCATAAAAACTGTTCATCCCTATATCAATTAAAATGCCCCGGCACCATATAATCTTCCCATTTTATTAATATAGCCCAAACTTCGAGATAAGAAATAAATTATGGGCAAGAGAAAAGTGAAAAGGAATTTCTCAAGCGGCTACACTCTGGGCCAAACAGGGATGAGCCTATCGCTACAATCTCCTCGCATTAATAGTCGCTCTCCCTTCCAAATAAATTCGGGCGGGGAGGGAATTTATTCAATTAATAACATTTTAAATTTTCATATCTTTGGATGTATGAAATTTTTAAATCCTGGAATGTTAAATTCTTTCACGATTCGTTCTATGCTTATTTGGAGCATCAGTTTTGACTTAACATGAAAGCATTTGTTATTTAAAAAAAAATTAAGCCATTTATAGCTAATAAAAAATATCTAATGTGGACAACACATTACTTCCTTGCACGCCTATTAAACTATAATTCGGTGGCTCAAAAAGTGATCCTCAATTTGGTTACTAGTTTCCAAAGATTACATTAAAAACGACACTCGACGTCGCGACATCCATCTATAGACACACACAGACACATTCTTGTTTCTGGAGGTCTCATTCCGTTATTATATGTCGTTTTCCTTCAGTAGGTAACTAGTTTACAAGAGATTTCTTCGTGTTCCGTGACAACATTAAAACTGTCAATATCACGAGATAAAGCATTGGAAATAGACAGTTTCGACATTTTAAGCGGAAAAATCCACTTAACTAATATCTTATGCTCCTGCTGCAGACTTGTTGATCTCACAAATGGAGAGAAAAACCAGTATTTTACATTCAATTTTAACACTTAAAACAAGTAATAAAAATGTTTAATTGGATTGG
The DNA here is from genome assembly GCA_948150685.1 of Rhaphigaster nebulosa. Lineage (NCBI taxonomy): Eukaryota > Metazoa > Arthropoda > Insecta > Hemiptera > Pentatomidae > Rhaphigaster > Rhaphigaster nebulosa. The sequence goes on from OX411306.1 coordinate 176,690,346, forward strand.
AAACCAAATCGCGTTTGTAACCTTTATTACCGAAACATATGATTTGTGTATTTAATTTATATATTTTTTTTGATGTAAGCTTATTACCTTCAAGTAAAGTACCGTTTTCGGCTCACCAACTTTAACCAAAATCTAGTAAAGACATTCATATCGATATAAAAGTCCTATTTACCAAATTAGAGATGTTTTACATTATATTTTAATATCATTTTTGATGAAAGTCTAATATGGCCTACAAGTAAAGTACCGCTTCCGGTTTTCCAATTTAGACCAAAATCTAGTATGTTATTTAAATCCATATATAAATTATAAATTTGAGAAGTTTCTGATAGTATTTTAATATAAATTTTGATGGAAATCAATTAGTATGATCTTCAAGTAAAGTACCACTTCCAGTGATCAAGCAGTGACCAAAAAGGGAGGTTCACAACTAGATTCACAACAATCATAAACAATCCTAAATTTCATCTTTTTTCGGCAAACCGTTTATAAGTTTTGCGAAATACGAACATACGGAGCTACAGACGCCACGACGAAACTAGTCAAAATGGATTTAGGGATGGTCAAAATGGATATTTCCGTTGAAATCTGAAAACCGAAAATTTTCGCGATAACAATACTTCCTTTACTTCTTACAAGGAAGTAAAAAATTAGCTATTTATTTTAGTATAATGTAGCGCGCATGATTTTTGTGTTGTTTTTTCAGCGTTAATTACCAGAAAATTAAGGGAACAAATAGTAAATAATTTTTTTAAAATATTAAAAATCAACATCAACAACTCATATATATTCATATATATATATATATATATATATATATATATATAAATAAAGATATAAAAGAAGTACATAGCAGCACTTCTAAAAGAATATTATAACTTCCACATTTTTGGTTAGTATTGCTTCTCATTCTCAAATATTTTTATAAGCCGTATCCTAGATATCACATATTATCCTCTTCCACAATTAGAATGGAGAATCTCCTAATGCTCGAAGTGAGTGAAAAGTTCTAGAATATAGAACTAAGTCTAAAAAAGTTAAAATAAAACTAAAAGTTAAGCTAAGTTAGTTTAAGTTAAAACTAAAAGTTAAACTAAGTTTAAAAGTTTTAGAACATAGAATTAAGTTTTTGATCTTAAAGCCTAACTACCCACACCGAACGGAGAAGTTTAACAATTCTATTACAAGTCTATGCTAGCTACCTATCTTTTAAATATCTTTGACCTAAAATCTGAGATGAATACATTTAATATTTGGCATGAAGATCATCTCTACAGGAAGCGATCGACATCACTTTTTGTATTCACCCTTTTTATAGGTTAAATAGCAATGATGAGGTTGGAAGATGAAATAGTAATTATTTTCAATACAGATAACCGCTTAGGTCAGCAAAAAAGCCAATTTTTCGATGAGCAATCGATTCCAACAACTTTTGTGGAATAATTGACCAAAACTTTAACTTGAACACATCTAAAATATAATTAGATTTTCAAGACATACATGTTTTCCAAATAACAAAAAGAAATCGAACATGGATTTTATTACTAAACGTCTTAATTACCGGATAAATTAATAAGACGTCTCGCTCTGCATGAAGATCTCCTCAGTTTCAGCCAGAACGTCAACTCGATGTATTTAGAGAGCAGATGAATTTATGGCATGAACGGAAGGCTTCCTCAAAACCTACAGGCACCCGAGCCAAAATGAAAGGAGACTTATGTCTCTCGATACTGGGGTCCATATTGGAAAAGATTTTATGTAATGTTGGTGGTAATATAGGTACATTAGTGTCTAAATCAGTTATTACTCTGATCAAAGGTCCAATAGGTAGGAATTGCCTATAAGTAGCATTTAGTACTTAATTCCGCTTTAGACTGAAAATTATGCTCCTAAAATTAAGAAAATCAAAGTCCTTAATTTTACTTCAATGTTCCTTGTTAGAATGTTCATTCAATTTTTTTTTTTTTTATGACCCAAACAAATTTTCTTTCTTTGTTAAAATGTTCATTCAATTTTATTAGGAAAATTAATGTTTCATTTTAATATTACCTAATTTGTACTATTTTTTTTTTCGAACATTCTATTCATGTTAACGAGTGATCTTCACGTTTATTGTGGAAAGATCGATTGTGCATCAGCATATGACTGTATTCAGAGATATGAACGTATTCCTTCATGACTGTTCAGACCATGTAGACAAAATGAGGTTTCTAGTAAAGAGACTAATCTTGTAATTAAAATTGAAATAAATGTTTTAAAATTAAAGACAACTTGAATAGTATATTTTCGCCTTCTGAACTAATTCGAACAATAAGTTTTATCAAAATTCTCCGACATTTATAAAACAAGAAATGATATATACTGCACAGTCTGCAATAGCGCTCTAGTTCTCCAGCCTGGACATCATTAGAGTGACTAAGTTTTCCGGAACTGACTGTTGTCCAAGGTTCCTATCTAACTCTTCCTTTTCTTTAGCAAAGCATGAGCAATAGAAAAACGCATGCTCCACTGTTTCACCACTCTGGCGCAAGTAGGGCACGATGATTGGCCCTCCAGCTTGAAGCGGGCTAAGTAGGCCCTGAAGTAACCATGCCCAGTAAGCATCTGGATTAGATTAGATAATAATCAAGCTCTCAATATTTCCGCGATATCCACGCTGCAATGTCAGGAATCAGGAGGTGGGTCCATATTCCTGAGGATGAGGTATTCCAGCGTCTCTGCCATCTTTCAAGAGTATTACTTCTCTCTTGTTCCGCTACCTCGCAAGCGCAGAGCGCTCCTTCGATAAATACTGATAGCCTTGCGGGCATATGAATTCACTAGTATGGCTTCCTTCCAGATCGGCGCTGCATACAAAAGTGTAGAACTGGTCACAATAACCAGAAGCCTTCTTCTACTTTCTTTAGGTCTCCCGATATTTGGCATAATCCGAGTCAGTGCATTAGTCACTCAGGCTGCTTTACTGCTATCTATGTGCAGATGTTCATCAAACCGAAGTCTGGCGTCGATCTGCACCCCGAGATATCTAATAGATGGCAAGCCAAGGAGTGGATGTCATAATCCCCAGCGGTTAGAGTGATTGTCTCCCTTACATTCCTGCTAGTGATAAGAACTGCCTCGGTTTTATGATCAGCAAGCTGGAGGCCAACCGATGAAAGCCACTTGCGGCCTTATTCGCATTATAAGTGATTTACTCCAGGAGCTTTCCTCGGACCATGATTGCCAGATCGTCGGCAAAGCCGAGCGTAATCGTTTCTTCCGGCATAGGAAGCCTGAACATCGCGTCATACATCACATTCCAAAGCAAGGGCCCTAAAACGGTTTTCAACCCACCTTCGGTATCATACCTCAAGGTTCTAGTGAAGTAACTCTCAATAATCCTCATGAGGTATTGCGGGACTGCTATCATTTGCAGTCCTTCCATCGTGCAATCCCACCTAGCTGAATTAAAAGCATTCCGTACTTCCAATGTTATAATGGCGCAGTACTTCTTGCCACCCCTTCTCCACCTCTATCCTGCGATTGCCTCCCTAGCAGCTGTAATCACCAAATCTACCGCATCGATTGTTGATCTGCCCTTTCGAAAACCATACTGGTTATCAGCCAATCCTCGGGTTCCTTCACTGAAGTCAATCATTCGACCATGGACGATCCTCTCTATTATCTTCCCTGTAGTGTCCAGGAGACAAATTGGCCGATAAAATGCGGGGTCATCAGGAGATCCTTTACCCTTTGGCAGGAGTACAAGACGTTGCTTCTTCCATTGAATAGGAAAGATCCCGGAGACAAGAGGTGTCTATATCCAGGAAGAGTTCTGGCCTTAACTTAATAGCCACATTCAAGGCAACATTTGGGACATTATCCGGTCCCGGAGCTTTGTAGTCCTTTATTCTTTTGCAGGCAAAGTCCAATTATTCTTGAGTAATTTTTGGCACCTGTTGCAGAATTCCATTTATTTCCATAGAAACATTTAGTTTCCATTAAGTAATATAAAAGTCGAAATAATTGAATACATCAATTACTTAGATTTATGCGTTTTTTGCCACTATCCAATACCTCCTACCAATTAATATGTCAGATAATATTTTTTCTAAAATCGTTAGTTTTCCAGCGGCATAATATAGATCTATGTTACTCCTTTTATTTCTGGAAATTTGTTTTTAATGTGAGGAAAACATTTCTCTTTTTTTCCTTAAATTTTTTCATAGTTTTATTTATCCTTTCATAGTTCTATTTATCCTTAATACTACTAACAATGAGAGACGGTTAATTATTTCGAATAACCAATAAGATACTATTGAGAAAGCCATTTTGAAAATACGTATGTAAGTCCTGTCAGACCTGTATGATCTAGTGGATATTTAAGACCATTTAATCATACATTGATATAACGAGTTTGACTTAAATCGTTAGCGTCATTTTAGAGAAAATTGTAAAAAAAAGTTTAAAGCCAATGATACAAGGTGGTACTTACAGTTAGTCGATTTTATTGAAAAAGTTTCTATAACATCCTAGGCGTATACCTAGTACATAGTACATGTTGAGTACATTATTTCAGTTTCGTACAATTTTTCGTTTTTGTCTTAGACTTATCACACACACAGACTTATCACACACACACTCACCAGACCATTTTACGAGACTAGGTTTACCATAAGTCCGGAGATCTTAAAACGTGAATTTCCATTGTAAACTCGGAAAAAAATCAAAATTGTTCATGATCGCAATACTTTTTCTTACTGTATATTTCACAAATAGGTATCAAGTGAATGTTTTGGAAACAAATGAATCAACTTTGAAAAATTCTTATTAATTTCATAATTTTTATAAACTTTTTATCCAGGTTGAATATGACGTTGGAACCTGAAAAATAATTTCTTCTGAGAATTTCATGAAACCTGGAATCCAATATATATATATATATATATATATATATATATATATATATATATATATATATATATATATATATATATATATACACATATATATTAATAAATATACAATTAATGCAGTAGGTTGATCACAACGCATTACGCTCTCTTTCATTTTAGTTAAAAAATAATTATATATTAACCATCTGACCCGGAAATGCTTCCCTGTTGCTAGGTTAGAGTATTAATACAGATAAAACCGCCGAGTGGTCGAAATGCAGCCAAAAATACAATATTATGTCAGTTTAGTGATTTATTTTTACAAAGTTATGCTATTGTTTGAATATAAATTGAAATTAAAAAAAATGGTTTTATTAAAGTTCAAAAAAATTGAATCAGTTCACTCGTTCAACCGTGGCACAGACGTTTTCTGAATTGCCGTAGATAACTACACAGCGAAAATATGACCCGATTAGAAAACTTTCCTTACAAAGCAGCAGTAGGAAAAAAAAAACATTTCTACAATCTTCAATGCGCTGTATCTTTACTATTGATAGTCCGATTTCGATATTTTTTTTTTTGTTTTGAAGATAATTTAAATATCTTACTGATGATCATTTGTGCAATCAAAGAAAAATCTATCCTTTTCGAGCTATGCGCAAATAAAATATTCCATCTGTCATAACTTTTTGCTTCTTATTCTCGGTGATGTAGTTCATGTACGGATAGTTAAAGGACTTTAAGGAGAACACTTTAGGCAAGTTTCATTAAAATCTTCTGAGCCTTTTTGGCGCTACATTCCGGGGAAGAAGTGGTTTTTCCGACATTGTCTAGCCGCTATAACGATATCGCCTCATTTTATTGTTGCTATACCTTCTGAGGGCCATGAAGAAGATGTATCTAAAATTTGGTAAAGATTAGTTTAGTAGTTGACAACAAACGAAAAACGGGCTGTTCTATTATGTAATAGTATGATTTTAAAGAATAGTAAAAGTTGTTAGAGTTTATTCCGTTAGTAAAAAATTCCGAGTTTATAACAATACATACTGCAACAGTACATAAACCTGTTTAGTTAAACTATAATTATAGGTTCCATTATATTTGAAAGAAAATAATAAATACCTAGTTAATAAATACTACACTACTAATTACAATTTTCCTTCAACGACTATTTGCTTTACTGCTGTTGGGTCTCTCCTTGATAAGTGGATAACAAGACGTCTTTGATTTATATTACATTTTATCTACTAATCCTTTGTTATTCTTCTGATATGGAAATAATTAGTTAATAAAGATGTCATAACAGACGCTACCATAACAGTTCCAAGGTGAAAATAGCGGCTTCTATAAAACACGTGGATACTCAAGGATTATTTCTTCATTTTGTTTGCTGAACACGGTAAATACGTTAACACAAAAGATAATGAGTATAAATATAATAATAATGAGTATAATATAACAGATATAAGTAACACAAAATTAAAGACAATGAGCAAGCCAAAATTAAAAACAAAATAAATGAGATAAATTACGAAAAAAAATGTGAAGTAATTTTGGATAACGATATGCATAAAATACAATACTCTAAAATAAGGTAACTAGGTATATTATAATATAATAGCAGAATGTATAAAATTGAAAGACTTTTATTTGGTGGTCTTTTAAACAATTTGTATAACAATATATATGTTATATATTGATGTTAATTTATGTTTTTATTGGCAATGTTAAAATGTTTTTCGAGTCAACTTGATAATGACCCAGACGGCTCGAACAGTCGTTGTTGTATAAAGGAAAATAAAACGTGTGAACTAAGAAGAGTTAAATTGCTAACAGAACAGTTGTGACCGCGTAGCTGTATATTTATTAAAAATAAAGAAAAAAAGTAAGTAAATGCAGTACAAATTTTAACTCATGTTACCAGATGAACATGTAATTTTGTCACTGTTAACTATGAATTCTCAATAAGCGTCTTGTAAGCATTTAAAATTTTGAATCTTACAGTTTTTTTTATTACCAACGTTTTATGCTTTTGATGTTCTTATTGAATCATTTATGATTTTCATGAAGTCCTGAAGTTACAGAACAAAACTGATGTTTTCAGAGGGTTTTGTCTATAACCGAATTGTCCATTAAAAAATCGCAATCATAAACCGTACCATCAATTTAAATAATTTTCCACATTTAAAAAGCCACTAAGAAATAGTGTGAATTAATATCATATTTTGACTTAAAGATACGGTATAACGTGCAAAATATAAAATTAAAAATTTCTATTTTTGTGAAAACATCTTGGGATACAGTCAGTAAAAAAGAAATACAAATTATCAAAACCATACAAAACAGCGAAAATCGATTTAGATCGATTTAATTTACGCAGAATAAAAAAGGTCGAACACAATACATAACGACAGAAAGGATTTAAAAAAAAAATCATTTATTAATTTACCACAACTTTTTTAGAAATAAATAAATGTTGACTAATTACCATGATGCCTTACTTCAGGTAGCAAGAAAGTAGTAAATTACTCAATTACTTAATTGCGTCGGGTTCGTAATGCTAATTATCATCTTTCGCAAGACTTGTTTGTTCTTGCAAATAAATATGTTGCATACTATTGACTATTAAATAACTTCGATTTATTGATTTTTTTTTGTTTTTGTTTAAGAGAGACAACAAGCTAAAATTATTTGTTAATTGAACAGCTTTATCTGCCCCTGGGTGGGTGCTGGTTCGCAGTTTCACTAACAATTACAAATTTAATGTATAATTGTCGGAAATTGAATACAAATGCTGATTCAGAAACGCACACAATTACAATTGCCTTAAAACGCTAGTTTTCCCTGTAAAGATAATAAATCTTATTACAAGTAATAAGATCGTCTTAGAAGTAAATGATGTATGTTGTTTTGTTGTTGATTTTAAGGGCAATAACAGATGCTAGTCATTATTGCCACCAAAGGAGATTTAATTTATTATTTTATTATAACTAATATATAAATCGATTAAAAAAAATAGATGTTAAATTAAATATATTAAGTAATAAATTTATAGTATAAAAGTCAAATTTTCGGTTTGTTGAAAATAAAAAAAGAAGTTTAATACTGTATTGTTATTATATAATATTATATAAACATTGATGTGAAATGAAAGGAAGATGCGTATATTCATTTGTAACATTCCTTTTTTTCTTTCTATTTTTTTAACCACATTAATCCGTCAGTCAGAAGATTTGCTGAATCTTTCATAAATAATATAAATTTGGAATGTGAAAGCATGAACATTATATAAAATAATAAGTAAATATAATCTCAAGCAATATAAATAAAAAAAAACTAAAAATACATCATACACACAACATCAAATAATCAGTAAATATTAATATATACAATAATTAGAAACTAACATAAATAATCAGAAACTAAATATAAACATGTATAATATTAAACACAATGTGAACATATACATGTTCAATACAAGTTAGCGGAACTTAAGCATTAAAAATATAAAAATAATTAACAAACATTTATATAATTATTATTAAAATAAATGTAATAATAACATATTTTAACAGCAATTTGCTGTAAATATTATAATCGGTCTCGTTAAGGTAATAAATAATAGAGACGCAAAAATTAGTAATATAAATAGTGAAAGTAAGACTAAAAAAATAGATCCAAATATTATTATTATGTCATCATATGTAAATTCCAAAACAACATTACAGTTCAAGATGGTTTGGCGTGAGATGTGTTATATCTAGTTCTTTAATCTGCATCAGTTATTTATTTTACCAGTCTAATTGAATGCTACTCAAAATGTTTACTCATGTCTTAGTTTCAATATATAGCAGTTATTTGTCTTAGTTTGTTTTAGTCCGGGTCATGTCTGAATTGGCGTAACATTGGCTGGTTAGTTAACAAATTCATAAATTAAAGTTGAAATTAATATTAATAATTATTCCAAAAATTAATATTAAACTACTGAAACTATAATTTTTAAATTTGATCATAATTTTCATTTCGATGATTTACATGTATATGGTACTGATTCAATAATGTTAGCTTCAGTATTTAACTAATTTCCTGATGGAAAATATGTTTCAGAACTGCAAACAAACCGCTTTTTTTCTTTCCGAAATATTTAGAAATAAATATCAAAGAGCATTCCGATGAATACCAATGTATACGTTAATGTAATTTTTTGTTTGTTTTTTTTTTCGAAAAACCGCGTGTCTTAAATAAAATTTTAGAAGAATTCTTGTTGTTTTGAAAATGGACCTCCCAAACAGAACTTTCAAAATTTTCGGATGCCACGAGGAGATCACATTATCGGAGTATAGCTTACAGGTTTCCATTTGGAAAGTAGAAGGAAGATGCGGCAAAAACCTGCTAGATATAAGCACCTGATTAACAGAACAGAAACTGGTTGCCTTTGGAGATGAGCCAAATCTGAGAGCGACATCGTTTTCATTTCCAATCTGCCCATCTCTACTCGGGGACAAACCACTTAATTTTTTTATATTTTATTTCTAAAACGTTACGAAAAATGACCGCTGGTTCTGTATCTCAATGTAGTAAAGAAGCTCTCACCACCTCCATTTATTAAAGTAAATAGGTATAACATTTTAATCTTATATTTAGGAACGTTCTCGGGAATTTTGGTTTTAACTGATAATTTAGCATAAATAGTCCTGAACTTGTATTTTTTTTTCTCCTGAACTACTTTATTAACCCTGTAATGGTAAGGCTTGAGGTTGAAACACAAACGATAAAGCTCGGTAAATCTGACCAGACAATACTTAATCTTCATTTTTGTGCTGTTTAGCAGACTTTTGGAAGAATACAACTCAAAAAAATATTCTAAAATTTTATTACTGAAATAATTGTAATCCTTATAAAAAAAAAAAAAAAATTACAAAGTAGGAAAATGAAAATAGGAATCAAACACAAAAACAGACACAATTATCAAACCTCCTTCTTTTTTTTTTTCTTGTGTCGATTCTTTAGAAAGTTCCTCTTCTGTCTTTGTCAGCTTCATTATGGTAGTCCGAAGCTCTATTATAAGGAAATGGAAGGTAGGGTCCGTGAATATTTCGATTGTAAATGCTTGATCTGCCCAAATAGTTTCACAATCTTTTCCCGAATCTAAATTGATGTCGACACCTGGTGGGTTTAAAGCTTAGATTATTCCTTCTTCTGCAACAAATAATTAATTCACATTGTCATAATTGGTTATTGGCCCATCACCTGTCTCTGAACTGAAATCGTCAATACAGGTATCTCCTTCATCGCCTCATTCCTCCTCTTGGCGGTGTATTTCTTAAAAAACTCTCTAGAAGTGGTAAATAAGTATTGCCGGTATATTGCAAGTATAACAAATATAAAAACAAATAATCATTCAACAGCTGAAACAGCAAAAGTTTTTTCATATAAACAGTAAGGGTTGGTCAAACTGACCCAGAGATTGAATATGTCGTGATTTATTACGCAGAGTTTAAAAATGCAGCTTGCCTGAATAATACCGCTTTTATATTAGTTCAGCTGATACTTAAGAAGTTTGGTGGCGGAAATCCTAAAGGTGCGTGTGTACTTTAATAATACATTTGACTCGGATCAATCTGACCCTAGCCTTATCATTTAAAGGTTAAAAAACGCGGTGTTGTTTATAGATACAGGTTTCGACTTTGGATTTTTCCAAAAATAGAAAGCAATTTATTATGTACAAGCGGAGAGGGGTCCAGTCCCAGGAACAATTGTAATAACTGGAAAAAAATACAAAACGTAATATTTATTTCTTTATTATTAATTTTTTACCTATACCACTACAACCCTTGGGTTCAGTACTTAGTAAGGAAGTACTGTTTTAAACGGTTGGGTTCTGCAAGCCGCTGATTTGGCAAGGATCACGCCCAACCTCCTGGTTTTTTCCTCCTTTAAGGGTACACACTGTTCTGAGGCTTGGTGTGCCGCAGGAGGGTTTCCATACTCCAGTGTCGATCCAAGAATGGCATGACAGAATAAATAATTATCCACCACAGCCGTACTCGAACCCGGATAGCACGGGAGATAGTTGATCAGTGCCTTACTCACTGAGCAACTACATCCTCCCCCCCCCCTTAATTAATTAATTAATTTATTATTTATTATTTATTTAGCCTTATTTATTTAGTTATGCCCACCTGCAATAAAGTTGGTGGCAGGTATTCTCTTTTTTCACTCTCAGATGTTCCTGTTTTTTTCTACTTAGATATCTTAGAAATCGAAGCGGGGATGGCTGTAACTGTACAACCAGTATATTGCAATACTAAACGGTTGTGAGGGTTTAGCGGGACTTAAACGACGGGCATGGTCAGATGCACCTAAGATTTTTATTATATATACAATACCGGCCCTATTTCAACAATCATAATTCAGGTTTTGAGTATTGTAAATGATTCACCTCAATTTGCCAATTTTCAACGTAATCTAATGATTTGATAGGAATCACCCCTTAAATACTTGTCTAATTAGCTTATACAATTTGGTTGGTTCTTGTTTCTTATTCACCAACGTGATGTATAGGGTTTACAGTTTGTCGGTTATATCTTTTAATCATTTATGCTATTAGCAACTGTGTCGCATCAAGCAAATTCGATGTCTTTTTTTTTTTTTATCCTCGGTCAGCTTGATAATACATCTTGATTTTGAAATACCGGTGAACCATAAGATCTCTAGGTCATTGTTCTATTAACCTCCGTTCAGATAGACCGGATAAAAGTGAGGGAGGAAAGTGATAGAATGAGTGGATTGGAATGATTCTGGGTTGAAGAGTAAAATGTGGTGTTTTTGTCGTGAATGTAAGATTTTAATTTTGGAATGTTCATGTCGTTGTGTATGGTTTGATTCGAAATGAACCGAGGTGCAATTTGGATTTTCCGAAGATTTTTCTTTCTATACCTTACATTATTGGCATGTGCATGAAAAAAAAGCATTTTTTTTTTCTAAATAAACCATTCTGCTTTTGTGGTTTTAGACTGAACCGTTCTCAAAAATAACATTTTATTTTTCAGTTGAACTATTTAGAAATCCTTTCTCTGAACTCAACTCTTTCCTCCGAGTCAGAATCAACATGAAGCAATCCTAAAATCGACAAGAAACCATGAAAGATGCATATTTTATTAATTAATTATTTTCTTAAAAATTGCCGAATTGAATTCAATGACAATTTCTGGTGCCATTTGCTATAACAAATTTTAATTCGATTCTTTAAAAATTCATATAAATTTTGGAATAACTTATTAAAGTTTTAAGCAGTATGCGTTATTTTATTTTATTTTTTCTAAATTTTAAATAAGTTTATAAGTTAAATTTAAAATGATAAATAAAATTTAAAACAGAAAGTACAGCATTTGTTTGATAACCAATTAATGCATAGAAAAAGCTCTGGAAGCTCTTGCGATAATACATAAATATACATATAATTATTTATTTACCGTTTTGCAGCAATAAATCACAATTGTTGTAAGTATTATTAATGTCAGAATTGTTAAATATTTTTAATATTCGTATTACAACTACTGATTTTTTTAATTTATCTGAAACTCGTTTTGTAATGTTAGAATCTTGAGCGGCACAACTATCCCTGTTACCACGTAGAAGGAAGTATTAAGTAGACACTTGAGAGCCTAATAACTGTGATTGATGACCAGTAATCAAGAAAATATCAATCAAAAAGAAATTCACAATTGATTTATGTATTCAGAAGGGGATTTGATGTGATAAATGAAATGATCACGTTTTAATGCCGGCAACTTTTGAAAGTCAAATTTTCTTCTACGCTTGTCAGTTTCGTTTATTGAAAGACATGTTACCTGCAATACCTGTCTTCCGGGAATTTCAATTTTGTTTCTCTCGTCGTTAAAAAGAATAAATTATGAGGCATTTCCTGAAGGGGATAAAAATTTGTGCTGATAATTATTAATTAATTTAAAAGGAATTAGAGTTTTATTTATGAGTGAGTCGGGATATAAATGGCAATCATGTTTGCTGGTACAATCATAAATGAGATGAATATGTATATGTATATTAGCACATGCGTTGTTTATTCAAGATACAATTATGTATGCTTATTATTTTTTTAAATAAATTATTATATAATGTCAAATAAATAAATTATAAATTCAAAATATATTTTATGATGGCAAAAAATGTATTTATATCATATGCAGAAAAAGTTATTAAGTAAGGTCCTCCCAAAAATGCGATATTGGGTTTCAGGTTTCATTGTTACCATTTAATAGGCTTAAACCAAACGGAAATGTCGAAGTTATATGTGGTGTTTTATAATTTGCCCAATTCTAATTTCAAGAAACAATTTTAATGTGAAAATTGTAAAAAAATTATTATACTTTATAAAATTTCATAATTTTTTTTGGATATATGGTGTATGAATGTTTTTCACTGCATTCTGTAGGGCCGCTTTTAAATGATAAAAAAATCTTCCATCTTAGAAAATTAATCAGTTATAGAGAGGTGACTGACTACTTTACCGTAGACAAAAGGATGCATATATAATAAAAAGAGTTAAGTTATAATTTGATTGTTTTTTTAAACACGTACCTGTTGAAAAGTTTTGTGAAATTAGCTTTATTGAAAAAAATAATTAAAACCAGATTTTTGAAGTTTTAAATTTGATAAAAATAAATAAATTTATTATATGTACATATATTAATAATTATAACATAGCTTTTGATCACATGTATATATATTTATATATATGTATATGTATTTTACGAATAAATAATTTAAAGCTACCAAAAATGTTTCGAATCCGTCATTGGGATTACTTTTTTTTTTTAAGATTTGACATGCTCTGACCTATTTCGATGGGTAATTATACCTCGAAATTTCTAAGGTTAAAATAATTTCGAAGCTTAGATCCCGATTGCAGAGTATTGAGTAAATTATCCATTTAGGCCTTAATAAGGCATAAATCATGTGCGAGGCCGGCCTGCGTAGAATAAAAAAGTTTTAACAATGCTCTCCAAATTACAAACAACCGTAGAAGAGTTTCTCCTCCGTCTGTATCGCTTTCCTCCTCTGAAAATAATAATCCCCCTATAACAGGAAAATAGAAATAAAAAACATTATAAAGGGCTTAGAAGAAAGAGTTAGCTTTCACCGCCATTAGGGGCTAATGTCTTAATATAAGGGGCGATTTAGGAGCCAATTTCCCGCTTACGTGTAGCCTTTTCATGGCAAATATAATTTTTCCGAAGGAGCTGTGTAGCAATGGTTGCGAAAACCGATCGGGAGCAAGTGGAGATGAAGTTATTAGCATATTGATTGAAAAATTAGAGCGTGCTTCTATTCTGGGCGATGACAGTCGCGTGGTCTGGAAAGTTCATCTCCGACCACGCGCTTTTGAGTCTCGTGCTGAACTTTTGGTTTCGTATAGGAATCGAATCGGTTACTAATTAAGTTTTTATATCGGCTACCACCTCTATCTACGAACCTTAGACTATGTTCTTATTCGGTGAGGCGTGTTCCCAGGACGACTATCCCGAAGTACAACGACCTCCAGGAGTAGCCTGTCAGCCAGGGTGCTAATTACAGCCGCCGGTGTCTTACCGATTGGTCACCGCTGCCAACACCATCGATATCCCGCTGGAAGAGACTTCATATCTTTTCATTTTTTCTAGTAAATGCTTTTAGGAACTAAGCCTTTGACATACTGCATGGAGTTTTTTTTTCTCCTCCATAATAAAACAAAGCCGCGTTTTTGAACTCACATTACATTTCATACTAATCCAAAAACAACTTCAAAATTCATATCTCTCAACACAAATGATCTATCACTTCCCGTCCGTTTCCAAAATATCTGAACATGCCATTCCTATAATTTAAAGCTACTTATAAGTACTTACTTATAATTTCTATCTTGAAGACATGGAAAATAAAAATTTACAATAAAATAAAAAAGAAAAGAAGAATAGATGTAGATATGGCGACTGTGTATTTGTTATAATAATACATCTGTTATTTTATATATATATGTAACATAGTTACAACCATTATAAGCTTGATGGTGGTGGTGGTGGTACTAATACTCCATAACATGGTTCACACCAAATCGAGAAGCCTGCTCCTCAAGTTTACGAATGACCATTTTAAGTCTTGTACGTAGTTATGTCCCATAATGTGGGATGAGGATGCCTCGCTGGCCTTCCATTTATTTAGTACATTTGCTGTATTTATTTTGTCTATTCACGAATATTTTAGTTATATGTCCTGTTCTTAATCTTGAAATGGCTGTTTTGTGGATTCGGTCAAGGCTTTGAAAGTGAGGTAATTTTCTATTTGATAGTATAAACCCAGGTATGGTCCGGTAATGATATCTGTTGTAAACTTTTTTTTCCACATAATCAAGTAAAATGTCTTCATTTTGGGGAATACCCACATGAGCAGAGACCCATTGGAAGTTCAATTGGGCCTTATTTCCAAGTTTTTAAATTCTTTTATAGATCTTTTTTTTATATATAATTTTGGGCAATGAAAGATGCTGATTGCACTTTTGCTATCAGTGAAAATCCACTCTTATTCATAAGTTTCAATTGCTATATGATAATCTATTGCTATTTTTTAGAATTTAGGAGTCCTAGTTTAACACCTCGAAAAATAAAAAATAAATTGACTTCTTTTCTAATCTAAATAATTAATAATGAGTGGATCACTTTTCAAATCACCGATATAGTAATGGCATGTCAGGCTGGAGGTATAAATCTCTACCACGGCATAATTGTAGGTAAAAGAAAATTACAGAAGTTCTCTAGTCTACGACTTTGTTTCTTGTTATCTGGTTTCGGTAGAAAAACATTTGAGCTTTCACCCTATATTCAAGCTGGTTATCATTACCGCGCATCTGACAATTTAAAATTTGAATTTTCCACAAAATACCAACATTTTTGATCTTTGCTACTTGTTAAAATAAGCTGAATATTAATAGAAGATGTAGACAATTTTTTTTTAAATTTAAAAACAGTCAAAATTATTAAAACTCTATTACAAAACTTGCCCGTTATAGGATAATCATCCATATAGATCATCTATGCGAGATACAACCTTGTCAAACTGCACAAAGTAAAACTTTGTCACATTAGTAAAACAGCTATATCGCAGATAGAGTTAGTTGCTATAGTGCAGTAGACAAAGGAGAGTTATACGCACCAATAATCTCATTATAGCCGAAAATGTCAGTCGCAACCTTGTCAAACCATAGTAGAGGTGTGTAGTTTTTAAAGTTGTTAATTATAGGACCAGAAACAAACCATGGGTTGTATTAGAATCTTTGAAGTGTCAAAAAATTAAGACGCGTATGACCAAACCGCTTTAACTAAATAACAATAGGCAACAAGTTTCTTTCTTAATTTGTATTTTGATTGTCATCTTATTACCGTATAAAACATTTTATTTATTTGTTTTCAACATTTTACGTTTCTCCTTAATGTGTGGGCCCCAAGGTTGTCTCCTTTAAAACGTTAGTCCTGGCTAGTGCGTAATAGTCTAGTTTCGAAAATGATAACGAGAATCTGGTAATGTTTATTCTACGTTGCCGACACTATGTTACAGTTGCCACTTTGTATTTATAGGTTTAATTCGTAGCATTAGAATCTATAAGGCAAGTTACCAATTCAATTTCCGGATGCAATATGAGACAAGCTACCTGCAGCCAGAATACCCTCCCCAGGCCATCCATGTTTTTTTTTAAAACCGATACATCTCGCGAGTAGCCACTCCGAGACCAACAACAAATTACATCCGATCCCCTTCCTCCAAGAGCAGTGGTTAACGGGCCTCCTTTTGATAGCCATAAATAGCGGCTATCCAATTTGTAGGCTCCATTTGAATCAAAATAATGTATAAATCACTTGGAGTAGCCTCCATAAATAAAGAGGCAGGCTCTTGGAGTCGTTGTACTTTCTTCACGCATCCCGTCCGTCCGTTTGTCAACCATTGTTCTTCCTCCAACCGACCGTTTTTCAAATACTTATTTGGTCTTCGGCCTTTTTACCGCAATTCCTTCTACCCGTTCCGGCATCGCGTTTGTATTTTATTGCCTCTTTCGGATTGTAATGGATATAAATTATTGCCCCTTGTAGTCCCGAACTGAGAATTTATGTATTCAGGTAAAAAGGTATAGTTTTTGCGACTCTCGAATTGGCCGTTCTTTTTTGGACTCGCTCTCCGAAAAATTCAGCATATACTTCCATGATCCGTTTAATTGCTCCGTAAATTTCATTTGTTACTGCCTAATATAATCACATTTGCTGCATTTCTCTTCCTCAACTGCTTGAAATAGAAGTTTGGTAAGTTGTAATTTGTTTCTTTTTTTCTAACATAACAATTTGTCGGAGATCAGTCAGAGCCTGAAAAAAAAAAATTATTTATTCATAATAGAATTCGAATTCGGTCATTTTTTGTGCTGTAACATAGACCTGAAACAAGAACGATATAAAAGTAATAATTTTATCAATAAGCATATAACAACTAACAGCATATAACAAGGTAACAACATGTGACTGTTGTTTTAAAAATTAATTGAAAAACTGAAGAAAACTTGATGTGATTTCTTCGAAACGCAAAAGTTTTTAGCAAAAAGAAAAACTTCTGTAGAAAAACATTTATTATGACCTTCATGGACTATATCTGGTTCTTTGTTGTCATAAAAAAGTCCAGCGTGTGGGCATGTGGGCAAAAACGTCGGTATTCAAGAAATAGCTATTTCTTGGGGGTTAATCATGACCGTCAACCGGACCATTTTCTTGAATATTTATTTTCTATAATTCTTTTATTTATTGGTACTTATATTTTTATTTTTTTTATTTGTATGCATTTGTGATGACATATCTATTTGTGTGTACTATCTTTCCAATCGCGAATAAGTTACTAAATAGTTGAGGAATCACAAACACTGGGTAGCGATTTATTTTTTTCAATTCTTCCTTTCCCATCGATTATTCTCAAATCTCCTCTCTTTCCTTTTCTCTGACCCTTCAAGACAATCAAAATACGAAGACATATATCCCCGAACTGCCACAGCAATTAGAAGAAGTTAGATCCTCCTCGAGGAGTTTTTGTCTGAGCCGGTGAGGAACCAATCAGCAAAATACCTGCCCTTACACAGTTCCCATGCTTTATAACTGAAGAATTCTTTTAATCTCCTGCTATCTATGGCATTCTCTCGACTACGGATCCCGCTTCAAAAGACCATCTAAATTTTTCTTTCTTACCTTGGAATCTTGTATGTTTCCTTGGGAACTGGATGGGAAAAAAGAATGCCACTATTTTACCATTTACACTTTTTGCAGCAGGACCGTTTTTAATTTTTTTTTTCTCTGAAACAATTCCGACTTCAGGATGTTACCAACCTACTTACGACTGTTTATGTCCGAGCCAAGGTATCTGTTATTGTTTCTAAGTGTGCTTAAGAAATGTGTGCATATTTTTTTTCAATAGTCTCGATGGTTAATGTTTTTTTTTTTGTTTTTTTTGATTAAATATCAACATTTTAAAGTATTATTTTTGGATTCAACTGAATCAACTCGCTTATTTTTTTAAATTAATAAGTAATAATCTCGCCAAGACGTCGCTCGGCAATATTTTATGTCTATAAGCCATGTTCGCGTATGTTAATGAACATATTATGTATTTAAATTAATTAAATAGTATTTTCAATTTAATCAATTATTATAAATTATATATATTCAAAGTAGAGTATTGTAATTTTTATTTAAAATTTATTATTTTTTACTTATTATTCCATGATGTTACTGATACGTAATTGTCTATTTTCTGTTAGGCATATAACTTTAATGAACATTAATTTACTCTGATAAACAAGCAATGCTTTAATTAGTAATATGAATTACCATTCATTATGTTAGGCTGCTATATTTATACTGCATTCCATTTATATATTAACAAAGTTAAAATTTAGTTTGTTTAGTGTAGTACTAAGTAATTATAAAAATTAAAAAAAGCCCATGGGAAAATTAAATTGAAGACTTCTAATTTTCGCCTTCATTCCGTTTTAGACTGCATGGAATGCGTTTTATATCTACGAGCTACGAAGAGTTGGCAAAGGCATCAATAGCTGATTTTACATTTTGAAAATGCAGACAACGTGTTAGCAATTTCATGAAAAAATTAAAAAAGAGAACTCACACTTAGCCATATTAGATTTGATTTTTTCAGATTAATATATGTTTTGAAATGGCTGTTTTGTGTTTGACCCCACAGGAAGCCTTTTTGAGCTGAATGGTTGTAGTCTCCGATGTGCTCACACCTTTTCAATTCACAAAAATATTTGTAATAATAAACTAGTTGCCGTAGCATAAAACATTCACATAAATTTGTTTAGGATTGTAAGAATTATGTTTTGGTTTATATTCCATTATTTTATTTATGGGGGAGGAGGCAGTTCTTTTTTGGAATTTTTGTTATTTATAGAATAGAACGTAAGTCCGACCGTGATCGTAGTAGACCAGCTTAATCCTTACTGCCGTTCAGCATTCCGGGTACTTTGTAGTCTGCCCCACATCTATTTTTAGTTGTAATTTATATGATCAATAGTTGGCGCTTTTGAAAAAAAAAATCAAGCATTATAGCAGAATATATATTGTCATTTTGCCAATGACCCTTATAGGACAGTTAATCTGGACCTCTCGTTGGAAGTAATTGTCGGAAAGCTGGAAAAGGTTTTAATCTGTTCATTAGACGTTAGATAAAAGTAACGTAAGTTTGCCCCCTTCTAAGTGGAGAGCCAAGATGGGAGAGTGGAGTAAATCTCAAAATTTTCGGCCTATAATATATAAACAGCGGACCCTAGAAAAAACTTTACTCATCAATTAAAGAACATTATATTCTGCGTAAAATAAGTAGTCCGGTTGTTTTTCGATTTTGATTCTTCTGTTAAACCGAATTCAATGTTTGAGATACTCATTTACGCAGAATTTAATTTTCATTAATTAGGAGTTCGTTAATTTCGACATTCCGCCGCATAATTTCAAATTGCGCTCAATTAAAAAACATAGCAGCCAAACAAAAAAAATCCTCTGAATGAAAATTGTAGGTAATTTACTCTAATTTAGTAAAAAACAAAATATTTGAATTTATTCGAATAATATATGTTTTTCAAGGTATGAAGCAAAAGAAAACAGAATCTTTTTTTTTTAAACCGAGAAAAATTCGTCGTAACAACGTTGAAATTCGTAATCAGTACCTAAAAAAACATAATTGATAAATTTTTCAGAACTTCTCCAAAACCTTCCTCCGAAGGATTCTTCTGTCAAACCGAATTCAACGTTTGAGGTACTCATTTTACGCAAAAGTTAATGTTCTTAAATTTATAATAGAATAAAGTTTTCGCTAAGATGCGTCGTTTAAATTTTATAGGCCAAAAACTTAAAAAAGTCCGAAAATTTGGGGGTTTACTCCACCATGGTTCTCCACTTAGAACTGGACAAACTTAAGTAACTATCTGATGTCTAACGAATAGATTAAGGATAGAGACAATACATACAATATTTTATATATAAATAAAGTAATAGAAAAATTATGAACATCTGATGGTGAATATAGAGAGTGCCTGGAGACAACATTATGGTGGAGGGCTATAAATAAATAAGGCTAAACAAATAATAGATATATAAATAAGTTAATTATTCATTTGGAATAAATAAATATATTTTATATTTTATATCTTTTTCCACGGGGCATCCTGCTAATTAATAAACATTAGCATGAGTGCTATTGCTTTCATAGGATACCGCAGTATTTCATTAATGTGGTTTCAATCAAATGCTATGAACTTTGCAGGAAGCTAGTTTTTGTCATTTTGAGCAAAAGCCTGACACAAAAACACAAAAAAATTGTATGAGGATTTTAAGTTGTGAATTCTCGAATTAACGCCTCATTTTACCATTACTGGAATGGTAGGGCATCGGATGACAATAACGTATTCAACGAATTTTTATATATTTAGGGCATAAATGGAAAGTTCCAAACAAGAAGCCAAGAGTCTCGAAAATAATCCTCCTGTCGATATTTCATAATAAAAAAAAAAAAAAAAAAAAAAAAAAAATTTCCCTTCTCCTTCTATCCAGATGATGCCTGATTTGGCAAAATATTGACAGGTGATTTGTTTTCTGTTATTTTAGAGACTCTTAGATTCTTGTTTGGAACTTTCCATTTATGTCCTAACAATTGTGTAGGTCTCATTTCGTGGTTTTGCTCTTGTAAATTTAAATATATTGCATAATTGTTGCTTTTGTGTCAATAACAGTGATCGTGTTTTGTTGATAGACAAGCGCATGATAAAAATATATATTTTTATCATACGCTTGTATTAATTTATTGTATATTCATCTACCACTCACTAGTGAGTGTGTATTGAGAAAGTGAAGTATATTTTTGTCATTTTTTTAAATTTTTGTTTTACATTTATTTATGCTTTCTATGAATGTTGTATGAATGTTTATAAATAACTAACACTAGTACACATTGCTTTTAACTGTGACAGATGGTATTGTTTCTCAATTGCAAGACATTGAGATATCGATGACATTGTTGGAATAAGTAACGCTGGCTGGCATCTTCATCTCACACCCAATCAACAATATGACTTTTCGAAAGAGCGCATTAATTTAAGTACCTAATTTTAATTAATATCATATCAATTTATTTTATTCTTTTTCACATTTCTTACTTATATAAATTATTGTAGAGATTTAATTTATTGAAAAATATACACAAAATAATAATAAAACGCTTTAGTGGCTGCGAGCTCAAGGAAATTTTAATTCCAGTTCTCAATGATGAAAAAATAAAAATGAATGAAATAACTTTGCTATGACAAAGATCTGTTACGTTTGATTGATAGTTCTAAAAACTACGGGTATTAATTTTCTCACCTTAACGGGACGATGATAATTGCCGAGCTTGCGAATCGGTTCGGTGGCAGTGTCATTGCCATTTTTAGCTTTAGTAATTTTCACTGATAAATTACACGGCCCCTAGCTAATAACAGGCTCCCGACTTACGCAATAAGGACACGACGCTTACGAATTCTGAAACCAGAAGCTGGATATCCCTCCTCAATCTCGCCTAAATCTTCGATAAGCACTTTCAATTACAGAAGCGGGCTATATCTTCATTATAGCCCCCATGGAGGATGGAAAGCAATCATTTAGCTTCTCCTTAGGGCTAGTCCCTCCTCAAATTAGTATATAGCCCACCGGTGGCCGCGTTATAAAACCTAACAGCCGTTTATATGGGAGCGGGCAGTCCAATTTGATCCAGTATTTGTTCACCAAGGCCCGCAATTCGGCACCATTAGGAACATTCAGAACATTCTCTTTTGGATTTGGGTGCGATTTTGACAGATTGGTAAATGTGTTTCCCATGTTTGATTGATCTGTAACAACACAATAACTGTACCCAATATGTTAACGGAAAAAAATACTTTGAAAATGGTACTCGCAAAGCAATTGTGATTGAATTATTTATAAAATAATCTGAAAATCATATTCTTCTTATTAATAATTATAATAACATTGTGCTTAGTAAATAACATTATGCAGGCATTTTGATGCTGATTCTAGTAAGAAGTGTGGCATTCCTTTACGTTGAGTGTGTCGAGACCAAAGCCTCTAGAATCACGCCCGTTTTAATCGCTGTGACCAAATGGCATGGACAGTAATAAAATCGGGGTAATTGTTTATAACTTGGACATTAACTTTCGGTTGATAATCATTGTTCGGACCAATTTTTTTTTTAAACCCACGTTAGCGGCCATGTTTCTCATTCTTAAAAAAAAAAAGACGAAAACAAAATAATTTGGTTAATTGCAAACAGTTTTTGGGGATAATGAGTAATTTGATGTCAGAATTTTCAGCATTTAATCGTATGTTGATTTACTTGTCAATTTCGTTTCTCTCAAATATTATCGAACTCTTTTATGTAAATGAAACAACATTTTACTTTATTTACCTATGTATGACGAAACTTTATTTGACAGTACTGTAGTGTTTGAGTAATATGGATTAGGCGGGAAATTTTTTATCTCGGCCTAGGTGCACTGCAGTGCCTAGTGGGAACGTGTCAGGCCTTTTAATTAGGCAACATGGAAAATGCTTGCTAACGATGTTTCGGATAGAAGAGCGATTTTCGCTTTATTAAACTTTTTCAAGTTTCCGACTTTTTTAATCGAAAGAATTATTAGTTATATAATGTATTTACGCAATCGAAATATCAGTTGGAAAACTAAAAATAATATTTAACCTTGGTGCCTTGAAGACATAAACAACGCCTGCAACGCTGATATAAAAAGAAAATAAATAACAAGAATACTTGCCATACCGGAGTGCGAACACGAACTCAGCCCCGACTATACCTAAAATTCACTCAGACCAGAGAAGGTCATAGAACATCCATCATCAAGAAAGCTTTGCTACCGTCCTTCCTCATGCCTAATGTGTTTTTTTTTTGGTTGTATTTTTTTTTTTTTTAGAAAAAACTGAAAGTGCTACTGGCGTTCCATTTGAAATATTTTGAATCGAGTGTTTCATTTCAAGGAGAATTGTATAACCGTAAATATTATAGCTAACCAAAATTGATTTTTTCTAAATAATATTCGGCGATCTTACTATAGTTAATATTAATTTTTCATGCTAATCATTTTACACTGATATTTAATATAATTCTTTTTAATCAGGATATTAATTAAATATATATATATATATATATATATATATATATATATATATATATATATATATATATATATATATATATATATATTATATGTGTTACTTACTATATAAATTTTAAATAATCCAGGATTGAACGCAAAATTATTATTATTTTAATTCTTCCTTCTTTGTTCATTAACAATCTGAAATGTTTTCTTGTAAATTTTATTTTTTTGATGAAAAAAATATATCATGATATAATTACAATAGATATCATTGAAAATTAAAAAAAATATAATTTAATAATTTTAAGTAAAAGTTTTGACTATCTCTCATTTGTTATTGCTAAAACCGTATATTATTTGTTTTAATGACAGTTATTTTAACTGAAGCTTCTAAATGGGTGTTTTCGCTACGGCAAACACTTAATTTTGATCGAATTCGTGATATTTTTGTCTAATTTTAATTTTTAAAATCGGAAAAAAATATCACGATGTTTCATTCAGTAAAAACATAGAATTATAAATATGGGAATAAGTTATTAAGTTATGGGAATAAGTTATTTACCTATTCGTATCGGTGTCAACGATTTCGTAAATGTCTTTTACAGATAATGATTTAAAATATTTCAGGTTTGACTGCTAAATTATTATTACTTGAAATGTTATCTAGTAGTTTTAATAGAAAATATTTAGTATAAATATTTAATAGAAATTTACTCACACGGGGAGTGCACGATATTTTTTGCGGATAACGCTCGTTCACATGGCGTTTCACATCTTCATACTAGTAGTAATCAATTAATAGTGTTCATATATTTTATCATTTCATGTATTTATTGTTTCATGTAATTCATAATCTTTCCTTCACTCTTTTCACTTAACTTAACTTTTTTCATTTTTTGTAATATATATTGTCATCTTTTTCTTTTTATACTTCTTTTTATCCTTCTTGTAATTTCTTTTTTTATAATTTTTTACTGTTACTGGTACTGCCTCTGTCGTTTTCAATGCTGTTTTTTTTTTTTCTTCTAGCCCTGAGGATGGACTAAAAATTAGGCCGTATTATTTAGTACTATGGAAAATAAGGAAGAAGTTGGTCGAGAGATGCGGTCAAAGACATTAATAAGTAAGACTTATTTATTTTGTACCAACAATACGTTCTAAGTTTTAGTCCATCATCAGGGCTAAAAGAAATTACAAGAAGGATAAAAATATATGAAGTATAATAAGAAAAAGATGACAATATATATTACAAAAAATGAAAAAGTTAAGTTAAGTGAAAAGAGTGAAGGAAATATTATGAATTGCATTAAACAATAAATACATGAAATGATAAAAAGTATCATCCGATATAAAATTCGAAATTAGTGTCCTTAAAACCTATTGCCTCTAATTTTGGGCGAAATCAGACGTGCCGTTTTCGAAAGTAGTTGAGTCAAGGAAAATACGTATTGGTATGCTTAAGCAAAAGTAGTTGATGTAATTTTGTGTTGTAATAGTAGAAACATATTTTTCTTTTACAGATAACATATTAATCACTTTTGTCGCCGAAATAGACTCAATACGAGAGAAAACAGCATAAAAGAGTATTGATGGGATCAGTGGCTATACGCTTCGAGTTTGTATGAATAAATCAACTTGAATGATTGGCGAAGTTTTCAAGTTCTTTAAATGATGTCATCTTCTGATCAACTTGATTTATGTTTGGCATTGATTAAAGTGAAATAGAGCCGGAAGTAGAGTGAGTAGTACATACGACTATAGTGTGTTAAGTGGCAGGGCCTCAGCCTAGAGTTGGCTGGCCCAATGAAAGGCTACGTCTCAATGAATCCATTCCAGCCGCACATTTATCAGCTCTCTTTCATAAATATTCATACGACGTAGGCTTGTTGGGTCTCCATTTGTGGCGGTATTTATAACGACAGTAGGGATTGTCGCCGAATATGGCTGACTGTAGCGACTCCTCTACAAAGTGGAATCAGTCATCCAGAATCCGTCAAGGATCAGCTTTTTGCAGACCAAGTCGGCCGCTCCGCCCATTAATAGACCAGTCTCTACGATATCATCTGATTTATGATGTCGTCCTGTTACTGAAAGTGATTTAGTGGATAGGTAATCGTAACCATAAGCCGCTCGTAATATTACAACTAAATAAATTTACATGAGACGTTGCTGATAATGAGTTAGAGGTGCCATCATGTAGTGTTTAGCATTAGGCAGACGAAAGCACAACCGATTCTCTCAAAAACACCAAAGGTCGTACTTTATAAGCCACTAAAAAAAGAACACAATTCTGGAATGTTTCTTGGACAAACACCACTACTTCCATACATTTTCCGTTTTCGCCGTCAGAGAATATAATTTGGTACCACTCAATAAGTTCTGAGAGCATCCCTAATGCCTGCAGAGTATTATTTAAAAAAAAGGGTACTTGAGGAATGAATATGTAAGTATTAATTTGAAATTGTTTTTTTAAAATACAGTTTATCGTTTCATTTTTTCATTCAACTTTTGCGCATAAATTTTATTTGAAATAAATTTTAAAAGTCTCCATTTACTTTCCAAGGAAAAACATTTAGCTTTCATCAAATGATATAAAAGTATAAATTATTATTTACAACAATTACTAAAGTTTATGTTTTTTTCGTCACTCTCCACAACTTTCTAAAACTTTCTGTATTTATATATTAAGTTATCTATAATATTTAGCTTCTCAACGGTATATTATACATATATATTACTATTATTATTTTCGGAAATTTGTTTTTAATTTTGGAAAATATTTTTCCTTTTTTTTTTCTAATATTAATATCAAATTCTTTCATAGTTTATACAAATTCATTTTTAATTACTACAAACAATGAGAAAAGGCTAATTATTCCAAATAAACAAAATTAAAGATAGGTACTTTAGAGAAATTTTGGTATTTAATCCCTGTCAGACTATTTCAATGAGGATAAGCTCTAGATGATATTAAAGACTATTTAAGTTTACATTGTTATAACGAGTGTTATCAAAATCGTTAGAGCCGTTGTTGAGAAAATTGTAAAAAAAAGGTGTAAAATCAATGATACAATGTGCCCCTACGGTAAATTGATGTTAGCGAAAAGGCTGCTGTAACATCCCAAGTATATATCTATCTTAGCTACGTAATTTCGTGTGAATCGATAATATTAAGCACTGGCGTATAGTGTACCTATAACCTCCTTAAAATCCGCAATTTTTGAAATTTAGGGGTTAAAACTTGGTGGGACACAACTGTTTTGCATGAAGTTTCCTATGAGCTCATATTCAACCCCCTAACTTTCTCAAGTATGTCTGCAGCGCATATAACTCAATGGAATGGTGTATATTTTATGACGAATTCATTTAGGAAATCAAATTCTAAAGCGATGTTATATATATATATATAAATATATATATATATATATATATATATATATATATATATACAAGTACCACTATCACCCATGAAAGGCCTTAGGTTCAATACTTGATAAGAAAATAGTGTTTCTTGAAAAATGGATATATATACAAGAAGTTGATGTGTGCACTATCTAATATCTACTACCAGGTACCACTTTATTGAGTGGCCACTAGTTACTTTGAGGCTGGGTGTGCCCAAGGATAGAACACAGTTGCCCTACAGTTAGACAATATAAACCTCTAACGTGAATCCTATCGTCTGCATAAGCTGCTATTATAGTATTAGGGTTAGGTGGTTTGTCATGTGTGTGTATAAAGCGTACCATGCGTTTAAAAATTAATCCCTGCGGTGCTTAAGCCCGCTTAAGTGGACGTCAGAATCCTATTGGATAGAGAAAAACCTGTTGAAGAACAGAGAAGAGTAAAAACAATATGATTAAAAGTATAAGGAAGAAATAAAATAAGATCAAAACGTAGGTCACGGTGCTTAACTCTATTAAATGCTTCAGCTATCTAAGACAGTAATGTATAGTCAGTTTGTCCTCTTGCGCGCCGAAGATGTAGATTGTTAATGTGTGGTTGGTACATGGTTGTGCATATTGAATGGAACCCAGATCTTTGTGCGGTTGTATTTGATTGACTATGGTCGAGCATACGTCTGTAAAGTAGTTATTTTTTCAAAATTTTCGAGCAAACCAATAGTAGACTAGTAGAATAGGACCTATAGTAGAATAGGTCCGCAGGAAGAGTTGCTATTGGTATATTTGTTTATGGTATTTGTATAATTTATTCGTATGAATATTTTCATCGCAATAGAAACTTTGTTGTTTTCAGTTTGATCTTGAAAATTATTTCTAAAATGACAACCACTTTTCGGAGATGTGGTTTTGCTGGAGTTTCGAAGCACTGTTTAAATCACTAGTTAGATTATAATATAGTTAAACCATAAAATAACATTGATCCTCTGGTAAAAATAATATTGGGTCATTGGGGTCATTTTAAATAAAATAGTTTTTAAGACATCTTTTGTAACATTATATTTTATTAGGGATTGATAAATTATTTGCCACTTTTATAATTTTGTTTTTCTTGAAAACTAGTTTCGAATGTTATACATTCGATTTATATTATAATTAATTTAATATGTGTAGTAATACCAAACTGAATTTTGAATGGCTTATTTTTGTGTTATTAGAAACGAAGATGAATGTATAACATTCGAAAATTGTTTTCAATAAAAACAAAATTATAGAAGTGGCAAATAATTTATCAATCCCTAATTAGATTGATCTTTCTATACCATCATGCGGATGTCAACTGATTACATATTATATTTATTCTTTGTTAATTCGTTGTTGAAGGTTGAACTTATCCAGCGTAATTTTATTAAAATGATAGTTTTATCTTAAATGCAATGGTGAACAGTATATTGATTATTTTAATTTAAATTTAAGGTATTAAATAAAACAATATATTACTAATCAGGAAAGACAGATAAATAATTAGGGAATTAATTTACTTATACATTTGTTTTTAATCTATAGTTTAATGGATTTATTAAATAATGGATTTATGGTGAGACGATTATTTCAAAAATAAAACCTTTAGAGAAAATACATAAATACAATTAGCCAACCAATCAAACACATTAAATTGTGTTAAATCATCAGATTATTTTTTTATAATTCAAAGTTTTTAAATTTAATTTATAAATACCTCTTTCTGTTATGCTTAAATGTCTATCTGAAACCATTTAATTTAATTAATTTTTTCGCAGCCTGATATTTTACCCTCGAATTAGTTATTTGTTCTTAATCTATATTTACATAGTTATTAGATAACCATAAGTGGCAGCTATTACTATTTTTTTCGAACCTTTGAATTTTGCTATTTCCAAACCCTATGTAATCTGTGATGATTTTTATGTACGTTTTTATGATTTATGTTTCATGAGGTGTGTAAATTCTACCCGTTCGCTATATTTTTTAAATGGTATTTAGGTGAAGTTGGCTGCTCCGCAGGGTACCCACCGGTTACTGCATAACCTTTCTGGGTTATAACCCAAGCCGTTGGATAAACTCTGAGCATAGCTATTTTTTACGATTATTTAAGACTATTAAAGAGATGTTTACAACCTGTGAAAGGTTACTATATTTAATTAACCAGCTCTAGTATATTATTAGTATTTCCACTGGGGCTCGAGTTTTGTAACACTACCGAAGTGTACCACTCTTTCTCAGCTATTTCTTGTTGATTTTAACAAATTTTTCGCTATTTTTCCGTGTTATAAAATTGATTTTTTTCATTCCAACTTCTTGTTTATTTTTTATACCGTAAATATAGATATTTAATAGATTTCATTATTATCGGTTATTATTATTTACATTTGTTGACGGTCACAGATAAGGATTAGTTGAATTATAAAAAATAATAATTCAATGAAAAAAAAAATTCTTCAATGAAGAATAAAGAAAATGAAAAATAAAGCCCCAACTTCGGAAATAACCACATCTTGTATGCCTATCCGTCCTATTGAACGGAATGTACTTGCATTTCAGCTTAAATAAATGGGTTGTTAGTGAAGGCGTGAATATTGAAAGTTGGTGTGGTATTTGGCTACCATTCGTACCCTAACAAAACTAAAGACTCATCTGGCAATACATTAAATTACTAGGCAAAGATGCAAGGAGCTTCCTATATATTGAAATGCACAGATATATGGGAACGAATGTATTTTCTGTCTAAGTACCATAAAGTGCTGTGGAAGGCACCCGACGACTACACCAAGTTTCAACATTCACATACGTCAGCTTCACTAACGACCCACCAATGCAAGTACATTCCACCCCTTAGAACAGATAGGGTTATAAGATATGCTTATTTCCTTAATCAGGGTTTTGTTTTTCATCAAATTCTTTTTTGTTTTGACGTTTTTATTTTTTCAAGCATTGTCAATTAATATTTTATTATATACTATCATGAGCATGAATACGCATTAAAACACATGAAATGATATTAAATATAAAAAAAAGTCGAGAACACTTCAAATATAATAAAATATTTTTTCTGTATTTTCAGCTCAAGTTGTTTCAAAACATTCACAGGAATTAATTGGGTAATTTTAGCAATCAAACTTAAAAATCGTTTCAGCCGTTCGCTCAAAAAAATGGTTGCGTAAGGGCCCGATAAAACTCTTTTAATACTCTTTTCTCAGTGTTTTGAGTTCAAAATGTTTCAAAACATTTACGGTTTCTCAAAGAATAATTTGAACCATCAAACTCGAAAATCGGTTGAGCCTTTCAGTCAAAAAATCGTTACATACCAACTAACGGGCTGGCAAAGACATTGCCATCCTTGGGGCTATGCAGCACAGTGGTTAAAAGGCAGCAAAAAACTATTTTTCAAGATATTGGGAAAACATTTTTTTTTTTTTCTCAAGTACATTAGTTATTCTCAACATTAGTTACCTAAAATATTTTACCAATTTAATCGGTTTTAAAAAAAAAATTACATCTTTAACGAGCCTTTCAAATCCAATCATGGAAAAATGTTTGATTTTCGAGAGAAAATTGTCGATCTTATTATTATTGTGGCCACTCACACTTTTTTTTTCTTGGTGCTAATTTCTTTGTAATCAACAACAGCTATATGATACAACATATTCGTTAAAAAAACATAATTTTTTGTTGTTTTTTAAGCTTTAAATAATAACAGGAATAAATACCCAAAATAATCCAATGAAATGTTTTTGATTAGTATATATATTTTAAACGCAGCCGACCGCAGGTCTAAACTCTACTTTTTTATTAAAATAAGACTCCTGTTAAGTATTAGAAAATGCAGCTGCATCCCACTGTGTCTGTTTGTATAATTTGATTCTGAAAATGGAATTGCTATTGTTATTTGTTCATTGCTTCCTCACTACCGAAGCTGTCAAATCCATATGACTTGAATGGCACAGACCGTAAATCCTATTTTGATGACATTTTCAGTGATCATGCATGTTGGTATCTTGATAGTCCCATTTCAATTTTATCAAATTTCATTAAATGCTTTCGCTCACGCAGGCGCAAATGTATGTTCCTTGACAAACCTATTATCAAAAATGGCTCTTTCGATTCAGCCTAAAGTTGAAGAAAAGTTTTAGACCAATGTAATTACGTTCTAATATTAATCTAGCCCAGTTCCATCTACTACTTTTGCTTACGCACTCGCAAAACTTATTTCCCATGTCTATATTTTAAAAACGGCTCGTCCGACTTGGCCTAATGTTTGAGAAAAGCACACTAGTGTACATATGGCCCAGTATCGATGTCATCAAATTGCATGTGTGTGTGTGACTAGCCTAACTAAGGAGGAATCATTCTGCTGGTTTAGGGATAAGATTAAATGGGTTTAGACTGCAGAATCCAGACCCTTTTCATCGGCGAACACGTCTACCAAGAGGATCTTACCAACTTCCAGACCTGGTGGCGATGTCTCTGAATAGAGGGCTGGCACAGGCCTTCAGCCCACCAAAGAATTTTATGTGCCTCAGGCTGAAGTATTTCGGCACTGAGCTGGAGCTGCTCATAGATGGTGGCGTTTCTCGCTCGTTGGAGTGATCCAATCCAAACCACCGAAGAACGGAGATCTGGAACTCTTAGTCTTTTAAGGTGGTCTTATACATGTGCCGAAGCAGCGATACACCATAGAGCATGGTTGGTCTTATAATGGCTTTGTAAATTTGCAACTTCAGCAGAAGTGAGAGCTGCGGTGACGTGAGCCTATGCGGCATCAGCCAAGCCAGCTTGATTCTCCCCCTGACGAGGCTGGAGAAGGTGAGGTGCCAGTCCAAAGTGACTCCAAGGCAGAGAATAGAGTTAGAGAGAGACCAGTCTGCTGTTTCCATCTTGAATGTCTTGGGCAATAGATTCTTCCCTTTCTGAAACGACATCACGCCTTTCAGTCTTAGGTCTTCCAATATGGTCGGCGATGCTGCCTGTCCCTTCTCAAGGGCTCTACTGGCTTTGACGCTGGTGGCGTAGATGCCAATATTCTCCGCATAGGCTGCTACTGCAACCCCTGAATGCTTCACTGAGACTACTGGTGCCATGAGTACGAAGTACAGTATCGGTCCCAGTCTGCTCCGGCAGGATGAAGGGCTCCTCACTCCAGTATTTCATCAGGTGGTGCTGAAGAAGCCGCACAAAAATTACGCTCATGTGCGAGAGGAGACTGATCGGCCGGCACTCGATCCATATCGATTTATACAATTATAATGTAAAATAAAAAGCGGGCGGGGGCTTTTTCTTAGACTATTCAGGAGGTCTAAGTTCTGAGGTCTAACACAAAGAACAATTCAGATTATTTTTTAATAGACTTTCCGGTTAGAGATGGAAAATAATGAAATAAGTAAATCTGTAGATAAACAATTATTTTTCTTCTATTTGGTTACAAGAGAGTGTTAAATCCAGCAACCATTATATAAAATATTAAGTAATAAATCATAAAATATTTTCTCATACAAGACTATACGAGAAACTATACGAGATAACCACTATCCTCTCCAATTCGTTAAAATTACCTTGAAGAGGTTTGATTTGTAGGTATAGCAAAAAATGTATTGAAAAATAAATTAATTCGCTGAAATTATTCCAAAAACTGAAAGTACGTACCTATGCCGTTTACTCTATCCTTCAACTAACACGTAAAGTTTGTTATCCTTTGTTTTCAAACGGAATAAAAGCATAAAGCTTATCCTGGATTTTTTTTTTTTTTAAACGTAGAAAGAAAAGCAAGAAAATACTTTTAGCTAATGAATTTAAAACAGACTTTCGGTGGCCTAATGGCAAAGTTCACTAGCAAGAACTCAATTCCAAAACAACTTTTAAAAAATTTCTCTTATTATGTGACATCTGAAGCTTATAATAAATTGATTGCTGCGTTTAACCTTTACACTTGCTACTGTATATCAAACAGTCGCGAGGCGGCTGGTTCTCGCTGATTTACGAATGAAATTATAGAGTTGTTATGGCCGGCCGAATATAAAAATTCCTTGTTATAAATTATGAAGTGATTTTCCCACTAGGGTGGTCATATAAATATTAAAGGGTTATATTACACGCGGATGTATAGGATTTTAAAAGGGTACGCTATTTGTCATGCCTTAACAAGAACATCAGTTTCTCCACGCAACGATGAACCTCCTATATATTTTTTGCACAAATAATTATATAAATATCATAGTATGTTATGTTGAAGAAAAAAAAATACACTTACACTAAAATTGTTGAACATCTTTTGAATTATCTCAATTAAAATATGCAGTTTCTAGGAACACAAAATTCAAATCGTGATAAGTTAAATTATACCATAAAACTTCTAACACTAATTTACAGGCGACAACCTTATCATATAAGAGTGACTTACAGGCATTTGAATATACATTTCACCACTTAAATAACTAACAAATTATTTTCTTAGATTTTCGACATTCCATACTGCTTATTACTATTTTGAGCAACACTGGAATCTTTTCTTGAAATGTTTATCCCACTCGGTAAAGGCGGAAGTTTTTCCTTCAATCAGAATTTGTTGGCATTTTGAACTCCATAGTCCATGTTTCACCTTCCCTCTCTAGATTGGCATCATAGCTGGCTTTATAATTCCTAATACTTTACCATGATATCCAAACCAAACGAAGATAATTTGTTTGCCACTTTGTTTCTGAATCCAGTACCAACAAATTCTTGATATTCACTGTTACTGAATATGTGTAGGTTCTTTCAGAAGCTGTCATAAAGATGGAAGCCGGATGTAAGTTATGAATGGATGATAACATTTACTCTTCAAGTGCATGTTGGAATGCAATACCTATGAGCTCGGAAAAAAAAATACCTGTCAAGCCCAATATATGAGTCACAGAAAAATAATTTTGATACCATCTAAATCTCAATGAAATTTGAATTAATATTTACACTTTCAATAGTTTTTATCACTAATGTAACTGGCGAAATTTTGAAATGTCTATTCCGGAAAGAAAAACTGACATTACTTCAACCTAATAAACTATCTAAATAAAAGATATTTTGTGTAAGGATGGGGAGGGTTGACATCTTATTTTGGGTTAAATACAAGAATTATTTTTATATTTTGATGCATCGCGAAATAAAATATCGATTTCCACCGATAATCGGTAGAAAAATATCGATATATCGAAATGAAATGGACGAAAAAGCAAAAAACTTTACATTAAATGAGTATAACGTTATGAAAATTATGAGAAGGTTTTGAAATAATATAATTATTATTTATAGAACTATAATTTTATCATCCATGAATCATTATAAAAAAAGATAGAAAAGAATAATACTTTAGTAAAAAAAATAAGTATTATAATAGATTTTTATTTTGAGAAATGTATGCTATTTTCGTATATTATATTTCGTATATTTCGTGTATTATATTATTCTACAAATCTTGTTCTATTTTTCTAAAAAAAATTGTATTTTTAAAAAATTGTATTTGTAAGTTTCCATGCCTACATTGAGCATTCTCAAAACATTTATCTAAAAACATGTAATTCATATATGCAAAAATTTATTTACATTTATAGTATTGTCTATTTTATTTCAATTTGGTGAATGATTGAACCATATTGTTTTTTGTTTTTTTTTGGTAATCTTAAAATCTTAAATTTATTTGAAGGGTAAGGAGAAAAAACCCGGACCCTATTTCAAAATAAAGTACGAAAGTACAATTACGAGTAGACCTGTAATATACTATGACACACTGTGAAACACAATAAAATTTAAAACTAGTTGTTAGTATCTTCCTAATGTGCCTAAATTCCTATTCTTGAATATTCTGACCCGTGTCTTCACTATCTAGCAATACTTATGGTAGTGTTCTCTTTTCTTTTTGAAATTCTTCCAGATCTTATTTTTATTTTAAATTTACTATTTTCGTTACAATTATTAGTTCTTTCATTACATATCTATTTTATTTATTATGTCTATGTAATGATTTTCAATTTCATATCGATTTTGAAATTGAGCATTTCTTTTATAATTCTTTATTACTATTAGGATTTTTGAAATTTCTCTTATTCTGCTTTAATGTTGTTATCAAATTTAGAGACATTTCTTACAATAACTTTCATTGTATTCTTTCCAGTGTAGAAAGGTAGAGTATCCTTACAGATAAAATGTAAAATAGCATCATTAATTTTTCTTCGTCGTTCGCCTCCATTTTCAAATGATGCGATATTTTGGAAACTACTTCTTATGTCAGAATCTCTTAACGGAGTAACTGTTTCATTTGCTTCTTAATCAGAAGTAGATGGTGTTGCAGAAACACCTGACCCTGATGGAGACGAAAAAACGTGTGAATGGAAAGCTTTGAGGTGTGACCGTAGGTTTGTTGTGTTTTCCGATGTCCGAAATATTTTGTGACAATATTTGCACTCCGCACTTTTACTGTCTCTCGATTAAAAAGATTTCCATATTTCACTTTTTGGCATTGACATTTTAGTTTCTATTTTCACTTTAATCACCACACTAACAACAACAACAATGAACAACAGGTAACTGACTGTTAGTGAGTGACGCCAATGAGTTGTAACTAAAGACTGGATTCCCGTGCAATTGCAACTTTTTATTGCTTTCACAGATTTCAATGAAAATTCGATTCTTATCCAAATCAAGGAAAGAAGATTAAAATTATATCAATTTTATATTGCACGAAATTGCACATTTTGGGGGTTACTGCACAAATTTGCACATTTTAGGTTTTCAGTGCAAGAAAGCGCACTTTTTGATATGTTATTAAAAATATTGAATTTTTTTTTTTAATTTTTAGTATAGAGAATAGTTGTGATTTATTTTGAAACCATCAACAATAATATTTAACTACTTAATTTTCCAAGAAAGAAAAAAATGATTCATGATTTCCAAATATTTCTTCGAACTCGTTAAGGAAATGGTATAATGGAACAACTTTTCCTTTGTATTAACTTTCTTAGAAGTTCTAATTTGATTTGACTTAACCTTCCAACCTACTATTTTAATTTCATTCTAAAGTTGAGTTTAGTTCGGTAAACAAGTACAACAGTGAAAATGCCTAAAGTGACAGCCAGCCAATCTTCAAAAATCAAAATTTGGATAAAACCATACCCAGAATTGAAATCAAACGGGAAAACAATTTTTTGTTCTTCTTGCAATAAATTAATTGGTTCCGATCGAAAATCTCAAGTGGATGCTCATTGCAACTCAAGTAAGTACATTCCATCTTTTCATAAGTAGCACGCGATAGCATTTGAATATTCCCAATATCTTTTTATTTTTATAGGTGGACACACACTGTTAACTGGAGCACAAAAATCCAAGCGAGCTCCAATTGAACAGTTACTCAAACAAAGCTGCTCGTCATTAAACAACAAACAAACATTTTTTACCGATTTATGTTACGACCATGGTCGTAACATAAATCGGTAATATTTCATTACAATATTTCATTTTCTTCCAATATTCCATTCAATAAACTGCAGTCCAAGCCCTTTAAGTATTTTTTCCAAAAATACACAAAACAAAACATTTCTGACGAGAGCATCCTAAGAAAAAATTATCTCAAAAACTGTTGTGAAGAACATTCTCTTGAAGAAATACGAAAACTAATTGAAAACAATTATATTTGCATCATGGTAGAACAAAACAGAAACACGGGGACTTTACATTTGCAGTTTAATTGTTGGAATCCTAAACCCGGAGATTGAAGCCATACCTCATTAGAGGTAGGTATTTTATGCAAGCAGGTTCCAAAAACGAACTACGAGACTGTCTCTCGATTTGTGAACGACAGTTTAGCAAATTTTTTCTGTCAAACATCCTACCAAGATAAAATTCTTTTATTTGTTAGCGATGCCGCTCCGTATATGGTAAAAGCTGGAGAAGCATTAAACGTTTTCTATTTAAATATGGTGCATGTAACTTGTGTAACGCATGGTTTAAACCGCGTAGACTGAAAAAGTGAGGAAATTTTCCCAAATGTCAAAAAACTTTTTAATAATGGGAAAAAAATATTTTTAAAAGCTCCTCACCGCGTGACAGCTTATAGAAATGGGCTGCTCCCTTCCCCCAGAACCTGTGATAACTAGATGGGGAACATGGATTGAAGCAGCCCTATTTTATTCAGATCATTTTAATAATTTTCAAAGAGTTTGTTTCTACTCTTGAAGATGACCCAGTATCTGTAAAAAAATGTTAAAACATCTGTTGCATCAGATCTAGCATTTATAAGATCCCATTTATCGGTTCTACCTTCGCAAATAAAAAAGCTTGAGGAGCAAAAGTTAACGTTGACATCACAGATTAATATTATAGAGAAAGTTGGAGATGAATTAGAAAACATCGAAAACGAAAAGGGAAAAACAATTTTTGATAAATTTAAATTAGCCATAGAAAAAAGTACGGGTTACAAAATTTTACAAATTTACAGCAATGCTCTCAACGGAGAAGACAAAGGTGTGGAGCTGGATCCAGTAATATTGAGTAACTACAAAAGATGTCCCATCACAACTGTTAATGTGGAGCGCATGTTTTCACAGTTGAAACACATATTAGATGACCGACGATATAACTTTATGGAACATAATCTGGAAATGTGCATGATTGTAAATTTTCATAAAATTTTAGAATTTTTATTTGATGAATTAATATAGTTTGTAGAAAATTACGAAAATTTATGTTTTACTATATCTATATTTTATTAATTTTGTTTAATTATCATACCTAGCAAACAATTTTTTTGTAGTTTTTGTAAGCACGTATGTATATTATAATAATTATATAAATATGTTAACTTAATATTTGATTTCTTTACTTGCACGTCACCTCTTCACACAGTAAAAGGTTGAATTGCACGTTTGTCAGTGTATTTTATTTTTATTGCACGTTTTTGCACTTTTGGCTAATTTTTATTGCACGTTTTTAAAATTTGTACAGCACGAAATCCGGCCTTTAGTTATAACAGTAAGGAAGTTACAACAGCTCAAAGATAGCGTCCTAGATTGATTAGATAATTAAGCTATAATGTAAAGTACAGCTCACGGAAAAAATTAAAAATATGATAAAGAATAAAGGAAATTTATAATTAAAACAAAATGATAAAGTTTAAAATATCAATATCACCGATATACCGGTGTAAAATATCGATATTTCGGATGTTAGGATATATCGATATAATATATCGGTTTTTCAAATCGTTAGCGTTTCGATATTCCAACCCTATTCTGAATACGATGACATTCCGAGTTTTTAGCTCAAAATAAATAAAAGCTGAACAAGTTTTTTTTTTCCACAGGTAATTATTTCTTAAGACCAAAGTGATTGTAGAGGTTGCCGACAAAAAAATAACAGACAATAAGTTTAATACAACTTTAATGTGTGACGACGTTTCGGCCTAGATTGTAGGCCTTCATCAGGATGACTAATCCTTGGTTCGGAAATGAGTGCACTAGTCTCGCTGATAAAGGCCCCCAATCATTTTCTGGTTTACATCTACGGTCAACGTTATCTCCACTCTTACCAACTTTTTCATTAACTAGCGAAACTATTCATTTTGCTCTATGACTCTACTTAGACATGCGGAACAGATCTTTGGAGTTCAGAAAATAAAATAGAGAAAATCCAAAATTCTTGAGCGAACTGTTAACGTACGAAGTTAACAGGATCCAACAACTTTACTTGAAATAAATTCAATTGTTAGTTAATAAAATAAATTATAAAGTAGAGATTCGGGCCCACAGAAAAACATGCCTTTCAATTTCAATAAATCATATTTTGAGTTAATGTTTGAAGGAGAGCCTTAACTGAATTAAATTCGTGTCCTCCTGCCATCAAAAGTTAAAAGCACTCTATACCTAGGCTAGTCCTTTTTACTTTTCTGAACCCTCGATTTGAACTTATAAGATTATTTTTTTGCAAATTTTCTTCTGATAAAATAATAAATAAAACTAAGGTATTCGAATAAATGGTAGTAGTGACGACATACTCGTATCATTACCAATTTATTTATTTTTTCAGTTATTACCTACATGGCTGGTTTGTAAAATGATTAGCAACTAGTCTCATTTGAAATAATGATTGAAATGAAAAGTGGTTGAGAAGTATTGTTGATTGATTTCAGTCGTAAAATGTTCCTGGATTCCAGTGCGCACCTAATTGGAAAATTATGTATTAGTTTCCCGACTTTATGTTAGTTCTTATCTTGACCAGATCTTTTCGATAATCAGCGATCCTTCGGTCATTTTATAGCTTAAGCGACTTTGTAACATATCTGATTAACAAGATATTAACATCTTTGGTATTTTAATCGAGGTTGCTATAAGAAGCATACATAGGTTAATAAATCAAATAAGCCGTGTCTACTCCACAGTCGCTGATTTATGAAGCTATTATGTTGACATCGTCACTTTACTAATTACAGGCTTAAGATGAAACTTTGTGATTTACAATTTCCTCATAAAGTATTTCCTTAATACATATTGGACTGAACGGGAGTGTATGGTTAGTTTGCAGAGTTTACTACCCATTGTTTCCCTCGAAACTAAGTATTTTTTAATGCTCACCTGGGCTAAATTGAGTGGATAATTGTTTATTAAATGTCTACTCGAATTTTCAACAGCAATCGTTGCCTACATACCTTCTTCCACCTTAGTCTTTCAAAACCCAATTTACGCAATATTCAAATATACGCCACCAGATTCAAGTGTACGTTCTTTATCCAGCCTCACAACATTACGCATCAATTTTAATCGTAGCGATGAGTTACTTCTTTATGCAGGGTGTCCTCAACTTAATAAATATAAACTTAACTAAGCAATATAGTTTTTATAAAAGACGAGAATCTGTAAATTACCTAACTTGAAAAGGTTTTTAGTTATCGCTTCCTACTCAACCAAAAACGTGACAGTTAAAAAACATAAAACTTAAATTTCCTGTTTTTGTGGAATCAGATCATGATCGATCCATAAAAAGTTTTTTGTTGCTCTTGAGGTCTACTATCGCCTTTTAATATGGTTGGCCACTTAAGTGGCACCCTTTAGATACAATAATAATAAATATTAATATAGTATATCCATACGGTTCATCAAAGCTGTGACAATGAGCAGAAGAGGTCTTGATATGGTAATAATTCCTTGGAGCTTGTCGTAACATTTTTTGTAGAAAGCCTGTATGTGTTTTTGCACGGAAGGTATGAAGTGTGTTAAAAAATAAAATGGAATATTCATTTTTTTGGAAAGAATTTTTTTTATTCGCCTTCCTCAATAATATAATAATATTTACCTTAAATAATACAAAATAGCACTCATTGAGTATTATGATAACTTATGCTTCTATTATTATAGCGCTTCCATCAATCCTCGAAACACTTTTGGAACTGCATATTTGGGAAAGCGTTTAGCTCTTTAGCACTCCCAGTGATGCTCTTTAAACTTCATTTTGTACATCTTCTGTCTCAAGTCCGATTTTGTTGATTTTGATTTTGTTATTCTATTTGACACTATTACCATTGTCCTTTAATGAGACAGAATGTGATATTACTCAATAAAAAAATAAAAGTTATAAATTAAAATATTATCGTATTTTCATTGTTCAGGCCATACTTTCCAAGTATAGGTATCGTAAATACGTTAATGAAATAAACTAATAACAATGAAATAATGAAATATGCACTTGAAATGTAAAGATTGGCCATTATTCACAAGAAGCTATACCAGTCTTCAACATCTTCACGTTGTTCTTCCACTCGCAAACCCATGCTGACTCACCAAAAGCAATATTTAATATTTCTAAAACCTTACTCAAACCTTATTCAATTCTTATAGCAAAATTTAAGGTAAATTTTCTGATCCATTTTTTAAATAAATAAAAAATCGCCGACCAAAAATCCGATCCCACCAAATCAAATCTGGCCTCATTGACTATATTATTGGCTAAAAATCCGATATGGCTAACAATTTACAGATATGTATAATATGTATATGCGAATCGGAAAAATACTCGCGAATTTACAAAATTCCCGTTACTTTTTTTATCACACCTCGGCTCTATGTTAAGTGAGACTTAATAATTTTATTACTAACGGAAAAGGAAGAACGTGTTACTAGTTAATATTTTTGGTATAAAGTTTAAATGTTCTATGTATTCGTCATTTTAAACATCCCAGCTAATTATGTAAGCAAATGATGTGTGTAATCAATGAATTGCACACATGTCATTTCACTTGGAATGCATTATTTAAATATGTTTTCACTCATTCAATCGCCATCAATATTTTATATAAATGCAAAGAAACTTCCTTGAATTCTAGGATGATTCGATTATTTTAATTTTATTTTATTTCAATTAATATCGGCAAATACCATCAGCGTTACTTGTTACTCAAAGACAACACTTTTATACTGCAAAATATTTTTGGACGAAATGAGTGTGAAATTGTGTAAGAAAAAACATTATAAAAATAGTTTAAAGTACCAAAAACTCATTTAGATATTTTCTGGATATATTTTATGCAATAAAATTAAAATGGCGCTATAAGATTGATTTCCTAGTCGTTGCTTTTACGGAAACGTCACTTTAAAAACATCCTTTCTGTGCTATACTTTTTATACTGGGGAATTCGATCCCGTTGTCTATAAAGCAGAGTTAGCCCACGTTTGAGCTAGCACCTGCATCAGGAAGGTAGTCTTGTAATTATTTCATCTTGAATTATTCAACAATTACTGAAAATAGATAAGCGTAAAGTTGCCGTTCGTTTATGTAACGTTTTTCAATCTAGATAAAATGAGTACTACTTTTTCTCACTTTTTTTTTTTTCAAATAGCTCCAAAGGCAATCCTACACCATTTGTTAAAAGCTTATGAAACAGAGGATAATTATTCAATACAAATTCCTTTTTAAATTATTCACCTGATTAGAATATTGTAATGACTTACAACTTCCAAAATATAATTATTCAAATGAATATATATATATATATAAGCGAGTCTTACATTTAATCGCCCACACGAAGGTGGTAGCTATTACATATGATTTATAACTTTTCAGACCTCATTATGTACTCTGAGGTTTGTTCTTTCGAATATTTTTTGCCGACATAGAACGCGATTTCACCAGCATCAATCACAATACAACAGTGAATTATTGGTTTTGTCAAGTAGCCGACACTTTTATTTGTACAGTGAAATCAATTGAAGTTTCGTGATAGAAAATGAAATAGGCATGATTTATTGGAATTCATGTCCTTGTTTCCAAAGAGACTATTTTTTTGTCCTGAATAAATTTCACTCCAGAATATTCTTTTCAGCAATAGAAAAATATATGATAATATATGAAACCTTGGATTCATAGGAGGGTTGTTGAACTATTTATTATTTTTATTTTTCAGTTATATATTTTCATGTTGTTAGTCTGTGGGTCATTTAATAAATTTTACTATAACGCTGAAAATTGTTCAAGAATGGGATAAAATGTCCATAAATTGGAAAAATCGAGTAGCAATTTTTATCTGAAATTTATATGCTTTTTCTATAAGAGTATGAAAAAAAAACATTAATCTCATGGTGTTTTGAGCTATCAGGCAGAATTAATCTTAGTTACACGCTATCTACCAAAATGACCCACGGTGTAGTATTTTAGTACAGTTATTTTTATATTTGTTAAAATAAATTTCAATTCATAAATGAATTCATGGAAGAGAAAAAAATAACTTTTAAAACAGAAAATTTAAGAATATCCTACTCAAAGGTAATAGACTTGTCTGTGGACAGAGGAGTGTCGGGTGTAATTACAAAAGGACTGCCTGGTGGACAGAGGATGTACAGAAAACAATGTAAGAAAATAAAGAAACATGGACTTGAGTCAGAAAATACCAATAGCCTTTCAAAAATACAAAGATAAGAATGAGGAGGCCAAACAAAAAGTTCTATTGGCACAATGGAAATCTTGGGAGGACTTCGGCAACAGACTCGAAGAAAATTCAATGGAGATACCGAAATTTTCTACAATATTCTCAAAAACATGCGGAAAGAGAGGCCATCAACGATGAAAAGAATCAGGGCCAGAAATAGAAATATCATATAAATGAGTAGCAAAGGAGAAAAGAATTTTCTTCATCTTCTAAACTTTGTTTAAAACAACACAGGATTCCGAAGTCGCAACTATTGTACCGTTCCATAAGAAGGGTTGCAATTATCACCGATAATCATCACTCTTTAGTGTGCCCAGCAATATATACTCGAAAATCTTAGAGGCAAGAATCAGGAGAGTCGCCGACTGTCAGATTGGAGATTGGACTTTATCAATCTTTGCAAGGCCTTTGACAGAGTAAGGAAGGAGGATATAGTTAGGTCTTATTCCAGCGGTGAGCAGTATCTACCACAAAACGAGGAATGTAATAAGAACAAACAACAATATCTCCCGAGAATTTGAGACCAACATGGCGAGGCAAGGATGGAGCCTTAGCCCCCTATTGTTCATATTAGTCCTGGATGTAGCACTGAAGAGAGCCAAGGAGAGAATGCTGAATCATTAACTAGGACACTGGAATATAGAGGCCACTCTGTATTCCGTATTGGCATTTGCAGATGACCTCGTTCTGTTGGCTCCAATGACCAAGACCTACAGAAAACAGAAATATCCTCAAAGAGGAACTAAGCATTCTCAACATGGTAATTTGAGATCAACGTATGCGTGTTGGAAGAAAGCCAAACAGGGTCATGAGGGTATTAAGAGTAGATAATGAGAGATTGAAGCAGGTAACAAATTTCAAATATTTGGGTGCTCATCTCAATGAG
This sequence comes from Rhaphigaster nebulosa, assembly GCA_948150685.1. Taxonomy (NCBI): domain Eukaryota; kingdom Metazoa; phylum Arthropoda; class Insecta; order Hemiptera; family Pentatomidae; genus Rhaphigaster; species Rhaphigaster nebulosa. The sequence goes on from OX411306.1 coordinate 176,734,216, forward strand.
TCTGGATAAATAGGAGATAAATACAAACAATGAAAATGCGCTAAGTCGAATAAGACTGCGTTAAGTCGAAGGAAAAACTAGGCGAGACAGGATTCGGAACACTATCATCCGAGCGAGTCTCAAAATAAAACTCGTGAAAAATATTTTGGAAGTTAAGATTGTTCCTTATCAGGATAAGATGGTTCCTTACCTTATCAGGATAAGCCAAGATAAAGTTGCCAGGAAGACTTACGAGACTCAAGTGGAAGGCAGGAGACCTAAGGGGGAGACCCCGAATATTCTGGGAGGAAGGAGTGCGGGATGCGTGCCAGAGAGGGGAATTGGACTGGAGCAAGAGGAGGCGACTGGTAGAGGAGAGGACAACCTGGTCCAGAAATAAATGATTAAAAATCCACTGGCTATATATCCAATTTTATTTTAATTTTGTAGAAGATTTTTAATCAATAACAGAGTAAACGATAAATATCTTACAGAGTATTTAAATGACAAATCTTGATTATTGTCAAATAATTTTAATAAACCATTGGATAAGGATTTGGGCTGCTAATAACGATGTAATTCTGGTAGACAGACAATAGATATAGAACTGATAGACATATTTTTATTGAATTAAAATATCCGAAAGACAATAAAATATGGGTATCTTTAAGTTTAAATAGTTTTTTTTTTTTTAAGAAAATGTATGATTATTATTTTTTGTTACTGAATAAAATAAATGTTTTGTTCTTTTTGTATTCGAAATTCAGGTAATGTCCACGATAATGGACCCTAGTGTTCTTTTATTACTACTTGATGTGATCAGTGGCAAAAGATTGTAATATTATTATTGTAATAAATTTTTTTTATAACAACAATAATACCAGATGATAATATTTAAGATTATCTTTTTAATAAAAGCATTTGTTCTAGTCTACTTTCTTCATTTCAGTCCATTTGGCTATGTACCTAAGGAAGTTTTTTTAAAAATCATTAACCTTGATTTTTTTTTCGATCTTTTGTTTTCTTATTCCGGCTGTACTTCAAAGGATGTTGGCATCCTAGGATTAATTTTATCATTTTATAATAAAATGCTATTGTATAAATATACATACGGACTTACAATTCGTTGCTGAATTAGAGCCGTCCAGTCCAGTATTACAAGAATATTTCTGGCATATGCATGGACGCTATCCAGCCATCTCGTTGTTTGGTCATCCCATTCTGCGAACTTGATAGAGGATTTCCATGTCTAATTTTTTTGGGATTTCATTCTCAGCCATCCTGGCGAGGAGACCCGTCCATCTGAGCCTCCTCACAGTGACCCATTCAACAACGTCTGCGTTCTTGAAAAGTGCGTAGATCTCCCGATTTTTTCTTCTTCTCCAGGCATTAGCTTCCCGTATCGGATCAAAAATTCTTCTCAGTATCATCCTTTCATAATTCAGTAACATATTCTCATCAGCCTTATTCCACGCCCAGGCTTCAGATCCATATGCGAGGACAGGGCGAACAAGGACTTTGTAAAGCCTCAATTTGGTTTCTTTAGTAGTAAACCTTGTGGATGGGGAATGTCACTCCTCGTATCCATGCTTCTGGTAGATCTTCTTCCTTCCATATCGGTACTATTATTTCAAAGAGGACTTTTCTTAGATCTTCATCTCTGTGCTTTAGGAGTTCTGCTTGTATTCGGTCATACGCCGGGGCTTTGTGTTATTTTATTAATTTATTTATTTCCTCATCTACCTCTTCATCATAAGGTGGCTCTGCATCCACTTCATCATTCATTCCACAATCATTCTCTTCTTCCACATTCCGTCTATTACTATTTTTTTTGTTAAGGAGTTTCCAGATAAGGAGTGTCGTTTCCATCGATGTAGAATTGCATTCTTTTCAGTTAAGAGCGTACATCTTCTCCTTTATACGATTTTATTCTCGGTTTAAAGGTTTCTCTTCCTTCATTCACTCCCTGAAAGAACAAGTCTGTATCACTAGATGCTCGAAGATGATGTACATCTTTCAGCAACTTTCTATCCCAGGCTCTCATATTTTTTGATGGACCCTTTTCTCAATTCTTCTGCAGTCCCTGTTTGATTCACAGAATTGTCTGGTGCGTTACTGGGTCATCTTTCCAAAGGCTTTATTTTTCTTAGATGTTGCTTCGTGGCACTCTTCATCAAACCAGCCTTTAAAGGGTTCTCTTTGTATGAGGCCCAGTATATCTTGTACAGTAATGTTTATGGCATTCTGTATAATGTTGAATAATATGGCATTCTAGGATTAATTTTATCTTCTAATTTTAATTTTTCAAGGAGATTAATGGCGTGGAATATGCCTTCCCAAAATAGGCATATTTTCTACAGTACTGTTTATCTTTACGTGTTTTTTTTTTTGTTTGTTTTTTGAGCTAATGGTATCATTAAATTATTAACACACAGATTAATATAGTATAGAGCAATTTGTTGTGACATGATACACCACCGTGTTGCATACTGGATAGGTGTGGGTATCGAGACAGTATGGGACTGGTGTCTCACGACTATGTCCCATACATTGTCAGGTGTGTACTAGGCTTTAGTTGTTGATGGCAATAAGTTTATCACATTTAAAAAATATCTGATGTGGACAACACATGACTTACTTGTACGCCTATTAAATTATAAATCCTTGGCTCAAAAAGTGATACTGAATTTGGTTATTAGTTTCCGAAGATTGCAGTAAAAACGGCACTCGGCGTCCCGACATCCATCTATTGACACACCAACACAAAAACACACACTCTTGTTACTGGAGGTCTCATTCCGTTATTATATGTCGTTTTCCTTCAGTAGGTAACTAGTTTCCAAGATACTTCTTCATGTTCTGTGACAACAATAAAACTGTCAATACCACTGGATAAAGCATTAGAAATCGACAGTTTCGACATTTTAAGCGGAAAACCCCACATAACTAATATCTTATTCTCATGCTGCAGACTTGTTGATCTTACAGATGGGGAGGAAATTAGTATTTTACACTCAATTTTAAGACTTGAAACAAGTAATAAAAATGTTTAATTGTATTGGAAAACAAATTTGTAACCAATCAAAGTGTTTGTAACCTTTATTACCGAAACATATGATCTCTCTTTTAATTTAAATATAATTTTTGATGTAAGCTTATTATGAATTATTATTATATTATAAAGCTTATTATATTTCAAGTAAAGTACCCTTTTTGGCTCACGAATATTAACCAAAATCTAGTAAATACATTTATATCGATATAAAAGTCCTATTTACCTAATTTGAGATGTTTTACATTATATTTGAATATAATTTTTGATGAAAGTCTAATATGACCTTCAGGTAAAGTACCGCTTCCGGTGATTAAGCAGTGACCAAAAAGGGAGGTTCACAACTAGATTTTACAACAATTTTAAGTACAAAATTTCAACTTTCTACGGCTAACCGTTTTTGAGTTATGCGAAATACGAACGTACGTACGTAAAATGGATTCAGGGATGGTCAAAATGGATATTTCCGTCGAAATCGGAAAACCGAAAATTTTCGCGATTACAATACTTCCTTTACTTCGTTCAAGGAAGTAAAAAGGATATTAGGTTACTGATAAATATTATTATCTCGAATTTTGAGAAATTGCATGTTTTAATTTGGTGACAGAAATTCCAAATGAACTGACTTACATGAAATTCACTGTTCTTGGAGGTCGTCACTTATAATCAGATTAAACGGAAGGTCTAACCAATTAAATCCGCATTTCTATTTTTTTTTTTTTTGTAAACTGTCTTCAGATTCGGACTTCGCGGTCGGAAATCCCAAAATCTTGAAGTAGTTAGTTCTAAGCGAGTGTGATCTAGAAAATGCAGGTACTATTAATGATCCATCATTTTGAATTTTTATAACTTCAAATTCTTTATCAGCCATAAAAAAAAAATTTTCGACCGACTTATTTACTAGTTGCCTTTTCCTAGTTTGTTTTTTTATGACTTTTGTTTTATCCTAAGCCCGTATACTGAATTTTAGAAATTAAAAGATTGTTTTGAAAAATAGTTAACCTTAGCTTTTATTTTACTTCTGAATATTGTTTTATTTAATCTGCATTTAGATATTGGAACAATGGTGTTCACAGAATTTTTTTCGGAAAGATTTAATTTTTTTTTTTAATTTGGGGGGATTTAATAATAAGAAGGCAATTAAACACCGAAATATGGATAATCGCCAAATTGGAGTAAATTTCAACGATAATCATGAAAATTGAAACAAAAATTACTGTTAAAAATTTCCAATTACTGATAATTCGAACTTTTTTTTTCGTGCATTTCATGGGAGATATATTCCCCAATCACCCGCTGTATCCTTTGTACGCCACTATATGGGAATAACTGATATCACAAAGAATGCCCCATTTATTTTAATGTGAAGAGTGGCGAAAACATTTGAGGTCGCAGCCTCTAGCCCGTTCGATTATAAGCTGGATCAAATGAATTTAATCTTTAATTGCTTTACTTGTTGTGTGTGTAAGGCACGTCTTATTATAATTTATAAATAATGAAATATAAAAATAGTTGTTACAAATATATAATAGATATGACTTCAATATTATACATGTGTGCGATAATATTCTTGCGTTACTGTTTTCTACACTCAGCGATGTTCACTTTAGTCCACTTATATCAATATCTACTGCATAGAAGGGCGAGGGCAAACATATAGGGTGGGGAGAAAGTCATGTTTTTCGTTTACATCTCGAAGGCGGTTGGTCTAAACTTAAAACATGATAAGAAAAAAATTGAAGAGCATTAAATTTTCTACAAGAAATTTCCTATAAATATTTTTTTGTATCTGTTACAGTTTAAGAAATATGCGCTTTTTAAGCTAACAAATTTGAAAAAAAAATTATTGACTTCATAATATACTGGATTATACTTTTCCATTAATCGTCTTTACTGTTTATTACATCGAAAAGAGCATATTTCTACAACTATAATAGATACAAAAAAAAAAACAAATAATAATAGGAATATTCTTTTAGAAAATTTAATTATCTTCAATTTTTTTCACATCATATTTTATATATAAACCTGGTAGAGATATAAATCTAAAAACGTGACTTTACCCCTCTCTTCTTACACCCTCCCTCCCTCCATCATCTCTTTCCCTCTGTTCCTAGATATAGTCCCCGTTCATATTTTTACCTCTTAACCAGAACAAAGAAAGCGCTGAAATCAATTTAGGCCGTCTCATCGTTTCCGTTTACACCCCTCTTTTGAGCATTCATTGACTGGACAAATACGCCTTCTTAGAACTATGCAAAACTAAATTATAATAGCCTTTTAATTTAAAGATAACAAAAATTATTTTTAAAAAATTCAATTTTTAACACGTATTTTTTTATTTTGTAATGATCACCATATTATTTCCCAAAACGCATTAGTTAGCCATTGAAGGGTTTGCTGGAAAAAAGAAGAAAACTGTAAAAACATCTGTAGATTAAAATTTTTAATCTGCGTGTATAAATTATTTTTCATCGATTTCCTAAATTGTTCATACAGATTAGGACACTATTTTCCGTCATATATTTAACCTCCAGACGATGTAACACAAATTTGATTGTTCTATCTACTAGCCTTAGTTTTATTAGTTTACCAAGAGTATTTTTAACGTGAGAAATAATGATCGGAAAAACAAATTTCTGGTACAAAACGAAAGAATTATTTTTTTGCCACAAAACAGTCCACGTAGGTCCAAATTACTCTGGGACCTCCTTTATGTTGCAAGCCCTTCAATTATAGTTTACAAAAGTAATATTAATTGTATATAAACGTTCATTGGCTAGATAATTACTTATATTACCAGTCATAATTTATTCTGTATCATCCTCTCCGCAGTTCCTACATGCATAAATTGCAACAAGCAGATGCATGCTACTCACATTCGATGCATTAATCGAAATATATATATCGCAAGGGATAAGATAATTATGTCAACAGCGATGTTAGCTAGAGCAATAGTATAACTTAGCCATAATAGATAGCTCGGTACCCAGCTCGTACTCGCTCAGGTAAACTCGTACATTAAGTTTTACTCAACGTCCAATATCTGTCAGGGTGGGTCGATATGATCTCCTAAACGGTTCTATAACTAATTCCAACTACGTGGTTTCCTTTTGCTTACATTATTGCCGCCCGAATGCAAATTCTCTAAGGATAACACGGGTCATAAAAGAAATAGAAGTACCGGCAATCTATCATATTAGAAATTCTTGCTCCATAGCCGTTCATGCATATTCAATCCTCTTAGGATTGCATAAATACCGCCATGTTGTGCCCCTCGGCAATCACTAATTCGATGCTAGTTTTGTCTTCGAGTTGACTATTTAACCCCGGCTTAGTATATAATTACATAGTTCTCTTCTCATGTAGCGGTTTGTAAAAATTGCGTTATTGCCACATTCTTTTCCCATTGAATAAGCATAAGTATTCTGTTTGAGATAGGAATTTCGAAACGGGATGTAATCGAGATGTAAACAATTATTAAAATTAGTGGGCAGGTGTTTAACCAAGTGATAAACAAATTTGTACAGCACGGATTCATACCGACCTCGATTTCGGACCACCGGATTATCCTAACGCGTTATTATAGATTAAAGAAATAACAACTGTATTCCAATATATATTTTTAAAATTACAAACAAGGTAAGCGCGAGAATGTTTCAGCGCAACGTATCAACAACCAGTGGTGTGCCAAGGTCTTTTTGCGCCCGGGACATTCCACTTCCCTCACGCCCCTTTTCAGTTGATTTACGCCCCAACCCTAATAATAGAGGAGATATATGAAAACAAATAGGAGATAGGTAAAACTAATTTTCACAAAGTCTGGAATTGAATATTTCAGTTCGTCGTTGGGTTTTTCCATGGTGCTCAGGGCGGACCACTCCCCCTCCCTCCCGCCGTAACATACCACTACTGAGAACTAAACGAACTGGCAGTCGAGAAATAACAAATGCGTTCGTTATTTAAACAGAACTTGTTTTTCAAATTTGGAACTATGGTCCATACAGTCTGGATTAAAATTTTCTATAGAACAAACAAAATGCGTTTTTATTACTTTTCTCTAGAACTCAGAACACGGATCTCTCCTCCAGAGTTAACCTACCGAGGCACAATTCTGAATTTCGAACCAAAAGTTAATTTTTTGGGATTAATATTAAATTGTAAACTAGTTTGGAAAGATCATATCAGATGGTTAAAGAAATAATCTCTAAAACGCTAAATATACTTGAGGTTCTTGTCGGATGCACGTGGAGATCCGATTCATCAAGCATGCTAAAAGTGTACACTAGCTTGCTAAGATCCAAATTAGATTATGGCAGCATTGTCTTTTCATCAGCTAGTGGCTTATTCAACAATGATAACTAACAATTGTTAGTACAATGCGAGAAGGAACCAGTACAAACTTTTCTGTTTGATATAATCCATTTGAACCTTGAAGTGAGGATGAATTTATAACATTCGAAACTAGTTTTCAATAAAACAAATTTATAGAAGTGGTAACTTGTAATGGCATAGTCATAGGGACGGTTCGGGAATTTCGGACCTCCCCGTTGCCCTCCCCCCCAAATACAAAATACTTCAACTTATTCTTATCTATAAGCAAAAATTATATAAAACTATTTGAATGTTCTTTCATAAGTAATATATCTAGCCATTGAAAATATTATATATAGAGAGGGCCATCTTACATACCCGGCAGACTTGATTTCTTTGGCTGGGCCTTCCGCTTCTCCCCCCAGATGAAGTCCTGACTACGCTGCTGGTCACTCGCGTAATGTTACTGCTGTGTTCAGATTGTCTTAAAAATACTCTGGTATCTACTTTTAGGTGGTTGGAAGACGATATACACAGCGGCCTTGGTGGTGGTTTTTCTGACTCTGACTGGTATTCTGGTGCTGACAAGTCCTGTATCGAATTAGTAAGTTCTACTGCTGACTCTGGCGAGAGATGGCTACAGCCTTATTTGCATTTCAGTCATCTCCTCCAGAAATTTCCCTCTCATTGATCTCGAGGAGTTCATTGCAGTAGTTTCCTCCAGCATAGGAAGACTATGAACCGCGTTTCACCTCAAGGGTCCAAAACTGAGACATTAAGAACACCACCTGACAGTAGCATAGCCATAATTTCGTTTCGGGGGAAGGGGAGGTGGAGGGAGGAGGTAGTGTCAATCCAAGGATCTACTTAAGAAAACTCATCCCAACCGAGTAGGTAAGTAGTATTTAAGAATGTAAGTCTATATATAATATTTTCTATGCCTAGGTATATGTTTTATAACATAACATTCAAATACGTTTTTACAATTTCTCTTTACAGATAAGAATAAGTAAAATTATTTTGTTATTTCGGGGAGAGAGGGGAAGAGAGGTCCGAAACCCTTGGGCTTCCTCTCTGACCACGCCACTGCCAACTGAGTTATTCCATGTCTATAGCATTATCATTTAATGTAGGTGAAATGTAACTATTTAATATCTTAGAGTATTATCTATTCCTCATTTACGTTGATTGAGAGAAACTAGAATATTTAAAAAGCTCGCTATTTATTAGATAAATTTTATTTTTCAGAAATACCATTAACAGTTAATTACTATCTCGCCTTTCAATTTTCGAACCAGTTAACGATCTTTAATAGTATGAAGAAAATACTGACGGCCAAGTATTTGTTAAAGCTAACAACTGAGTATGTTAAAATTCCTGAATTCCTCAAAAATAACAGTTTATGGCTAAGTGGTAGCTGGTGAGTGCAGGGGTAGCGTAGCAGGTTCTCGGAACACTTTCCGCCCGGGCATACCTTCCAGGCCGGTGACATGTGAGAATACAATCTCGTTACGGTAATAAGCTACATTTTTTTGCCGGAACTGTGTGTCATTACTTGTAAAATGTTTCTTATAAACATTTGTAACCGAAAAAAAATACAACAAAAATAACAAAGCCATGTCCAATACCATTATGAGTAGTAAAACCACCTAAGTCACTATGTAAATGTAAAACGAACAATAAATGATTACAAATATCCGAGTTTTTAAAATAATTTGTATTTATAATTACTATATGAGAATGCGGCAAGTTGTATAAATATTTCATCGAATGAAAAACATAGGCGAAATCGGAAATAACCGTTTTATAGATATCTTTAATTTTATTTCATTGCCTAACTTACAAGTTGTTTTTAATATTCTAAATAAATCTCCAATGTAACACATATACCAATACAACACGAATTAGTAGTGCAAAGTAATAAGCATGGACTATAAATTATGTAAGTAAAATTTATGGTCAGCACTTAATTTCTATAAAAATGGTTTTTCAATCTGTATAAATATGAGGAAACCGATACAATATCTAATTTAACGAAAATATAAAATGTTTATTTAGCTACACTTGTTGACTAATCGATAATTTGACATGTGCTGGAATGGAAAAACCAGAATAATAATTATACGGAACATTTCTTTGTTTATCCACCACACATTATTTTCTTATATCAAAACGAAAAAAAAAAAAAAAAAAAAAAAAAAAAAAATTGCTTGTGAGACATCTGCAATTAGATATTTCCTATTAAAACTTTGTTTTTAACCACACTTCAATGAAAAATGTTCATAGAGATTTGGTTGAAAAAATTTTTTTATTGCTTTGTTCAGCAGATACATTGAAATCACCTCATTTATTGGCACTGTTTATGCTGCAAGAGCTGCAAGATAAATCAAAGCCTTTATAGAACAAAAAATAGCAATTACTTTTATCTTTTGTGCCAGGGAATTATTTACTATATTTGTTAAACTCGTATTAGGTAAAATCGTAAGTGGTCTTTCACATTGCCTTATAACAATTTTTAAGAAGTTGATCTCTAAATAATAAATGCAAGGGATAATCTAACCAAGGGATATCTACCGATCGATCTTGTTAGCTGCCAGTCTGAATTCGTAGAGGTAACTACTAACTGGTTCACGTCCTGTCAGTGTATGTGTTACTGCTATTAGTGCATGTCCTATCAGTGTATATGCTACTTGTACAATGGGGAATTGCTTCGTTCATTCACCAATCTTCATTGTGGATTCGAACATGCGTTGTCCGCAGTTCCGGATTATTCACATACGCAATGTAGACCTATGGAACCCGCGACTCTCAGCGGTCCGTTAAAAAAAAAATATTTTAAATTTGCTTTACATAGTTTTTAGGAAATTTGCTTTTTTCATAGCATATTTTCTCTCGAAAACTGTCCTGACGCTACTGCTCTCAGGTTTAATCTAAAATACTCTACAATATAATTTCCCAACTTATAAACTCTACGCACTTTCATTATTTAGCCTGGAAGTTTTTTTCTGTTAGGTTCACGTTATGAATAATAATGTGGGATTCCCCTAATCGTTCGAAACGTTGAATTATAGACAATATACTTTTATTCCTGTATTTTTCATATTTTTAGTCATTTCAACCGTCAATTGTGTTTTTGTCATAAGACATTCAGATAAATAGATATCAATATAAAAGAGATATAAATAAAAGAGATATCTTGATTATAGGAAAGTTAATGTTTTTAAAGCATGATTTAATATTTGAATATTTTTAATGCGGTTTTCTGACCGACAGTTATGCTTTAAATTTAATTAATTAACAGCTAAGTTAATCAAGAAATAAATTATTTTTTATGGCCTTGGTTTATTTTCTTTATTTGCAAGTATCGAATTAATTGCATTACATTGCAACCATTAATATTATCTATGACTAGTTTTGTTTTAATAAGTGGCATCCATCAGTTCCGATATATTATAATTTATATATATGGTCGGTATAAAATTTGATTGCACGATACTTACTCACCAAATTTGATTTATTATAATAAAACCTGTCTTGAAATGAACAGGACCAGGGTTTTTTTACTCTCTCGAAAATTCATCGTGCTCCTTCCTGAAAATATAATGTCTCCTTACAAATGCAGTCAGACGCATTTTGGGATACAGTTCTTTATTTTATCTTTATTTATTTGTATATTTTTTTAAGGTTTTGATTATTATTTATTTGTCTTTATTGCATGGAACCGTTTCATTATATTCCTGATTACAAATTATAATGTATCGTTTATTTACTGGTTAGGTTTATGAAAATACTTTTTCTCTTTGTCTCTTTTAAACTCTGTAAGTATTTTTAATACTTTTATTTATTTACTCTAATTTTTTAACTTAGCCCCCAGAATATTTTTTTCCTCTTACTATTATTATATTATAATCATCGCTAAATATATATGGATTTGTAAATACAACTATTTTTAGTTTATGTAGTTATGTTCTCCTATAACCACGTCGGCAGAAGGTAATTGTGAGATCTGATTTCAAATTAATTCATTCATCGAACTGAAAGAGCGCAGTTCTATTATTCATTTATTTATTTCTATAGCTATCATATCCCTCACCTACATCTACAATTTCATCCTACGCTTGCCCCCTTTCCATATCCTATAGAAACGGCCCATCATTATTCTTTTCTTGAAAACAGGTAAACTTCCCACCAACACATGCTATAGGCAGATTAGCCTGGTTCCAATACTCACGAAAAATTGCAAAATACTTCTTCTGGCAAGATCGTCCCGTATGTTGAGTCACAAAATCTTCCTTAATGTTTTTATTCGATATAGTCCATAAGCATAAGCATTTTTTGTGACATAGCACAAGATTTTTATTGGGTACGCCACGCCAGTATTTACCTCATCCTAGTTCCTCTGTTTCGAATCTTTTTTTGGAATGCCTTCTGTTTCAAGGCATTCGAATTCTTCTTTATATTTAAATCGGTGTTTCTTAAGGCAGTCATGTTCTGTTCTGTAAACATTAGATGGCATCAATAGCTGCAAGAATTTTCCAATGATCCAGATGATAAAGATTGCATAGTTTTAAATAATAAAAATAAAATATATGTTTAAAATGTTTATTTTATTCTATTTCAAATTTATTTGTTTGCTATGATTTGCTTTACTTATATTGTCACTTAATATACCATGCATACATTTCTACATCTCCATTATATATTGTCCTTGTGATTGATTAATATTTGTCGATGAGAACAGTTGGCCAGTATAAAATCTTAAATTAACTTAATATTTTTATAACCGCTTTATCATACCTATTATTGTTAATTTCCATTGATGAACATACTCATTTGTGAGGTCCGTAAAACATGGATCAAGGACCAAATCCTAATTGTTTATTTCTTTATCTCTCGAACATAACCAGCGGAAGTCAACAGTTCTCATCTTCTTATAGGTATCAAAAATAATATAACAATTTACCAAAATGAAGCATTCTTTAAGCCGTTACGTCATAATTTAATACATAAGTGGATGAACGTATTTTGATATAATGTAACAATTTACGTCTCATATCATAAACAACCCAAGAGCCTTGATTAATCACTTGATTTTTCAGTGGATTGGATAGATCATATCATTTAAAAATCATATTAAAAAAAATTACTTGTAATTTTCTCAAAACATTAAATTTGTAACATAACAACTACATCTACAATCGTCTTCAATCGTTGTATGTTTTTATTATACTGCATCCATTTATTATTTTATTACCTTACACCCATTGTTCAACTATTAGCGTAGAGTACTTCAAAAGAGTCTTATAATCAAAAGATCACTTATTTTTTTATATAGTATTTCCACGTCAATTGTAACCTTTTCCAAATCGATTGACATCTTTTCCATTTCAATTGTAACTTTTTCCATTTCAATTGTAACTTTTTCCATTTCAATTGTAACTTTTTCCATTTCAATTGTAACTTTTTCCGTTTCAATTGTAACTTTTTCCATTTCAATTGTAACTTTTTCCATTTCAATTGTAACTTTTTCCATTTCAATTGTAACTTTTTCCGTTTCAATTGTAACTTTTTCCATTTCAATTGTAACTTTTTCCATTTCAATTGTAACTTTTTCCATTTCAATTGTAACTTTTTCCATTTCAATTGTAACTTTTTCCGTTTCAATTGTAACTTTTTCCATTTCAATTGTAACTTTTTCCATTTCAATTGTAACTTTTTCCATTTCAATTGTAACTTTTTCCATTTCAATTGTAACCGGGCATGAATTAAGTCTATTTTATTTATTTTATTATCGAAAAATGATTATTTTAATTACAATAATGGCTTTTGAAATAATTTCGGCATATTCTACCGACATTTTTTCGTTTATTAGATAATTGATATTAATTGATATTAAGTGCTAATTTCAAGTAGTTTAAATTTTGAAATAAAATTGTTGTAAATGTATTTTTAAATTATTATTATTTTTTATTTATTTGGAAGGAGAGGGGAGGGATTACATCGATTTGGTGATCCTTCATTAGGTTTTCGAAGTTTCTAATGTCAAATTTACTACCCAAATTTTGTTCAGCCACGAGCATTTCTACTTTATTATTAGTTTTCAAAATTATCGTAGATATCGTTCAGTAGGTTTTAAGGACGCTATTTTCGAATTTACCATCGGATTTCCAATATTTTGCATTTCCGTCACTGGTGGAGTTTTCTATGATATATGGATCGTTTCTTCGGTTTTCAAGGGTTCTGATTCTAATTCATAAAATGGATTTCTCTTTTCCGTTACTGTCGAAGTTTTCTATGCTATAGGGATCGTTTATTTGGTTTTCGAAGGTCCTGATTCCGTTTTTTGAATTGAATTATTTATTGAGCATTTCGATTTACTCTACTGTTGAAGTTTTTTTATAATACTAATGGTTAAATAGTTTTATAAAGAAATCTAATCGTGGGTTCTGTTAGAATTTTTCAAATTTTATTTCTTATTTTTTTTTTTTTTTTTTTTATCGAGCATTAGTTTCAATCACAATTTTTGAGTATATCGTCCTATAAATCCTAATAAACAATAACTTCACCGAAAAAAGTCAATTATAATGGTTATTTGAAACGAGCGTGTTCGATAAAAATTTCAATTCAAAAAACGGAATCAGAATAAAAATCTAAATAAACGATCCCTATATCATAGAAAACTTCAACAGTGACGGAAAAGCAAAATGCACATGCACAATCCAAAATCCAATTTAAAAAATGGATTCAGAACTCTGGAAGACCTAATAAACGATGCTTTTATCACAGGAAACTTCAATAGCAACGTAAAATCGAAATATGCATAGGCAATCGAAAATCCGATAGTGAATTCGAAAAATAGCGCTCTTGAAAATCTAGTAAACGATACATATACCGAACAATTTTGAAAACTAATAATTAAGTAGAAATACTCGTGGCCGAACATAATTTCGGTAGTAAATTAGACATTAACAATTTCGAAAACTTAATGGACGGATGAAATCCATCCTCCCCTCTTCCACCCACCAAATAAATAAAATAAAAAAAAAATAAACTAAAATTGTATTTAAAAAATTTGAACTACTTGAAATTAGCACTTAGTATCAATTATCTAATAAGCGAAAAAGATATTGGAAGACTATGTTATAAAAATAATCGTTTTACAATAATAAAATAAATAATATTGAATTAATTCATGTCCGGCTGGGTTGCCAGTGAATAGGAAAAAGTTACAATTGAAATGGAAAAGGTAACAATTGGCTCGGAAATGCTTTATGCTCATTATCATATTTTTTTAAATTCTGTTTATATGAATGTTTAGTTGATGTTACGAAAAATGTTTGCGTATTCATGGTAAATATCATTATAATTATATCTTAAGCATTCATTTAAAATCAATATCTTAAGATAACCATGAAACGGAGGAATGATAAAATAAATAAACAAAAAAGAAACATTTAATTTATATTGGTGTTTTTCCATCATAGTGATAAAGTTTAATAATTTATGTAGTGTTTGAACCATGTTTTCACACTGTATACTTCTTCGACACTATCTCTATAAACTGCTACAATGATTGTAAAAAATACAGTGTAAATAATAATGAATCCAGTGTTGAGGAAAACAATTCTTGTTTTTCGCCTTATCAAAATTATTTATTGCATGTCCAATATTAATTAATTATATATTCCAAACATTCATCAATCGCTTTTATTGATTTTGTTTTTTCATACTGCTGTCAGCATTATGAATACTAAGCAAGGACGTTATGAACAACGCCAATAAGGCTGGGACTTCATAAGCCGCTGTGTGATTTTAATTGGGATTCCGATAATAGCGGCGATAGCATCGGAACCCGGGTATCGCTGCAAAAGCCGTCGTCCTCGCGTACGGTTTTAAGGACGACCTGAAGCGGGTCTAATTGTTAGCGGCGAAGGATCGGGTGTGAATAGGCCGGTGATTAAAGCTAATTATATACCTTTCTTTTTCCTCCATTAGCCGGGAAGTGTCAGCCCGCGTCATGTTCCGGAAGGTCCGCTGACTTGCCTCTTCTGCGCTCACGGCAATAGGATCTGGCATCTGGGAACATGGGAAGACGCAATCGATAAGCAGATTGGACCACTTGATTTATGAATCGCTTATATATATATATATATATATATATATATATATATATATATATATATATATATATATATATATATATATATATATATATATATATATATGGCTGGTTTAAGTTGTTAGCCAGCGCATGTGCTCATGGACTTCTTCATAGCTTCCGAATCAATCAGTTTCTTCCAATTTATCTCTAGTCGAAACCACGGTGAGAGGTCTACCGATGTCATGGAGATGTATGACTTCTCAGATGGGTAAACATCGTCCTTATGTATTGGTAGACGGTTTTATCGACTATAAAACCATGAATTCTCTGGGCCACGTACACACTGAATTCTGGACTAGTGCAGTGTGCTCAAACTGTGCCTTCAAACGAGTAAAAATTGTTGAGGATTTAACGCCTCCATTGGTTAATAACTTTATGATTATGCTTTGTGCAACTGACGAATATACCTCCCGGCTCTGTCATATCTAGATTAATATTAGAATAAATAACGGCCGCTAACCGAAACTAGAGTCTCGGGAACCGAAACAAGCAAAAGTCTAAAATAGCCGAGCAATCTCGACGAAATACGAATCCGACTGAGCTTTGTAACTTAACCGTCTAACTATCTTAGCGAAGATCTCTTATACTCCCATACTAAAAATAAAAAAAAAATCGTGCAACAATTCATTTTCAAATTATTATTATATACCTCTAGTTTATTTATATATTTTTTTTATTTTATTCAAAACAATTTACCATTTGGAACTGTAAATTAGTGGAAATAAGAGTCTTTAGATTAAAATTTATAAAACCAGTGCCATTATAATATTCAATCGATTTTCTCTTAATAAAAATATTAAATATTTTAAATAAAAATTAAATAACTATGAATTGAGCCTCAGGCCGTTTATTTTTAACCAGGAACACCACGAGGAGGCGGCCTAATATCTGTTCTCCATTTTTTTTCACCTAAGGTTTTTCAGCCTAACTTGGCTTTTTCATTGGAAATTCATCCTTTTTTCTCTTTTTTTTCGTTGAGAACAATCGTCTTCGAAGTGATAAAGTTCTTTTTATAACCTAAAGATTCTCAACAACAAATTCTTTTAAAAGATTTTAGAAAATTCGTGACACCGATTCTCTGAAATATACAAAAAAATAAACAATTTCCGAATTTACGGCAATAATCCATTCATTTAATTCAACAGAAAATACGCTGGCTGTACTTCAGCATTTCAAAACTTTTAAAAATCAAGTACAATTACTTCAATCTCAACCTTGCGTTTCTCTCATAGCTTCAACAACAAACAGTCTTAGCATCTTAAAAAAGAACATATATCAACTCAAAGGCGATTGTTTTAAACGAATGGAGGTCCAATGAAAAAGATGAGCCATTTCAATTTGTGTCATCAAATTTGAGTCGGAAATGGCCTAGCAATGTCGAATAAATACGAATCCGACTCAGCATAGTCACTCGATTTCTCATACTCGCATATTAAAAAAGAAAATAATTTTCGCTTAACAAGTTATTTTGAAATTATTATTATAAACGCGAGGGCAAATCAAATTTAAACGGTAATGTTGCTATTTCGCTTAGCACGTAGTTCCAAACTAGATTTTTTTGAGAAGCGGGGAACCAGTTCGGTTAGACTAGAGCCTTTTAGACTTGAGCTTAGAATGGAAACTGGCAAAAGTCGGAAATAGCCTAGCAATGCCGAATAAATACGAATCCGACTGAGCATAGTCACTCGATTTCTCATACCCGCATATTAAAAAGAAAATTATTTTCGTTTAACAATTTATTTTGAAATTATTATTATAAAACGCCCTCGTGTGTTCTTCCTTCTTATGTGTCGCTACGTCCTCATAGAACATGGCTCTCGCAGTGTTGGCCACCAATCATCCCTTTTATGCACTGCGCATTTTAATTCCAGTTGCCAAGCATGGATCGGGCATCTTCAGCAACAAGATCCGTCCATCAAAACCTTGGTCTGCCTCTCCTCCGTTTGCTATAGATTTCTTCTGTAGCATTTTCTTTGGAACATGATCTGAGAACCTCGTAAGTTAGTAGTTGAAATTAGGAGCTAAAGAAAATTATTCTTGAAAAATAATAAAATGAAACTAAAAATTAGTTATAATAGTAACTATCATGAAAAAGAAATTACAATTTTAAAAAAATTCTAATTACCAACAATCTCTTGATTAAATTACTTTGGCTCCATTACCATCCTAAATGGCCAAATAGAAATTATAGTCTTCTCCTTTTCACTAATAGGTACTGGAACGTAGGTACTGGAACGGAACATATTGCTTACTTTAAAGTTTGACATTTACCTAAAGTTTTAAATAATTTACCAATTGTTTAGAAGCGTATTATAATTCAAATTCATACTATTCATTCTAAATAAACTGCAAAAAAATAATTATTGTCCCTATCGAAATTTTTTTTTATTTTCTGATTCAAACCACTGGTGACAAAACAATTATTCAATGAAAAATAATTAAAAGCCTATCAGGCAAGGACCAAGATAATATTAATATCTTTGTGATATCATTATGTAATTGGAATGAATTTGAACGTATTTTGGTTACTTGTCACGGAAAATAATCCCATAAAGGAATAGAAAAATGCAACGTTTTCATAAAGTGTGAATTCCATGTGAGCAAACTGAACTGCAAAATGATAACCGTAACTTTTCCGTGATACGTTGCTGCTACTGTTTAATCCGTGGAAAATTACTGCTGTGTTACACCTGTTCCGTTATAAAAAATAAATAACACCGAGAATAAGTTGAAATTACTATTAGAGAAAATTAAATTAATAATTACCCAACTCAAGCAACTCGATTAGCATATGTTGATCAATTTGTGGTGGCGTAGATAACTGTGAAAAAAGAGTAATCTCTTCGTCATCCGTATCAATCATAGGTATTTATTTTATTTTTATCTCAGGAATATTTTATTTTTTACTTCAAAGTTGATTAGAGGGAACCGACTTTTCAGCATTCATATTTTTTGTTTTTTTCATTCATGACTAATGTAAGTCCAATTTATACGTCAGTAGTACTCATTTTGATTAAACAATACTTGAATGATTGATTAACGAGATGATAATATATCCTTTTAGTTTCTTGTTCATTCTGAATGGTCTGTTATTTACTTACAGACAAAATCGTTAGCAACGTATCAACTGTCTTGGATTCAAACAAAAATTACTTCCTCCGATCCTGGAATTTAATCAACAGAAGTCTCATTCATTATTCTAATGTAATAGCACAATTCGTAGTATGTTATTTAATGTTACTCGTATAGTAAGTAGTATGTTACGTACTGTTATTCGTAGTATTTTATTCAGTTTAACAGCGTTCTTACTTAGGTACTTATAAGTATTTTTTCTTCTCGTGGAATCAATCCGCAGCTGTTGCTAGAACTGCGACAATCAGAGGATGAGATCTGACTGTCGTTGTAGTAATTGGTATTCCTGGCATGAGAGAGGTCAGAACCCATCGACACCTACTCCTAACTTGCAATGTAAACGAGTTTAATCCACAAGATCTCTTAACCAATACTGTCTTCGGGTGATTACAGGCATGCTTGCGATGACTCACAGCCGTGGCTATGATCTATTTTTTTGTCCATGGAGTCTTAATATCGAATGATGCGAACTAAATACTAATACTAAATATTTACGGATTTATATACTAAATATGTACATACAAATGTAATTATATTTTTACAAATATATAACAAAATGTGAGAAATATCTAAAGACTGAAATCCTGAAATTGAATGGAAACAAAAAAAAAGAAGAAAGAGACGAATATCACAAACAAACAAAATCACAAA
This sequence comes from Rhaphigaster nebulosa, assembly GCA_948150685.1. Lineage (NCBI taxonomy): Eukaryota > Metazoa > Arthropoda > Insecta > Hemiptera > Pentatomidae > Rhaphigaster > Rhaphigaster nebulosa. Next base: position 176,753,505 of record OX411306.1, read on the forward strand.
GCTTTCGAAAAAAATAATATTTAAAATTATTTAATAATTTAAGGGGCTGGATTTATGTTTGAAAGAAAACATCAAAGATACATGTATTAATTTTTTGATAAATTAATATGAATATAGAAAAAATAATAAATGAAATATGAATACCTTTCTTTACATTTTTTTTTCTTTTGCTAATTTTCCTTGTCAAATGTAGCTTGGGTATTTATAGTTGTGTTCTATTTTCACCATGTAATATTTTTATATGGTGATTTATACCCTCGTATTAAAACGAAATGTTTTAATTTTCTATATTTAAATCTTACTATAAATTTAACCAAGTTTTAGCACTTAACTAAATGTTCGTATTTAATAAAAAAAATGTCTGGATACATACATGATTATATTTATAATTAAAGATAAATTTAATTTATTCAGAGTTCTTCCCTGAAATAATGTAAAAAAAAATAATTGATGTTTTGAACGTAAAATTGCCAGGAGCTCTTTTCGACAACTGACTATTCATGTATTCAAAATACTAAACGTATGTTTCACTCTAAGATTAAATCGTTTTTAAGCAATAAGTTAATAAAACAATTAGTCTGCCTAAATATTTTTTTTCATATATATCTGTTAATATTAAAAAGAAATTATCAATAGGAAAGAAAAGGGAAATAAGGTTCCGGCTCACAATAAATCGATAAAATATAGCATAGATTCGACCCTCCAAAACTTTTCAATTTTTTTTACAGCGTGCTATTGCCATAATTCAGAAAAAAATGGTTATTTATTAGAACGGCTGGCAGAAGAGCTAACAAGAAGAAATTTGATTCAGTGAGGAGTAGCCCGATAATTCGTAACGTACCGCCCGGGTCACTATCGCCTTCCCGATCAGAAGGAGTCCTGCCGGTTCTGAAGGATACGAAATGGGATGGCACCTTGTTAATTTTCTGGAGAAAGTGGACGCACCCTCCTCCCGAAATATATGCTACAACGGCCGTTTTCCGATTCTTCCTGTAGCTCTTCTCTCTTGTTAAGACATTACCTAAACTGGGATGAGAGGTCCGGTTTGGCCCAAGGACCTGTCTGAGGTGCCTATCAATATCCGCCCTCACCCACGTTGTTCAGAATTTAATTAGAAGCCATAAATTACTGACTAATTTGAAACTTTCAACGGCGATTATGATACATTACTTTCTACACTGTACAAACATTAGGTCGGATTGGGAAACTAGCAACTTATCCTCCTTCTCCTTACTAGGTTCTGCAATTAATAATATCGATATTAGAGAACAAATAAGGCTGGACTAAAAACCTAAATATTTCCAGAAGGGGCTAAGCAACAATTTTCAATCAACCATTTAAGGATTGCTTGAAGAAGAAATTTCTAAAATAAGAAGCGGCTCGCTCTATAAACTTTAAATTAAGATTATATAGAGCCATGTACTTTATTAAAACCTGGAAATGTCAATATCGCCATTAAATATAATACGTCTCACTTAGCAACTGCAGAATTCGAAACGTCGTTAGATCCTGTTTGTTCCTTTTGAAATTTGATTGAGTTTTATTTAGGGGAATAGTGTTTTTTTTTTTTTTTTTATTATGTCCCGCATTCACAGAGCAATTACTTAATTATGGAATTAATTATATGGTATTTGGTATCCTTATTTATTTTGTATTAATATTTTTAAAAAGGAGCTTAATATGTACTACATCGTCTCAACACCACAAAGCCATAAAATATTTCATTTTCTGATCAGGTACAAATAGCTCTAAGAGAGAATAAGTTATATATCAAAAATAAAGATTGTTTAAGCAATATACATGTACCATTATTGTACTGAATTCGTGTTTTTGAGTCACAGACATTTTTTTTGTTATTTCTTATGATTTGCTTCGACTTCTGGGACCATTAGTGACGACTGCTCTTCTTACTATATGCAACTTAGGTTTGTTTCTTACTTTATTGTTATCTGAGTTCTATTATTTTCTATATACATAGAAAAGAACTCTCAATATTCATGGTTTGTCTTTCTATTCGATATTTTTGATCTACGAATTAGTGTTCTACGGTTAACGGTGCATTGTTAACGGTCACAGATTTGGTCTATGTAGCCCCGAAAGCAAGTGGAGATGGATCAACTTTGAATGTATAATTCTTAACCTGCCTATACTGTGACATTCTTTCTGCGTTATGTCTTTTGTAGGCTATCAGGAATAATTTATATTACTGATTAGAATTAGTTGGTTTAGTTGAAGTCATTTCTGCTCTTCATTACATTTCTTGACCTCTCTTACAATCTCTTTTATTCATTCAGGCAAAAATTTGGATCTTAAAACGGGTATGTCCTTGCTTTTTGCAGCTGATTACAAAATCAATTTTTCTTCGGCTCAATCGTTGCCGCTTATTCATTAGAACGAAGAAACAAACAACAATATGTTTTTTTTGTTATTTTGAATTAGGGTCTTGTTCATGATTCGGATTCCTTCGAAAAATTTGTTTGATCCACGGATACGTTTATCACAGATAAGGAGTATGTCACTACAACAGAATTTTGCAAAATTTTGACTTTCTAAGTATTCGAATGATTTTAATATCGCACTTGTTTCATTTGTGAATATATAATTCAGTTTGTCCTTTTCCCATTCATTTCTACTATTCTGTGTTGCTATACAACAACACGAACTATTCTTTGATATGGACCTCTCTTTAAAAATTATTTCATGCTCGAGGAGTGGGTTGTACAACATTTCATCTAAATCAAACTGTTTCGGGGGGAGGGAGGGAGGGAGGGGAGGGTGTTGTGGAAGTAGGTGTAATTCTTTATCACTATTACTATCGTAATATTTTCACTTATTTTAATTAATTTATTTGAGTTATTGCGAATTGTAATTTATAGCCATCTGTATGTGTATATATATATTTATATATATATATATATATATATATATATATATATGTACTAGAGAACATTGCAATGTTTGATCTGATTTTGTTTGATGATGCGGTCAGTATTAAAATCGGATTGAGAAAGGTCTTGGAAAGCTACAAGGAATTCGTCAAGATCTCTCGGTACTCCGAGCTTCCTTATGAGCCCAGGTACAACACGGTTTTAATAAGAACCGAGTTTCCACATGCCTACCTGATGTACACAGGGCTATGATGTCACATAGCTTATCTGAAAATTTTAGCTCAATTGAGACTAAATATGCAATTGTCTTCAATGTCAATTCACAAAGTATACTTTGGGCCCCAAAAGCCTTGCCTAGCCTTTAATGGAATGGCATTGGAGGATTGCTACCATTTTTCATGAAGCTGCCCTACGTACGAAGATAACAGAGCCCATATTATAAGCCCAAATTAAATGAAATTATTTATATAAAATCTTAGCAACACCCACAGAGATAGATCTGCAATTGTTATTCGAACGTGTTTCCTGAGACCTTAAACATAGATCTGAATACCTATCTTTTACAAATGATGTATAGATTTAATTGAGAGATTAAGTATTATCCTTATAGTTTAAATGATATAGTTATATAGATAGTTACATCAGTTACATATGTATATAACTATCTAGTTATATAGGTAAACTTATAATAACCCGCCTAGCTTCATTGACATTGTTTATTTATATCAATGATTTTTTGTTATAACCTATAGTTGTATTCGTTTGTACTGTCAACATTATTTGTGAAGGGATGGCCCCAATAAATAAATTACATATATATATATATATATATATATATATATATATATATATATATATATATATATATATATAATAGTATATTTATAATAGGAATACTCTAATATATAATATAAAGATTTAAAAATATCTCCCAAATCATTAGAGATATTTTTTTTTATAAATCTATTATATTCTAGCCACTTTTTTAGATTATGTAATGGTACTTTAGCCTCCTTGGATGTAACTCCTCGGTAATTGAAGTTTGTGGTCTGATCATTAATCTGTATTATAATGCATCAATACTAAAGTTTATTAATTAATTAAGATCAACTTGAATTTGTTATTATAGAATCTTCGGAAAACAATTTGAAAAATTTCCCCCCCTACTCTGAAAAAAAAGTGGCATAGTATAAGATTTTTTTTTTTAAGTATTTATAAAATACTTTCATAAACAATATTCCAAACATAACTGTATATATAGCTTCATATAACTGTGGTGGTTAAAGAGCAGTTTTAGCAAAAAGGTATATTATCTAGGAAAACGTAGAAAACGGTAGGTAGCGAGATGGATTCCTTGAAAAGACATCCGGGTGCTCCGTTATAGTGAAAAATTTCGAGATATCCTAATCTTTCGAGATCACGTAGTGATGCGGTCTGCCTTAGATTTCCGGAGGATATTACCGCTCCCATTCCTTTTCCCGAATCTATTCACTTCCACACAACTTATTCACCATCCGCAAATCTATTCTCACATATTTCCTCAGAACAGCTATACTGCCTCCTAACTGGGTAACAGGGTTGATGAAATCCTCGTTCTCCTTCATCCTCTTTTGGCGCATGAATACGGAAATTTTGGCTAATATGTTTAAGTCATATAAGTCATATGAGTAATGTGCTAAACACTTAACGGATGGGTGCGGTAAGAATTCTAAAACTGGGGATGGGGTCGAACGTTTAAAGTAAAAGAAGGAGGAGACCTCTTACATGACGTCAAGTTAATGTGTGTGAAAATAGGATCGGCCATGAATTGACGGAAGGCGGTCGACTGGAGAGAAATGGATTCCAAAGAAGGAATTTAGCCTAGGATATCTTAATATGTAAATAATTTTGATTAAAATACTAAAAAAAAGGAACTTTAAATAACTTAATCATTTGTTGCAAGCCTATTTCGGAAGATTAATTTTTCAATCTCTGCATCTCTGGTCGGTCAAAAATTTGGAAATAAAACGCTGCAAATTATTACAGTATGGTTTAAAATTAAAAAAAAAAATGATACTAATAACTTATTTTCATTATAACTAATAACTTATATAAATCATAGGGTTACATTTCAGCCATTTACATTTAGGAAGACAGATGAAGATAGATTTTATTCCATTATCTACTGATTCTACGTAAACCTTAAATGTTCAGGAGGAGAAGACTACAGTTTTCTTTCTTGGTCGATTATAAAGACTTAATATTGAAAATAACAAACCAAAAAGTTAAACTTTACATGTTCATCTCAGGATTAATTATAACAGCTACAAATCAATATGAGCCATTATTTTTAATTATTGTATAAAATTGATTTACCTACGGCTATAAGAAGGATCAATTACGATATGTACTATATCCAAAGTGGCGATTTTTAAGAACAAACAAAAACTGATTTATTTTTTTACATAGCTATTGTATGTTTATTTTTTTTTTCATTAAATAATATAATTTTTTTTCTTCAAAATCCCATTAAAGTATAAATCTCTGTAAAATAATTTTGAAATATGATATAGAAAGTAATCCGAGTAATATTATTATGCTAAGAAAAGGGCTATAAAATCAAGAATCGGTATCAGAACGCAATATGATCTTATTAACGGATGAATGCAATATGCATCTTGACGAATAAGTCATGATATATTCACAACCGAAAAAAAAGTGTAAGGTGAAACTTTCAAATAAACCACTTGTTTATTTATAAATTAATTACTAATTTGAACTCATGATAAAGGAAATTACATAGATTATAATATAAGCTTAGAATCCAGTGACGAATGGTATTATCTTATTTAAAGAATAGAGTTCAAATCATTTATATTTAAAAATTTATTTTATTTCTTCAGCTGGCCTTCAGACCCGTCTATTACCAAATCTGCGATATCAGAATGAATTCATTATACCCATCTGGTTTTAGGTCTTTCACGTGGTCTCTTATGAAATATTGTAGCATTCATGGTTATATGAATTTTAGTATTCCCTTCTAAACAACTCCGAAACCCAAACCTCATTTCACTTCAAATCGAGAAAAAAGGACATTTCTCGTTCTCTTCTTTTCTTTCCTGATCACTGCAACTTTCTTGAAGGACTTTTCATTCATATTCCTCACTATCGTCCTTTTTTTTTTTTTTGGATGCAAGCCAGAGACTTTTATCAGTCTCAGAACAGTTTAACAGAACAGGTTGGATCCCGGCATTTGTAACTACGTAGGTATTAAAAAGTATCTGGCAATTCATCAGAATATAATGTAATTTTTTTTCATTTTATTATTATTACATGTTTGGATTGTATTTGAATATAAATATGAGAATTCGAGTCATGAAAATGAGCAATTGGTTTAATTCATAAAGTATAAACGCAATATGTTTTATACTTGAACTAAGAATAAATAAAATAAACAAATGAATAAATAAAAAAATACTAGACAGTTAATACCGGGAATAATATCAAAAAACAAAAAACTGCTTGCCTATTAATGTATAAGGCAAGCAGTTTTTTGTCGCAACGATTACTCCATCTGTATGGATGAATAGATTCACTGTAGGGGGGAAATAGGTATTGTCGTGTAGACGTGCACAATATAAAAATCGTTCATATATTTTACCGTTCAGGCAGGTATATCTTTGTTTCTGATTTTTCCACGATTATTTCTTGAACGAGTGGACCGATTTTGTTACTTTCCGTTTTGTTTTCTGAGGGTTTGGATCCTTTATGCCCTTGCACCAAATCGAGCATCCTGTGAGTTATTGTGGCTGCGCAATGACCGAAAAACCATTTCTTCCAGAGAGGGTAGCGCAAAAACGGCTCAGGTTTTGATGTAAGTTGCCTTAAATATTCTTCATAAAGCCCTTCAACTATCCATACGGAGAATTTTACATCTCCGAGAAAAAAAGAGGACAAAAGTTATAACGGAAAGAACACTTTATTTGCGTATAGCTCGAAAAGGGTACATTTTTCGTCGATATACAAATTCTTATTGGAAATATGAGCAAATTCCCTACAAAAAAAAAAAAAAAAAAAAAAAAGCGAAATTAGACCATTTTAGCAAAGATATAGCGTATTGAACATTATAGCCACGTTTTTATGCTCCTTCCACTTCTGGATTGGAAAAGTACAGTAAAACTTCGATTAACTGTCACTTTCGAATTGACGTATTGTATAAATATCGTTCGAAATATACCGTTTGCTAAAATCGGATTCATGCTGATCACACTGTTAAATCAATACTAAGCACCCATAATTTTTTTTTTTTTCAACTTTTGAATTAACTCTTATATCGCCTCAGTCACTACTGAGGTTCCTTAAAATTTATTAGATTATTATTTTGTTAGAAACTCCTTTTCTCATTCTTGCTCATTCACTTTCTGTCGAACGGATAAATTCCGAGATTTTGAGCTTACGAATGTACGTAATTTATTTATTTATGTATTTGTATTTTTTAAAAAACTAATTTGACTTTCTCGAATTTTTTATATCTAATAGTTTATGGTTCAATTATTATTAGTATAACTGTACATTATGTGAATATAGAAAGTATAGAACTACTTTTCTGTGTAATATTTTTCTTTGAAATTCTCACACCATGAATTAAAAACCCCACTTTGTTTTTGTGTTTTATAGTACTGACAGTTAACAGAAACTGACAGATAAACGATCACCGGTTAATCTATGTTCTGTTGTATTGTAATCGGGCCAAATTTTCGATGTCCAGAGCCCAAAAGAACTTACTTTGGGCCATCCGTCTCGCTGTGTCTTTCTGTGCTCCGATTATATTTTAAAAGAGTTTGCTGTTGTTGTTTTTTAACTTTAATTTATTCAATTTTTTAATTTCAATTTACATTCAGATAATCAGAGAATAAAACGTTTAATTGCATAAATAAATCATATAACTGACAATATCCGAATTTTGACCACTGTGTGGTCCTAGTCTAATTGAAATGTTAAAAATAGCATGTTATTCATTGAAAACAGACTTTTTTCTTTAGAAAAATTATCATTTTCAATTTTTTATATGACTTGAAATTACATTCAAATAAAAAATTATTTAATGAAAAAAAAAAGACTGACTGCAAAAGTAATCCTATTTTGCAACCCTTTCAGTCCTAACAGACGGAATGTACTTGCATGTCTACATTAGCACATTTGTGGTTATTAATGAAGTTGACGTCTATAAATATTGAAACTTGGTATAGTAATTAGGTGCCACCCAAACCCGAACGAAACTCGTTCCTCTTCATACAAAATATTCTTTCCACAAGTTTACGCCCACTGAAAAAAGGAGCATATATATATGTTTGCATGTACAGATGTATGGGACGGAATGTACTAGCAAGGTACTGTAACGTATAATGGAAGGTACCCGACTACTACACACGTTTCAATGTCCATAGACGGCAATTTCATCCCAAAAAAGTTTAGGGAATTTATTTACCTTTCAAATGATTACGCGAATAACCAGCGAAAAATGAATACTTTCGAATTTTTCTTAAATATACAATTGTTTCCGTCATAACTTTTTCCTTCTTCTTCTGGAAGATGTGTTCACGTATGGATAGTTAAAGGGCTTTAGGGAGAATACTTTAGGCAAGTTTCATTACAATCATGTGATCTTGTTTGGCGCTATATTATAGGAAAAAGTAATTAATCGGTTATTGTGCAGCCGCTATTTCGATATCGGTAGATTTTATTGCCGCAAAACCATCTGGGAACCATGAAGTTGATATAGTTAAAATTTGGTAAAGATTGGTTCTTTAGTTTTCGCGGTTAGCGTTCACATACGAAAAAAAGGCTGTCATTTTAAATTATAGTATTACATATCGACGTCGTTTTTTGTAAAGGCGTAAGCGCCATTTAGCAAACTTTATAGGAAACACATGAAACGTTTTTTTTCCCCAAAAAATAATTTATTATTTTTAAATTTTATTCTTTATTTGTATAGTAGAATTTTACTAAAATGGCTTAACTTTTATAATTACAATATATTTTAAGACTTCTAGGCCAGAGTGACGACTGAGAGTCGCCAGTATTTGTCATCAATAGTTTATTATTATTTTATTTTTATCTCCCTCAGAGATTTTTTCTCAATGCAATACATCCATTTCTGATTTCTCAGTACAATACATACTACAATAATACAAACATTATTGACATAATATTGACATACAAACATTATTAACACAGGTACATACAAATACCTTATACTACCCGTGGTTATTTTAAGGTTACAATCTTAATTTCAAAGTCAGCTGTGTTCGAGGGTTTCTAGTTATCTTTGGTCTTTCTGCATTCAAATCCAAAGGATGGGAAGGGATCATACTACGTTGACGCTGGTGGCGTAAATGCCGATATCGTCCGCATAGGCTGCTACTTTTTTTCTCGATATATACTGAGCGAGAATCGATAGAGGTTATATTTACATTTCATAATAAATTGAAGCCTAAATTTCGAATTTTTGGTGCATAAGCCTTTTTCTAAAAACTCGATATGATCGCGATCTTATACATGATACGATATTAAAAATCAATAAATAGTCGATAATACTTAAAATACAATAAAATATTTTTGAGTGTATTGAGCTTAAATTGTTTCAAAACATTCACGGGAATTCACTGAGTAATTTGGGCCATCAAAATTGAAAATTGATTGAGCCGTTCGCTCTAAAAATCGTTCCACATCTACAAACGGTGAGACTAACTACATTACCTTCCTTGTATGGTAGCTAAGCCGTAGACGGGTACAAGACTCGTAGTTTCATATCCAACTTACAGATAAGTCTTGTCTATTTTTTGGCATCATGAGTTTTTGGTGACGTTGGAGAGGAGTACAAATGCCAGAATTTAATTCTACTTTTTAACACGTGCAGCTTATTTAATTATATACTCAAAACTTCATAACCAGTTCTGGACTAGAATCTGGACAATTTTTTTTTTTTTTTTAAACAATAAACCGGTACAGTAAACAAATCCAGTTTTGAGATGCGACTATAACGAACATGACCTTCTTTAGCGCTAATTAATCTGAGATATAAATATAAATTTAATGGAGAAGATTTTTTTTTTTTAAATATAATAATAAATATCATATAAAAGGAGAAAAAAAATGTGCATTATTAGTAAAAATGAATAGATAAACAATTTAAATAATTACAAAATAAGTAAATAACCAAGAAAACAAAATAAGTTAAGTAAAAATAAAATAAGTCACCTTAAACACTTTCATACCTATATACAATATTTACAATCTGCCCAGAGAGCTCCGAACCAAACTCTGCCCCCACAGGCGAATGGCAAAGCCGGGCTCCAGGAGATTCCAGCGCTTCTCACACAGACGCATCACTGGCATTAAACACCAGTGGAGACTGAGTGAGGGCACTAGAGCCACAGACGCTCAGGACGTGAGTGGAGAAGCTGGCCATTGCCAGAACTCCAATAGCACATTTACAAAGGTCTCGGAGCCGAATTGCTTAGTAAAGAAAAGATCCTCTTGAAAACCTTTTACTTGCAAATCCTGTCATAGGATTCCTTTTAAACTTTTATTCACTCCACCCATCGTGAGATTAAAAACACAAAGGATCTAGTGAGCTAGTCATCAGAATGTTGATCCTAATATATTTTATATTTTACTTTTCTCAATGCTTCTTTCGAATGCCTACCATTATTCCATTTCCAATAGCCCCAGCATACGAGAAGATAGTGCTGACGACGATTCTCTTAAGTGGGCCCACACATTTTCCCAGCCACCCATTTATAAAGACACGGTACGAATCAGCTACAATGCCGAAGCTATAAATTCACACACCCGGCAGCTTTATCTTAATTCCACGGCTCCCAGGTATGTTCCCATGTCTTCTGCTTCTGCTCTTGTTAACATACTTTTATAGTATTTTATTGCCTTTATAGCCTAAATTGTTTCGTAGAAATTCGTTTTCAGCATTGTTATTTACTTTTTAAGCCTTTTGAGCTTGGCCCATTTCTTTGTCGGCTATTGATATCACCAGCATCCTCATGTGATTAACATTAAATTTTTTTTACGTTTATTACTAAATTATTGAGGTCGGCTAGCAGTTACAATAGGGGTTGACCTCGCTAACCCGTAGCTATTGTTATCACTATTTAAAATATTTACCAACGCAGCACTCCCACCTACCCTTGGATTATGCTTAGATAGCTTTCCATTGTACTGCGGATCGGATTCCTTTTAATGACTTTGACGTACAACCTTAAGATATTTAAATCCATAGCGGTCTCTTCTTATCACTTTCCACTGTCGGAAATATCTATTAGTTCAGTTTAAGAGTCATATAATTTAATCATTTTCATCAAAAAAACAAATTAAAAAAAAAACGGTAAATTTATCTCCAATTTTCAAAAGATAATGTAGAAATTTGTATTTGTATTTTATAGTAGAGCCAACTGGAGACCAGAAAGAGATCTCTGTGGAAAGTTTTGTATAAGCTCTGAAAATTTGCCCATTTATGTTTTTTGGAAAGCTGATTTCCATGTTGTAAACGCAAATTTTTCAAAAATATCAACAACAAAAAATCAAAAACACTCAACTATTTGATTTCGATATTCCATCTCATAATTTTGACTCTCGCTTGCGTCAAAACGGAGCGGCCAAATAAAATAAACCGGTAAAGTCAAAATTTTAGGTAATTTACTCTTTTTAATTCTGTCTAATAATAATACTAGATTTTTACAGAAATATTTTTTTCTCGAATAGTACATGGTTTTTCAAGTTCTAAAAAATAAACTTGTTTTTCCTTTCTTTATACTTGCGAAAAAAAAGTTGAAATTCGTAATCATAAAACATAATGAGTCAACGAGAAAAACATAAATGAGCTTCAATGTAACATTGCAATAGAATGTAATGCTCCAACTAATTATCATTATAATTTGTTGAATACAACATAAGGGTTATTTTATAATGAGAAAAAATAACAGCGGCTATGGATTAATTATGGACAATGTAGGAGTCAACTCTTATATTCTTTAAGATGGAGCAATGCCCCAAAACGTTCAAGCTGAAATGATGTAGAAGAAGGTCAGTGGGGTTGTAATGGAAGATAAATGAAATAAAATGTTAACAAGTTTTAATAATTATTAATTTAAAAGTTTTTCCAGTTTATAATTTGTTTCCATGATAAATGAGCAAGTTTTCAGAAGTTCCCCAAAACTTTCCACCCAGATCCCTTTCTGTTCCCCATTTGTTGGATCCCATTAGACTATGAGCGCTTGCTTCTAAACGATGCCACAGACGAAAAAAATCACACAGTACAAAAACGTATGGAATTTACTCTTGTTTAATTAAGTATAGACTGATGTATCTAAAAAAATTCATGATTTTGATGCTATAGAAGAAAAATGAAAATAGATTAATGTTTTGAGTGTAGCGCGTTTTTAAATATTTTTTCGGGAAAAATTTGAGGTACAGATGAAATTCTTAATCAGAAACCTAGTAAAATGAAGGAGCGAATTTACGGAAATTCTCCAAAAATTTCCTGGTAATAGTATCATAGTCATGGACTATTCTACTTTCAGCTTTAATTATTTATTAGAGTAAGAATTATTAATGGGTAAATCTATGTATATGGAATATGATACCATTTATATTTCTTTTTAAAAACCAAACAGCGAATGTGTATTTCCACATTGTTTATGTTTTTGATGCAGAAATATTTATATATGGCTATATATTGTATTAAAACTGTTGAACAGAATTCGATGGAAATATAACTCAGGAATATCTAAATCCGATGTTTTAATGCAAGATGCAATTTCTCAAACTTTTATTTGTTTTTTTTTCGGTCAGAAATAAAAGACTCGGTAAATAATGTGTGTCGAAGTTTTGGCCTACGTTTTAGGTCAATCTTCTTCAGGGCAAAAAAACATTTTCTCTTACTTATCTCATGGTCTGATCTCGCTCAACTCTTTTCACTCTTCAAAGCTTGAAATACTACTAAATATAGTACCTGTTAATTATTTGTATATATTAATAATTTGTAGGAAACAGAATAAAATGCTATATTTTTAATGAGTGACATGGTACAAAAAAACCATTGGCACCAATCATTGTATATGTGGACTTATCTTGCAATGTGCGTATAATTGCAGATTTTTTTTTATTTTAATAAAAGAGTAAATAATATTTGGTTCAGTAGAGAATATTGGTTAAAAAACATATTACAAGAAGCAAAATCTAAGCAAAACCTCCTAAGATTCAAATTTCTAACTTATGTGAAAAAATTATCATATTTTTGATTAATTTCCTTATTTTTTCGTACACATTAGGACATAATTTTCAGTCAAAAATTTAATTTCAAGATGATGTAACGCAAAATGGATTGTCGGAGTTACCTCTTTTTTTGATGTATAATAGAATAAATAGATGCTCTATCTACTTCTAGAAAAAAATTACCATTAAAACATTTTATTTATTTAACACTCCACCACATTCAAGTAACGAATGTCAAAAATCGCGTTTTTGTTTTGATTTTTATTTTTATTTTTTCACCAAGAGCATATTTAACATGAGAACTAATGATAGTAGCTACAAATTTCTGGTACAAAATGAAAGAATTATTTTTTTGCCACAAAATAGTATACCTAATTATAAGGTCAAACTCCCCGGTGATGGAGCTACTCCCTTTTTGCAGCAAACCCTTCATATTGTTTAAGTTACACATATTATTTAATTCTGCTCTTACCCACTCATTACATCTTTGCCTTACTTCCCATTTTTTTCTAAACAATATGGCTTCCGGACCTTCTAATATAGAATAGTTTCTTCAGAACCCATTTTCGTGTCATGATAGTCTGAATCATCATATTTAGTTGTGATTCAAATACAGTTGTAAATTTCAACAGATATTATCTGCAAAACAAAACTTTTAATTTAAGTGCATTTAATTCATTCCCAACTATTTCAGGAACGTTCAGTCTTCAACTGCCCCAAGACATTCGATCTATTTAAGTTTGGTAAACAAAATGTTTTCCAATACACTTACTCTAGTTGATTTCTATAATATTTAATGCGATAATAATTAAGGTATACGCAATTTATCATTTACTACTCGTGAACACTGGCCTCTATTGTAAAGTTGCCGCTCTCAGTGTATAGCTATCACTTTTGCAACTATAAGCCACGATTTCCATGTTGATATTATCTTGCGTTCCTTTATTTAGATTGTTATAGGAATCTGAGTTAAATTATCTATATGCCTTAACAGCAGAGGGTTATAGACCACCTCACGACGTTATTACAAATTCCCGATTGACCTACTACCGTTATAGCCACGTGACCCATAGATAGTCTGCAAAAAGCTAACGGAACATTAAAGATAATTGTTTGTTGCAGATTCGTTGTTTTCACTTGTTTTGAGCACTCTTTGTCAAAAATTTAAAAATTGTAGGTTTTTTTTTTCCATTTATAGATTCAGATCTAGATTCTGAATCATCTAGAGATCCCAGGCTCGTAATCACTTATATTATATAATGTAAAATCATTATTTGTAATGAAGAAAAATACCTAAATATTAGAGTAATCCTTTTTTAATATGAAGCAATTAAATTATAGAATAACAAAACACTAGCCAAACGGGTCTATTGTTATTATATGTGCCGGCTTGTTCAGAATGTCCTAGTATACTGAAATTTAAGTGCTAAATTTAAGTATACTGTAATAAGTAATATAAAAATATTATTATCCAATTTTTAAAATGGAAATAATTTTAAATTTTTATTAATTTAAAATTTAATTTATAAATTTTACAGCGATCTGAACGTTCTATTGAATATATGTAATGAAAACAGTAGTCTTCTACGGCGTGAAGAATTTTTTTAGCACTTTAAAAACCACCAGATTAAATTTTTCGGGTGAATCCTAACATAATTTTGTTGACTAAACATTTCATCCTTCAAATTTTTAAAAATAATTAAAAAATCCCATAAGACAGGAGTTTCTTAAACTACGCGATTTGATTTAACCGGTGTGTTCAATATGTTTTATAACCACTTAATCCGCAAAAAATCTCGAACATTTTGTTTATATTTTTTATTGACATTTTTTTTTGGACAAGCCATCTAGATAATGCATTAACTATTTTCATATGTGGAAAGAAGAAACTTCTCTCTTTCTAACGAGTCCAAGAATATCGAAATCGGATCAACAGAAAACGGGATAAGGAGTTTCAAATCGAAACGTAATTTGGTGACTATAAAAATTTTGAGTCCACTCGGAACTGAATTTTTTATATTGACATTTGCAACTTAAAGGTTTTTTTGTGCACTTCTGCAAATTCTGTCATAATTTTTGGAGTGAACAAATAAGGGTAGTTTACCCAATAATCTAAAGATTAAAAGAAAAAAATCTTTTAAACTCAACAAAAGGCAATTATTTTGTCTTAAATATACTCTGAAAAACAAATGTTTTGGTTGTTAAACCACGTCGATATAATTTTTCAAACTCGAACATTATATAAAATAAAGCAGTTTCAGCAGGTTTTATTTCTTTTACTAGGATTCTGGGACCCATTAGAAAGAACGCCGGGACCAAATGTACAATATTTTTGGATGAGGAAATACCAAAAAGAAAATTAATTTAATTCGGTGACCAATTGAGTGTGCCCTTCCCGCCTTACCCTCCCTGTCAGTCTGAAAGCTATTTGTTATTTATTTTTCTTACTTGTCTAAATATTTTATTATTTTGTCTATTAATAGTCAGTATTTTTGTTTTGTATAATTTTTATAAGAATCTTTTCCTGCTATAAAATAATTTAAGTTAATTCTCTAAATGAATATGGAATCTTATGGATCATTATTTTAATTCTCTTATAATAATTTTTGTTTACCTATAACTAGCTAACCCAGAAGCTATTCGAAAATCAGTAAAAAAATTTTATCAATCTTATAGCCCACAATTGGATGGTAGGCAGAGGGCGAGCTCATGCGGCACTAAATTGAAAGTAACAACGTTTTTTTCTTTGCCCTCGGATTCCATTTACAATATATTTATTAATATATAAATATATTACTAGATGGTTTTGTTATTTTGTACAGTATGTAAATATTTTGTAAAAAATTGTCCATTACTGCCTCAGACTGACATTTAATTATGGACGAGCTTAAACTTATGTCTATAGTTTCATCAAAGACGGTTCTAGAGCTAGGGTTTATAGAAAAACACATTTTTCGACTATTGCGCAATCAGGTGCTCGGTTTGATACACAGACATCAAGTACAGAAACCATACAAAATAAACAAAAAGCAACAAAGTCGGTACCCTCATCTAAAAGATAATCCTGGCACAGACCCATGGCAAAAAATGAGTTTTTGGCTCATGAGGCTCTGAAACGCATAGATCCGATTATAACTGCAATCGAAATTTTGAACCCCTTTACAATACTTTTCTTTCCTAGTAGCGGTAGGAAAGTAAAATATAACCATTTTTCTTTCAACTTCAAAAATAAAAAGAATGTAATTTAGCTCATCAGAGCAGATGTAGGCCAGGCGTATACATTGTCCTTAAAAATAATACTCATGCAGCTAATGATAATAGAAGTGACTCAAATAGGAGCATTGTGTAATCATTGAGGCGAGATTGCCCGAGGTGCAAGGATCTCACTGACCTGGGGCAAGATGTATTCGTAGTGTGCATGTGTGGGACGCTCGCGTGCAGGCAGGGCACCATGCTACCTGTGAATTATTCTCTACAGCTATCACAATCTACGGTCCACTTGCAACATCTAAACTATTGCTACACTCCGTCTACAGTGACGTTTATATTTCTGATTTGAACTTCAAGACCGCTACGGGTTTTAATATGTTAATTCCAAAGACAGAATTTGATTTATGGCGCTATAGTGGATAACAGATACAGGCATTTAAAAGCCTTATCTACCTGTTGGTGTTAATTATAACAAAGGTCCGAGTTCAAGTTGCTTAGTCGAGCTTATGCGAACGAATTCCAAAACCTCGTATGGGTTACCACGTTCACCTACTACTGTTTATCTGATTAAGTGCTGTTTATTAAAGATCTAACTCTATTTAAATTTTGTTGCTAATCTAAATATATTTTAATTTCGAATGATTTAATCGGTTATTTGGTTCATCTCAATACCTACATTTTTCTAATACGAATACCGGAGTGTTTTTACCATCATTTGACATTCACCCTTATTACTAAGCCACAACTACTAAGTATAAAAAATAACTTGCGGTTATCAAAATTTATGGTATCTTAAAATGAGAGATAAACCTATTTTAACCGGATTTACTATGAAATAATTCAATCTATCAGATTCCGATAATGAGGCAGATAGTACTTCAAAGTGGATTAGGCATATATGATTTCATTGGGACAGTGATATATCCTATTTTAATGTCTTTTGGTAGAGTCGGGCATTTGTTAAAGTTTTTACAAAGGCGACCATGTTCGTATGTTAAACCTTTTTGCATCATTGATACAAAATTTTGTTCTTCAACGTTCTCTATTCTCTATCTCCAGGGTGCGTTAGTCGTGGAATATTTTTTTTAGTATGATTAAGTTCCAGCCTTGACGAGCAATTGTCCAGCGCTAGATATCCCATACCCAGAGACATTAGAGTAGGTTTGTCCCCGGATCTTAATTTATAATTTATTCAGACCTATTATCTCTTATTACTTCAACAATTCGGGGATCGCTCCGATACTCCCTACCAACCAGTCTCAGTTGAGAGCACCAAACTCAACGTGTTGAAAATAGGAACAGTTTGAGGAACCGTTATCCTCGTTTGATTTTTTAAATTATCTTGACACTTTTCCAGTGGTAGTTATATTTCTTTGAAGACGTTGCGCATGATGAAAAGGTTGATTGAAAATCAAATTTACGAATTAGCGGATCTATGGAGTTACGGAATAAAAATTAATGTAATCAAAAGTTGATTTCGAGCTAGGCCTACATTACCAATTATTATTAATATAGCTGTGGAAAATTATATCCATGGCATGATGAGAAGTGTTGAGTTTTTCACGCAGAGATCGAACTATTTGGATGGAAATCGATCCGTTCACTAACCAAATATAATGACTTCACTTGAGTGTCAAAGCACTTGATTGAGTTCCAACTTTTCATATCCATAATAAATCATACTAATAAAATGGTTTAGCAACACTGAAAAATAAACATGGAATAATAAGAGATTTATTTAAAAGGTCAATCAAGGTGGTAATACTCTTATGTGAGTGGTTCAAAAATGCCTTAATAACATAGGAGAAATGTTTGATGATAATGGTAATTTTCAGTGCTATGTCATCAAACAAGGAATTTAAATTTTAAAAAAATTCTTACTGTATTTTCTTTTCTTTTACCCATTTTTTGGAATTTGGAAATCCATTTTGTGGAATTAATCTACTCGATAAGTGAGCGACTCATTCAATGATTATTTTTTAACAGTGTCATTCCTGTGATGAATTTCAGATTAACAAAATATTATTAATCGTTGGTCCAAAGAGGAATGTTTCGCATTGGCCAACTTGGACCAGGATGATATTTCTTTTGTGAGAGGCAGGACAATACCTGAGAGCTGCCATAAATCACCGCATTGGAACCGCGATAGCGATCTGGTGACCTCACAACGAGGGCAGCTATTTTTCAAAGCCGAAGAAGTTCGTGAACTTCCTGCTCGGTGCTGGTGTCGAACCGAGTTTCGACAGTCCTGCCATCCCTCCTCTAGCACCCATTCCTTATTAATCCTGGCTTGGGAGGAGACTGGGACTAATACCGGCAGCGCGGATTGCACTCTCGCCGCTAATGACCTGTATAAATATCTTGTCGGTAATTGATCGCCGGGCCCCGCTTCCCGTTGGCACTCCACGGATTTTATTTCTGAATGATGATATGTCATTCTTTTTTTTTTTCATATTATTTATCTATATATTAAGTTTTTTTATTTATTAATTTTCAAAAAGATTTACATATATCTAAACATTTTTTATAATATCTCAGCATTTGAATTAAGTAAAGTTCATTTTGGTCAATTAACATATTTTTGGTGAGGTTTACGCCAATTTTATCGGGGAAATAAATTTGTTTTAGATTATTGATTTTTTTAATACATTTTTAAATGTGAATCGTTGTTTGTAATGTAATTTTGCTAATTGCTTTGCTAATAGTGTTGAAGATTTTGACTGAAAAATTTTTACACATTTTTTTGGCCCTTCTGTTAATCAGTGATGTGTGGTGCAAATGGAATCAAGTAAGTAAGTATGAGTGTTCAATTTGGAATGTCTTGCAAAAAGATAATATGGTAGCCTTAATCTCAGATTTTTGATTTTTCCTGGGTTTTTTATGTTTGATCCCCATGTCATTCTTCTGTCAAATTTCGGCCCAAGGTATTTTACTATGTTGGTATGCGAAATTTGAACATTGTCGAGACATATTAACAGTTACAGATTCACATTTGACCCCCTACAAACGATTTCATAGCAAATTAAAAGAACCTATTGGATAAGGGATCTCGAATAACCACACACACACGTAATACAAAATCTTACAAGATTATACCAGAAATAAGAGTTTTTTTATTTAATTTCTTTTTAATCGTTAATAAAAAAATCAAAAGTAAAATCGGTGGCTTGGAAGAACAGATTCCAAACAGATCGTAGATAATTATTCAGAGAAATAGTTTTTAAGAAATATTTTTAAATTTTATATTTTATATTATATATTACATCTGTTTGAAAGAGAACTTACATTTTTTTTTTGTTATGGTAATACTTTTTTGTACCGCGCTCAACAAAGGCCCTGCGTTTGCATCGGCAAAGCGTTGCATCGGTTGCATTGACATAATTTACGCCATTGGTCCAGATCTCCTATTATAACCGCTGATCTAGACGCATTACTCCCTTAAAATTACTGAATACCCCCAGACTCTTCGTGAATTGTAATCGTGTACTTGTTTGTTTTCTTTTTCTTATTAGTTTTATGAATTTAGAATTTTAGAATGCATGTGACAGAAATTTACCTGTACAAATCCATTTTAAGGTAACCTGGATATCTGACATGCCTTTATCTTCAATATTTCAATCCGATATATTCGCTGTCTGACATTATTTTATTTACAACAAATGAGAATAATGATTGATATAGAAAAATAAATATATAAATATAAATAATAAAATATAAATCTCTCAAGAAAATTGGTAGAGTAGTCTTGGAGAAAAGCCATTCACAGTACAAGACTGACGTCGGATGGACGGATTTTTTTAAAATTTAATATTTCGATTTAACGTATCTTAAAACATAAAACCTCTAATTTTGAGAGGGGTTACGAAGGTTTCTTTTTCTTGGTCGATTACAAAGGTTTATAATTAAATACAATAAACCAAAAGCATTTACGTAGATTTTTTTTGGCGTTGATATAGGTACTAATTTTAAAACAACACTTCACATTTTTCCTCAATCGCCATAAATGGCCGAGTTATGGGCGTATAAAATATCTAAACGGCCACCATTTTGAAACGAAACGGCAGATGGTAAAGCCGAGTTCCGAGAATAGGTGCTAAATCTCAAGAAAATCGGTCCAGTAGCCTTGGAGAAAAGCGGATGGTATATGGCGTATAGCGGGCGGACAGATTTTTTAAATTCTATATTTGGGTTCTACATATCTTGAAAAGTAAAGCCTCAAATTTTGAGAGGAAGTGGCAGAACTATTTTTTATTTATCGATTGCAAAGGTTCATTTTTGAATATAATAAACCAAAATAAAAATCCTTCATAACTGAAATAAATTAGGTAAAGATTTCCATTGCAAGAGATAAGAGCTCTCCAATGAACGATCTTTCGAAAGAAGTGCACTGCAATTATGAACACCAACTTTTGGTGAGAATACCATTTTCGCCGGCGTCGTGCATTGGTCAAGATCCCAAGACGTGAATGAGGACTTGGTCCCGATGCTGGTTGCCTAATGACCACAATTGTCTGTGATTGTTAATGCTCCCGAAGCAATTTGACCAATGAATCCAATGGTACAATTCAGGTAACGAATCCTTCTATTGAACGGCAGGAAGTTGATTAGGTTTAATTTGATGGCTTAGTTGTTATTAATTGTGGAATTTATATAATTGTATGAACAGTTGTTTTTCAAAACTTAAACAAACCTTTTTATATAAACATTTAAAAAAAAACTGAGGTCCAGAATATTAAGTAGTATTAATATTAGTTAAAATACTTTTTGCTAATTACATTAAAAAATTCTATTGATAAAAATGCTTTTTAATTTCACTTTGCCCTAAATAGCCATAGCGACATTATTCCGAATAAACCGAGTTCAACTGTTAAACCGAATTTAACATTACCAGTAATATTACTTGCATTAACAGTCGTGTTCTTTCTGATCCAATCTGTATTTAAATCTTTCTATCTTGCATTTCTGGTGTTTAGGATACTTATTTCCCTTAACAATATTAAGTAGATAAAGGATTTTATATACTACAATCAAACAACGAAGAACAGGTGCGGACGAACCTGAATCTTCGTGAATGTTGGCACACAACAATCCAAGATGGTTTCTGATTTCCCTTTACAAATATTTAGTAGCTAATAAAAATCCCCAAGAGGTTTAAAAACAGGACATTTTACAGGCCGTTATGCGCCATATATCACTGTAATGGAGTTCTAGCTTTTGCAATATATTACGTTTAGGGGGTCCTGCAATGCTTCATTTTTATATATGAACCATCAGAAGGAGCGGTTGTAAATTCAAATGTATTCTAATGGAAGCCACTTCTGATGTTTATTGGAACGACTTGAAAAATATTTTTCAAAAAACTGTGACCTGCCGCCTTTTCGTGGTGTTTAGGAAAAGTGTCGGCCTGTTTCGATATGTTTAACAAATGATACAGCAACGAAGAGGAATCCCATTTGTATCACACTGTGCAATGTCATCGTTCGCTTTCACCATAAATTGAATTACGCAAGTGGCGTATGAAATTTGGAAATAGGTGACCCGTTTGTATCTGCTGTAATGAGTTTTGAATGCCCATAGTGAATTGATTTGTAACTATATTTTCTAATTATAATATATAGATTCCATAGAAAAACAATGACAATCTTGCGATTGAAATAATAATACGATAATTGCACGTTAGAGTTGAGGATTAACAGTACACAGCATAAAGCCCTCTTGGGTTTTATTCTGCTTTATTTGGTCACTTAAAGAGATCTCTCATCCTACTCCTTATAGTGTTCTTCAAGCAAATGTAGAAATTTCTGAATGTGCGTCTGTGAAGCTGATTAAGATAGCAGAGGCAGAGTCCGTAAGACTCATAATTCAAGCAAGAGCGGTTTAGGGGCAAGTGAAAAATATTTCAGTTTCCGGGAGATAATAACCCTCCGGATGTAATCATCGAAAACAGAGTATTATTACGAGTACTTGCGTACCTAGGTGCTTTAGTTATCAGTCTTATATATATTGCATTCAAATATAGTTTTATTGTGCATGTGATTGGTTTTATATTTTATGCGAAGAAATAAAATTAGTGGGCTCTATTTGCATGGAACCGTAGTTTGTCAGATGCTTCTTCACTCAACTGTAGAATGATAATTTGGCATTAATTAGGGTCAATCTATAATTAGGTAGTTATAGAACAGTACTAACATAACCACAACATCTTTCAAGAATATCGTTAAGCGTTTATCTATTAATTCTATGGTTGACTAGCCTAAGTGGAAAAGAATAAAAACTTTAACAATTGATTGCAATACATATAAAATGATAAATAGAAATAATTACTTAGCAAGTGCACACAGGGGTCCTCAGGATCCCATTTAATCATTAAATAACCCTGGCCACAAATCAATAACTTCAATATATGTAAGCGTTGTTGAATTTATCCATCAAGATGTTCTCAGATCGGTTTCGGGTCCCTCATGATACCTCCCTCCCTCCCATTTGACATCTGTGCTACTTATGGCTTTATGTTAACTTGATAAAAATAGGTGAAGAAGGTAAGTTAGTTATACTACTTTATACACATAAAATATAAAATATGTAATATGGAAAATTAAATATAAAATATGGAAAGAGAATATATTTTGATTAAAAATAGTATCTGATTAAATAGAATTTTTTTTCATAAAAAAATATAGCTATATATATTTCATTATTTCTATTTTATTATTATTTATTATTTAAATAAATATTCTGAATACGGAAATTTGATGATAAGTGGAAAGGCCAGATCAAAAGGGAACTGCAAGATCGGGGAGAGCCAGTCTCTTTTCAGTTTATCCAATCTTTCATATTATTCGGGAGATGGAAAGGGTTGAAAAATTCCGACAAGAGACCCACCAAGAAATAAAGATTAGACTATATTTTCAGGCAAGGCCTTTTTGTCGAGAGTCTCATCAAGTAATGAGTGAGGAAGAGGAGTGCATGAATCTGCGTAGAACATAGTGAAAGATTGTGCGTCACTTCTGACTGGAGCATAAGGATTAGGAGAACTATTGTCATCCCAAAATTACTTTTTTATATTAAAGAGAATGAGTTTCTTGAAAATTAATAATAGACAATTTTTTAAATAAGAAATGATTATTTGAAAAATGTTTTTCTTAATTCTTATTTTTTACCATCAAGGATTGCAGTTATGTTTATTTATCTTTTATGAAAAAAAAAAATACATTGTTTGTACAAACAGATTTTTTTTTCTACGTCCTTTAATGATCCCTGATTTTTTTTTTCATTTTTATAAATCATTTAGAGTGATAATCATTTTTTTTTTTTAAATTAAATAGGAAATGGGTTCTGTGGGGCCCCAGTGCGATGCTAGTGCCATAATTTTAAGAGTGACGAAGAAGCGTTAAATAAATTGTGATAAATCAATTATTTAAATAAATTAAAACATAACAGTTTGAGATTTTGATTAAAATATTTATTATTTATTATTACTCGCATACGATAATTTTTAATGTAATACATTATAATTTTACTTATCCAAATGTAGAAATTTGTAAATGAAAAGGAGCAGTGAAAAGGTGTACATTCAGTAACAAGAAATAATTTCGAGAACGGGATAAGTCCTTCTGGATTTCCTATTCCTCTATTTGCTGTCACTTTATTCCGACAGTTGTGAAGTCGACACTGAAAGCAAAAAAAAAAAAAAGTGGTGCTTAATCGATTTTCATTTCTTTGGTTTCGGGTTTGCTAGGAAGTGTCTCTGTTCTCTCTTGGTCCCGTGAGATACATCGTAGAAAGTTTCTCGAATTCTCAGAGAAAACTATATATTGATATCACGTTTCTAAGAGATGGATTGAGAAGATTTGAAAAGAGTGTATCTGATGGGAAAAACGTTACCAAAAGTTTTCACTTTTTATCTATTTGTAAAAATATTCTGATGTTTATTTACTCCATGTTTAATATCCAGCTTTCTAAAAAAAAATAGAATTCATAAGTATGAAAGAAAATAATTTTTTTTCCTTCCATAGCAACTTATAACGCCTCTGGCAGCTTCATTATCTACAGATTCTTCTCTTTCTGCAGATTTCGATTTTAAGGAGGTCTATATTACATATTATGCGGGATAGCTCAGTGGGACTGTGGTATTAATCTCAATGTCCCGGGTTCGAGACCGACTGTGGCAGATAATTATTTATTCTGTTTTCAGCCGTGGATCGGTCCTGTGGGATTAGGACATCCTCCGGGAGTCTATAAAGTGGATACCCTCAATTGGGCGGTTGAGCGTCATCTCGGCCGAATCACCTCCTTGCACAACCGTTAGCTTGGAAACAGGACGGTCCTGTCTAAGTACCGAACCCAAGACCCTTCACGGGTTGTAGTGGTACAGTTTTTTTATATTACATATACATCATTATTTGTGTTATTTTTTTAAATTAATACCTAATTTGGTAACTGCCCTCAACTTGATACAACTTGATTGTATTGAAATATAAACTAAAACAAAAACTACGATTTAACTTTCAAATAATTTTCGCAAACGCTGGGGTACTCCGGAAGATATGAGCTCACTGAAGTGGGGCTTCTTACCTGTTTTACTGTTTCGAAAACTTTTTTATTCTTGTCACTAAGGAAATTCTCAACTCTTAACATTTGTACTTCCTCGTGGAGACATTTTCATCCTTCGCAATACTCCATTTAGAAATTATTGTAATTGCTTGAAAACAATTGTGCGTCATATAATAGGATCGAACGTATCATAGTTTTATAGATTAAAGCTTTAAAGCGAAAAGATAGGCCTGAGGTAGATGATAAATTATTAAGCTGGTATGTTTTACTAATTATTTTTTTTCGGAAGTGAGCCAAAAATCTTAGATGTCTTCCAAACGTAATTTCCAGATAAACGATTGTTTTCGTTCTTACATACTTTAAATTTTGGGGGTTTCTTCTTCCCTTTTTGAAACGAAAATACTATCCCCTTCGTTTTATGGATAAATATTTTAAATACGGAGTTACGTCAATATTTAAATTTTTCACCTCTTCCGCTATTATTTGACAATCCATTGCCGATTGTTGTATAGCCCTGCTGACATTCAAGCTACTACTTGTGATGGCAACATCATCACCAAAAGCTGTTTCTGTGGCTTGAAAGTAAATTTTTGAAAGTAGGAATCAAGAAACATGAAAATTAAATCTTTTTATTTTTATTTTATAACTTCAATTATTAATTCGAACCTGGAAATATATCACGATTTTGCAACTTGATTCTAATTAGAGTGTCAGGTAGTAAAAGTTTTCGTAGTGTCCGCAGAAATCATTTGGTTGAAATCCGAATGTCATTGTGCGTCATATTGTGCGTAAGGTAAGTTTGCATCTGTATATAGCGATGATGATGCTCGATAGATGTAATGACAATTTGTAAATCAGTCTTTTATGACGGAATGAGAATCAATGATACTCTTGTTCAAGAGAATGGATGCGGTTTCGCAATAAAAAATGGAACGACATAGAGCTAATTATACAGAAGCTGGATTGCTATTGCCTTATTTATTCTTATTGTTTCTTACGGTTAATATATAACCGTTTGACAAGTTAATAATCATCGAATAATTAAATCTTACAATAATCTTGAGATGATATTGTGTAATGATTATAGTGCCTCGTAATCGTATTTTCTGAAAATTTTAAATGTCGCCTGCTTAGTCTACTGAGAATAACCAACTAGCCAGTTTTATCAAGAAGTTGTGGCACAAACTAGAAAATAAAATTGAGTTAAGAAGTATTCGTATTACTGAAAAATGTCCAAAAATAAATGTAAAAAATAAATCGTTTGTGCGCAATGCAATAGATACATCAAAAATAATAATAGAAATAATTCAAATAAATAATTTTCAGCTCTCTTGTAAGTTAACTAAATTATGAACGTCATTAAATTTTCATTTTATTTCTTGATTCGACCATGCATAAAGAGAAAAATGCAATGAGCCAATAAACTGTAGTAAAATAAAAAAGCATTAAAAGGAACAAGTCTGGTTGGTTGTTATAATGTTTTAAGGCGCAAAACATCTATGTCATTAGCGCCGAATCCATGTACTAAAACTGCTAAAATTAGTTTCAGAAGAAAAATTAAAAAAATGAAATAACTAAATAAAATTGGAAAATAAAAATAAAATAAATAAATGAATAAACTCTGAAATAAAAAATATATATATATATATATATATATATATATATATATATATATATATATAAAAAGAATATATATATGTATATATATATATATATATATATATATATATATATATATATATACAATCAAATAAAATTTATATATATATTAGATATATATATATATATATATATATATATATATATATATATATATATATATATATATATATATATATATATACATATATATATTCTTTTTATATATATATATATATATATATATATATATATATATATATATTTTTTTTATTTCAGAGTTTATTCATTTATTTATATATATATTATATATAATATATATATATAAATATATATATATATATATATATATAATATATATATATATATATAATATATATATATATATATATATAATAAAATAAATAAGAACTAAATATGATTTATTTTATCATTTATTATATGATTATTACAATTGGTTCAGTAAATTTATCTTGGCGAGAAAATGTATTACTTTATCGGCCACCACTATCGAGATGGAATTGCTTAAGGCTATTGAGTTTTTGGAGTAATCCTATTTCATTTAATTTATTACTGTAGAATAGACACTGCTGAAATTGTGGACTATGGTTAGGATATTATTGCAATGTTTTTATCTTGGTGGTATATCTTTGGAGATTAGGTGGAGCTGAGTTAATCTTGAATGCCCAATCCGGCGCCAAGTAAGGACCACTTCTTTTCTGCGGATGCTACGACTAAAGGAGTTCTAAGGTTTTATTTCTTTCTTAATAAATATAAGTTTGCTTTTTGAACTTCTGTCCCACATTTTCTGCCATTCCTTGTGAATATTTTCTTTCAGCGGACGTTCTGATGTGAGAGTTGGGTCCTACCACGACCTGGGAGAGAGAGTGCTTCTTTTGCTGTTTTATCGGCCATTTCATTCCCTCTTATATCGGCATCTCCAGGTATCCATATGTAAAGAGCCGATTTTCCATCATCACCCATTGTTTTTCTTATTTCCAAGATTCGTTGGATTCCTGGATGATCGGAAAATATGTTGTTAATGCATTTAAAACGTTCAATGAGTCTGATCCAATTACTATATTCTTGACCTACAATGTAGAGGAATATTGTAGAGTCATCGCAATGGGGTTATCCTCAACACTACACAGCTGGCGTAGTTTGAATTTATGGGTAGAATTCTTTGTCACAGAAGCTGAAAAAGAAAGAGTTTGCTGAATCGGATTGGATCCGTCTGTAAAAATTAATTGATTTTCCGGCAATGAGTAAATACTTTTTTTTTAATTTATCTCTGAAATCGGATGCTGTAGTTCTTTCTTTATTGCGTTTTGATAGTTGGGAATGTATTTGAAGTTGTAAATTAGTCCAGGGAGGTTTATGGTTTTCTATTTTATTTATGTTGATTAATTTTAGCTGTTGAGCTGCTGAGGATATTCTTTCTGCTAAGGGCAGGGTAGTGTTGGTCTTCCGTTGAAAAATATTGGTTAATTTAGGCCTAAACAGATATCTTTGAACGGGGTGAATAATTTGCAGTTATAATTATGTACAATAGTTGACTGCTATTTTTTCACGCCGGAATGATAGCGGTGGTAATCCTGATTTAGTGCGGAGACTTGGTGATAGGCTAGTTCTGAAGGATCCAGTTGCGATTCGTACTCCAGCATGGTGTACTGTGTCAAATTAAGCAAGATTGGTTCTCAGGGCAGAACCATAGATAAAACTGCCATATTTCATCTTGGAACTGATCAATACTTGGTATATCTTTAGCGTGGTATTTCCGTCTGCTCTCCAGATAAAAGGAACGATGCAATTATTAAATTTCTTAGATTTATTAATGGTGCTGACCGATTATTTATCTGAATTTATATTTATATGTATATATATCTTATATCAGTCTAAGGATTCCTGAATTATATTTTTGAATATTTAAAACAATTTGAAGGGCAGACTCTGAGAAAAAAAATTATATTTAGATTCACCCGAAAATTTTGAATAAAAAAAAATTATTCATATACTTCACTCTGAAGAACAATGTTTTCATTAAATATAATTCAATGGACTCTTCGTATCGCTCAAAATTTCATCTATTTCATTTTTATAAAAAGGATAATTCTAAAATTTACTATTTCTGGATCACGAATAATATTTAATCTTACCAATGATTGGTTGAACACTACCATAAATGTTCAAATTGAATTTCAATTTACTATGGCATCCCGAGCAAGTCTGGGCTCTTAACCATAAACATATTATGATATATTATAAAGAAATAGTAAATATTATGCTTTTAAACCACCACTATAAATATTAACATATTAATAAAATATATTTTCACACTATAATAATTCTGTTCTAATTATGTTTAAAAATGAAACATCCAAGTTTTAGGGCACTCAGCATATACTATGCGAATGTACATAAGGTCATTCTCAACTAAATTTTCAATTTCGGAATGTTGAAAAAAATAAATAAATAAAGTTCATAGAAACTAGACTTGGGTCATATAAAAGAGTTAAATCAGTGTCAAAGAGTGTAAAATTTGACTTTTTTTTATTTGATTGAGGGGTTTAAAAAAAAATTATAACGGGTAAAATTCCGAGCATCTAGAAACCTCAGAACCGCCGAAGGGATAGTTTATATGACAACGACCCCGTAATTCGAAAAAAGCAAAACCATAAAGTAAAATAGCATACAATGCAACAAAATTTTGAAAAGCACTATTAAAAAAACGCGTTCGACCATTGAGGAATGGAAGTCTACAGCCCCTCCCCCGCCGTAGGATGGGGTCCATTGCCCCCGATATTGTGCTATATCGGCCATTTCGACAGAGACAATTGGAAACTGTGGCAAGAGCCGTCACGAAGAGGATAGAGAGAGCCTGCCGCGGGCCAGCCACGCACTGTATATTGAATAAACACGCCTACACAGCACACATCCTGATAAATATTTATTTTCCATCGTGAACATTTAACAATAAGGTAATTGACCGTTTTTGCAAGGGGCAGTCCATTGTTCCACGGCACGACCTACCTGAGGACACAGGCCGAATCCTCAGCGGACATTTCCACACAATAATGCATCCCTCCTGTCCTCCTCCCTATTACCTTGTCCCGCTTTAATTATCTAATCTCTTGTTGTTGATATAGTTTTATGAATATGCAAAGCTTAGAAGATTGTTGGAGATCCTTTTGCAAATCCTTTAAAAGTTTGCGTATAAACGTTCTGATAGCACACGATTCGTATTCTTCACCAGAAACATATTCTGTGTCCATTTCTATTCTATTCTTTGGTTTATTAAAATTTAGGACCTTTATTTTTTGGCCAAACTAAATTATATAATGATTTTTTTTTTTTAATACTGAAATAAAAATAAATTTTTGGGAGAAAGCATTGAGAAAATTGTCCGGTTATTAGATGATTGGTTAAAGGTTCGTTTTTACCGAAAATAACTTTGATAATAATATGTTATTAAAATTTTTCAAAGATGAGCTCTGAAAGATATCCATAACATTTGCTATAAACACTTGATTTCGTTTACACCGAATGTTAATAACCTTTTCCTATTGACTGGTGTATACAGGTATCAAAATGATAATAACCTTTTTGTCAGAAACCTAATTGATGTAATTACTTTTGAATGCCTACCGTTTATATCCGTCAACGAAATGTTATTAACATTGTCAATTACATAAATTTTGCGATCGCTTTCGTCTAACAATGTTAATAACATTTTAATTGAATAAGGTGAGAACTCTCTGCAGGCTCCCTTAAATCCCTAGCCTAGGCCCTCTCCCATTTTTTTATATATATATATATTTTTTTTTTTTTCGGTTGGCTCTTGTAGAGCTTAGGCCACCCGAACCGGCCTTCTCCAACTCTGCCCATCTTGGGCTACTTTCTATTGTTTTTTGATTACCTGTATTAGGATGAAGATCTAGTCTATCGTGCTCCTTCCTCTTATATTAGCGTGGTCGTCTATTATATTTTCATAGTATTGATACATCTAGCAAGATATTGTTCATTATTTCATAGGCAATCGGAAGGAGAGTTATGCCTATGTAATTATCGCCTTTTTTAGGATTGGACATACTAGGCCTGTCTTCCCACCTCTGGTATCCTTTCCCCTCCCATATTTCTGGATTAGCTCTAATATCTTGGCTTTTAGGGTTCTCTTCCATCTTTAAACAGCTCTGATGGTAAGTTGTGTATCCCGGGGGCCTTTCTTCTTTTAAGCCTGTCGGTAGCTATTTCCTCATCAAGAATATCCGGTTTTTCAATTGCTTGTGGCTTTTCGACCTAGTATCACCAGAAAAAATTTCATTGATATCGGTGATCCCACGTCCGTAGCCTCCCCTAGTAAGAAAAAATTGTGTTAATCTTTAATAAATGCAAAATTTCATTAAAAAATTTCAATCTATAGCACCACTTCGAAAACTCGGAACATATTGGAAGTGTCAATATGCCCTTAGGTAAAGATAAAATGGCTTTGGTTTGTCCAGCTCAATAACCTATTGAGATATAGTCGTTTTTCTCCAAATTTTCTCACAATTTTTTTGAGTTTTTCCGGAAATAAATTGGCAAAAAATGCTATCGGAAATAAAGAAATAGAATGTTATATCCTAGATATTAGAACATTAATAATTCCTGTTGATAGTTCACGATGTCCGTGGCTTATTGCAAAATTGAGAAATGCTTTTGACGTTTATCGCTTATAAAAAAAAAAATAAGAAAACATTACAGCGTTTCAAGATACTTGAGCTAATTATGGGGCACAAGAGGGCACTCGAGGCCTGAAACTTGGTAAAAGCAATTTTTTGTGAGGGTTTGCATATCTGTAAGTCGGTAGGCATTTGTCGTTCTGGTGCACTTTTACTTGCCTTGCCCAGCCTTTATCTAACAACATTATTTCAATTACAGTTATTTTTCAAGCAATGCTTATCTCGTTAGTTATAATTTTTACTTCCTTGTACGAAGTAAAGGAAGTATTGTATTCGCGAAAATTTTCGGTTTTCAGATTTCAACGGAAATATCCATTTTGACCATCCCTGAATCCATTTTGACTAGTTTCGTCGTGGCGTCTGTACGTACATACGTTCGTATTTCGCATATCTCAAAAACGGTTTGCCGTAGAAAGTTGAAATTTTGTATTTAGGATTGTTGTAATATCTAGTTGTGAACATTCCTTTTTGGTCACTGCTTGATCACCAGAAGTGGTACTTTACTTGAAGGTCATAATTGATTTCCATCAAAAATTATATTAATAGACTATGAAAAACTTCTCAAATTAGGTATAGAAGACTTTCATACTAATATAAATAATCTAATAAATTTTAGTTAACATTGGCAGACCGGAAGTGGTACGTTACTTGAAGGTCATATTAGACCTAATACTGAGAGCCTGGTCTAGGAAGGGGCAAAGAAGCATTTCCCCCGGGCGGCAGAATTTAAAAAGTAGCAAATTTCGAGAAACATTTCATTTTCAGGTTAAGTAAAAAATATTTTTGCTTTTAAATTATCTTGACATTAATCCAGTCAATAAAATGATGACAATTATTTCGAAATATATTTCCTAAAATATCGTTTTAGGTAACTCTTGAATTTTATTAGAGGTGAGAGGGTGAAAGAAAGGGCGGAAAAATTAAGCTTGCCACTTCCGGGAAAATCTTAGCTCCGGCTCTGGAACAAACTTAAGGTGACATAAGAACACCAATATTTAGAATGGTTTTATTTATTTGGAAATTCATATAATAAGGGACTAATATCGAATTTTCTATTTTTTTAAAATTTTGAATGTCCAACGAAAATCTGTCAAAGGGTTAGTCCGAAGTTAGTTCGACAAGTTGTTAAATACGTAAGGTAAATCCATTGTCTGAGGAAATAAGTAAAACAGGATTTCTGCCCTAAGAATAAGTCATTGCTTAGTAGGGGAGTACATACTTCAACAACTGCCCATTCTCAAAAGATCCGACTAGTCATTATAAAGTTTGCTACTTGATCATCATCTCCCAGATTATTAGGAAATCCCATCACATTTAATAAGTGCCCAGTATTAAGGACAGGAGAATGATTTTTTAATAATATGATTTTTTAAAATAATTATCCTTGAAATCCCATTCTTGCAACTTCTCCCTCTTCCCAAAAAAAACTGAGGACTTGAGAGCAGTTTCGGTTTTTTATTTGTATCAATTTTCTCTAAAATGCAATTATTTATTTACAGCATTTTAATGTTTCTTTTAAACTGAATAACTCTATTTCTTATGTTTAATAAAAGCCGTACGAATTCCAATTGCTTTGTCCTTGGTAGTGTAATTAAATTTTTTTCTGCTGTTTTGATTGGAATTTTTTAGCTGACCCGTTTTGATATAACTGAATTAGTAGATGGTGTTAATCGATTAAAATATTACCTTTTTTTTTACTGCAGCCGTGACACATATCAGTTACTATTTATTTGATTTGAAAAAAGTCATCACATGTTTTAATGCAACAGGTGTGCATTAGTTACAAAGAAGTTTCAAAAAAATGTTGTTTTCTCTAACCCTAGGGAGTGCATTCGATTTTTTTTTTGTTTATTAGAAAATTTAATTATCTTTTAAATGAGCCTTCGTGTAATCAGTGAAAAATATATGCTTTTCAAGTTGTACTTATATAAAATATAATTTTCTCTGAAGGAAGTGGTTTTTTCAGCTTCTACGCAGTCACTTTATCGATATCGGTAGATGTTATAATTGCAAAACCATGATAAAGTAAAATTCGGTAAAGATCAGTTCTGTAGTTTTCGCGGTTTGAGCTTATAAACGAAAAACGGACTGTCCTTTTATCAGGCTTGACAGGCAGATAGCAGTTCATTTTTACCAACCAACCATTTTTCCTGCTGAAACGTATATTTTTCCTCTATATTTACACGATCACCTTGGTCCTTAGAAATCTTAATTTTTTGTTAATATTTAATTTTTTTTTTAATTTTAAACGACAATGATATGACAAATTTAAACGACAACTTTATCATGCTGATCTCTCGTCAAGCTCTTTTTTATTCAGTATGCCGTGTGATCGGGACTTGTTATGTATTTCGTAGGTATTTATTGAATGTAAAAAGAACATTTGTATTGGTCGATGTTTGTTAAATATAAGTCAGTTTGGACTGCATATTTGCTTCCATACACCAGTACCATTTGAAAGTATTCTTTATATTTGTTTATGGACTTAGCAGTTTGTGTATAGAGCAGTATTTTTAACATTTATTGGTTAAACTAGAAAAAATAATTCAGAATTTCTCACCACAAAATCTTTTTATTTATTATGACTAATTACAATATGATTAGAAACTTATTAATTATAATATGACTAGAAACATATTAATCATAATATGATTAGAGACATATTTTGTTTTAAGATAATCATTTATATCATATATATTTAATGCTATAGTAATGATAGTATGATAGTAGTAATGATAGTAGTCGAGTTTCTATGTCATCGATTTCAACTTCTATTTAACTTCTGCATCAGGCAGTAAGAAAAAAATTGTCAAAATCAATCAATTAAAAAATATTTCTGATTGGTACAAGTTCAGGCTGACTTTCGTTCTGAAAGTCTACGAAATAAGGTTTGGTTTTGTAAATAATTGATCGAAATCATTTTTCGAAAAAAATATTTTATCATTTTAAATTTGTAGGTAGGTCTTATGTACGGCAAGCTCGCCACTCTTTACGCACTTTGTATCACTGAAGGTCGACATCATTAAGGAATCTGAAGGCAAAAGAGCTACATAATAAATTTGAACTACCGTATTCATCCGGAAACGTACATAAAATTTCTGGATTCACTAAAAGCCCTTTTAAACCCTCTCTTCAATACTCTTGACAGCGGCGCAGGCTACAGTTGGCTGTCAAAACAGCTCACAACTATCTTCTACTATTATAATTTAAGTTAGTTAGTAGCTTAGTTAAAAGACAGAATAAGACAGTTAATTATAACTAAGGTGAGGCCCATCCATCACCTTCAATGCTAACCTTATGCAAATTCATCTGTAAATAACAAGAAAGTCATAGTCCAGGCGCGATAGTTTATTTTTTTAAATAAATTGCTACGGGGCTTTCTCAACGAGATAATTAGGTAAAAAAAATAGTAGAAACAAATTGTATATGTTTTAGATAAAATCGATATGTAGGAACATGGTGAAAAAAATTCATAAAGGTGCCGAAAAAAGTTTTTTTCACGTTCAAGATGCGAAAAAAGTTAATTTAAGAAAAATAAAAAATAGTAAGTTATAGCGTTTAAAAATGCGGAAAAATGAGTTCTAAACGATCGGAGTCAGTTAACAACTTTTCGCAAAACAAATTAAAAACCGAGAAATATGGCCATTATTGGACATTTTTTCACAGGGCCTTTAATTATTGCAGGCACTTCTTTTGGGACTTAGATTGTGGATTTTTTTAGTGCCTATCTATCTTTTGTATAAAATTTATATTATAAATAGGCACTAACAAAAGCCAAAATTTAAGCCCTAAGGAAGTTCCTGCGATATTTGAAATGTATAAAAATGGCCATATTTGGCGGTTTTTAATTTTTATTAAAAAAATGCGATATTGTTGACTTATTGTTTAAAACTCATTTTTCCATATTTCCAAACGCTATTACGTATTATTTTTTATTTTTCTTATACAATTTTTTTCACATCTTAAGAGTGAAAAAAGCCACTTTTCGACACTTTCATGAATTTTTTTCACCGTGTTGCTACAGACCGATTTTATCTAAAACATATATAATTTATTACTTTTTTTCCTAATTATCACGTTGAGAAAGTCGCGTAGCAATTTATTTCAAAAAATGAATATGTTCACTCTATCGCACCTGGGCTATTATTGCATCACCATAATTCGGTCTTAAAATGTAGTTACAAAACAAGACGTTAAAACAATAAATTTTATGTTACTATAAATTTATACTTTAACATATTTATATTTACTGTAGCTTCATTTGTAGTACTGTAAGTTAAATAATTAAATAAAATTATATGAATAATTAATTAAAACAATCTATGTTAATTATGTTTTTTTTTATTATTCATATCTTTGCTAACTATAACAAAAAACAGAATAAAATATATAAGAGTAGGTGTGTGATGAAATTTGTTTGGAAATTCCAGTATGATGTTAACAAAACAGTTTGAGAACCATTGCTTTAAAATTTCGATGTGTAGATTTTCAAATTTTTTTTTGGCACCACTAACTTCTTCCCAACTAAATAGATAATTATCTCATTTATCGACTCAGTCAAACATCATCCATCGCTTATATTTAAACAAAATTTATTAATTGTTTATAAAATGGTCGTTTATATATATATGCATATTTATATGTATATATACAAAAAAAACTAATTGGTTCCGTTTCTGTAGTGTGCATAGCAAGAGGTCCAAAGCAGTGACGCCCCATTTTCGCCTTATCTCAAGGCCCACTCTGGGGGAAATTAGACAAAATTGGTGGCTCACGAAATGTAGCAAGAATAATCCAAATGCTCTTAGCTTTTGTATACCGGCGAAATATATAATATGTGTTATCTACTCCTTTTTTGGGACGGATCGCGGAGCCGATTTCACGGCTGTATAGCCGGCAATCACGAGCCTAATTCACTCGATAGGATAATCACAATAATCTGTTGGGAGCGCTGGGTATAAAAAGCCTTCGGTGCCGAGTCGTCGCTCGGAGCTAGAAAGTTAAACAGAGGCCCGTTTTCTTATGTAAGGCCCCGCTTGGAGGTGCATCCCTTGATGTGTCATTTTATTGTTTACTGTTTACACAATATCTATAATAAGAATATATTTTAATTATTATCATTATTCTACTTAGATTATTATAGCTATCTAAGATGCCAAACGGTTCTCCTGATTTCCTATAAAGAATACTCTATATGGCTAAATTTAATTCTAAATTGTCACATCAGTCTAGAATTAGTAATAATAATAGGAATTAGTAATATGACATTAGCTAACTAACCTTTTGAACGGAACCCGGAGTATAACCATGGGGAGTAGGTGTGTTATTTCTTGCAATATGTTTAGGCGCGTGGGGTACGTGTGTTCCCTGACAAAAAATTTAATTGTTTTTTCTCCTAATTATGATAAATTATTAATACAAGAATTCATAGAAGGTTAAACTATTAAAATTTATTTTAAAATATCTTTATCAATTACAAATTTATAACATGGTAGTTGATACTTGATATTCTACTTATTTTTTAATTTATTTTCTTCTTCAAGCTCTTTCAGACTGCATTTCAGTACTGCATCTGATCTTAACATCAGTAAAAACAAATAACAAAATAAACGATATAAATCTAATAAAATATAGTTTGAACTAAAAGAAATAGAACCATTAATTATTAGTTGATTAATTTAACAATGGCATTTTAAAATTGATTTGAAAAATCATAATTATTTGTATGATCAAAAATAATCAGTATACAGGCCTACAAAAGACTAATCGCAGATTCAACTCGAGAGTTGAAAGAAACCTAGGGTACAACTGTACCCAATCTAAAAGTTATTGGACAAAAATACAACTTATAGGTGACTGACGGAAGAGAGGCGAAAATTCGTAATATCCAATCCTAGATGAGATTATAAGAGACAGCTACTAGCCGTCGTGGATATAGGAATTTTCTGAAGGAGGTGCCTCTGGGTACCAGATCCTCTCCTCCAATCCTCTTTCCCCTTCTATAAACCTTAAAACATTAAATGCTTTAATCAATTTTTAATATCTACATTAATAAATCAAAATTCAATTATTATATCGATAAAAGTCCCCAATGCTGACGCACATATACTGCGTTGAAGAAGGCTGGGGGACACCTGCACCCCACGCGCCAGCTCCAGGGTTAAAGCCTCTATTGTCTTTATTCTGTTTATCTTGTTCTGTTTTATTTATTCAATTTTATTGTTTCAAAGTCGTTCATAATAATGTGATTTTTATTATATGGTGACGCCGAAAAAATAAAAAAAATAATTATAAGAATAACATTTTTAATCGATCTAACAGTGTTTAAAAGAACTTTAGCATGTTTCTTTTTAAAAGTTTTTTGATCGCTTAAAAGCATTTTGCTTAAAAAAAAAATCTGATTTGGGTTCAAGTGATTAATATCTTTCATTTAGATTATTATTATTGAGGTATAATAATCTTAATAAATTAAAAATGGTTAATAATTTTCTTAATAAATTAATGCTTTCATATTTCAAGATTTTTTTAATTGTATATCATTTTTTGGTTTGTATACTATGTGGAAGAGTTTTTTAATCTATAAAAATATGAGTTATAATTTTATAGATTCATTATTCACTATAAAACATTAAAGAATCATATAAATATTTTCATGCACAAGGGATTTTGTAGAATCTTAATATATATGAAAACCAAACTTACATAATTGTTTTTATATTATAAGAAAAAATAAATTGAGCTCTTTGAAAGTTAAATTTGAGAACCGTTTCTAGAGAATGATAAGAGTACCATTAGCGATGTACTTCCCAATGGTTTCTTGTGATTTGTATTTTCTGAGCATATTAACATTTTTTTTTTTTTTCAAGTTACTCTTCTATTATTCTATTTTGTTATTTCTTTCTTTTTTACTGTCGGAATGATTGAATGAATGGGATATTATGACAAGGCGATTCTACCAATAACTGTTAGTGAAATAAAGTTAAAAAAAATAAAAATCTAAAAAAAGTAAATAAAAAACCGACTTTCGTCCCTGAGCTGTTGACACACGACGAAAACCGGTTTAAGACCCCAGTTTGTCCTGATAATTTCTGGTTTGAGGCAGGTCTGTAAATTGGAAAACAAAGTACGAAAGTGTATCATGACTTAAATGACTGGAAGGCATGCAGATCTGGAGAACTGGACAGATTCCAGCGAGGGTTCGTCTGGCCGCTCTTCACTTTCACTCGAAAAATTCCAATTTTTCTCTGATATCGTTAAACTTAGCCTCGTTTATTTATCCAATATTTTTATTGCATTTATGTTTCTCTACATATTTATTTTATAGTTCTCGTTTATACACTTCGTTCATATAACAAATCCTATAAATAATTGGAGAACTAGATTATAATCATAGAGTGTGGCTTAGCACGGGGGTAAGGCGCTTGACTTCTTGCTCCAGGTTTTAAGTATTTTATGTTTTTAGTATTTATAATTGCACTGCGTGGAACAAGAATCATCAACAAGTATAGAATATAAAATCTATTCCTAGAAAAAAAAAATCAAAAATATAAAGGAGAGAATGACGGAAAAGGTACTGATTTTGCGTGTATGTCATTAAAATTTATTTTTACGATTTTCCAGATTTTTAAAATTTTCGTTTCTCATCTTAACCGAAATAACCATTTTGCTGCTTAAAATAGATGATTAAAAACGGTATTTCTGAGGCGATCGCCTTCGGCACAATAGCGCCCACTCCTTCTATCCATCGATAAGTTCCCGAAATAATATTTCTAAATTTTCATTCTATTTTTGGGGTTACCTTAGTTTAGTTTATGTATGTGTTTCAGATATTTATAAAAAAGGTATTGATGTAATATATATATATATATATATATATATATATATATATATATATATATATATATATATATATATATATATATATATATATTTTTACAGTATTAATATTTATAGTATTACTTTTATTCCTTGATGATGTATGTGTATACAAACACATACACACACACATATTTTATATATATAAAATATATTAAATTAATAATTTAGTAATTAATGAGAGCTAAAACCCAAAAGAGACAGAACTATTATTAACCAATTCTGTTATATTTTGTTCTTTATAATAACTTCATGTTTAAATGGAATATGGACACAGTATCATTGACTTTTAAATCTTTTCCCCGGAGGTAAAGTTCTTTATAAAGAACAAAATATAAGATGATCCCATTGTAGCAAAAATATGTCGCACCCCTTTACTCTAGCACAACATTGTTGATAAATTGTGTAACAAAGCCTTGAGTCAACGTTAAACATAAAAAATGACTACATATAGACCAAATTGAAATTATTATCCTTAATTTATATTCGTTTTTGTTATCTGCGTTTTTTTTTGTCTTTTGTCTTTATGTGCTCATATTCCGATTGCAAATGTTATAATAACAAATATTGATTTTAATTTTTCGAACAGAGAAGGTTCCCCTGTTTAATCACATTATAATTAGTTTTAAAACATTAATTACAGTGAACGCTAGTTTTTCTCTTAACATTAATTTTAATACCTGCATGATTAAAATGCTATACACAATAATATCACCATCGTTGGGCATCTTTTCTTGTAAAGATTATATTACATGTTCTTTGTAATTATTAGAAAAGATGGAATAAATACTTTAGATAACTACATTAGTTGTTAAAAATTATCTTTTTACACAATGTATAGTCTATATTATTAGTTGGCATTATTGATTTAAACCTTGGATAATAAATAGTTCCGTAGAGCATAGAGTTTTGAATTCGGATTTACTGTAACTGGACCAGCCGTTACTTTCGATCAGCTACCTACGTGATCAGCCTACCTATTACAATGTCGGGTACACATTTTGTTGGAACTGTGATTCTCTTTGTATCTTTGAAACCCCAAGACAATCCCGAGAGAACTTTGCATTGTAGTGTGGAATCGGAATCTTAGAGTCTAGAATAATGGTTTCCGCCATAGTACTAAACTGATGCTTTTCAAATCATTTATTATTCAAATATATAAATATTTTAATAGAAAATGTTAATACTGTGATAAGTTTTTAGTAATTCATTCAATATTGATTTTCTTACTTATATTTTTTTTTTTTTTTAAAGTCATAAAAGTGAAATTAAATTAATAATGATAACTGGTTGGAATAGAGCGACTATATAGATTAATAGTTTTAAAAAAATATTTTAATATACTAATTATTAAATTTGGTCTTAATGTGTGGTAGGTAATTGTGTATATGGTAGGCATTTAAATAGAACAGTAGGCATAAATTATAGCAAATATGAGCTAATATCTTTTTGGACAAAAATATTACACAATGTAATGAAGACTAAGAGGTAAAATATTAATTAATGTAATGTGAAGTATTGTATGTTGTGGGCAAAGATGTAATTGTTAATGTTGAAATAATATGGTTTTTTGTTTGGTTAAATTTATAGAAATTTATCCTGAAGATGGGGAAACAACCCCGAAACGTAGATACGGTCAGAATGAAGTGGATGTAAAAAATTAAAGAAAAAATGTAAGGGATGTCATCATTGCTATGAGTTTATAAATAATTGTTTTAGACTTCCTAATGTGCTGTAATAGAAAAATAATTTTTTTTTTTTTTTTTTAATTTTTTAGCAATTTAATCATTTTTTTCTGATAGATGTTTATATATATATATATATATATATATATATATATATATATATATATATATATATATACACCTTTTTTTTTTGTTCGATATTATATTTGCATCCCTACTCCAGTTCCTTCCAGAACGAATTATCATTAAAAATGACACAGCGCACGTCCACAGCTCCAAAGGACGATGATAATGGGAGCGGAGAACACCTGCATCAGGTGAGCAAACTCCTGAAATACTTCCGCGTATCTCAACATTGATTCACTGAATTAACTGTGAACCGCTTTGTTGGATGAAGTTAGGTCATGCTCAAGAATTACCTGCAATTAGGGAACAAGTAGCAAAAGCATCCTTCTCCGGCGTTTATACTGTCTTATGTTTTACTCTGTCTTGCTTGCCACATTCCGTTCTCCCTAGCATTCTTTCAAGAATTATTAGCTCTACTCAAAGACGTATAACCTTACGAATGATACAAGATTAGCTGTATAACTGAGGTAACAGTCGGAGGAAAAAAGAACGAAAAACGTCGCAAGTAAAAATACTTGCGTATAAGAGTAAAACTCTTGGTCAATCTCCTTATCGTTAAATTAAATTTAACATTGTTTAGTTCCGAAGTTAGCAAAATTAAAAGCCTCGTTATGCACGCAATTAAAATAATATTTTCATTATTTTTATGTTGGTTTAGGAGTAATTTTAATGCTAAACTAAAATAAAGAAAACATCTCAATTCTAAAGTCTTTCTATAGGAATTTCTATAGGAATTTTAAAGTAAACTAATTCATAAAAAATATCAATATCAATGATTAAAAATCAACTGAGTATTATTTATTTATAACATCACATATAATATAGTTAATATTAAAAAAAAATAATTACATGCTTGCAAAACATAAATTTACAAAAACGGAACACACCCACGTCTATGGAAGGCCGATCGATTAAATCATTGTTAATACTTAGATATAATTAGAATTAAATTAATTGTAGATTATACTAACAAAAAAATAAACATTCTAAATTATTAAATAATTAAACACTCACACACTTCCTTGTAGGTTCATAATTAAAATAAATCAATATACTTTTTCTCCTTACAAAACTCTTTCGATACAACTGAGGTATTAAACCTCTGTGAATATATGTCTGTCTGTAATCTTAACTTATTCCCATTTAAATTATCAAATATTGATAGAGTCTTTGGTATATCAATGATGATGAATAGAGTGATATTCTGCGAATCATCTCGTTTAATATTATTTTACAATATGTCATTAACCAATAAATGAATCGTGTTTACAGCAATCGTTCTGTGGCCCAAAGAAAGAACAACCATTACCAGTTTTCGATTAGAATGAGATAGTTCATAATAGAATATTAGTTTGTTTTTTTCCTGGAGGTTATCACACAACCTCACATTGGTGCGAACCATGGTTTCCGATGTAGCCGCAGGCTACCCATCGCTCTATAACTTTCGGGGATAATTCGGCAGTGTCTTTCCCACCGGACACTGCCCATTCTTCCATTCTGGAAGACCACAACGCGATTCGCAATTGCAGATACACGGTGTAGGATCATCACTTCTACGCCTGGTCTGTGTGAATTGCCTCCAGTAAGCTGACCGGTATCACATACCCACGGTAGACGGTCATCTAAATCGGTCGGTCATCCATCCAAGTATTAACTACGCTTGAGTGTTAATTTTAAGATTTTAAACGTTATATGATAGGAAAAACGGTTGGTTTAAGAGAAAAATGCAAGAAGAAAAAATTTCAGAGCATGACGTTTCTTCCCTAATATAATATATCCACTATTTGGCGCTATGACGCCGCGTACATACATAACGTGCGCCCAACCTAGGTTTGCAGATCGCTCCTATATAATTTTATTATCCTACATAATTTTACAGGGTAGAAAATAAAAGTTAAAGCAGATGACGTAAAACGCATTTTGATATCTTTAATTATTTTTTACTAATTAATTTACATTTATTAGAAACATAGTCTCAACCGGCTTGATTACAATTTTTCCCACTAGTATTTCTCTCACAGTTTTCCATAATATGCGTTTTAGCCGTCTTAAAAAACAAAACAACTTGTGCACCAGAATGAAAACTCTAGCAATTGTATTTATTGATATTGGCGAAATTTTTGTAATTATTTAAATTATAAAAAATTTTATATTGAATTTAGCTGTGCTTCCAAAAGTCACAGTTATATTTAAAATGAACAGAAATTTTGAATTATCCAGCTGTTTAAAGATTTTAAATTCAAATTTAGTAATACCATCTTTGCTTTTGAAATAGTTAAAAAAAAATGACAGTGATTCAAAAAAATATTTAACATTAAGATTAGAGCTTTTATCAAGATCATAAAATAGTAAATTTTCACACCTGATCGTTTAATTTTTATTTCGGTTCTTGATGAGACTCCTTCCATTAGGATTTGGCTCCCGACAGGATTCTGCAATAAACCAATTAAAGGCAACAGCTTCCAGTCTCCAGGACCTTCCTATGTCACTGATCTCTTATCGATATTTTATTTTTATCATGTTATTATTCAAATAGATATTTTGAAGGCATGTAAAATAATTGTGATATCAAAGTTTCCTATCTGTTAATTATTATAGAGTCATAATGATTCAATAATAAACAGTTGCTAAATTTTTTATTATAGAGGTAGACATGTCAAAAAAAAATTGTCTATGCTTATACTTTAAATTTTTCATAGTTAGGTTTTTATTTGGCAAAATTATTTATTATTATTCCCTTCAAACAATAAATTGT
Source organism: Rhaphigaster nebulosa (assembly GCA_948150685.1). Taxonomy (NCBI): domain Eukaryota; kingdom Metazoa; phylum Arthropoda; class Insecta; order Hemiptera; family Pentatomidae; genus Rhaphigaster; species Rhaphigaster nebulosa. The sequence goes on from OX411306.1 coordinate 176,797,222, forward strand.
GAAATGTTTGTTTATATATACTGCATGATTCTTACAATTATGTTTTAAACTCATTTATTTTGAAGTAATTGTATAATTTTAAATCAACAATGGTATCACGAAATTGTAAAAAAAAAAAAAATGAAATTTTTTTTTTACATTTGAAATAATAACGGTAATAAGATTTATACCTTAACAATGAAAATCCTGATCATAAACTACTCTAATACTAAATATATCCTTAAATGTTAGTAACTTCAAAAACATATTTTAACAATGCGAAATTAAATTTGATTTATGCAGTTATAAAATATAATATCGTATGGATATTCATTCCACAGACCTACTGTTTATTACATATGTATGTGAATCGAGTAATTCCTACGTAGCCTAATTATAAAACATTCCATATTAAATGAGCAAGCAAAAATGTTTTTTAAACCACGCAGAAATTTAAATATATGTGAGGATACGATTTTGTTTTATTTTAATTTTTTTATTGTTAGATATTACATTCAGACGGTTTTAGGGCAATGAGTAATAGATTTATATTTTATAGAAAGAATATGAATAAGCATATGTGCAGGAATAAAAAAAAAATATATACTTATATCAATACAACTAAAATTAAAATATTAATATGGTAATACATTATAGAAAAAAACACCAGCCTTCTCTTCTTATGAAAGTGCTTCTATTCATTGCCGTGTCACTGGTATTAGAAGCCAGTGGCGGTAAAGAGCTAATGCTGCAGGAACTCTGAAATACTGGGGAGAAGTCTATTTCCAGAACATATACAGGGTAGAAAATAAAAGTTAAAGCAGATGACGTAAAACGCATTTTGATATCTTTAATTATTTTTTACTAATTAATTTACATTTATTAGAAACATAGTCTCAACCGGCTTGATTACAATTTATGACTTTTTCTACCTACAACTAGGATCACAGGAATGTATGGAACTGGATAAAGTTTGAACTAGAAGATTCAAACGATTGCGATAAAATGTTGAAAATTTGGAGTGACGACACTTAAAAAATGATTTGATTTCTTAAAATGATCTTGGTTTCACAGATAATATAGCATACAAATATTTTTAAGTAGCTCTTAAGGATAGAGGTAAATAAATAGAATTAAATAAATATTTAGGTTTAATTTAGCTTCCTCAATAAGTTAGATAGAAAGTGGTATGTCATTTCTTCATTAGGGACAATTCTTATTTCATTGGTTATTGGGAATAACAATAGTCAGCCATTTTAGAGCCAAGGTAAAAAATTGTTAGAGATAGAGAAAATCTTTAGATCTGCCAGATATTGATAAATTTTAATAGATACTGACAGCAACACACCAGAGAGGGACATTGGAACATATTTTGTATAATTAACAATATTTAGTTTAGTACAGTAAAATATTTAATCAAAAGGAGAGGATTGAAGGAATGGAATTCTAATGCATCTTCTTTCTTGCAAGTCCAGGAATTTTCGGAAGGACATAATTCACCACGGACTCATAGCTCCCTGTCACCCGAGCGAAAAATATATCAAAGGATGGTTGGAGACCTCGCTCCAAACCGATCTCCTCTAGTTGGCTGATGTATTAGACGCCACCTTATCTTCCAGCTGGGATCTTATCCTGCAAAAATATTGCCATCTTTCCCTAGCTCGCCCAAGTTTTACCCGAGTGTTGAAATATCTAATGACATACTGACCACCGTGGAGGATATTTTTATTTCAATGGTATAGGAATAATCATCCCCGGCTGGAACATGGCGATTTCCAGGGTATAAATCCATTCCACCGTATTAAAGATACGTTCCTGGCTTGTGTTGTTAGCCGTGTTCTCGGGGGCTGGAGGGCTACTTTATCCCGCGAGTCTCTTATTAATGGTACGCCATCATCTGGCAACCCATGTTTGCTGTTCACGGTTTACCATATTGGGTTTCCTCTCATGCTAATTGCGATTCCTAATTCTTCTTAATTGATAGCGTCATGAAGTGTAATGTATTAAAATGATGCTACAATATATTTCATGAGCGTAAAACAAAACATTTAATATACATTTTTTTTAAATGCACAATGTTTCACTGGAATAAATTGATTTTTTTTTTTCAAGGACGATAAAAATTATAACACTGAAACATTTATAAGTCGCAATCAGGATGCGATGTCCTTCGGGTTGGAGACGGTGATTCACCAAAAACAGCTACCTAGGTCACTTACTTAAAATGGATTTAGTGATGAAAGTATAAAGAGTGTTATATATCTGTATGTTTTTTCCTTAGAAGTCCAGGAAGTTTCGAAAGGGGATAATTCACAATGGCGTAGTAGCACGCAGTTATATCTGAAAATAGTCGTAGTTCGCTTATGTACTGGGAATATCATTTTTGATAATTTTTAGTTATTCATTGAAAAGAGCTACCTACCTAGATCAATAACTAAAATTATGTAGTCCGGAGTTTTGTGGATTGAGATTCACAATTGACTCAATAAAAAGAGCTTAAGCTATTTTAATCGCCAATGACTAGTTTGAACTGCAAGTTAATAGACATTATTGATGAAATGACTGAATTTCAAATTCTATTCTTAGAAAATTAATATACTCTGGAAATATAATCGCTCTGTACTCGTACATGGGATACTTAACTTCGGAGCTAAATAAAGGATTGAGCCGATCACCACGTGTGTGTGTGCGTGTGTGAGTGAGTATGTACAATATTTGAGTTATTGACTTATGTATTATAAATCATTGCATAGAGATAAATTTGGTATTCCAACGTTTCTCTGAATGATGGAATATTTGAACATTTTATGGACGTCACTGATTGTAATTCTTCCCATAGGATCTTCTATCACATTCATTTTATGCTACAACAAAAAAAGTTAAGAATTGCGATTATGAACTCCTGTTATTCTTCATGATTTTTAGACTCACACCTCTTTCAATTCAACTCGCTCAAATGTATTTATCAATCATTCACGTTATGGAGTGATTATGAAATCATCATGGCTACATCCTGGAACAGTTTTACATGAGATGAGTTCATATCATTCCTTACAGGTCGCATTAAATGCATCCATTAACAGAGGTTTAAAATAAATACTTGTGATGTTCTGTAAACTAGCTATGGCGGAAATAAATGTAATAATGGACTATAATACCTTTTTAAGGTCAATTTTCGCTAGTAATAGTCACAGTTTCAGCTGTTAGAGACTACTGCTATGAGGGAATATAAGGTTGCATATTTCGTTGGTACTGCTCGGCAGTCCATGTATGACGTCATATCCATGTTACTTTTTCCAAATGCTCCAGAAGGAGTCAGACGGTCGGCAGTACGACGGTTCCTCGTTATGTTACCATGTCGAAGCAGAGTTTCTATGATAACGCCAACATTCCAAAGATTCCCATGTACCCTTTACTTATTTTTTTTGTTTTTTGAGACAAAATCGTGATTTTGATATTCCAAGTTTCCGGTCTCTTGTATCCAGTTGTTTGGTGAATATGGTTCCAGTGGTAAAGGTGGTTCCAGCATTTACGAAAAGTTTGTTTTTTGGTACTTCGATGTAAATTTTACTGTCGTCGAGATGGGTATTGTGACCAAATGACTTAAAATATTCATAAGATCGTGATGTCAATCAATCAAGCTGAAAAAAAATATCTGATGTGGACAACACATGATTTCCTTGTACGGCTATTAAACTATAAATCGGTGGCTCAAAAAGTGATCCTGAATTTGGTTACTAGTTTCCGAAGATCGCAGTATCTCAAAAACAACACTCGGCGTCGCGACATCCATCTATTGACACAAACACACGCAGAAATAGGGAGGAAAACCAGCATTTTACACTAAACACTTAATACAAGTAATAAAAATGTTTAATTGGATTGGAAACCAAATTGCGGATGTTACCGAGACATTTGATTTATGTATTTAATTTAAATATAATTTCTGATATGAGCTTATTATGACCTTCAAGAAAAGTACCGTTTTCGGCTCACCAATTTTAACCAAAGTATATTAAATGCATTCACATCAATATAAAAGTCCTATTCACCAAATTTGAGATATTTTACATTATATTTTAATATAATTTTTGATGAAAGTCTAATATGACCTTCAAGTAAAGTACCACTTCCGGTTTTCCAATTTAGAACAAAATCTAGTATTTTATTTAAATTAATATATAGGTTATAAATATCAAATTTGAGAAGTTTTGCAAAGTATTATAACATAATTTTTTGTGGAAATCACTTATGACCTTCAAGTAAAGTACCACTTCCTGTGCAGTGACCAATTAAGCAGTGACCAAAAAGGGAGGTTCACAACTAGATTTTATAACAATCCTAAATACAAAATTTCATTCAAACGGCTAACCGTTTTTGAGTACAGACGTACGAGCGTACGTACGTACAGACGTCACGAAGAAACTAGTCAAAATGGATTCAGGGATGGTCAAAATGGATATTTCCGTTGAAATCTGAAAACTGAAAATTTTCGCGATTACAATACTTCCTTTACTTCGTACAAGGAAGTAAAAAACGATAATGCCAGATATTTATGTGTGTATACACACACACACACACACACACACACACATATATATATATATATATATATATATATATATATATATATATATATATATATATATATATATATATATATATATATATATATATATATATAAAGAAATATTTAAAGATTTTTTACTTAAAGACATCATTTAACTTTCCCCTTGGTTCATGTGAGGTCGTGAACTGGAATTGAATCGTATGATAGCTTATCACTCAGCTGAATGAGCTACTCTACTGGCTCCTCCGTTTGTGTTGCTTATACCTTTTACCCAATCATGCTAGGGAATCTTTCTAGATGATGGGTCCTTCATCAGCGCAACAGCTGAATCATAGACCCCACAGCTGGAATACGTGATACTTCCTTGGCGAGAGGCTGAGTAGTGGTAAAGGAAAGGAGGCTGCTATACTTTGCAGACTCGAATCAGGGCGGAGGTAGTTAGTTGGCTGTAAGCTAACCACATCCCTCCATCCATCTGATACTGTGAGGCAGCGATCCGGTACCCGAGAATATTCATGCCTGGGTAGTAAAGCTGGACTGAAAAATAATAAACTTTAAGGAGAATAATTTGCAATTCGAAGTGCTCAGAGGAGTTTACTCAAGGTATTTAGTAGCTTGGTGTTATATATCCCACTGTTAGAGGATTTGAAATAAAACTAATACGTGTTTTTTTCTTGAAAGGAATTTATTTGGTCTCTTTTTTTTATATATTTTTTTTATGGGTAGGTTTCTACTTATTTAAAACTTTCATAGTCTGGATAGTGCATCTAATAAATACTAGTTGTGCAGTCTTAAAATAAGAACAATATAAAAAATCAACTAACATTGATTTTTACTTCATGCTAAATGAAACAGTGTAAATGCTTATTTTCTATTTAATAGTATTCCTTTTAACATATCACTTCCTGATCCTATTGGCACACTTTAAGGACATGCTTATATCAATTTTCCTAGTTTAAGCAGTTGGGCGTAGAAGTGCGTGGTAAAGCAATTGGTACTTTACAAATTAAGTATAGAACAGAGTGCAAGGGAACGCATGAAGAAAGAGCCCGAATTAAATACGTGTATTTCCAGATTATATCGGGACAACCATTCATATTCTTGTTTTTCTTTTAAATTATAAATAACTGAGGAACTTTCTATCAAAAGTTAATATATCCACTTCTCAAAAACAAGTTTTGTTTTTAATAATTAATATTCTACATACAAAAATTATCCTGCTTATTTCAAATCTTAAATTTTCCCCTGTCAAATAGGTGTGACAAATCAACATTTTCAATAAAAATTTGCCTTATCTGAATGAGATACCCCTCTAATAAAGTTTTGTAATAATTTTCTAAAAGTGGATATATTAACTTTTGATAGAAAACTCCTCAACTGTAGGAAATACACATGTGTATTATTATATTATAATATAATTCCAACATTAGGGCTTCTTAAATATACACATTTAGCTGTAAAAAAGTGTCCTTACTTTTCCCTTAGGTAATTATGTACTTAAGGTATATATAAACACGAAATTTACAAACAAATAATTGCGAATGAATATTAACTTTGATAGTAAGATAACAAATAAACCTGAAATACTGGATAAATTTTTTTAAGCTTCTTTTTGACGGTATTTTTTCAGTGTTTTATTTGTCATGTAAATTTTTCGATTCAGCCTAAAAAAATCTATAAGAATCAAATGCTTTTTGGGAATTTTTCTTAATATATACTTTTTTCGTCACATGTGGGCTCCTCCAACAAAACTAAAAAATTAACTTTCTCCGATAAAACTAGTATTAGCTTTTAGATGACGGGAATAATTGACCATACTCATCATCAATTGGTCTCTCCTCTTCATGATACATGGCCTATCCTTCCTTAGTCTTAATGGCCTGCAAATATTCTAGCTAATGGCAAAAATGCCAGTCACTATACGGCCGTAAAACTTCCACCTAAGGATAGAGTGAAGAGCTTAACTCAGATTGTATAAGGCTTTTTAACAGTGCCTTAACTAGAAAGGTATAATTTCAATAAATCTCAAGCTGTCTGCTCTCTAGATCCTGAAATATTCGAAATCATCCCCTACAATAAAATCCACGGTTTTGGGTTCGATTAAAGTTATTCAAAGACATGATGATCAAATAAAATTCATAATCTAAAGATAAAACATTTATATAAGCTCAGCTACATTTAGTAGCATGCAACAAATCAATATTTACGGAATTGTTCTTAAGTTTATTGAAAAAAAAAAATATATGTATATATATATTGTGGTCATCAATATCACTCCTGTAATGGACACTTTAATGTTTAACCCCCACTCTCTTCTCCCCTCTCCCTCCTAAAGGAAACATTTTATCTGGTGTCTTATAATCAAATCCAACTGGTAAACTTTATTATCAAGTATCAATGCTCAGAACTTAGTGACTATTACTGGATAGTGTCGCCACCACGTATAACCAACGAATATCAATAAAGCTACTTTTCAAGAGATAAAGACGTTTTACTTTTAACTTTTCCATTGCGAGTAATTTTTATATTTCTCGGCCTTTTTTATTTCTCTGAGTCCTGGAATGGCGTTTATAAGATTTTATTATCCAAATATGCAAAATGGCAAATTAATAAAACTAAGAAATTCCAAAAATGTGATTTTTCACATTCTTTAGTTATAACTAAATAATAGTATAAAGCAACGATACAGATACCGCACTGCATGCTTATTTGTAAAAATTACTACGCACTATATTATTGCTTTGTGTCAGGAAGAATGTCTGTATTTTTTAGTATATCATTCTGAAGAGATATTGAAATCTCTACGTCATTAGTTACCTTTCGAGAAAAACGCTTTTGAAAATTTTAGTTTATTGAAATTTTTTGGTTTTGAAATTTACATTAAAACCGCTATCAAAATTATTATCATTAACTATCTGGTAATAGCATACAAAAAAAAAGCTGCTGTAATCTGAGATTTCACTGTTAGAAATGTGCCCTTTTTGCAGAGAACGATTGTCAACGTGGGTATTTTTTAAAATAAATAAACTTTTATTCGTGGGCAAATCGAATATTACACATGATACAAAGTCGGAGAAATATTGCAGCAACAAATGAATTCACGTTTACATCTCATTATTCAATATTTTTAAAGGTAAACTTATCACCTGTTCGAAAAGGTTCACCTTTATTAATGTGAACTGTGATTAATGAGAATATTAAATGGTGATGACGATTCTCTCACTTCGACCATAGCCGAAAGATAATATTTAGTAAATAAGTTCTCCATTTTTTTTTTTTTTTTTTTTAATGTTTGATCTCACAAGACAAATGTTACGGTCACAAAAGAAAAAGGAACTTCTTTTCACAAAATATTGGTATCTAAATATTTATCTTAATTATTGATTTGAAATTTGGAAAAAACAGCATTAAGATGTCACAGAACCTAAAACTGAGTTCTCCGCGAAAAAGGCACATGAGCTCAAATACCCTTTTTGCTCCTACTGCCTAATTTACGAGTAGCAAGTTCAAAAGGCATAGGCTTACTACTGGATAAAAAACTAAAAGGTATATTTAGCAGTAGACCTCTGTGTGAAAAAAAAATAATAGAAAGGCATTATTGAAAGAATGATAACAAAAAAATATAGTTGATTATCTGGCATAACCCACACGAAAAAAATTGAATTAGTATTCCTGGATCCAATAGCATCTATCATTTTCAATTTCATTGAGAACAAAATTGGTTTCTGTCAATAAATTTTGTAGGTTTCAGTCATTAGTTATTTTTACTTTTTTATTCTTATATAAAATTCGTATTTTACAAAATATATAATAACAATAATATAAAATAATATCTTATGATACATAAAGCAATAACAGGCACTCAGAACGGGTCCTTCCGTCCTGGAGAATATAACTTGAGTTGTTCTTTTAAGTTAGACTGTTGGAAAATGGATTTAATTGTTTTAACTACAATTCATAGTGTGCATTTTGTTTGTAATGCAACTTATGCTACTGACCTACAACAAAAGTGGAACCTCTAACAATTGTAATCTTAAGGAATAACACATGTATTCGTATGAAGACCCATGTAGTCAACAGCCAACAATACCGAATATTCCAGTGTGATTACTTTTCTATAAAATTACATCATATAAGGTCGAATAGATCATGTGAATTTGCCGCATAGTATCCAAAAGGAAAACATAAGCATTTTCTGAAACAGCTGCAAGCCAAAGCTTGTAGAACAACATTTACTAATCCACAGGTGTACTTGCCCCTCTATATTCGTAAGACCGACCTACTTAAATGTCAACTCAGCGGTAGCCTGCCGATAGACCGGAGGCCGGCATTGTTACCTGTTGTTCCAGAGAAGGATACCCCGAAGGAACGGGCTGGCGAGGATGACCCGAATGTGAAAGGCCTGCACCCCCGCAATATACAGCAACAATATCCTCTATTATGTTATCTCCCGAATCGGATCTGCATATGGGAGATCCTCCAGATAGTCCTCTATTACCTAACTTTATATCACGATACGCCCCCTCTGCCCGCACAGTTTCACACAGATTATCTCTCACGCTCGTCCGTTACAACTCCGACCGGATCCTCCCACATTTATATAATATTGTGCCACACAGTCGTATATGATTACTAAATGTGTGTCACTGAAACAGGTGGCGATCTTTGCAGTATAGTTCCTCTTGTTTTGTCATGGGAGCATCTGCCCCTTACCTTGTTTAGGGAGTTCGATAGCCTACGGTAAGGAATAGTTTGGAGGTACTATGGAGGTAAAAGTTGTGGTCGCCCATTTCCGACGTGGCGTAGGGAAAACATAAATTTTACTTGTTCTGCTAATATCTTGATCTCACAACACCAATGGTAACTCACTATGTCCATACTACAATTGTACTCTTAATGTCAACCACATCCCCCAATCTCTCCAAAATTCCCAGAAGATTGTCCTGCCCTCCCCCCTAATCTAGGTTCTCCCCGATCTCGCTTGTCACTGCATTCCATTACCATTTCCAAATGGAAGGGGACTCAAATCTAATATTTAAAAAAAATTGTAATCACCACTGAACTAAAATGAAATCATTAATATATTTTCCTTAGGAAGCTATGTCTTGTATACAAAATTTAATATTTTTACCAAACTTATTTCTGCTATAATTAAACAAGACGATGATATCCTCAGAGTTCTATACCTTAAAACTAAAATAACAATTGTATCAGAAATACTAATATTTTTATGTTAGAAATGTGTTCTCTTCAGTGGTCCAAGCTTGACGTCCAAACCACATAGTTCTCTACATAAAGAGTGATAAAAGATAAAAGATCAAGTAAAAATTACGAGCTATTTTCAAGGAAAAAATAATATTTTGACTTCTACTCCACAATTTTATAAATTTGACCACCGAAATTTCACCTCTGAGATATATGGATATATAAAGAGCGGGACAGCACAGCGGTAAGGCGCTGTTTTACTATGCTCCCTGTCTCGAGTTCGAGACAGGTTGTGTCAGATAATTATTTACTCTTTTATCAGCAGTGGATCGACCCGGTCGGATCGGGAGGCCCTCCCGGGGCTCACCCAGCCTCTATATAATTTTTTAGCCTCTTTGAATTTTATATTTCAAGAAATACTTGAATCACCAAGATGGTCCGATTTATGTTTTCAACGATTAGTACCAACACAGTTAAGAGTATTTAGAAATGTTGGATGGAAGTGGCAAAATTTCACTATCATTATAATGATTTAATATAAAATATGTTGAGAATAAATGCATCTTATTCATATTATATAGACATATTCATTTAAGGACGAAACTTTAATTTCATTGTAATGTAATAAATGCAGATTAATGATATATTATTTATTTTGTGTTTATCTCGACACTAAATCATGAACAATATATTTTGTTGGTCTATAAGATATTCACTAATAATTTAAAACATCATTAATACACGCTAATAAATACACCCACCGTTTGTTGGCATTTTGTATAAACACAGAAATTGAGAATGTTTATTGTTAAATTTATAATTCTTAGATGAATAAAGAAACGATAAGAATATTTGAACTTTATAAGCGATTGAGGCAGCCCCCGAAAGAAAAAAATTTAATACTGAAATGTTGTTAAAATTAAACAAAAAATAACCCAACTGAATGTTGAAAAAAAAAAGAATTGACAGGCAAGTTTCTCTTACACGATAATCTATAAAACAGAATGTATTTTATTCTCTTGTGCATGTATTTGCCAATAACCGTTTTGTATATAGTTACTATTGCAATAATTAGAGGGTTTTATGCAATGGATGCATGATTTAAAGATTGGATGAGTTAATTGACAGATGTACTTTGGTTTATAAGTAATGAATAATTTAGTATCAAATTAAATATTTTAGTTGAGTATGGATAACTTAAGCTTAGAGTATGAGCTTGTTCTGAAATATCTATATCATTCTAATGTTGCAAGACATCTATTTTCTTCTGCATTAAGAAATTTTCTCCCGAAGTATATTATTTAATGAGAAACGAAACTGTATTTAATTAATCTCGTCGTTGAATAAGAAATGTCAAAAAATGTTTTAGTAATCAGTAATTGTCTCGACGTATTCCCTCCTAGTGTTTTGTGCATTTTACATAAACTAACCTTAGACCATTTTAAATATCGTTAACTTTATTGTAGACTAGAAATTTCCGAGGCCTAGAACAATAGACTCAAAGCGAAATCGTGTAGTACCTTTCGTAAACGCATTCATTAGTTTTATAAGGAATTTGGCTTTCTCTGCGCAGGTGGAGCATGTTCAGTTAAATTGTAATATCTCATTTATCCGCATGAGACACTTTGAAATTCTATGGAAATTGTTATATTTGTGCTCATTTTTAATTTTTAAAAATTTATTCATTTGTTTTATTTTTTTAATTATTAATAAATGCTCATTTTTATAAAAAAAATAGTAATTGAATATTTTCTGAAATATACGAAACATCAAATATTTTTTTACCTTCTTGTGAGAATTCTTTTTGATCAGAAGGAGACATCGCATATCGGTACATTTTCATCTATGCATGTTGATTATCCCAGGAAATCTCCCCATTTTTCACTCTTCACCGTCTAAAATAAGACGAATGATTATGGGGTTAATCCGCCACATTTCGATATAGGTCTTCGTGCTTAGCACCTGCGTATGAACTAGGGATGGTAAATATTGTAAAAAATGAGGTTACTCTTAAAAGATTCCTAACAAAATCTTGACTCTCTCAAATTCCAATTTGAGTGGGGAGTGCACGATGTGTCTGTTGTCGATTTTGATTAATTTTTTTATGTATTTATCCGTTTTATCCAATGGGTCCTAGTAGCTGAGGAAACAAATAAAACATGCGTTATTTTATATCTCGAGTTCAAAAAATGATATAGACATGGTTTTCCAGCTCAATATTTCTTATTTTAAAGTACATAAAAGGAATAGTATAAACTTTAAAAAATCATTGATTTTTGGTGAAATAAATTTAAATGGTCGAGTAAACTAGCCTTATAGATTTTTCCCATTAAAAATTATTGCAGATTTTGATTCAGCACATCAAAAACGTTAATTTTGAAAAAAAAATCATCTAAAACAAAAACAAAAAATTTCTTTTCAGTCCCGAGGGTGTTCAAAATTTTGAAAGCCACAAAATAATATTTGGATTTGAAGCTCTGTCTATACATCTTCTTCAATTTAAATGATATTCACGTTCGAAAACTCGTCCAGGAGTTTCTTTTTTCCACACATATGAAATACTATTGCAAATAAATGTTCGTAAGTTTATACCATATTTAAGTACGAACAAACTTTTTTTTGATATACCAGAGTCGGTTAGAACTATTAATATCAACTAGCTGATATAACTTCTTTTCCTAAATTTTTAATAAATATATAGCTTTTTGGTAAAACATTGTCATTTCTGACACTATGGATTCATAAATCTTTATTACAAGAAGATGGCACTTCTCAATAAACATCTATTTCTATTAAAAATCAAAACAGATATTCGTGATGAGAAGTAATTTTTTTAAATCCTTATGAAAACCGAACGGAACTTTGATTTAATTTCAAGTACATGTTTTATAACAGCTAAGACAGGAAATAATAAAAATACAAAAAAAAAAAAAAAGGAATACTAAAAATAACAGCCATTAAAGAAAAACATACTTTATAGATATAACCTCCTAGATAGGAATAGTGAATTAGAAAGATTAATAGTTACTTTAAACAGCTTAGGTATGTGATCCCAACTTAGGACGAAGTGAGGTTGCTATTTCTATACATTATTTTGGAACATAAATAGCAGTTAACAACTACTAAATTGGAATAACCGCAAAAAACTACGGATTGTTAATTACGTGCCTTAAAGTATAATTAAATAAAAGGCATTGCATATATTTAATATTTTAAATACAACACTGATTTGCAAATAATCTATTTACCAAAATAAATAAACTACTCATAAAAATATTTTTTGATGTTTATTTACATAATTTATTGGATATGATTGTTACTTTGTTAAATCCTTATTTATTTGCTCATTTCACCACTCTTACTTAATGTTTCTGTATGATCAAAAAAAAACAAAAAACTTGCATTATTTTCATAGAAAAAAAGAGCAAAACAATTATTGACATAGGTTTTGGAATAAAATAAAAAAAATATTATGTATTCCTCAATACTGTAAACAGATCTCAATCATCATGCATAGTTAAAATACCATTCCATAGAATTTTAGGTAATTTCTAGCACGAAAAGGCCCAGGTAATTGAAAAGCTTAATTTTATTCGATCACCTCTGTAAAGTTTGTGCTTTTCACTTCTCCAAAGATTAACAAACAAAAAAAAAAAACAACTAGATACTTTTTTACGAGGATAGGATACTCGTATGATACCATGAGTCACACAAAACAAAATTACTTTCCATTAAAGTTTCTCCAGCAAAGTCTTGGTTTGAGATTAATATCGCCATAGTAAAAATATTGAAATAGGTACTAATGAAAAACTTGAATTACATATTCAGCTAAAACATATGAAGTTAGATTATTATATATCATGAGGAAATCGATAATATGGTAATTAGATGTATATTGGCGAATGATATCAACAGGGTTGGACTGAACCTTTTAGATTAAATAAGGATTATTATAGAGAGGAGGTGTGTCATTGTTAAAGATAGTTGGAGCTGATAGGGCTTGAATGGAAACTGATCAGGGATATTTGCTTACTCACAACCGTCCACGCTACTTCAGAGAACTATTGCCAATGTTATACGCAATATAAATAAATATTAATATATATATTCTATATTAAATAAATACAAATGTTAAATATATATATATATATATATATTAATAAATGTTGAATGTCTGAATTGATTTCAGAGATCATTTTCATTCTTAAAAAAAAAAAAAAAATTAAGAAAAAATATAATATTGAGAAAAAATATTAAGAAAAAATATTGATATTTTTTCTTAATTTTTTTTTGTAGAGAAAGAAATACACGCAAGTATGCATGTATTGCCTTTTTTTATAAGGACTGTAAACACCAATAAAAAAAAAAATGTATTGCCTACCTAAAAATAAAAATAAATCTATTTTATTCGGTGATATGATTCAAAACTGTTAATAAAATACCTTTTACACAGGTAAAAGATTTACTCGACTTTAAAAAAAATATTTGAACGCATGAATAATTATCAGAAACAGGGATATCACTGTTAAAATAAATTATAATGAAATCAAATTCATTATTCAAGGACGCGTGCAAAATGAGGTACAAAATAGAGTTTTTTGTTCCACACAAATTAAACCAAAAAAAAATTAAGCATGATCGTTAAACTATTGCTTTAAATTAGTTTATAAACATTTTATAATTTTGAGTATTTAATTATTAGGTTATAATTGTGGAACATTCCATCAAATACCGTGCTACCTTTCTAGAACGGACAGAAATTACCTAGGGATTACTCCGTTACAGAGGGGTGTCCGCTGAGAGGGGCTATACAAATACATTTATCAAAAAAAGTTTATTAATTTGAAAGAATGAAGTTTATTAATACGATTTTGAATTCTATTTATACTTGTATTTTTAGAATTTAGTATGTTTGTAAAATACAGAAAATAAACTTACTGAGTAAAATGTATAAACAACATATGTATTAATATAACTAATTTTAAAAAACTGACAAATTAAACTTAAAAATAAAACAAAAGGATTAATTTCTATTTGATTTTTATTATTTGAATTCACAATTTCATTTTCATAATAAACCATAATTTTTTGGAATTAATTGTACCTGTATCTGTTTTCTCGTACAAAAGTATTTAATTGTTTTATAATGTGAAATGCCACATTTCTATTAATTTTATTATATATTTCTATTAATTTATTAATCAAAAAAGAATAACTTCAAGATAAGAGCATATTTATATATAACATATGCACCTGCGCATATAATGCATAAAATGCTTGTATTATATAAATGCATGTATATATAAAAATATATATATATATATATATATATATATATATATATATATATATATATATATATACAATATATATATTCAGAGGAATAAATCTGTCTTTCTGTGATGAAAATTCATTCGGTTGTCCTTGCCGTGCTGTCCATCGCAAAGAGGTCGAAATTTCTATACTTCCTGGTCGGGGCATTTAAAAATGTCTGTAGGGAGGGGTGTCCGTTGGTGAGAGATGTCCGTTAGGAAAGGTTTCACTGTATATCCAGTTTTTATAAAAAAATATTTCTAAAAGGATTCTTTTATCTAATGGTAGTTTCAAAACTGGAATTTTTCCATGTCAAATAATTATTAAAATTTAACCTTTCCAATCAAAATTAACTTATCCAATGATATTTTAAGTTCAATTTTTTATTTATTGTTCATAACTCATCAAGATTCGTATGATTTTATTAAATGGTAGATATATATGTTGGACGTTGATAATAAGATATTATAAAGTTAATGAGCAATATTTTATTTATAGAAAGATGACAGGCTTAAAAATGGGAAAAGTAAGCCCGAAACGTTGCCAGAATCTAGTGTTATATAATATATGAAAGAAATTTAAAAGGGTTTAAACTGATTTACTTATATGCATGAGATGCCCCCTAATAATTTTTTATAAATGATTTTTCGAAAGTGGATATATCGACTTCATAGAATACGCCTTGTCTTTTAAGAGGTAGCATGATGAAAATTGGAAGGGGAAGAATTGTACTGAGGATAATTGGGTTCATTATTTGATGCATTTCTGTAGAAATATAGCTCGAAAATAGGATGAGTGCAGTAAATATAGATGTATATCACCGTAACTGTTATTATAATAATTGTCTTAATTATTATTCTATATCTAGTAGCATATTTATGTTCACTTCAAATTCGCCCCGTTCCCATTATAAGACTTCGGAAAAAAATACCTAAAGACGACAGTAAATAAATTATTCTATCTATCGCTGTAATAATAAATCCTTCAAACTATTGACACATTCTATGGAGTAGGCATACAAATTATAAAAATCAAGAAAGGTCACCGATATATCTCACCAATTAAAAACCATTGAGATAAAAGGACATCTTCTGAGTTATAAATAATTTATGAAATTGAAGATCTAACGTTCCGAATCGGTTTAATTTTGATCAGTTAAGCTCCCATATCAGAATATCTGGAATAGTAGAACGAGTTTCTTTCATTAATGGTCGATTTATGTTCGTGAAATTTCGAAAATAAAAGTAGGTAGACACTGGAAGAAGTGATCGATTGTGGTCAACACATTGCCAAAACAACCTGGTTTATCCCCATGCTCTCATTTCCGTTTTATCAATGGCAAAATGCCTATATTGAACAATATCGATTTCGACATCCGATCCCTATCTCTGCGTAGGCTGAGGAATAGTATTTACAAAAGATTAAAAAAAAAACGTCGAAGTAAAAAAAATCTCTGAAAATAATAATGATAATAATTAAGCCCTTTACAAATGACATACAAATTTATCTTTTTGTTAAATACATATCTATTCATAACGAATAAAAAAGGAATTCAAAATTTTTAAAACCAGTTTCGCATATAAACTCATTCCTGTCCTCAGTTTATACAAATAAGCATTTATAAATATGTAATTAATGTAAATTACGTCGTATCAATTTGAATACATAGATTAATAAATTTTGCGGATCTGTCACAACAATAAAAAAATGATTTTCATAACAGAATAGAATTTGTTATTTGCATTACATGCATAAGCGTATTTCTTTTTTTTTCTATTAATAAAATAACCCGTAATTTTTATTAAATTATATATGTGCATAAGAGAACAATGTATTATCCATAAAAAATTATTATCGTCAGTGATCGTAAAATTCATTTAGTGCCACTGAGGAATTTTTGCAACCTGAGGCGTCGAGGAGAGTGGTGCATTTAATAGCTACACCAGTTTGGCAATTAGCTTCTTAAATAATAATTCATTTTAAAACATCTACCTACCAAACGGGAGTAAATGACGCTCATAAATTATTTCTGGGGCCATTAAAGGACCACATCTGATTTCGTTATAATTTCGTACCCTACTATTAAATGTCAAGTACGGTGTTTTTTATTTATTTATTAATTCGTGGAAATAAAGGAGATAATTGTTATATTTAAAAAGTAATATTCAATCCTCCGATTTCAATTTGATTAAAAATTTTTGATCAATGTTTTACTTAATTAATGACTAATGATTTATCAAGTAGTTATCCGAACCTCAGCTTTATTCGTATCATAAAAAAAAACGAATTTAACTGAAGATATATTATTTTCATTGTGTGGTAGCATAGCTTTTTAATAGCTTTTTTTCATGAACGAAAATCATAATAATATTTAAGCTCCATTTTCTAGATATAAGGTATGTTGGCAATAATAAGGCTTTCATTGCTAAATATTTATTGTTTACATGTTCATGATGTTTTGGTATTCGCATTCCATCTTCAGAACTAAAATGACAGTTATAATCAGAGGCGGATTTGTTATACTGCCGCCCACAGGCACAATAGATAATGCCGCTCCTATCTCCAAAAGCAATTATTGTTTTATAGTTAAATATTATTTGAGATAATTTTTATTTGTTAATGAGTCCTTCATTGAGCTGTTTTTAATACTTCTAAATTCGTATGAGTAAAATAATATAATTTCATTCAAATTTTGTCGTACCCGAAAATTGCCGCCCGAGGAAAGTACCTAGTCTGTCCTTGCGTATATCCGTTACTAATTATATGCTTTTTGTTTAATAATAATATTAATCTGTTATGTATAATGTTAAATAAAAATATATTTATTTGTTGCAAAAACATTATGTTAACATAAAAATAAAAATTGTTATTGCTGCTGCAAAATATTTGCTATCTGAACAAAACTGCTCCCAATATTGTCCACCACTACGTCTAAAATAGAATTAATTAAAGTAAAACTAATTTACAAATTACAAAGTAAAACTTATAAAAATTAGTTTCAATAATTAATTAAGTATACCAAAGAACTTGTTTACATTTTAATTCGGACTAAAGAAAGCGTTGAAGTTTCCTTGGTGACAAGGTAGGAAATGTCTTAAAAAGACGGGTTTCTCTTATTGAAAAAAAGAAAAAGCCACTTCATTATTGCACTTTTTATTTTTCCCGAAAATGGAAGACGAATATTATTTCTAGTGTCAAGTTGAGAATTATTTTTACGTATTACGTCCATAATATTTTCCTTTTTTAATTTGTAATCGATAATTAACTAGTTTTATATATATATATATATATATATATATATATATATATATATATATATATATATATATATAACTCACCGTTCTCTAAAATCTGTATAATTCCACAAAAACACAGATCCATCCGACTTCCACACATACCATAACTATTGAAGGGAAATGCTATGTCGTTCCGGTGTTGATTAGTCGTGGTATGTGACGTTAGGAATATAGACGATATTTGGGCCCTCTACTTTATTTCATATAATTCAGGTTGGGAATTAAAAGTCTCAGTTTATCTTATTTATTATTAATTGAATAACATGAGGAGCTTTCCAGGTCCTGCATCATATTCACCTCTATTGAAACAATTACATTAAAATTCAAGAACACATTTTTATGTGTAAATACAATGCAATACGCAATTGTAATTATAATATCTGTGAAGCACGTTAATGAAAAACCACATACCTTTAAATCCCCACTCCGTCACAAGATCTTGTAAAAAAATGTGTGTTCGTCTGAAATTTCTTTTCCAAAATTACTACGAATACAATTGTAAGTGTAATATAATCCGTTATAACATGATATAGACTGATTTTTAATTTTACAACTATGGTGTGAATGATTTCCTTGATCACTATTGCCATTGTTCTTGCTGAGACAGAGTGTGATATTACTTAATAAATAATAAAATAAAAATAAATAAAAAATATTACAACTTATATCATTTTTATTTAATCATCTGACTCCCCATGGTGGGAGAATAGACACCTTTTTTCAACGCTGGGATTTAGTTAAGTCAGGGCATACACAGATTTTTTTTTGGGGGGAGGATTTAATTTTTTTTTCGGAGGATGAGGCAAGATTTAATGATAAGAAGGCAAGTAATGACCTAAATGTCTAAAATCGCCAAATTGGGAGTAATTTTTAAGAATATGCATGAAAATTGGACGATAATTATTGTTAAAAATTAAATAGAACACAAACTTTTTTTTTTCGTATACCCGGGGGAAAGAGAGGGAGAGGGAAACCCCCAACCCTCCAGCTCCTCACGCCTCTGAGGAAAGGTGTTTCTTCTATTGAAGATATGAAAATAATACAAAATAAATTGTGATAAAATATACACATGAGAAAATATATCCAACAGCAAAAAAAATCAAAACAATTATTTTCACAATGTTGTTTTTATCATAGTATAAAATCCCAACATAAATTTTATTTAAAAATTCAAAAAAGAAGGTTGCTATATTTTAAATCATTATTTACAAAAAAAATCGTGCTGATTTATCTTTACTTCATTGTTTAGTAAAAGAAAATTCTATATATTTTTTATTTATTTAGGATTTACTGATAATTTCGTAATATTATTATTTTTTACTTTTTTTTAGCTCGAATTATTAATTAGGAATCATTCCTTTATATTTATTTTGTATGAAATTCTAGCTATTTTAATTTTATCATGTATTACTTTTATCAGTTATGTACTAAATTATTTATAAAATTTATTTTTTAAACTGTTAATATTACAGATTATTTTCATTTTCTTTCGAGCCTACAGTAAGGTGAGAATAATGTGATGTTAATTATTAAAATATTATGTTCCATCGCTCAAATTAACTTCTAAATATTTTTTTTTCTAGATACAGGATTTCATAATAAAATCGGGATTATTGCTGTTGTATCTGCAGTGCTAGACTATCTAAATTATGGTATAACGTTCCATCCTTCCAAACAGAAAAGCAAGCCTCTATATGTGCGATTCTTTTTTAAATGCTATCGGTAGCTGAGAGAGGAGCTTTTATTCTAATTTAGGTTTCTATATGAATGAGGAGATAGTAATGCAAATTTGTATTTTGATATTCATCCCCTCTTTCCGTTAGCTTACTCTCCCTGGTAGATTACTTCCACTTCACAGCGAATGTTGCCGTATGGCTATTTCTGTGAGTGGTTAATACAATTCTTATCAGTAGTTCTTTGCTTCCCTGCAATAACAACATACTTTTACAATAATGCTACTTATATCTGCATTCTATTTGTTCGTGAGATGCGGAACTATTTTGAATCACCTCCTTGCTTTTACAAGCTAATGGATTATTAGCTTATCGAGGATTTACTTAGCCTGATACTTTGTAACCTTCAATTTTCCAACATTTCTAATTACCTGATTAAGTTCCCTAAAATCTATGTGTGATTGAACTTTCAAATTTGCATAGCTAAGAATAGTATTTTAAAATATGCCTAGTTTCTTATCTGCCTTTAATGTAAGATATTTTAATTGTCAGTTAATATATTGGTTTTAAAGGCACAGCGTTATAAAAACAGCCCCGATATCTATTAACAAGTTACAAGAATTTCATATCTTATTTTTTTACCTCACATCAGTACCTTTTTTATTATTATTCCTTGATTCCATTTTATTCATATGATGATCGAGAAAATGGGGAAAATTTTTGAAGAATTTATCTGTTACTAATGATGAATGATTAAATCATGATCTCATGTCTTCTAAAACTTTTCAGCTTATCATTTTCCACCAATTTGCTTAAGACTCCCTGACGAAGCGTGGGCTATTTGGTAAGATTGAGATGAAGCTGAAGAAACTACTGAATCGTTTCATCAGGTTTGTTTGCGGTTTTCTTAGGCGTTTTAATTTTTTTAGTTGTTTTGCCGACTTTGTTCTGTTTTACGACGGCACATAGTGGTCCAAAACTACATTTTGAAGGGACAAAATTAATAATGGTTCAATTTACATATTTCCTGCTTGATCTTAAACACATATTTGATATGTTTTTAATAATTATAAGGTTGTTACTGAATTTAAAACGATTTAAGAAATAAACTTAGATATGAAGAAAAGTTCAAGGTTTTGATAACAATTTATATTAATTAGGTTTTTTGTTTATAACAAATCATAAGTTATATATGTTATAAAGAATAATGATATAAATATTTCATGAAAAATTTAAATATTTAGAACATCATAAATAAATCTACTTAGATATTTTAGCAGCTAAAGAGTCATCTTCTTCCGCTGAACAAATGCATTCTTTTAAATTTGAACCAGGTGATTCTTCTTCTTTTGAAGATGGTAATTCTTACAACAGTGCTTTTTATTGTATAGATTTTTTTTTATTTAACTTTCAGCCCCCTTCCTACCCTTCCTTTCCATGTCTCCCTTACGTGATATTGAAAAACTGCAAATAAATGATTTTTCTATCACGATCCTCCTACCCCTCCAGTACCAATATGGTATGTTTATGCTAATTACAACCTAAGTGAATTCAATGGAAATCTAAACGTTTCATCAATGTAGCAAAATTCTTAATTGATTGATATCGAATATTATTTTGTTGTTAGTTTCAACAATTTATCATTGATTTTTAGAATTATTAAAACAAAGAAAATTTTTATTAAAAATGTTAAACAAACAAATTCAATCTCAAAGTGGTATTATTTCTCTTGAAAACCTCAATTTTCATACCTTAAATATCTCCATTGATTATAACAAAAAAAATATACAGAATCATTTGTATAGAAATTTCTAAGTACTTTAATTTTGTATAAGGTATAGTTTGCAATAAACCACATAGTTTTTGAGATATACAGAAAAAACTAAAAAATAATCAGTTTTCTATCCTTCTCTCCCTTTTTCCATCAAAACCCGATGCGGAAAACTATTGAACTTTTTACCAGTTATTACGGGAAGGATGATGAACAATTTATGAAAAAAGTTTTTTTTTTAGTGTTCGGGTATGGCGTATTTTTAAAACAATTCAACTGTACTTTTCGGCTTACTGCATATTTTCTCTTAAAAATAAAACAAAAATTTTTATGACGTTTTATGGTGATATTTTTTTAAAATATTGTTTATTGATGTTTTTTCTACAATATGTTGCCGATTAGAATGCTTCACTGCGTTTAATTGCAATTGCAATCACTACAGGCCCAGGGCTAGCGGGGGCAAATAAATGAGCCAGTTAAAACATACCTAGATACTGTAGATGAGACTATATTACAGTTTATGTAAATCTGAAAAAGTTCATTTTTTGAATTTTGTCCCTTCAGATAAGCCATTCTGGACTATTGTGCGGCAGTTCTTATTATGTCTTTCTTTTCCAATCCCTTAAGGCCAAAAAAGCTCCCTATATTCTTAATTTGAATACCCTTCCTTACGTTGTCCGCTTATAAGTATTCATCCCAACTTAGAATACCATCTCCTATAGAACTGCTTCCATGCTTTTAAATCATTCATCTGATTCGTGCTACCTCATCTTGGAGTACATACTTATTTCAATCCGTATTTCCTCATCTATAATAACCTTTAAATACCACTTATTTCTTTTCCTACCTTATCATCAACCTACTGCACTAAAGACCACATTAATTTATGTTTAAAAAAAATACGTATATCTTGTTACAATTATCAGCTAATATATACGTGACATATTTTCGAATGTTCTCAGAGAAATGTATATGCAATTTATGTCGGTATGTTATTACTATGGGACAGACACTACATGTTTCAGAATAAAAATTGTTTTATCATCATTTTGTAATAATAATTTTTTTAATATTTCTGTTAATATCTTCATGCTTCTTATTCTGCAATTATAAAATATTCTCTATTTTTTTTTTAAACATAACAGAGAAGGCCTTTAGAATAGTTTAATGACAATGGTTCTTGTACAAAAGTAACATAACAATAACAAATTATGATTGGAAAACAAGAAAAGAAAAATTTGTTTGAAAACTAATTGAACATACTACTTTATCATTTAAGGTATTTACTAAATTTTTATTCAGAGTTATTTAAAAACACTATGTACATAAATTCTAATTCATATGGATATACATATTTGAAATTTTAAACTAAAATAAATTCTTTTAAAATAATGATCTTTTTGTTTTCTTACATTTATAATACATATGATTTCACGTTATTTAATTATTCTTAGTATGAGTTTTATCTTTTTATTTTATTTTATTATTTTTTTTTTGTTTTTTAAGCATAACACAAATTTTAGCCTGCAGTAATGGTTTAGGATCTGAAAGAATGCAGGGATAGGAAAGGGATGCGACATCTTGCCACATGGAAGAAAAGAAGTGCCTTCAGTTGCTGCAGTAAAGAAACAAAGATTAAAGGTGGCAAAAACCCGGAGCTATCAACACCTCATTTTATATTTTTTCACCTTTCCCAGCAACAATTAGTCCTTTCTTTTCACGATTCCTATTTAGGTCTTGAGCGTAGGAAGAAATCTGATGCGCTTACAAATTCTTTTTACAACCAATTATTGTTATTTTTTATATTAGTCTTAATATGTTTTTTTTTAATTTAATTTATAAATACGTTTCATTAAATTAATATTTCAAACCTTGTACAGCAAATGTCATTAGCAAATTTGTTTCGTACTAATTATGGGATACACTGATCTTATTCTAGTCTACGTAGAAATAGTCAAGATTTCCAAAGTAAATTACCCTGTGGCCTCATAGAATATGGGTAATAATGCAATTAAGATTATAAGATTATACTAATTGAGTATAAAACAAAAAGTAACCAGTTAGGAACGGGAAACAAAAATTATATAAAAATAAAATAAACGGATTTGTTTTTTTTTTTAAATTAATATTTAGTTGGAAATTTTGGCAATATATCCTTTCTAAATGGTAACTTACATCTTCCAAATTTAATAAATTAGTTAACGTTTCGAGGTATTGATCATCATCACCTCATCTTCAGAGCTAATATCAATATTAAAATAATTGCTTTAAAAATATTTTGTTTCTACCTTGTTATTTTTTTTTTTATGATATATCTTTTTATTCTATTTACAATAGCTGCCTAATGACTGTTAAGATTGTTTGTATGAGTTTTTTAATTTACGTTTTTTTCTGCATTTTTAGTTTTTTTTTAGTATTTGAGGCCTGTCAAAATCAAATTTAAGCTGTTACGTTATACTGTAATGTGCTAATGTTGTAAGCTTAGTGTTTTTTATATTTCACAATTAGACATATACTGGTTAACTCCAATTTTGAATTTTTTAGAAATTTTCCCAATATTAAGTTTCTCACAATTTAAACATTCTAAATTATGTATTATATTTTGTTTGTCCAGAATATTAATTTTATGTTTCATATCTGTTTTATAACTTTATTCTGATTATATAGATCAAATATTACGTCATTATTTTCATATAATTTGAATATTTTCTTAATTAAGGAACATAATTTTTGAAAATTATGTTTTCTTGTTAGAGATTGATAAATTATTTGCCACTTCTATAATTTTTTTTTTATTGAAAACTAGTTTCGAAAGTTATAAATTTATTTTTAGTTCTAAAAGCACACAAAAATTCAAAAATAAGCAATTCAAAATACAGTTTGGTATTATTATGAATATTAAATTAAATGTAATGAATTATAAATTTAATTGACAAGAAATCAAATACATGTAGGTACTCACCAAGGTTTAAGTAG
This sequence comes from Rhaphigaster nebulosa, assembly GCA_948150685.1. Taxonomy (NCBI): domain Eukaryota; kingdom Metazoa; phylum Arthropoda; class Insecta; order Hemiptera; family Pentatomidae; genus Rhaphigaster; species Rhaphigaster nebulosa. The sequence goes on from OX411306.1 coordinate 176,822,005, forward strand.
ATTATATCAAACAGAAAAGTTTGTATTGTTTTGTTCTCGCATTGTACTAGCAATGGAAGAAAGTTGGGGTTTATAGGTTAACGGTCGGAGTTTTTCCAGTAATTTATCAATCCCTAACTAGATTGATCCTTCTATACCATCATGCGGACTCCATTTTTTTTTATCGTTTTCATTGGTTTGTCTTTTATAATTTTTACTAATATCATTCTTTCTGCCTCTCTCTTTTTCTTTAAAAATTCAGTGATGCATTTTTTAATGGGTTGCTTATACGATTATTTTTTAGATAATTTATCATTTATTTAATTATTTCTGGAATCCAGTTTCATATTAAGTTGGTGTTACTATATTTTATTAATAATCTTTTTTGGGTAGAAGTTTTTTACAATAAATTTTTTTTCAAAGATAATGAAAATCCGTAAATATATAAACATTTAAAGCGTTAAAATAATCAACAAATAAAAATGTATGCAAATTAAATAAGGGTATGTAAAGTAAACAAAAAACAACATTTTCAGCTACACTAGATGACGACTACAGATCGATTATTTGAAATTTGTGAAGCTTTGTATATATGTAAAGCTTAAATATCAATTTTAATTTTATAGCCCTCTACATCTTTGTTTAAATGGCTACTCAGTTTTCCTGGGCCCTAGTTGTCTCTATAGTACGTTGTCAGAGGCAATAATTAATAATTCAAAGGAACTGTTCGTAATGTTTGAATAATTAATTAATTTCTGTTTAACTACCTCATACTTCAATTAGACAATAAAATACAAGTTAGAGTATGTACGAGTAGTTTTGAAATTAAAGAATTTCAGTTCGTTTTCTAATTTTACCCATCTCGATCTATAAAAAAGGTTTAATATTCCTATAAATGTCCTCATAGCTAGCTTATGTTGAAGTCTTTATGTGGTAGCATTCGGTTTATTGCCTATTTTGCATAATTTCAGCTGGTTTACAAAATATTACGAGCCTGATACTGTAAGCGTAGAACATTTATAGCTCATTTTCCTAGATTTTATTTAATGAATTAAAAATTTACACTTCATGAAATTACTAATTACATCCAACTATTTGCTCATCTCTTTAGAACTTATTAATATAAAGGGGAATCTCTCTTAACTTAATAAAGGGGAATGTACAATGATTAAATTTGTCATCATGCTCCTATATTAATACTTTCAATAAGACTACGACGTATTTTTTTTTACTAAATATTTAAAAAATGGTAATACTGAAATCGAGACAATGTCTTATGAAGACGTAACACACTGCCTTGACTGAAAACGGCATCGACCGGTATTCGGATAATCAATAAACAATTATAAAATTCCATGTTAATCAACTGTGGCCTTTAAATGAACAAACTAGTTTGTAAGATATTATCCAATTTACATTCATATTTAAAATTAACAAAAACTTGACTTGTTAAAATGGTTAATAAATGCAAACTAAATTGTGTAAACAAATTTACGAATTTCTGTTAACATTTTATATTATGATTTCGTTTCAGCTTATAGTGAACAAAAACTTTTCATAGTAAGGAAAAGGCTTGAATATAAAAGTATATTTAAAAAAATAATAAGCCTTTTAGATAATTATTCTTTATACACTAACGACGTTTCGAATTCTTTTCCCATCTGCAGGTTGTTTAATCTAAAAGAATCTCATTACATTTTATGGTCTGTTTTTTATTATTTCTTATTAATTTCTGTCTAAATTATAACCATTATTTATGTACTATTTTTACATGCTTACTTTATTATTATTTTTTTTTAAATAATTAAAACTTATTTTGGAGGATTATTATTCAGATTATCAGGGTAAATGTGAACTATATAACTTCCTTATAATTTTATTAATCATTCTGATGTCAGGACCAATGTTTCGTGGCAACATTGTCAGAGTCCACTAACTAAAAATTCACTATATGTATATATATATATATATATATATATATATATATATATATATATATATATATATATATATATATATATATATATATATATATATAAAAAAATATATATTTATTAAATAAATAAAATTAAAATATTGCTCTCCAATAAAACATACATCAAATAGTAGAATGGAATTCTTACTTGGCAATTATACTTTATCATTCTAGGCTCTATACAATGCATATATTTAGAAGTATGTTCCTTTTACAGTTTTTTTATCCATATAAATTTATATTTTATATTTATAATTATAATTTTTCTTCAAGTTAATATTTAAATCTTCATAAGGAACAAAATTCTTTTAATTTTCTCCTGATATGCGAATGATTAATAACTTGTTGTTTTGTATACATTTTACTTGCATATTTTTTTTCTTACCCCCAACTAGTAAAAAAAAAAAAAGTAGCTAAACCTGTGGGAAACAAAGCGGTCGAGACCTGTTCAAATATATTAGTTACTTCTTTCTAAATGTATAAAAATAAGAATAAGAATGAATTCAATGAATCAAATATGTTAGAAAGATTTATTTCATAAGAGTCATTTCTCTAGCTTTACTTTTTTTAATATTTAAAATGAAATGTTTTGATATCTGGATGTTAAAACCCTTGATTTTCCTTGCCCGAAGTGGATCCTGAAATCCTTCTTGCTGCCTGTTGAGTCGTTGCGACTCCTCGTTATTGAACTAGGCTTGGTTTGGAACAGAAGCAGCTGATAGAGCGATGTAAAAAGAAGATCGAGAGCGCTCTCCAAAGGGCCCGCTAACAGTAATGTATGTAAATCAAGAGGGGGAAGGGAGAGGACCAATTTAATTGTCGTGTCTCTCTGTCGTGACTCTTGTGCTTCGCGTTAACAATATTCCCTCTGTAATGGCTCACTTACGCTACCGACACGATTTTCCGCCAGTTTTTAACCTCTATTGTCATGTGTCATCTGTTTAGACGCTCCTAACTGTCATTTCAACATATTTTGTTAGAATGCATGGAGTAAAATAAGATCCCTTCGTACGAAGAAAATATTTGGACCGCAAAGATGGAAGTCAATGTTAATATTTTGAGAGTAAACAAAGAGGAATTTACATGGGGCTGTCAACAGACTCATTTATCTATGTCACCACGTAAACACAGAACATACAAGGCAATGGGCTCGTTTTATTGTAGGACCAGTCCCAAAAATGGTATTGCCGGCAGTCCAGCACTTGAAGAACGTCATTCAGCATTCAAAAACGTCATAAACAAGAGATAAATTTGAAATTTACAATTTCAATTTCGTTCAGCAGAAATTTTAAGTAATTAGTTCATCCAGTATGTGCTGATCCTAAATATTTAATGAAGTCGAAATCGCTAATTTTCTTACACAGGAGATAGGGGTGCATTCAGGCTTAAAACAATTCCTTCCCTTTACTCAGTTTTATCTAATTTATCACTAGAATACGCCATTAATAATGTAATTAGTACCGAAAATGGTTTAATCAAAAGTGGTCAAATATCTACGCTGGACTACACTGAATAGGTACAGCAGGTCAAAGGTGGGGGAACTATCAAATTAAATACAAATACGCTCATCAAAGTTGGAAAAGAATTAGGTCTTGAAATAAATACGAAAAAACATAATCTATTGCTAGCATGAGAAACGGGAATAATTTTGACGAAATAGATTTAATATGTTCGAAGGCATAGAAAGAATCAAGATGAAATAAAAGCAAGACTTGAGGCGGAAAACTTGTTATTTCTCAGTCGCAATATTAGCCAATTCGTACCTAACTTCCTGAAGCCGAACAATTAGTATTAACAAAATTATTATCCCTCTGAATGGTGTGAAACAAGGGCGCTTATGTTAAAAAAAGAAGAAAGCTTAAGGCATTCAAAAATAAAGGATTGTGTAGAATATTTTAGCTAAAAATAATATGAGTTCTCTGGAATATTTAGACGGGTGCACATTGGGTAATTACGAAGCATACAAGAAGTGGTATACCCTATTTCTGAAAAATCGATTTGAAACACCGCGGTTGAAACTTTTTAAATAAACTTTTTTAGGCCTCGATGTACCGATTGGTATAATCATTTATCCATAAATGCACTTGAATAGTAAAAAGATCCAAACTGCCTAACATTAATTAAAAAGAGAGAAGAAGCGTGTCATTCAACTCAAATAAGGATCCGTGGTAATTCATTCCAGTCTTCTTTACGTTCAGATAAAATATTACAAGCCAGCAAAATTTGGGTTGTGACATGCTTTTACTTTCCCTTACCTATATATGAAATATACCGTAAGGGGAAGTATTGCGATACTGAAAATTTTGGAATTCGGGTTTTCAAGGTATATATGGTACATGTTTAAAGTTCTCCTGGGTCCAAATAACTAAGTCTCGCAAAATGGTCTGCGTGTATGTAAACAATCTAGCTCAAAAACGAAAAATTGTGCGAAACTGAAATTACGTGTTCAAGGTAAGTACATGAATGTGATGTTGTAGCAGCTTTTTTCGTCAAAATCGATCTACCGGAATCGCCACTTTATACCATCGATTTTTCACTTTTTTTACCATTTTCGAAAATGGCCCCAACGATTGTGGCGAAACTTGTCTACATTTTTCTTCGTAAAGTCCTTCAGCTTTTCATATACGTAGCAAATAGGAACCGAGAAACTGCAAGGAAAAAAGTTATGATGAACAGAATATTTTATTTGCGTATAACTCGAAAAGTATGCATTTTATGGTAAATTATGTATCATATCCAAGGTAATTGAATTCTCTAAAAAAAAACGGAATCATCGAAATCCGTCCAATATTAGCAAAGATACTGCGTATCTTATAAGAACTACAATACCCTAGACAAAAAGCCGAGCGCGTCCGAAAGACGGATACGAACGAAATTCCTCCCACCAACCGTCTAACCTGTTGTCAACAATACGCTCTATAATGCAATATAAGAATATAAAAGTAGAAATTTATTTAATAATTTCTACTTTTGCATTATTTACTGGAAACAAATTTTTTTCACGGAAACTTAATGGGATTTCCATAGAAGCTAAACGTTTAAAAGATTATAATTATATGGTGGTAAGAGAAAGTTGTATGATGCGCGCACCGCACCAGATTTTTTAGCTTTTGATAGTTGATTGCTCTGTATTTTTTAGCGCTATATCCACAAGACTTTCATTTTTTCTTATTACGTCTGGATTTTTTACAATCTGGAAATATATTTATCGCAAATAAGGAAGAAAATCTTTTCTCTATGCCTAAACCAGGATTTTGAGATGCCAGGGTTTTAGCAGGTATTGCTAGGATCTGAGCCTCTAACCAGCTCTCTAAGCCTCGAACCAAGCAATTCTAAATTTTCTTTGGTCAGATGTAAGCCTCAAACCAAATAGTTTAGCTCAGACTGTGAAAAAAGTTATAAGATTGCATTGAACGAGCCCTCCAAAAAAAAAAATGAATTCATTTTATAAGAAAAAGATTTTGAGTCTATTTTGAAGTCTCAAATTTCCGCATTTTTTTTAATTTTACAGACTTTGAAATTTGCGTTTGAGAAAAATCCTGACGTGATGGAAGAAATACAAAAAAATCAATTTTCAAAAACTAAAAAACAACCATCGCAGGCTAGCGTATTTGTTTATAAAAACAATTTGAAAATAATTAGGAACTTTATGTCAAACGATAATTAATCTATTTAAATAATAATAAGTAAAATAATTGTAAAGTACATGACTGTAAAATATATAACTATTGTATTTTCTTCATCCACGTACCTAATTAAATAAATGACTACCTGATTAAATTAAAAAAATAATGAAATAAATTAATTTCCGACCTGACCTGGGAATATGGTATTTAAGTAATGATTTCACGACGAATGAAATGGACATGTAAATTCTACGGTTTGAAGTAAGAGGAGTAGACCGGGACGCAAATGAGAGGATTGTGTTATTTGGCATTGTGTTATATGTCATTGAAGGGATTCAGTGTAAAGAGGTACGAAGTGAACGGTTCTTGGTGATATCGGCATGGAACATTCGAGTTCGCTAAGGATTATTGTTATTACAAATTACTTGTACAGGTTGAAATTTCCATCCAGTAATATTAATGCAGGAAATGCGTTCGTTCGCGCAACCATAACGAAGTGGCCCGAGAAAGTGAATTAATACGACAGCATTTAGCCTGCTGTCGGCAAACTGTCGCAAGGAGAGACAATATATTCCAAGACTGGCAGATAAAGAAGAGAAGCTCAATCGAGCGACCAGATCCTGCGAGACAAATGGAAGAGAAACACAGCCGAGAGATTAAACCCTAAGCGGTTTACCGGAGAGCCCTGGCGATTTTTCAGGAGCATCGCCGGGAACAAATCTTTCCAGGATTACCCGAGAACCGGTTGCGGTCCAAAGGAAAGGGGAAGAGCAGGATATCTTGATAAATCACTGGAAGAGGCGGGAATCTTCGGTCCGGCGAGGGCATTAGTTAGCAACTTATCCTATTTGGCCTCCCCGTGTTTAATTATTATTTAGTTCGATATATCACCTCTTTAAATTTTTCCCCATTTCCAGGCCGAAACGTTTAATGATGAGAAAAGGGAAATATATTATGGAGGGTTGGTAAGAGCTGGAGCTAACTGAATGCCGAGCAAGGCTGAGTTATTAAGTTGGCCGCTTTAATATTCAAATGGTGCTCCGGACTGCTATATCTTACCTCTTTTTTATCTTTTTTTTTTTTTTTGAGGCCATTTCGTTAGGAGAGAACGACTGAGAAAAATGTGCGCATTTTTAAAACCAAAATATATCAGTTGACAAGAGATCCTTTCAAAATGTTTACAGTGTTTAAATTAACAATCATACCTAACGATGTAGTAACTAACAACGAGTTAATTTCAATAGTCCTATATTGTTAATTTTTTCCGATTTAATCAGTTGAAAATCATTTCAATACCAGATTTAAAAATAGTTTGTTGTTGGCTATAAAGATGTTTAGTTCGCGTCTGCTGTCCGTAAACCAAGGAGTTATAATTAACAGGACTATCACATTCATTCTGCTGTACTTTACGGGTGTGAAACGCGGCCTCTGTAATGAAGTACTTTATAGAATATTTGGTATTAAGAAAAATGAATTCATTGAAGTAATTAAAATGCTATATAACGCGTAATTAGCTACTATCGGTAATTACCTAATTGCATATTTTAATTACATGTTTGGTGAGTATGTCATATGTACATAATTTATTCTAGCTTTTTTAAATCTCTCCATAGTGATTTAAGTTAATTTTCGAACGCGTATATCACGTCAATGCAACCAATGCGCCGCAGTTCAAAATCGCTTATACTGGAAAAATTTCCTTTTTTTGAACAAATCTTTCATGTACTGCTTAAAAATACTTCTTAAATACGATCCTATGTATTATTACAGTTTTCTGTTTAGATGTTGCCGGATATAGTAGAACCAAGAGCGTGAGGATAAACTTAGTTATTTTTTCTAGAGGGGGGAAGGTAGGGCACAGGTAAAATGCTTAAATCGAGGATCAGTCATCTTTAGGTACGCCACTGGTCTATTCTACCGATTTCTAATGCTCTAAATCTGAAGTCTATAACACTTCGTCATTATTATTATTGTTTTTTATTATTTCAATTTATTAGCGTATTTTGCAATACTTTGCATACTGTTGTTGAAGAGAGTATTGCCAGTATTGTTTGTGAGGAGGATGTTGGTTACATCTTGAGGTGAGTGTTGACTTCTGCAATTACTGTTATCTAAAAGTGATTCGATAATTTACATTTAATTACAAGTAGAAAAAAAAATTATAATTAATAACTGAATTATGTAATTGAATTTCCAATTAGTATAAAAAGATCTGTAAGATATTCTGAAACTAATTTTCTTTTAGATGAAATCCAAACTATGCAAGTAGAACTAGAGGACTTGTTAGTTAGTCATGTGAAGAGTGACGCTTTTATTTAATTTTTTTAATAACCATAGTATTGCATTGTCTTACACATGATTGATATTTATTTATCGATTATTCGGATTTTATATGATGCCTACCTTTTGGATTAATTATTGACAATAAATTCTCAAAGGTCTGACAATATTCCACATTGAGGGAGAGGCCCGTCAGTTTTCGATATTCTGTTCAGTCGGGTGGAGTTCTGATGACCCTAAGGCACTAAGATTTCGACTGGACACGGCCTTCATGATGTCTATGTAATAGGTTTGTGAAACGGCAGTTTCGCCTTGGAAATGACATGTATAACTGTGTTCCAATCAACCCCAAGGAGCTTAAACACTTTTTCTTGGCCGATTTATTATCGTATAAGTAATAACGCTATTATTATTAACAACAGTATTATTCAAAAAATTTTTTTTTTTAAATATCATTACTAATAGCAACACATTTTATAAAAGTTTAAGGGCAGCATTCACAAATTATCTATTTAATTTTTTGTTTAACCTAGCTTCAATATTCTTATTTATAGTGAAATAGGACAATTAGGTGCTAGTTTTTTTAAGATTTTTATTTTCAGGAAAACACCGGTTAATATTTCATTCCCTGTCATAATCAGAAATTAGAAATCGACTGCTCAGGATAGAACTAAACATAGGAGATCTTGATCAGGTTAGGATTCACTGCAGGTTGTGGCGCCAAAGAGATAAAATAAATAAACTCCATATATATTAGTCTACACAAATAGTCACACTTTAGTATGAAAATAAATTCTCAATTTATCATATATTCGCATTAAATTGGCCAATACTTACTCACTTTGGAGGGTAAAAGATCCACTCATAGGTTTCTCTTACGAATCTATTAGCATGGTGAGAAATAAGCAAAAGAAATGAAATAAAATAATATTAGGAAATAAGCAGGTTGGGTCCCATCACATTGTAAAATTAAAGGCAACCCTGGGGTTGATGTTGCAGTTCGAAAAGCTCTGAATAAAAATTGTTCGACCAAATCCTCAACAAAAATTTCAAAAAATGATTGGGTGAAAAAAAAAATTAAATACAAAATAAAAGAAGCATAGGGCAAGAGATGGATGAACACTGCATCTGAACAGGCAGATCAAGATGAGAGGTAATATCGTGTCGCCTACAAATTGAGCATTGCAAGTTCTCTTACGATTATTTACTGCAATCTTAGAACGTGTGTCGTCGAAAATTCCCCTATACCAAACTTTTCACTTGGCTACAACACTAAAATTAATTCCGAAACATGATAAAGAAGCAGATAAAACTATAATTGAATTTAAAAATTAGTAAAATTTTATATCAGTTTCTATCCCGATGACCCGTAATGATAAGAGGCAATGAATAAATAACAATAAATCTTTTAACGCCTGTTGAAGCATATGGCGTCCAGAATATGAAGTTCTGATCCATCTCATTAGACCGTTCCCTACACAAGGATGCTGAACAAATATCGATATTGTTGCCCGATGTAGCTATATATCGATATTTAAATTGAGCACCAAAACCTATATTTAAAAAAATAAATACATAAAATGAAAAAAAATCTAAATGGACGATAGGTTCGACAAAAAAAAGAGCCATAAAAACTTTTGGTGTGGTTTGTTCCGGTTAATATCAATAGTGGCTGAGTTCTATCTATGTGGGATGGGATGTTTATAGCAAAATATCGATATTGACATTGGTTAACTATATCGATCTTAATAATATCTGCACAGAAATATCGAGATGCGTGTGTCCCTTTAAAAGATAAAAAATATCGAGGCCCGATATGTATGGAAATATCGATATATTAAAAAACTACCGATACGATATATATATATATATATATATATATATATATATATATATATATATATATATATATATATATATATATATATATCGATATATTTTTTCGACATTCACATCCGTACCTTTTGAGTTAAGAAATTTAGATTTTATTGATATTATGTGTTTGAATAGAAAAACAATTATTCTTGTACCAATATTCGCAACAGTAAAGTGAAAAGTTCAAATCCCAAAAAGTTGGAGAAAATTATAATGTTTTATAATATAGTTGGGAATATTAAAATATGTAATATACATGATAAAATTAAAATATCTAATATAGCAAGGAAAATAAAAATATTTATTATAGTTTGGGAAATTTTAGATTTTGTCCTATCCAACGGATTGTGACAACATCTCTGTCTAATCTTCAAATCAATGTAAATCCTTTTCCCATTCTTTTATAGGTTAAAAATAACGATATTTTTTTTGATATATCAAACTGGTATTGCGATAGAGTTGAAAAACTATTGATACGATATATGTGTGTATATATATATATATATATATATATATATATATATATATATATATATATATATATATATGTATATATTAAAAGGTCCTTTAAAAGATTAAAAAAATATCGAACTATTAATTCGATATGTTATAAAATATCTAAACGATATATATCGATATATTTTTTAAATATCACATCCCTACTCTTCCATATCAATCTTCTTCAGGGCGTTTCCTGCATCGATGGCGATTTGAGGTTTAACGCCCTTTTAATTTCATTCCTCAGCTATAAAGATTTGCTGAGTTGCTGAGCTATTCCATAAGGTATTCTTTCCTGTTTCGTTCGTACATCATATCCCAGGAATCTTCCCGCATTGATGAAGGATATAAGCTGGCTTTCCTTTCATCCTACGTGGATTCGTATTTATCATGGAAGATTCTAATTATAAGTTTGGCCGGGCTACCATATTTCTTCTAGATTCCCTACTTGATATCTCTATTTAGAGAGTCAGATACTTATTCAAAGTCCAAAGGTATAGGTGTTTGCAACGCTTACTTTATATACTGACAAATTTTGTAAAATTGTTGATTTCTACCATTAACTACTTTCTTAGAATAAATTTAGAATATTTTTCATGGGAGCCAAAATAATAAAAAAACATTCAATTCCTATTTTCACTGATTTATTTTCGTTTCTTTTTAATAGCAATCTTTAAAATTTATTAAACTCAGATATGGAACCAATAGATGGATGGAATCAAAAAAAGGCAGAAATACGAAGTCAGAAATAAAACAAAGGATATTTATTATATTGAACAAAGGGTAGGTCGAAAGTTAGAAAGGTGCCAAAGAAACCAACTTGATATTTTAGAGGATTGGAGCAGCTGAAAAATATCTGTGTATGTCCAAACTGAAAAAAAAATTTATAAGTACGAGGAAAAAGTTACCACTGTATGTGAAAGTAAAATATGTAAATGTGATATTAAAATATAAAACTTGATCGAAGCTTTTGAAGGAATTACCCATTGGAAGCCCTTAGGTGATTATTCTATGCAAGGATATCCCGCGGCCATCTTCTTTTCAGACGCCCCGGAGGATTATCGGGAATAGTTTGGGATAAAAGGTTACAAATTAGTGGGTTAGTGGGACAAGGAGTTTGTAATTAAAGGAGGTATGTCTATTGTGAGCCAAATCAGCAATAAACGGTTTTGATGGAATATCGAAGTCTTTATGAATAATCTTTTGAGAAGAAAAAAAAGTGAAGAAACATTCAGTTTTATATGTAATTGTGTTAACCTGGATAGATAGAGGTACAAAGTAATATCTATACACCAGTCCCGTTAAATAGAAAAATACTCCTGAGAATTTAGTGCATTTGTGGATCTGACAATATTTTTAACTATCAAGCAGCTTACCAATAAATCATCTTTTTTCATGTAGCCTTTTTGTCCTTTAATTTCAGTTTACCTATTTATAGTAATTAATAGTTCCTTTTATGGTTTTGGCACTCAATCTGATGCTTTGTGGACTATTAAATGTATTATTTAATTCGATTGATTTATCTTTTTTTTTTTTTTTTTTTTTTGTATTTTTCCGTTTTAATATCTCTCTCTCTTCATTATTATCATTTGTTTTCTATTATTTTTTTGTCTTATAACTATTACTGCTTCCTATAACTCGGTTCATTTTAATTATATCTGCTTATTTGCTTCTTATTCAACTATTAATATAAAATATTCTTATTAAAAGTTCTATGGACTTACATATTGTATGCTAATGCTATTATAACAATTGTATCTATTCTAAAAATATTAGCCCTAAAACGTTATAGAACAATTATTGTATACAAGATGAGCCACAGCCATATAGCCTTTGACACAGCTTGTATACTTGCAAATATCACATCAATTTCCATTCTACCTAGAGAAATAGTTAATAAATTCAAAATTGTAATATTAAACGAGAATCTTGTAGATGTTCCATTTTATGAATTGGAAGAAACAATTCCGTATTAACTATTGACACACTCTAAAAACCTCATGATGCTCGGACGTAACAGAAATTTAACGGAACTCCACCGACAATATCTTTACAGACGGCATTAAGGATCAAGACAGATAAATAAATATGTTTTAGGCTTTAATTAATTCTAGTTATTTATAATTATAATTATAATTTATTAAATATTTACTCTTCACGTTTCCATATAAATAATTTATCGTTTGTCATTTAATTATTATTGTATTCACTATTTTTATTTTTTTCTATTTATTTGCATTTCTATTTCTTTTATATAAACTATATAAAATATAACTATGTAAACTTGTAAATATGTTACTTTTATTTATGTCGTGAGGCGGAACGGGCAAATGTACATGCACCTATTGCAGGATTACTGGAAAGTGGAAAAGCAATGATGCCCTCTCTATTAATACGCGTAAGATACGTGTGCACCCATTATGCAACGCGGAAAATAAAATAAGGACATTCCATTAATAAAAATGTCTTAATGCAAGACTTTATATGGTATATGTTTATAAGCTCAGAATGAAGGTTGGTTTCAAAATCAAGTTTGAATGCACCAGGACACTCAAATGACTGGCGCCCGTGGGACTGTTGAAGTAACAGCGAAGACGTGACTCGTTACCTGTAGCGGGTCAATAAAGTTATATAGCCGATCTGTTTGTTTTTTGCACCAGGCTAAGTCCAACTTTATTGTACTCGTTAAGCCAGCTTGAGTGACTTTACTCCTTTGTCTCGATTTGGTCGAGACGAATTCAAGGCTGGAAAAGAATTTGTTTGTAAAATACCTATAAATCGAAACCCTGACTTTTAATGACAGAAAATATAAAAAATCTCTGGATTACGGTTTTTGTCGTAATAAAAATATGGATCATACAATGAACTTCTCAATTCACTTCAGTGAAACCTTGGATGTCTAGAAAGTTAAAACTGAGACGGATTAAAAATCAAATAATTTGAAATAATTTTTATTTCCTTTTTTTTCTAATAATACTAATATATTTAGAAACATAAAGTGAAATTACAATTTTAAGTCTGGTTTGCTGATTTTAATGAAGCTTGGTACACATAAAGATTATGGATCTGCTAACGATTTTTTAAGAATGGATAAGCACCTCTTTAGAAGGTTATACATGGTTCATAATTTAAATTTTTTAATAGTTGGCTAGACAAAAAATGGCTTTAGTTATTATAGAACAATCACGTATGTAAATACTAAGATAGTAACGGAGTTGGAAACATATGTTCTTTGATAAGAAAATACCTTTTAATTATATGCCCAATTATGGAATGTGAAAATCGGTACTTTTCAGGAGATCGAAAAAATCTTTTAAAAGCGAATCCAGTATCAGCGCCTTGACAAAAGGGCAAGTTTTTATATTTTCTCCTAGACATTTTTAGTTCGCATTATGATGATATTAAAATTTAGCTGTTTTCTGTTTTTTACTAACCAAAAAAACATATTCGTCACTTTGCATTTTTGTGCTGATAAATGATTTTTCTGGAGTCACAAATAAACCCTACGGTTTTCCGACGCGTGAGGAGGCCGCACACAGCTGTGATGTGAGAAGCATAGACTTTCAAAATTTAGTCCACACACTGGTAGCGATTATTCCTGTGATCTTTTAATGGTCATTGCAAATGCAGGTCGCACCGGAAACGGCATAGGTTTAAATTCGAAAGGCATGTCTGTCGGAATCATAGGGATGTGTGGCAACAATACATCTCAACAGCAATTTATTTCATATTTTATTACAGCATACAAACTATTTTATTATTAGATTTGTACATGTATTCCAAAAAAAAATATATATATATATGTGTGTATATATGTATATATATATGTATATATGTGTATATCGACGTCGTTTTTGAAAAAGACCGAAGTGCCATTTAGCAAACTTTAGGAAACACATGAAACGTTTTTTCCCCTAATAACTATAAATTATTTTTAAGAATCTAGCGCTGGTCAAAGCCAGAGTGATGACTGAGAGTCGTCAGTATTTGATGCTTATGTCATCAATTGTAGATTTTTAGGTCATTTCCAATTTTTTTTTCTTCTGAATATCTCGTAATCGAGAATCGATAGAGGGAGTTAAGCCTTTTTAAAAACACCACGTCGATATATACATTCTTTTAAATAGTTAAAAAAAATTCTGGTTTTCAATTAATTTAAAAATACTGGTATTATCCACAAGTTTGGGTGCACTTGCACATCTAAGCACTGGCAGATCCAGCAGAGTGCGCAAGAGGTGCGCTCCTCCCCGCCCCCTCTCTGGAAAAACTGTTTTTCTTGAAAACTGTTTTCTATTACTATGCCTATGTTTTCTACTACATATACAGCAGCGGCTTTTATTAATATAATAATTGAATTCTGACTGATTAATTTTTATTTTAAAACGTGGACAAGGTATTTAATAATTTAAATTTTCTAGGAGAGGGGGTGAATTGGAAGGGAGGGCCTGTATATTTGTGCGTTCCCCTCCCTTCAAATATTTCCTGAATCCGCCACTGACTTTAAGTAAAAATCTCTTTCAAGTGGTTCCTTTTCTTTTGTCACTTCCTTTCCTTTATTCCTCCCGAAAAAGGGGAGACTCTCCAACAGAAATAATATATGTATACGATAACCGTACTCAAAATAAAACCATAAATCAATCGTCTCACTTCATTATTGCTGGTAACAAAGATTGTTAGCTTATTCACCCTGACTGCTGTTTAGCAACACTCTAGATATGTGATATAATGTTATATATATTTATATATTATATGTTGTTCAATTTACATTTTTTTTTTATTTTGAAATTAATTTTATGTTAATATTTTTTGTAATTATAAACAGTAAACATTGACCCTCCATTAATGGAACTAGAGTGACAACCCAGGAAAGTAGTTTGCTCTTATAGTAATAACCTCCGTCCAAATTGGTGTAAAATTCAGTAGGTGGAATATTATGTTTGTCAAGTGAGAGAGTTTCAAAACCGGCTCAAAACATTTACAAAAGTTGTAGAGGAGATACCAAATATAATTAATAGAGTTGCTTTCGATCCAATCCTAAGAGCTTCAATCCATTTTTTTTAATGGATTGAGACGCTCTTGGACAATATGGATTTGCTAGGCGATGTAGTGAGTTGAGATCGTGTGAAAAATACGAATATTTCTGAAAAAAGGGATTGAGTCGGTTTTGAAAATAATCACCTTAGGTATTAATTCATATGTGACATGATTAGGAGAACTAAGAATCAGCGAAGGTCATTAGTGTACATCAGAACTCAATTACTTTTGCCGAAACTGTCTTGATAATAGTTATGTGATTGGATTTTATATTTATTATTATAACGGATCAACTTTATTGTCACTATTTTTCATCTGGAACAAGTACTAATGTCTTCTTATAAACGGTCCGGCTGCAGTATATTATCTTAACTGATTCCTATAACTCAGAGGCATAATGAGAGGTTTATAAAACCGAGAAGTGTTAAAAGTGTGAATTAAAAAAAATCAGCTCAATTTTTATCCTACCGGAATATTAATGACAGGTCATCAAGAAATCGTCAGTAGAAATGACAAATGAGGAGCCTATAAATCACAAGCAGGCGCTGTTAAAGGTTCGAAATGTATAATTTTCGGTTATAAATATTAGGTTTTGGTGGCAGATGATTCATACCCGAAAACTAATATTTAGAAGAAGGGGACGAAGGAGGAGAGAGCTCCGGTGGTGTAGGTTACATCAGAATCCTCTCAGATGGCAGTCGAGATATTGACAAAACCAGTTCCAGCCTCGTTAAAGATATAGTCCGCAATCAGCCTTATCCGTCTCCTTGAAGAATTCGATGGATTGAATCGAATAATGAACTAGATTCGACTCCATTACGTAACATCGATATTTATTGCTAACATCGACCCTATTAGCGCTACAAAAAATTGTAACGATTTGTTTCTGGAACGTTTCCGCTAATGGAGTAACATGTGTCGTGATGTTTGATTTTTTTTTTTTTCGATACTAACTCTAAAAGTTGAATTTCAGAAAAATTAAGATTTTTTTTTAAATCATGAAGCAGTTCTCATCCGTCTGATATTTGAGGGTAACCCAATTCATAATCATGCAATCCCGTTCAGAAAATCGACATTTTGCGATAGAAACCTCGTAAGTGTTTCTAGCATAGTATTTCAGGTGACAAAGAAAAAACTTTAAAGATAAAACAAGAAAAAAAATGTCGAAAAACCAATGAAAAAAAAATGAAATGATATCGATATGTAATACATCAATTTACAAATTAAGGGCTAAAGATGAAAATCAATAGGAGATAGCTAAATAAGAGAGATGAGAGTGGGAATGACATTCGAACAATAGACGAAGAAAAGAAATGAATTACACGAAGATCGGACAGGCACGAAGATCGAAGTTGGGAATTTCGAAATCATGATGCAGTTGTCATCATGCAATTCTCATCCGTCTCATTTCAAGTGGTTATCCAAATTCAGAATCATGCAAACACGTTTAGCATATTGACAGTTTTCTTGCAAAAACCTCATTAGTAAATAATATTTCAGGAGACCAAAGAAATTTCAATATCTCTGAAGCCTTTAAAATTTACACGTCACTAAAACTAGTCGTACACTAGTGATGACGCTGGTAACGTAAAATAGGCTTTTAATTTAATGGAGATGATAGTTACAAAGTTTTGCAGGTATACTGTCAAAATATATAAGAATTGTGTTTTGTGCAGAATGTAGAGTTGACAAATATTTAATTTAATGGATATTATTTTGTCATAATGTGTGACCTAAGTTCTAAATATTAATAAAAATAGTTGAAAAAGATGAGATGTTATGCAAATTTGTACAAAACAAATTTTACTTTAAACGAATATTTCATAAAAAGGCGAATATATAAATAAGGAGCACAAGGCCATTCAGAAAATTCGCTGTGTATACTTGTCAAAACATAATTATATTATTCTTTATTCATTAAGAAGCATTAGAGCCTTAGAGCAAAACATAAAAATTAATTATTAATTTAAAAATAAAATAAAATAGTTGAGGGAGAGTAAACATTTGAGTAAACAATAATATAATTGGAGTTGCTCATTTAAAATGGGTTGCATAAAACCCAGCGAGTCAATCACGCCTTTCATGATTAATCATAAAATAATAAATAAATAAATTTATGAGAAAAATATTCTATAAAATATATATTTTTTTAAATTATAATAATGATATATATATATATATATATATATATATATATATATATATATATATATATATATATATATATATATATATATCTATAAAACATCCCTATTTCTTTACAAGACTGGGTCAATAGAATATAGCTAAATAAGTGAGATATAAATGAGGGGGTATTCGGACAACAGACGAAGGAAAGAGAAGAATTACAGAGGTACGAAGACCGGACGAGGAATAATCTATTGAACACGGCATTACGGCGACACAGAGTGTTGTCTAAAAACAGAAACGGAGGGAATACACTGAAGAAGATTGAAGAAGCATGATGGACGGCGGAGTTGGATAGTTGCTTACGAAATGTACAGTAATTCAACTCACCCAATTTTTCAAAAACATCACAGAAATACCAATGTACTCTCAGAAATCATTTTAATAGATGTATTGAAAGAATTATTTTTCGTGAAAAAAAAATGCATTATGTTTATTACACTTTTTCTGAATGTTTCAATACTAAACTTAGTTAAAATGTAATATTAAATTTTGTCTTCTATTGTTATCGCTAGAGACCGGATTTTCGTTCATTAAACAACCAAAAATCGTGCAGTAAAAACCTCTAAATATGTAAAATCTTGTAGGAAGAACCCAAAATGTATTTATAAAACTACATTTTAATGTTTAAGTTGAATTAGAATTGCGTGTAACGTGTAATAAGGTGAGAAAAAAGCCTAATTCTAATACAATTATAGTTGTATTACAATTAGGTTTTTTCTTGTTTATTGTAGGTTTATTGTTCAATTATTAACGATTAACCTAAACCTAGATGAAAGAGAAACATAGCTTAAAAATTTAATAGTAGAAGGCAAAAATAATCAAATAAAATTGGAAACAATTTCATTAAACAAAAATAATCTTAATCTTCGCATAATTATTAAATTGCCCAATGTTTACATTTACATACACACGTACGTATGGGTTATCTAAATTTGGCTCAAATGTTCAATTTTATGTATTAAAATCGAAATCATTTAACTTAGCCCAAAATATGTTATTTTCAGCAAAAAAATCAAAATCATGCAATTTAGCTAAAATAAAGCAAAAAGTGCAATATTAAAGTTTAATATATATTTTAATATCAATGTATATAAGTCAAGAATCGGATAGATAAAAGGTTTTAAAGGTGTTACACTCAAGCGAATGACATGTGCAATAACATGAAAATCCGGGCTATACCTATGTATTTGGAAAAAAATCAATAGTGATATTGAAATTTCATAAAAAGGTTTTGCATCGTTGTATATTTCTGAAAATATCTTGAAAGAAAATTAAAGTATTAAATCGGCCGTAAAACATTATAACTAACAAAGCGAAAACTTTACATAGTGTTAAAATATATAGGTATAGGGTTAAATATATAGGTATAGGCCGGAAGGAATCCGGTGCTAGCAAAAACTTCAATTCATAGAAAATGGTTAGATACCATATTTTACGACCATACTTTTTTTATTGCCATATAAATGCCTCATATATATAAAGTTGTCAACTTTAATTTTAAAAAATTCACCGATGCGGTCTGTATTACATGCGTATAATAATTAAATTTTGTGTCCAAAAATAATCTAATCAAAATATAAGCAGTCCGTTAAGTTACTAAGTTTTTGTTCGATTCAGTTTATTAAGCATTTATTTTTTCATGAAAAAACAAAAGAAAAAACATACATCGGTTTAAATAATTATAGTAAATCTTACAGGTGGAGAGTTGAATCCGTCCTGAGGTCGTTAGGCATTGTACAAAGATAGATTTCTCTCCTGATAGTTCCATCGTTAACGCAAATTCAGAAGTCACCCTCAACAGAGGTCGAAGATTGAAACATCAGGAGAGAGACGGACAGCCTCTACGAACAGGAAGGCACCGATATATTTGTTGGTGACCACAATGGCCAAGACCTCCTCCATCTGATAGTGATTGACTCGCGATTTGTCACGGAGCGGGAGTAAGGCTGTACAAGTCCTCTATGACTGCCCTGCTTCTAATCCCTATGTCCTTCGGTTCCTCCTCAACTTATCCTTTCACTGATATATTTCATCTTCTCATTTGGCAATCATAACGAATGGTACCCGCTGAAGGAATAATAACCATCATCCCTGGGTATTCTTCATCTCTGACCTTACTATCACTTTCTCGTTTTACCAGGAAACAATTAAGAGGAGATAGATCTTAAGGACCCATTTATCTTCAATTATTTATTTATTTTCAACGCACTAATTACAATTGTTTAACAAAACATATTTTAATAAGGTATAATTTATTGTATCTAGACATATGCTGTTGCTAAACATAATAAATGATTTTAGAATTGAAATCAGGGTCGCATTGATTGAATGAAATGTCCTCCATATTAAAAATTTGAAGAAGAAGGATAAATCTGGAATTTGAAGATATGAAGGTTAAGTACGAAACAGTTCGTTAGGGTATTGCTACTTAACAGCCTGGAATAATAAACAAGTCGGTAAGTGAAAAGCTTAGACCAGATAGATAGATATCATAGATCTAAAAGCAATAATCAGGAAAACAAAAGCGCAAAATACCTACAACTGATACATGCAGGTTAAGTTGGCAAAAGATCTAAAGGTTCTTTGAACTTTAGGTCTGTATCTAATTGAATTAATAAGATCATTGCAGAAAAAATACATATAAAGCCTTCAGTCTCTCAAAAAGTACATAGCCCATTTATTTGCTATACAACGTTCGGCAAATACAGTCATCGCACATATGAGTATTTAAGCCTTAAAACTCTACAAAATTATTTCAACCTTGGAGTATTCTGGCCCTTAAAACCAGACAAAGGTCTGGAAAAGAAAATTTGTGAAAAACTCCAATGAACCCATCATTTTTCAAGCTTGATGACCTATTTTCATCCCTCTGATTTTTTTAGGATGCCATACAGTTCTCTCCTGTAGAAATTCTAGACGTTTTAATAGAATCAAGGAGAAAATGCCAATAACAATTACTATGTTCAAATAATTATATTTTTTTTTAAATATTAATTATATTTTTATTTGAAATAATAAAAAATAAAATGACAGAAGGGTTGGAAGATTTTCTTATATAATATAGTTAATATTGGCCTAAATTTTATATTTATAATCTACATTTAACCCGAAAGGGCCTGGCACACAAACAATAACACCTTTATCCGGTAACATTAAGTATTGAATTGAATTGCCTAAACAGTATTCATAAACATGTTTCGTAAAATAGCATTGTAAACAGTAAACCAATAAAATGATGTTTTAAAATAGAGATCGTAAATAAACACATTATTTAGTATGGAAAACAACTATCACTGATGGTTGTGAGACTTAAAAATTTGACAATTGACTAATTGACTTTATACGAAGTGGCAAGAGAGGGGGAATAGTTATTAACAGTTTTATGTGCCAGTTATCAAGATTGAAGAATGTTCGGTATAATGGAGTTTTTCTCAAACTTCCTGATATGGACTTTTGTCCGGTCCTAAGGCACAAATACTCTTATGTGCATCATCAGGACTACAAATAACCAAATCAAATTAATGCAGATAGAATCTGCGTCTCTAATATGATTTTGCAAAATCAAAAGGAAAACGCTAAAATGTATCTGTGATTGATTAAAAGAAAAATTATTTCTTATAATGAAAATGCCAATTATAATGAAAAAAAATAATATTATAATGAAACAAAGAGGTCATGGCAAAAAAAAAAGTATGTATTGTTTTTATTTCCGTAAGACTGCATTACGGTGATTTTTTGTTTGCAGTCCTGATGATGGATGCATTTATTGGCAAAATATTGACTGGTTTTTGGAGTTTTTCAATAATAATTTAATTACAGGTTTTGTCTCTTTTAGGACTATTTGCTTTCATTATTTATATCTTTACTTATTTAGATCATTATTCTTTTATCTGATGAGTGTCCAAGGATGGTTAGATCAGAAAAAGTAACGACGGGACTAGAGTTATTAAAAGTCCATGTTATCGAATTTATTACGCTTCTTCTTACTTTTATTGAAAACGAGTTAAAAGACAATACCAAGAATGTAAATACCATAAATAAATAAACCATTTGATTAACAGTAAAAGACTTCCGAATGGATTTAAATTGAATGGAGTTCATCCAGCTATAAGAAGTCAACCTATTAATCAGGTTTTTTTTAAATTATTTTAAAAACCGAGGAAAAATTGTAAAAAAAATGTTACCCATGCATAATAATAATGTATGGAAAATTAGCATTCGCTGGTTTCCTCCACAGTTTCCTCGTTTTGTTTCTCTATTTAGTTATTACCCTTACTTTTCTATACATCATTTAAGAAATGCAGTGGAAGAGGGACTTGGGGACATGAGATGCACAAGAGTATGTAAGTGAGACTGGCAATTATCCGGAGATGGAGTCCTTGAGCCTTTCTACCTTTCGTTAGCTCCGCGGCCTGTTGCAACCTCATGACAAATCGGGGGAAGTAATCAGCTGATCCCGACCACACGTCCTAGTTAATTTTTCAATTCTTCGTTCCTTTCGGCCCGTCATGGTGGCACCATTGTCCGAGTCCTATTTCTGGTAGCCTATTTGGAATGTACCGTAATTTATACTCCTCGATACGGTCAATTAATACCTTTCATCCATCAATGGGGTAATATTTTCCAATCGCCGTCAACAAAACGGTAAAAGTAATCTATCTATCCGGTGATCCAACCTGGTACTACAACCGGCGTAGCTAGAACTTTTCCTTTCAGCCGCGTTAATTAAACCTATCTTTATTGAATCTTGAGTATCTTTGAATTAACATGGTCTATCAGTTATTGAGCGATTCCTTAAATGGTTGTAAAATGCTCGTAGGTGATCGTTAATATCCAGTTCTGAATGTGCAAGAAATTGAAGTTATGAACACTCTTACTAGAAAAAAATGTTGACATTATGAACTTCCGAAACTTGCGTAATTCACAAATGTAATTACTATTAATCAATTTACTAACTCTTAATTGTTAAAATGATAGCCTTTGGGTATAACTACCATTTAATTACAAGATACCTTATCCCATACCAAATTTGGTATCATTACATCATTACTAACCAGTGTTATGCAGCTTTACATTAATGACCTTCGAACTATGCAGATTCTATACCTCAGTAGATCTATCTGTTTCTCATCCACTCGCTCAGAATTCCCACTCTTCTTTTTTATTAATTTCATTCGTTAACAGGATTAAAGAACTGTATATTTCACTTTGCCAACCCTCCAAAAAGGTCAACAAGAATCAATCGCTCTATTGATTTTTAAAAGGAATTTTCTATTAATATCCTTAAGCAAAATGATAGTTCTTCTTTCTCCTCTCAACAATGTCCCCAGTTGAACCAGAATATATGAAGAGATAGAATTCGGTCTTCAATCATTCCTTACCCTCTGAAGAATAGTTTGTAATTCTGGAACAATGACGGAATTTATTAGCTCGGACTGTGAACTTTAGTAGCTGACAAGAAATGAGGCGATTGGGAAATTTTTGCCATGTAGCCACCGACGCACATTGATACAGAATGCCCTAAAACCTGACATAAATCCGAAAATTGGAAGCTCGCTTTTGAAGAATTGTTATACACCCAACAGGAGTTGGCGAATCCAACACTGACACCGACATGCACCTCGACATGTGTACTTCACCAGCTCCCTCCAAAGTCTCTACAGCAGTCTGTTACTATCTTTCCCAGTGGTCACATCAACAATTCACTTTAAGTGCCTCCCTAACACTGAATTTTTGTCACTTTTAAACCAAACTAATATGGATCGTACCTCATATAATAAGTAATTAAATTTCATATTATATTAATTTTTATCTTTCATAAATATTTGTTGGCGAGTTGGGATAAATTAGTTAAAATAAATGCGTCTAAATTAACTTCTAAAAAGCTAATAATAGTTAAAAACTTTTAAAAAGTTCTCCACACTTCTCTACAAACTATTTTTATTCAGCATTTATCTGTCTATGAGGGCCAAGATAGAAATCCGAAGTTGTCTCCATTCGGTTTTTTAAAATTTTATTTACATCTTTTCATGAAAACACAATTAACATCCGACTTCTCTTTTTAGCTGATCCTGCTGATAACAGTTTTATTTTATAATTTTATAACAGTTAATTGTAAGAAGGGAATTATTTGACATACTCAAGTCATAAAATAAGAAAATTATGCAGGAGAAGCCAGAAAATCTTAAATAGATCATTTCTGAAAGTACAAACTACCCCGAAAATAAATTACCAAAATTATTATCATATTTTTTTCAAAATTTATGAATAAATGGTTGGAAGTTAACCGGTCAGAAGATAGATTCTTTAAAAGTAGTTCTATGCGGCTAGAGGTTATAACAATATGTAAATTTGCAAATTGTTAAAAAGGTTGGATCGCGAGCACAGACGTTTTCAGAATGTGCCGAGAGGACAAAGCGGAAGAAGACTGAAATGTTACGTGCTAGTAGATATGTTGAGGAGTTAGCATATACAACTCAATCTTTCTGAGCAGACAGACGGATCTGTCATTATAAAAAAAAAAAAAAGAACAATTCCTGCCAGACCAAAAAATTATTGGACCGACTCGGATTCAAGGGCAGTGATAGTATATATAATGTACACGAGTATATATAAGAAATTATCTTTATATATATATATATATATATATATATATATATATATATATAAAACAAAATCTAATTTAAAATGTTCATCTTAATATAAACCAGTAATTTGTTTAAATAACAAGAATTTATTTATTTAATTCTAGAACATAGCCTCTAATTTATTGGACTTTAGGCCTGTAACTGACATAACAGAGATTTTATATTATTTTATAGGCTATTTACAGATCATTTACGTCATAATTTGTGATAAAAATTCCGTCCATTAATTTATTTCAGAAATTTAGTTTACCTGCCCCACTGTGCGACGGACGGATCTCTTCAGCCTTAAAACCGCCAGCAGTTTTAAAACCGTACATGACTTGGGTAGTTATGAGGAGCTGCATACATTCATTTAGTATAATAAAAAGGATCAAAAATATTGTGAAAACAACTACGAATGTAAAATAATTCCATTATAAAGTGTGTCTATTTTAGTATCCCGAATATATTTTAATATTGAGTGCCTGTTAGCTGTCTAGGGATCGAATTAGTACCAATATGGCTGTCAATTAATGCTGTTCGATCCGCTCCTACGGTAAGAGTGAATGATCAGATCAAACAATTTCGTTGAAAAGTGTGTAATATCTAATGAATGTATATACTTAAGACATTGAGGAGATTCAAAAATATATTTATATAAATATATTTTTAAATTGTAATAATTTAACTTTTAAAAGTATTCGGTAGTTAAAAATTAATTTTTTTTCGAATTAAATCTCGTAGCTAAAACATATCCATTATAAACATTATACAATGGCTGTCTCAACGGAAATCTGTTTTTTTTTTTATTAATTAATCTAGAGGGAACTAGTTAAATATACAATGAAAGCACAGTATTATTAATTAACTTTTCCGTAATCACAACTCTACAACTTTTTTCTTAAAAACTGGTCAAATAAAAATTTGAGTTATAACTGTTAGTGATAACTAATAGCTATTGAGTCATAACTAATAAAAATTAGTTATAGCTAATGCTTAATAAATATTTTGACTAACTGAATATTGATTTTGTGTTCATTCAATGCCCAATTATGTAACTAACATTATTTTTAAATCACAAAAGTGCATTCTATGGACAAGTTTCATAATTTAAATTGTTTATATGATTGGTGTTCAGTGTTGAACTGAAGAATCTAGTTTTTCAAGAGAGTAGTTTAATTTTTTTTATTCTTTATGAGACTTCATTTTATTTCGAATGCTTTTATCATCACGATGTACTATTTACAATGTTGTTTCCAGATCAGTTTTTACAAATATATACTAAAATGAAATATCTACTCTCATGTCAATTTTTAAGGAATTTGTTTTTTTTTTCTGAAAATCATATTTACAATGCAGAAAATATAATAATTATATTGGGTACAATATAACAATTGATTAAAGATTTAGCTAGATGATATTTGAGTTATAGTCGAAAGTAAAAATTAAAAAAATACAAATATATTTTTTTCGTTACTGAATTAATCGTTGAGTCTCACACATGCCCAAGTTACGCGATATTTAACTGGCATTATGAATGTCCCCCTGAGTACGAGGGACAGTATTATGTTTTAGTAATAAATGTTTCTTTAAGAGATCGAGAATTATTGCTGGCAACCGCGAATTTAAAGGTTACTGTTATTTATAATACTCTCTTTGGCAAACCGTTATTTATTTAACATGTACTGTACATTTAATCTAAATTTATTTTTGAAAAATATATTTGTTTTTTTTAAATTTGCAATTTTCAAATCAACCTTCAAATATAGGTAAAATTACAATATAGGTTCCATTCCTTATTTGCATAGGTTCTTGTATAGGAGTGTATTGCATCTAAATTCTTCTAAATAATGTTCTATGAAAATTTGTTAGATCTTTTTTTTTCGTACAAATAATTCCTTTTCTAGAAAAGAATATTCCTTCACTGTAATTTGAATCGAATAAAGATAAAATAAACTACCAATGGAGAAGGCGTTTGTATTGAATCCAGTTTGAAACCACTTAAAGCTTAAAAAAAGGACAACCATTTTCCTCAGAGCTCTTGACGCATTTAAAAATAAAATAAAATATTCCAAAATGAAATGAGGTAAAATTTTCATTTCTCGATTTGATTGATTCAAAGCCAAAACGTTTCCTCGAACATGGGATGAACAACATTTTTGAGCTTAGAGAAAAATGTATTTAACGTAACGGAAGTTATTTTGAACAAAATTAATATCGCTAAAGTTTGTTTTTCCTTTATTTGTCTAATTCTCTAGATATTGTCATATATGTCCATTCTCAACTTAAAAACTTTATAAACTGTGTTGGCGGTACTCAAGATCGGTCCGCCAAGAAGTAATTCTTACAATTTAATTGAGAATATTTAATTCAGCAAACTAATTT
Source organism: Rhaphigaster nebulosa (assembly GCA_948150685.1). Classification (NCBI taxonomy): domain Eukaryota; kingdom Metazoa; phylum Arthropoda; class Insecta; order Hemiptera; family Pentatomidae; genus Rhaphigaster; species Rhaphigaster nebulosa. The sequence continues at coordinate 176,848,473 of OX411306.1, forward strand.
TTCACTATCAAGTCTATTTTTTCTATTGTCCTATTAATAATTTATGCTGAACAATTTTATAATTTTTTGTCATTCAGCAATTTTATACTTGTTTATCATTCATTTCTATGTTTACAACAGCCAGTTGACAAATTTAGCACTTGTAAAACGTTACCCGGGGTCGGGGTGGCCGAGCGGGTTAACGCACCTTCTCACAAACCTAAAGGTTGTGAGTTCGAATCCCGGTACACATATTATTAAATTAATAATTCGAGCAATTTATCACCTCCCCCTCCGGGTATGTGAGGCCCGTCAGCCTACTTGGAGGCAACTCACATAGGCCGGGCGTAGGAGTGATGGCCCTACCCCGTGTACCTAAATTGAGAATTGCGGTGTGATCTTTCATGTATGAATACCACATCGCGCGGCTAAAGATCTCCACGGTCTATAGTTCCAACCGAAAAAAAACAAAAAAAAAAACGTTACAATTTTAGATTTTATAATTTTAATAATGCTCTGAGTTCGTTTATTGAAAATTTGTGCCACCACGCAGGATCAATCATTGAATTTTCTCCTTCTTCCATTATATGAAGAAAAAATAAGTTGAAGAAAGTGTGAACTATATATTACCGCTCGTTCTTAAGTTCTAATTTTTCAATTCGATAGTACAAAATAACAACTGTATTTTTTTCTTCAAAATTTGATAGATTCCATGATTAACTAAAAACAGTTTACTCCTGCTATTTAGAATTATTAGACCTGCTAAATCATTTTTATATTTTCATATTCCTAATTTGTTATGTTTATTGTGTAACTCATACTTTGAAAAAAAAAATTCTTGTTAAAACAACTTTCTGACCATTACAGATTTAGTAATGAAAATGCCCCTTGTTCCTTGTAAGATTCTTTTTCTGGTTGTTATTTTATTCTGATTTTTATAATTATAATTCCTGATTGGAACAACGTCTATAAATTTATAAGCGACATGGACTAATCTACTACTCTATGAGCAATCCTGCTTTATAATGTATATGATATATTTTATAACATTTTATTATTCTAATTATATATTAAATAGTTGACCGTAATATTAAGCAAGGAGAAGATGATCAGTAACGCTAAAAATAGTAAAATACTACTTATTATTGCCGACGTTTCGTCCTACATAGAACAAAGAATAGCAAAGAATCCATTTACTCTGAATAAGGACTACAAGTGTTCCGAAACGTCGACATAAATTAAATAGTTTTTACTGTTTTTGTGTTAATCTTTATCCCCCCCCCCTATGGCCATCTTCTCCTTGACTAGTTACTAGTATCCATAATCCAACTATTCTATTTATAATAATATAAAAAATTATGATTTTAAAGTTTCATTTCAACTATTTTTTTTCACTTTTTAATCCACAAAAACCACCAAAAATGACTGAAAACAGACCATTTCAGAAGTTATAAGAGGACGGGAGTTGCCCTGGGAATTGGGAACATTGGCATCAATAACAATTACATTTGGTCGGACTTGGAAGAATTTTTAAATGGATAAATTAGGTAAGCCTCTGAAAACAAAAGATCTTGGATAAATGTTTGATCAGTTGCAATACATCCTTGAGATGTTTGAGGAAGTAAAATTTTAAAAAGTAGTATAATGAAAATCATTTATTATTGCAACATTTTATACTTGATTTGGCTGAATGATAGATTTATTAAAATTGCGAGTAGTACATTCTCATGCTTAATTTTTTTTTTGGAGGGAGAATTCGTAATTTACAAAGGATGAGCTCATCTGAAGGATACATAGCAATAACAGGTAGGAATCCAAGATATCGGGCAGCAGATCCGCGGATCGAAAGTGAAGATAGGAACAAGGACAGGGAACATCTCTACCCGAGGAATTATCTTAACGATCCTTTCTCAGCACGATCCTATTAATCCAACACAGCCACATTCAAAAGATCCAAATTTAGGGGCCTATTAGCTTATAGGATTTATTTGCACTTTTAGCTTGTCGTATAACTGCCCGATTAAATGGGGGGAAAGAGTCTTGCCCTTCGTCAGGAAGAATTCAGGGACATAAGTAGGTGTTCGTTTGGTGTTCCAACAATAACCCAACTTGTTTTCGGTATTTTTGTGGTCGCCACAAAGTACTTCCTCAGTTTCCTTATAATTATAACTGAATAAAATTAATATGCCTATTTACATAAATTAGTTACCCGAGTATTAATATATTTAAGCCTAAAAAAATCTTAAGCCAAAATTATTTTAGTTGTAACAGCAGTATCAACTTAGGAATATATTTGAATAATTATAGATATTTAACATCCGAAATATGACATAGCCCATAGATTATTTTATAATCATTGTTTTTAATTTCTGGCAGTTAAAACTAACTTAAACTTAAATATATATAATTGATTATAAGGTAGCAAAGTATATGATGTACCAGTATCTATTTTATATAAACATTGAAAAGTGGTGTTCTCTTTCTAAAGTAGCCTAGTGTCTAGAATTACTGTGAATATTCGTACTTTTTAATTGTTAAGTAACAGCTAAATAATATTTCTTACGAGAAAGTTTATTCGCCAAATAATGATTTTTACTTTGAATTTTCGTTTAATTAATATAAGTGGATCTGAAGGTTCAAGTTCCGTACCTATGATTTTAGTCTAGCTGCTATAGACTTTTCAGGAAGATATAAATTCTAGTTTAAATTTTATTTATGGCATTCATGATTCTCATTATCTGAGGAAAGAATGGAAAGAAAGAAATAGAAAACTTATTAATTAACTTCACAATAAAATATGCAAGCTAAAAAATAAAAAAAGGTTACTCAAAAATTGAAAGATTCTAAAAAGAGGTTTCAGTCTCTCAAGTAGCATTAAACACAAATCATGCATCATCAAGAGCGAAAAACAAACAATTGTTAAGAATTCAACACATCCAGAATGAAAGAGGCACAACTCATAATTTTTAACGTCAAAGATTTTAATATTTGGACCCCTATCATACAAAAGAACAGCCAATCCTCAAACATGAGTTCAAAAAAATAGACCTAATAGTTAATGTACCAGCAACGTGTGTTGTAAATTAGGTAAATAACAAAAATTGAAAATTTATCATGCAAAATAAGTCTTCATACAGTGTCATTTGTTTTGAAAATAACTACTCGTAAATGGGCCAAATGATCCGACTTGAACGATAATGCCTCCCAAATGAGTTGTAAATCGAAATGATTGAGTGATTAAAACCAAATGAATTGTTTGATTTATCCTGTTAATTTGGGTGTACTACGGGTTTCACCTGTAAAAATGAATGCGGAATGTTTATATATATATATAATAATAATAATAACAATATTTCTAGAAGGATTTTCAGAAACACTGAAATCTTCTTTTATTTTTATTTCTAATAATTAACAAATAATCATTAGAGTATATATATATATATATATATATATATATATATATATATATATATATATATATATATATTGTTAATAATATTTGTTGATTAATATTAATAAAAGTAAATTTCATTATTTAATTATTTTGAAAGCAAATTTCAGTTTATCTGAAAATCCTTCTAGAAATACTATTATCATTTATCTATGTCAAGCATTTAAATCGAATACTATTGGTCCAATATTTTTTTTCTCTCTAAAGTAGAATAAACGAGAGAATGGAACTAAGAGAAAAATTTCGATACCTCATTTAATTTATCCGTTTCAGAGTCAAAATGTGATTTATAAATAAAATATCGTCATGCCGTTGGTATTGTCGTTTCTTACATTTCGAAGATGAAAAGGTCAATGGGCTTAATACTCAAAATGAAAAATTTACAAGAGGCGCAAAAAAAAATTAAAATATTTTCCATCCTTTAAAAGGACTAATTTTAAGGTTTTAAATAATAAAGAGCATTCTGGGCCACCACAACAAATTTTGGCCCATCTACCAACAAATAAAAAACTCGAGAGGAACCTTTTTCAACAAAAAAATCATTTTCGATTTTTTTTTAGAATTACGCCTATTGACTGATCTTTTTACCGCCAATATAAATATTTTCACTCTCCTTTGCTACTGTATTAAATTTGATGTTATTAATAAATACACATCTAATAACTTACATGGGTTTGTTGAGGTTAGTTGTTTCTATTATAAATACGTGTATTATTTAATTATGTGACTTAAAATATTACCTTAGAATATTGATAACAGTTGAAATTTTGGTTCGCTAACACAACAGTTGATATTTCCTATTTTTAACGCTGTTTCTTTATTTTTCATTATACGTTTCGTTTATTTATGAATATTATTTTACTTTTTTCGTCGAATATGCATTAACCTTCAATAGTGATTTATTTATTTTTCTCAGGAAGAAACATTTAGCTTAAAAACGAAAAAACCTTCCACTAGCGGAGGTCTTTTCTTGCACTGAGAAAATCGCCATCTCTAAATGCTCTAATTTGTTTAATTATAATTTAAAATGGCTGGTTAATCATGTTCAATCTTACAGAAAATAAAAAACTTTGCAGGAAACACAAAAAAATGTATATTTATCCTTCTCCTGTCGGATTATCTTTCTTCCGTCATGTTCCTCCACCATGTGTCCGTTATTTTTTTAAGGCTAATTTATCTTCAGTAATAAGCAACTGGTAAAAAGTAAATTAGTGCTGACAGTAGGGTCTTTCTTTTCTTTTTTAAGAAGGTTGAATCAAACACATATTTTGTGTAGGCTCAAATGTAAGAGAAAAACACCTCATATTGTGTAATTAACTTTCATTATCGAAACATACCTTATTTTGGTCTCGATAATTGTTACCAATTATTGTTTTAACTTTAAATTTATATGGTCAACGTACATTTAAAATGATTTTTTGCTTTAAAAATGGCCAGCTGATGCATTTAAGAAATGTTAATTAGGTGCAGAATAAAAAGTAAGTTTTATTATTGTTATTCAGTGTATCCTAAACTGAGAGAATCTGAAACAACTTAGTTAAGTATTAAAATAAAATTTATTGGCCTGATTTTAACGAAATTATTTTCAGTACTAATTTTCAAGCCTTAACATTTGAATGAAGTATCTATCTTTCTAGCGTTCATTACAAGTTTACATGTTTAACGTATGGTTAGAGTATCTTTTAGACCTGTCGAGTATTTCAACTCCCAACCCGTTTTAAAAATATCTGTATGTGTATCATGTCGTACTAGCTGATTTGTAAAGATCGGATTTCCATGTCATGTGCATTTTATTCGCTTGCCTGTAACAATTTTAAAACTGATTATTTATCTTATTCAGCATTTTTGGAATGACATATTAAAATTTAATGTTGCACGATTTTCTGGTTTAAAATTTGGACGCTCTTCTTGGGAATAAATCAGATTATTTCGATTTTATGAGAATAAAATTAAACGATTGTTCGATTTATTTCCCATATTATGTTTGTGTAGCTATTTTCTTTGTTTTAGAACATTCTAAAGCCGGATAAACAGAAAAACCACAACACTTGCGAAGCACTGTCGCTTCCCTTTCACAACACTACTACTTTCCCCCTCCGTCCATCCTCTAGCATAGCTGTCTCCAAACTACACGAGGATTTTTTTTTTAATGTCACTTTCTAATGGATTGGGCATAAAAATTGAGCATACAATTTGTATTTCTTTATTATTCCTAAGTGTTGTAATCAATTTTATTTTTTAAATGTTGATAATTATTTGTTGTCACGTCATTTTGCAATGTTCGTGAAGTTTGCACAAAGATTGGAATTAATATTCAGGATCTGTTGGACACACCGGAGGCACGAAGAAAGAAGACCGTGGATGATGTGGTGTTGGCTCCAGCAAAGTTGGAAAAAGAACTGTTACATGAGATACTAGCGAATGCACAATTTCACTCATTGTATAAAACTTTAAAATCTGTAACAAACCAGCTTTCCTATATCAGTGATGACAACAGCTTACACATGATCAACACGATAATGAAAATAAGGGTTGAGACACTCAATCTCAAGAGGAAACCCTGAAGTTTTGATGATAGCGGTATCTGTTCGCTTTGCAACTTCAGTGAGCCAGAAGACGATTTGTCCTATTCTGAGGGAATTTAGAAGGGACACGTTTGGGAAGAACGAATTGTCTGAAAATGAAGTAGGAATATTGTTGAATGGAAGAAACTATGATTCACTTTATAACTACGTTAAAAGAGCAATGACTTTTAAATATGATTATTCATAGATGTGGAGTATGTTTTATTCTTTTATCTTCTCTTCTATTCTTGTTTTGTTTTTTTTAAGGAGAGTAAAAATATTTAAAGAGTATATATATATGTATTAAAATTGTAGTTAATTTAAGTCACTCAAGCTAATGGGATACCCCAAGTTTTATGTAAATTTATTTGTTATGTTCCCATTATTGTGAAGATATGAAAAGAAATAAAATTTACTTCATTCATTCATTCATTCATATATATATATATATATATATATATATATATATATATATATATATATATATATATAAGCGATAAAAAATAAAGACAGTGTTAGCTCTTTTCTTTGTTTCAGAGCATTCTAAAGGCGGATAAACTGAAAAATCACAACATTTGCGCAGCCCTGTCGCTTCCCGTTCACAACACTACTACTTTCCCCCTCCGTCCATCCTCTAGCATAGCTGTCTCCGAACTACCACACGAGGATTTTTGTTTTTAGTGTCACTTTCTAATGGATTGGGCATAAAAATTGAGCTTACAATTTGTATTTCTTTATTATTCCTAAGTGTTGTAATCTATTTAATTTTTTAAATGTTGGTAATTATTTGTTGTCACATCATTTTGCAATGTTTTATTATGGCACAAAATCGGTCTATAAAGGTCAAGGGGGACTTTAGAACTTTTCAGCAGTTCTAATCCGCTCGAGTGCACAAAAATTCCAGTTACGCCTGGTTACATACTGGTTAAGTATGTAAATATTTATTGTTTAAATTTTATTTTATTATCTATTTTTCCTTGTTTAATTTGTAGGTTTTATATTTCTCTTTCATCTATATTTAGGTTTATTGAAATATAGAATTGTATGAAAAGTAATTAAATTATCTAAAAAAAAAAAAGAATCAACAAAATCGGACCAGTATCGATATAGATATAGCGCATCGGACTAATAGTAAGTGGCAATTATATCATGAATTTTACAATTTTTTAAAATGTACTCGTAAACGGCTCTAATGATTTTGATGAAACTTGACTGTCTTCTCCTTAAAGCTCTTTATCTTTTCATACATGTAGCGTACGAACGAGAAAATACAGAGAAAAAAGTTACAATGAAAAGAATATTTTATTTTCGCATAAATTAAAAAGCATGCATTTTATAGTAAATTATGTATATATATGTATGAAAGGTAACTGAATTATCTAAAAAACAATCATCAAAATCGGACCAGTATTGGCAAAGATATAGCGAATCGGTCTAACCAGAAGTGGAAATTATATCATGGATTTTACAATTTTCTCGTAAATGGCACTAAAAATTTTGATGAAGCTTGCCTAATGTCTTCTGCTTAAAGTCCTTTATCTTTTCATGTATGAGTAGTACGAGAAAATGTAGGAGAAAAAGTTATAGCGAAAAGAAAATTTTATTTGCGCATAACTCAAAAAGTAAGTATTTTTTAGTAAATCATGTAGGGAATCATATGAAAGATGATCAAATTCTCTTAAATACACAAACAGGAATCATCGAAATCGGACCGGAATTAGGAACAAGATCCTAGATGGATAACCGAGCTCATCGAAAAGAAGACGGATGCGACCGAACCTCATCCCACCAATCCGCCAATCTGTAGTCAACAATACACTCTGTAATAACATAATGTAAGAAAACGAAAGTAGAAATTAAACTATAATTTCTACTTTTATATTATTTAATGGAAACAAAATGTTTCCATGAAAACTAAACCGAAACGTTTAAAATTAATTTTCAACTTGGCAAAACTTTTTTTTTTATATGAAGATAGAAAGTTTTATTTACATATGTACACTTTAACAATATAACAATTGGTAGTGTACAGAATTATTGTGCTAAAATTATTTCAAAAACTATTCTATTGTACTTATGTGGGAGAAGATGCGAGTATGTGAATGCTGCTAAGTTTATTTCAGGTATTGTTTATGTGAACTCTTTAAAATTATATTAAAAAGATTATTATTATAGTACGGTGTGGGAATGTTGTGATGCGCGCACCGCACCAGATTTTTTTCTTAGGTATTTGGACACACGGTTTAATTTATGTGTGGAGTTAAGATACTAGTTTACTTATATGTATTATTTATCTACTGCATTTCAGTACGATACTTCTCACTCTTTCTAATTAAGCGGAGTAAATAGTGGGAAGTATTGCATTGTATGTTTATTTTTAAATATATGGCAGGAATTTGCCTCTTTAGAGGTATCGGCATAGAGACAGCCGCCCTGAGCAAGGAGAAGCGAGCGCAGATATATATTTTCTATTAATTACCTGCGCGGTAGCTGGAGGACACGTCGCGAAGCTGCTGACAGTGGGCACTCATTAGGGGCAGATTGAGCCTGGATAATTGCTCACGAACTGAGCTGGCCTCTATTAAAATATTCACCTATTAACCGGGGACACAAAGGACAGCTCTTCCTCCTCGAATTTATCATCATATATTACCGTCTTAGCGCTCTCCTTGCCTTCCCTCTCTATTAATAGATCCCGCCTTTCTTGGCAATCATGTCCGAGTGAAAGAGTGAAGGGAGTCCGCTCCGTAACGAGCTGTAATTGGCTGATGATAGTCCTCTTGTATGAATGAGCTCGAGAAAATCGTTCCACGGCTGACGAGATATCAGCAAAAAATCGAGGAGTCTACAAAAAAATTTGATATCTAAATCAACATGCCCAGTTAAATCGCGTCCAGCTGATCATAATCTCGTTTATCTAATAATGTGTCAGTAAAACCAATTTATGTCTTTATCCACGTCCTTTTTTTTTCCTCACCGTTCGTAAGCATTATTGTTCTAGATCTCTTCTGGGTTAAGATACCTTGTTTTTCGAAGAAGAAAAAAAATTGACATGAGACGAGACGTGTCTATAATCTCTAGAGGGTTTTAGTCTGCACTCTCAATTATAATTATCAGTCACTTATAATGGAATAGCTGAGTGGGTCAGGCACTCTTAACAATATGTGACAGATAATTTATTTTCTGTAATGTTAGCCGTATATCGATTCTGGGGTCAGGAGTGTAGGGTTGGCGATAGTTCGAAAGCACAAGGAAGGAAAGTAGGTTTTAGAAAACCTATAAAACGTTTCGCTTATCAAACCTTATCAAGAAAAATACTATGCTCTGATCCTACTATGATTCTGAGTGTTTCATTTAAAAGTTGGAGCTTGTCAATTAATCAACGATATAATTATTTGGCAATATTTTCCTGTAAGCTTCCAAAACCAAAAAAAGAATTTTCCAAAACTCTTTCACTATTCTGCAATAACTGCAGTTTTACAATTTATATATTATTCTCAGACCCGCCTTGCCTCCCGAATTGCTAATACGAGTAAGTGCTGGTGTGCGTTTTTTACTGCCAATTCACAATTTATTAATTATAAATTATCAATTATGAATAGGATGTGTGGCAATTATTTAAAAAGAAAAGTGAAATTTCAATTGTCGCCATTTGCGATTTTTGCCGAAAGGACTTTTAAACATTGTCTAACACATCTAACTTGCGGAATCATTCGATATGGAATCATAGAAATGTTGATCGATCTAAAGCTTCATGTTTATCGCCACAAGTAACATCTGGTCCGTGCAATCAGGGGAAGTAGGAAACATTTTTTTCTGATATGAAACCTTATCACTCCAGAAGCGCGAAAAAGTTAGAAACAATCATGATAAATACTAATGGATGTCTATATAACTATAATAAAGATGAAAACAGAGATTAACTGAAATTATTTTTTAATAATTTTTATTTCATTTCCAGTATTCGGTGAATATTGAAACATATGGTGAAAAAGTAGACATCTCGAAATTTCGGGAACAGAACACACCGTGTTTCTATTTCTTCCAAGCCTTCCAAGAGGATGTTCTCTTAAGCGGGAGCAACCATCACTAGCAGTTGGAATGGAGCATTGAAAAAAATCTTTTTTTTTGTCATGTGCATTCATCTGTTTTCTGCAATAGTTTCCCCATTTTCCTTTTGATCTACCTAAATTTATTAAATACATAGTTAAGAAAGAATATAGAAATTTGATAAATTTTCTCAAAATTCTAAATTAATTCTTAGCATGGAAGAACATCTAACGGATTTTCAGAAATCCTGAAGAGTTTTTTTTTTTTTTGCTGATGAATCTTTTTTCAGAAACCAGAAGAGCTTCACACAGGGAGGGTTTGGCATCAACAACCCTAAATAAAATGAAAAAGTTTACAATTTTATAGCTATCAAATATAACTACTGTAACCATTCCTGTCTAGCTTGACAAGTGTATCGCAGCTGAAACAAGATTCCATAAAAGGCATATTTGTAATTTTGCCGATTGTACCGAGAAAATATTAAAATAAATGTCTTCAATAAATAAGTACATTACTTTTCTTTTTTAAATTGTATTTCTCTTTCTGATATCAATATTTCTTAAAAACTGCTACATGTTGGGTTTTATTTATTTTACGAGCAAAGGTGGTTTTTAACTTTATGAATGTCTAGAACCTAAATTAACTTAACGACTTGATTCTTTTACTGTTGTCACCTGAGCAAACAATTTTAATAAATAGTAATTGTTACATATAAGGATACGCTGAAATGACGATAAGATAGCATCTATCAAACCTAAAAAGGAATTTAGCTGTTTATTTTGTTTTTTAAATAATGCATTTGAAACCAGTATTTGTTTATTCCTTTCAAATATCTGTATTTGTTTGCGTTCAGGGATACAATTCGTAGCCACTACAAATCTAATGTGAACCTGTTGATCCGGTTTTTTTTTTTTAGAATTTTATTTCTCGCTTAAGTTGTGAAATGAGTTTAAATGGCATATTTATTGTCGATTGGGTGTGAGTTGTTATGTTTTGATTTGGCGAATTGGAACGTATGGCTCCTCCACTAAATCCTTATCTTGCACCCTAGAATTATCTGCATATTTGTACATTTTTCATGACCAAACGAGGTAGTAATCAGTCGTTAATTTAGTAACAGTGTCAGTTTCATTGGCATTAAAATACGATCTAATTAGTTCATTCATATAAAAAAAAAAATTAAAAATCATCAACCCATAATTTCATTGAATACGAGTTTTAATTACACACGGAAAAAAACACCTGATAATACAAATGCAAGCTACCATGTGTATATATATATATATATCTATATATATATATATATATATATATATATATATATATATATATATATATATATATATATATATATATATATATATATATAAACTTTCGATTAAATAAAGATGGAACTATTTATTTTATTTTATTTTTTGTTAAGTTTAATGGAACTTAAGTATTACACCTGAAGTAGTTCTTAAACTTTTACGGTTTTTTAAAAACTATATAATAAGTAGAAGTTGATTTTAGATAAATGTGTGAATATTTCAATTTTCTAGTAATAATGAAAAATGTAATATATACATACACATACATATATATATATATATATATATATATATATATATATATATATATATATATATATATATATATATATATATATATATATATATAATACTTAAGTTCCATTAAACTTAACAAAAATAAAATAAAATAAATAGTTCCATCTTTATTTAATCGAAAACTTTCTAAAAAGTTTTAAAAATATATAAATATATAAATAAAAAATTTTATTTTTTGTTAAGTTTAATGGAACTTAAGTATTACACCTGAAGTAGTTCTTAAACTTTTACGGTTTTTAAAAACTATATAATAAGTAGAAGTTGATTTTAGATAAATGTGTGAATATTTCAATTTTCTAGTAATAATGAAAAATTTAATATATACATACACATATATACATATATACATATATATATACATATATATATATATATATATATGTATGTGTATGTATGTATTACATTTTTCATTATTACTAGAAAATTGAAATATTCACACATTTATCTAAAATCAACTTCTACTTATTATATAGTTTTTAAAAAACCGTAAAAGTTTAAGAACTACTTCAGGTGTAATACTTAAGTTCCATTAAACTTAACAAAAATAAAATAAAATAAATAGTTCCATCTTTATTTAATCGAAAGTTTAGACAAGACATTAAATGCAGAGAGACAATAATAGACATTAGATTAGAGAAGACATAAATAAATTAAATTTATAATGTTTTTTATAAATCGGGGTGGCTATTCCGAAATTTATGAGATTCACTTTATCCCGAATTCTCAACTCGATGAAGGCTTACAGCTTAAGCCGAAACGCCGGAATACAAAAAATAAGTTTTACTTTTCTTTCTTGACCACATCCAGCAACGAATTTCTCCTTAATCTACGAAGGTATCGTTCTCCACCTTAAACATAAGTTGGTTTTTCAAAATTATTGTTTCAATAAAAAGTCTATAAACTGGAGAAGTTGAAGGGATATTACACCGGCGTTAACAAAGCGGAGTATGATGTCTATATCAACAATGAGTTTGTAAGTGATGGTCGGTTTACTGTAATGATTTACAATGATATTTCCATGGTCACAGTGTATATTACAGGGATATTTATGTTGTGATAATCGCTAAACCAAGCCTTCTGCATGCTGTAAAGAAGATGGTAACTCACAACTTTAAATCTTTACGATTAACCAAGGTTAACGAGTAACCTACCCTTAACCCGTATGGCCAGGAAGGGTGGGAAAAAAAAAAGAATAACCTAGGTGAGCCGTGAGTTATCTCAAACCATCTTCACTGTTTGTGGACACTATACAGAATTGGACACTTGTATGGTCATAATAAAGACATAAGCAAAACGTTTTTAAACTGACGGTCATCAATAAGTCTTTATATTGACGGTCAACGTTTCGTGCCAATAAAGTGAACCATCTTTAGGGCAAAAGCAATTTGCACCAACTACGAAGCTTTTGCTATTAATAAGATAAAATTTTTCAGTTTCTAATTTTTTTTATTTTTTTACAATGTCAAATGTGACTAAACCCCGACAATATAACAATTTTTGTGATTATTATTGAAAAGGTTGATTGGCCCTTAATAAACCTTAATTTTTCGTTTCAAACAGTATAATATGGAAATTAAGATGATTACAAATTAAAAAGCCTAGGTTTTTGGCGGTTTTATCATTATATATTTGATAGAAAGTTGAATTTTATTGTTAGCTGAAACTGTTCTCCAGAGAGCCTTGATCTAAATATTGATATAACATTTTCCGCTCTTGTGCAAAGTGGTCCCCATCTCGCGACCATTCCATAAATTCCTCTTTAGATATCTTGTCCTTCCGAGGCGCATACTTGATCTCTGAGCCTCTCGAAGTTTTCGGTTAAATGTCGAATACGGAAACGGACCAAAATATTAAGGTGAGTTCTTTTGATAATTAACTTTAAAAAAAAAAAAATAAGTAGTGAAAAAAGAGTATAATCTTGTCTTTTAAAAGCAATGTTATTTATCTACGAACGGGATTGTATTACTTGGATAATTAAAAACAAAAAAAACGAAACTACGACCAGTAATTGTCACTTGTTCTTCTTTACAAAAAAAAAAAAAAAAAATCTGTATCACTACAACCTATGAAGGATCTTAGGCTTAATATTTGGCAAGCAGATACCGTGTGGACCAACGGCTGTGCAAGGAAGTGATTTAGTCAGGATAACGCTCAGCCGCCATATTTTCCTCCCGATTAAGAGTACTCACTTGACAGAGGCCGGTTGTGCCCTAGGAAGGTCTCCCTGCCCTAGGGCCGATCCTCGATTGATATTACAGAATAAATAATTATCTGTCTAATGACTAATTTAGGTCTAAGTAATGAACTGTTAAAAAAGGAGATTTCTTGGATTGTGAGAATTTCCTCACTCTCTTCCGCATACATGATTTTATCCGAGATCCTATATTCTAAGGCTTCTACATTTGCTTGAAGACACATTGGGACCTATTTAACTGGTTTCATCAAGGGCGAAGCCAAATATTCTCGATGTAAACATTTTTGGAAAAACGCGAAATGCATCACGATACATCACCTGTGCAGTGTAAGAAAGCCATTGATTGTTTAATAAAAAGTGAGCTAATAAGGATCGTCTAAGAACAGGAAAACTCTTCCAAACTTGTTCGAATATCCCAGATTACAACTAAGCAAAAAAGTATAATATGCTGCCCGTATCTGCGGTGCGTGCCTAAAGAGGCACGTTTTCTCTTTAACCTAAGGAGGGTGCGGTCAAAAGTGGATTTAGGTTGGTAGAACCATATTTCACCGAACAACCAAGAGATTTAGGTTTGCTAATGGTGTATAGAGAAAAAGTTTCTCTGTCTTGATAGAGGCATTCCTTGCCCTGTATAAAGCTGCAGAAAGGTTCTATATTTTGTCAATGAACGAAATACGGGGAAATGCTATGGGTTCGAGCCAGCAGCCACTCGATGTTAAAGTTGGGGAATTTACTTTTGAGTAAGCGGAAGTAACTTTGTATATATTGTCCCTCAAGTGAACTCAGATAGCATTGTGCAACATGCAATAAACGGAAAAGTTATGGCAACTAATGGTATTCCGGTATTCAAAAGAACCTTGGAAGCAATGTTTTAACTTAGATCACGAAATTCCGCGAAAAACCTCATTATATTTAATGAGGTTTGTGATATTATATTTATAAATATCACCTGAATATTTATGAGATATCGTCGGTGCAAAGCAAAGTGGTATATCTGCAAATTTTTCTGTTTTGGGGTAATATTGCATTTTAACGTTTGGTTTTTTATTCCCTTCTCAATGCCGAAAATACCTAACCGAATAATTCATCTAAAGTCACTAATCATGGTCACAAAATACAAACAATTTAATTAAAATATTTCGCTACCTTATTTCTGCAATCATAATTGAAACCCAATGTTCCGCGTCACTGTAATTGAAATAGAAGAATAATAGCACCGGTATGTATCGGTAATTCTTGGAGACAGCGAGCCAACGAGAAAATTTCTTAACTGGAATATAGAATAGTAAGCTGTGTTAAAATAGTTCGTTGGACCGGGCGCATTTTTAGGCTAAGGCCAAAAGAAAATTTGCACAAGAAGAGCCGGAAGACCGAGGCTAAGGTGGCTTGATTGTGTTAATTAATGTGCCAGAAACATCTAGTTTCTGACAAACAGGAGAGTACACTAACAATCGATATGACCGCTGAACTTGCAAGAGACCCTCACCGAATGTACTCACCCCCCAATACTTCCCCTTGTACTCAAGAATCATCGATTGCAGTAGCGAACAGGTTAAGTCCCACTTTATTTTGGACGGGAATAGTTTAGTTTGATTTGTCGTGATCTCATAATTCTTCTTCCTTGTATTATTCTTTAATAATACTAAAATATTATTTAATAATAATAAAATACTATTATATTTTTTTTTTATTTCAAGGCATTAGCTTATTTCCCAAACATGTTTTCCTATCAATTGGTAATCAATCAACGAAACTAAAAACTCGTCTCAAAAGCCAGAAAGTGTTATTCGAAAATGAAAGAACTACCTTCTCTCTCCCTTCCTACCATCCCATTGGCTCAAAATAATTCACGCTAATAATTTCCGTTCGATTTAATTACCCCTTTGAAAAGGATTTAAAAATAAAATTCAAACCAATCTCCAAAAACTTATGATAAAGAAAAAGGCTAAAAGCAGTCCAATATCCACTTGAGATAAATGCAAAGAACAACTCATGTTATCTGAAGGCATGAATTAGGTTTTTTTCCTGGCAATATTGGTGATACAGCGATTAGTGGAAACTCTTTGGGAACGAGACCTTTTTTCTGAGGTCCGGGTAATGAGTTGCTTTGATCAATATTACTTCCCTTTCTAAAACTTTACGATCGGATCGTAATTGAAGGCTGCCGACTTCTTTTTGGATCTTTTAATTTTAAATTTTTTTGTTTTTGTTTTAAAGTATAGGAGTATTTTTTCTAACTGTTGGTAGGTTTAATATCTTTGATTAATGAGCCTTTATTTTAGAATTTTAAATTTTAAATACATTTAACTGAATAAAGAAATCAATTTTAAGTTAATTTCTGCAATTATTTCTTTTAAATGATTTATTGTAATAAATTATAAATAATTTGTTATATCGGTTTATTTAACCTTGTGTAATTTTATTTGTATTGTAAGGTGCTGCCACAACATCATGTCTTGCAATTTTAGATTTTAATTTATGATTCGCCTTACATCGGATCCTCATTCAAGATTGAAACTGAAAATATACGACTCAGAAATCGCGATCACCTACAAACTCTCAATGTATTTTTAAAACTCATATCTATCACCATTATCAGGCCTCTTTTGACTTACAGATTTGAGATCTTGGCAGGGCCGGAATTAGGGACGGGCAAAAGAGACACATACGCTGGACCGCAGAATATAGAGGGCGGCAAATTTCGAACAAAATTTCATTTCTCTGTAAAAAAAATATTTGTTTATGTTTTTTTATTGTTTAGACTTAAATTCAGGCAATAAAATGAGTTAATGTTAAAATATGATGAAATTTATTTTGGAATATGTTACATACAACACTGTTATAAAACTGTTTACTTATATTGGAGAGAGGGAGGGGCCAAAGAAGGGTAAAATTAATCTTGCCCACCCCTGGCAAAGATCCTAATTCCGGATCTGGGTTTCGGGCTTCAAAACCATCAAATTCCTCCCGTATCCAATCCAAAATCCTTCAAAGAATCCTTAAAGTTCCTTATTATCCTTACATGCAAAATTATCCATGAAGACCTTAATATTCTATATTTTGTAGATTTGGTCTGAAATATATAAACCTCCTTTAATTTCAAAATACAAACCCACTAGTTTGTAACCTGGCACCAAAATCTGTTTCTCATAACAATTATTCCAAGACTTCTGAAAATAAGATGGTAACAGGACCTCCTTGCGAAGAATAGAAATTCCAGGATTGACAATGGTTATTTTCTTCACAAGCCATTATTATGTATAATGTCACTATATCTTCGTTACAGTTATGAATCTCTGAATAATATAAATAAATTTTGACGCATCAGTTATCAGTATATATTACAAAGCCTGATAAGATCTTTAATGGGCGCATTTACACTCATATTCCCACATTTTTTTTTTTTATTATGGTTAGGATAGTAACAAACTTATAGATTGCTATATAACGACAACATTATATATTGCATAATTATCATTTTGATTAAATTAATCATTTGAAAATAAATTAATAAACTACACAGATCAACGTTTCTTTCTTATTGTTATCGTCCCCTAATTCAGTCTGATATTGTTAATTGATCGGTACAGAGTAGTTATTAGAATAGGTTGCTCTTCGAAGATGGGCAAACATCTGGTTACGTTTGATTGGATTCCTGGAGACTAATGTATGGATCTTTTGAAACGGCCACTCCTCACCGATTGAAATTGAAAAGCTCCTAAAACAAATTGGTGGCACTATCTAGATCTGTGTGTAACGATAATTAATACAGACACGGCTATGACAGAAGGAGAAGAGGTGTGTAGGTGACCTGGCTGGGTGTAGCTGCTCTAATAAGCACCTGTAGAGTTAGGTGTTGCTCTTGGCTCTTAGTCATTCCGCTGACATCACTCGCGGTGTCATCACTCATGGTCTCTGTCTTTTCTGGGGTCCTTCCATCATTGTGTATATCCAATGCTCTTATCGTTTTAAATAATTTAATATATTTTTTTCGAAACAAGCCTCTGGTTAGTTTTAACTTTATCGAAGAAATACGTTTACAACTCTTCGGAATAAGAAAAAAGGTATGTCTAAAATAACTTTGGATACACTTCGAATATTATAAGATATTAAGTAAAGTTCACTCTCAATAATCTGATCTAGTTAATCCCAAGAGGATTCTAATATCCTAAATTAATTATCAATATTTTTTTAGTAAATAAGAACAAGAACTCAACAAGAGACATAAAATAATTGTTTAGATATGAAGTTATTTGATCTAGTAAGAAAATGCATACCTGAAACATGTAATATAGTTTGAATCGGTAATTAATATTGTTTGAATATCATTCAGGTTTAAACAAGATTCTCTTTCGCAAGTTTTTTTAATTTAGCACGAGGATATGGAATCAGAAAGGTAATTCATATCGAAAAATTAATAACCCTGGGTAATGAAATGAGTATCCTGAGATTTAATACTGTAGGGTGAACACTGTTACTTATGATATGGAACTTATCAGAATTTGGTGCTGGATAGTTGCAGAAATTTCGTAGGTACATTTAGACCAATGTATTTATGGTTCGATTTTTTTCTCCTTTTCTTCCACACAGCCGTTAGTGAACCGCCAATATTGATCTCCCGGCGGGCAAAGATCACCTTCGCAATTTATTTACTTCAAGGACCCACCATGACCTACTTTCTTCTATTTCTTACTTAAGGCCGAGGAAATATTTAATAGCACGGTACACTGGATCGCTGACCAGTTATGATATATTGGACTTCATCGGCCCGACGGCAACTATGAGTATAAAAAATGCTCCCCTATGAATGGTATTAGCATAAAGGATTGAGCACGTACGGCACATTTTTGGCTCGGAATAATTTTGTATGCAGGAGGGGTGAACCTATTTTTTCGGCGAACCTATAATTGGACAGAGTCCGAGCAGGCGCCTTATCTCTCCCAATAACTCGCAGAGCGGCTGTGCGGGCTGCATTAGCCCGTCCCCTCCGGCTCCCGTCCTCGACTCTCATTCTCTCTCTCTCTCTCTCTCTCTCTCTCTCTGTTCCCTAAAATCCGCCATTAGTCACGTGTTCATCCCTAATCAGGAATAAATCCATCTTCTTAATCATCCATCCTTCAAAATGCTTCGAAAAATTTTGTAGACTATGACGGAAAATATCTAGTAAAACAATATTTCGTCTAAGAAAACGTCGGCACCACAAACGTTATCTCTGTAATTAAAAAAAAGTCATGGCTAGCCTGGCAAAAGATTTGGACTGGCAAGAAAAGAATAAGTTAAGGATGGTGAAGGAGTGTGGCAAGGGAGTCAAGACATCATTTATTTTATTCTTTTTTCTTCTTTTTGATTCAATTTTGTAAATTATTTGATTTTTATAGTTTTCTGTAAATGTACTAAAAACGTAACAATAAAATAAAGAAGTAAAGTATTTTGTAAAAGTCCATAATTAACTTTTTATCGCAATTTCTTTGATTTGCTATAGAGTTTTTAAGTGAACTTTAACGTATTGCCATTTATTGTAATTACATAAGATTACAGTATTAGAAATAAAAAAAAATTAAATAAAATTGAAGAGTTCGCTGCCAAAAAGCGGATGTAGCTTCATCCAGGAGCATCTGAAGATACATGTCTGAAGACCATGGTCTGTAAACAAAAATCTTTCGTTTGAAATACAGCAAACCCAAAAGAATTTGATGGTTTTGCTACAAGAAGTTACATCCTTCTTACAAAAGAATTTTTTTTTTGTATCCTTTATATTTTGTATATTTTTGTATATTTGCGGAGGGGTTTCTGAAAACGATTTATTTCGACGACGTGATGGCTATTGTGACCAACAAGGTAGCGGGATGGTGTGAGAGGTGAAGGCTAAGCATGGTCCCTCCCCAGCTCCAGGCAATCCTGCTCAGAGGTTCGACAGATAGGTCTCGAACTATCAGGCTGAATATTGGAGGAGAACGTGTCCGCCTTGGTGACGAGGTGGCATACCTTGGGATGAAATTCTGAATTGGGATGAAGTTCGACGTCGTTTTACATCATGGATACCTCCAAGATATAGTGACCTGCTGCCTGAATGGGTTGTCTATAATAGAGGGTGCATTCTGGGGCCTGAGGTACCTGACTACTAGAACCATCTATAAGGGAGTCGTGCTGGCCATCCTCGGTTATGCATCCCCCTTCTGGAATCGTTACACAAACACGGAAGAAGAAGCTAGAGACTGGCACAGCTGTCCCCCATGGCCTACAAAACCCTATCGCACGAGGCGGTGCATGTATTGGCCGCAGAGATACCCTTTTACCTCATGCTAAGAGGACACACAATCTAATTAGATGTTAAGAGGCAAGAGCTAGAAGCACTTCAGGACGGACTGGGGCAGAGGATAGGTGGAGGAACTTAGGAAGTGGAAGAAGGTATTGAGTATATCTGTATGAGTGGAACAGAAGTTGGCTAGGTAGTGAAAAGGGCGCAACCCTTAAGTAGCACTTCTCTACCGTATATCCCAGACCAACGACGAAGTGTGTCCACCCCGATTACTGGTTCTTACAAATTCTGACAGGTCAGGAGGAGGGAGAGGGAGCGGGGGAGGGGAAAGGGGGAAGGATTCCGTGAGATTTAGCGAAATCATGGCAAGAATATCGATCACAGTTGCCCCACCTACGGTATGTCTGATACAGCCTACCACACAGTAATATCCAATGCCACCAAGGAAGGACATCGAGCCTGGCTATCTCGGAAAGCCAGAATGTACACTATTGAAGTGACCGATTTCCCGAGGTTGGTGGAGGAGGGGAACTATTCTTTCTTCCTGGGATAAATTGGAAGGTGGAGAGAGGTTGTGGGTCCCATAGATTTCACACTTGGTAGGGATCGCCTGTCCAAAGATGAGGAGGCGTGGCAGAGGCGACCAAGAATCCGCAGGAAGAAGCTGAAGAAGTCTAGTGTTGGCTTAGGGCAGTGCAGAGTGGAGGCCCAGAGTGGCTGAGGTAAGGCTAAGCGGACGAGTCAGGAAGGAACGGACATAAAGGTGCAGCCCCATCAATAAACGGTGTGCAACCGTGAACCGGCCTGAATACCCAATTATTGTTCCCATAATTAAAGATATTCTAAAGTATGAACAATAAGAGAAAAGTAAATAACGCTGTTTTATTGGCAGCAGTGGCATACATTCATATGCCAGAAATGGTCTAGTAGATATACACGTATATGACCTTGGTGTTCAAAAATCACAACAATAATCGGACAGAGTCTGTGTTTGTAAAAGCGTAAAATTACTTATTTTGAAGTGAAAAATAAAAAAAAAAGTGCTTATTATTGAGTGAAAAAAAAAATTGCGTGTCAGTTGAAATTAAGTTTATTCAATGAAAGTTGAATTTGAAGTATCTACAGTAAGTGAGTGAATAATAATTAACATCAAAATCATCAAATCGAAATTAATATCAAATAAAAATTGGCTCCTTATTTTAAGTAAATGAGAAGCTATGCTGTCATCTTTGGCTCTTTGAACGATAGTGAAGATTAGCAGCAAAGAACTAACGAAGAACATTATAACTCGTTCAGCAATATATAAATAATAACTGTGATAAAATTTAACCGACCTCAATGGGCAGGTCATGTCACCAGATTTGATATTTGACTGCGATACCAGGGAACTTTTGCACAGGCGTCGATTAAGTTAACGATTATCAATTTGTGTTGAAAATGGCTCCAGGAAACATAACTGAATCTTAATAGTTTTTAATTTTTATTTAATACTGGAACTATATAATATTTTAGCTTGATGATTTTATCATGTAATTTTATTTAAAAAATTTGGTTTAACCTAAAATTATATTTCAGTTCTCACATGTAAGAACTACATTACAGTTCAGACAAACCATCGGTGTTCATGACCAGAATAAAAACTAATCATTGATAGAAAGTATAGATTGTTTATTTTGATAAACTATTAGGCGTTTCCGATAATGACATAGTATGGTGTCATCGAAATACTGCTGAGGGATAGAAAAGTACATTATAATACAATCTAACCTTCAGAAAACCTTAAAAATTTTCATGAAGCTCCGTATCTGGGCTTGTTTTTTGTTTGCCAATGAAAAAAAAAAAATTGACTAATATTTCGTTATTCAAAGTTGCTGAATCCTTGCGGTGATTAAAATGTATAATCAACTGGCTCAACAAAAATCCACTGCTCAGTTTATTATTTTTTTTTTTTTTTATATGAGAGGGGTAGCTGGATTCTGACGTCACATATTAAAAATTTGTAATAGTGACTCCCAAACCCGTTCTTTGAGATAGTGATCTCAATGCTAAAATTGTGCATTTATTCCAAAATAGCTCATAAATTTAATTATATTGTATTTTTATAGTTTCTGGTTGAAATCTGTTCATGCATAGTCCTGATATTAATATAAATGTAGAATTGATGAATTAATTAAACATGGATCAAAATAATTTGGGGACCAGGTACTGTGTGCAAATAACATAGTTTAATTAAACAATGAATATCATTTCATTATGGCAATACATTCTTTTAAGTAAACAAATATTTCGTTCATTTTACCAATTATCAATGATTACTGTTCTACCGTCTCTCAAAGTATGAAGTCACATACAGATGAAATATGTCGTGCTACAAATTCATTTATTCACAGTTGTTTAGCGTCGGTAAGTCAAATTAAAATTGTTCATTACAACTGTTCCGCCTTTCGTGCAGTGGAAGCATAAATTTTCGTTTTATCTTGGTGTAAACTGTTAAGACCTCCTTATTATAGCCGTGACCTTACTCACTGCACTCTTTGAGTTCTACAAGTAGAAGGGTTCATGAAAGGTCGGTTTTTATTGGTTGGATTGCGGCGAGAAATGAAACATGCGATTCATTGGTCTAACTAGTAGAGATTCTGATAAGTTCTTTGGTTGTAAGATTAGCTATTTTTGTGTTCTTGTGGAGGTTTAAAAACTTTACACATTTCTGTTAATCTGTAAAGCAGAGATCTTTTTTTCAGTCTAGTTTGTCTTAATAATTTATGAAACCTATTCATTCAAATAAATATTTGAATATAAATTAAATTGTTTTGTTTTTTGTGAACAAATAGTAGAAATTATATAATATTTTAATATGTTTTTATTTTTAAATATTTTTTTATTAAGGAGTGGGTCGTATTTTTAGTAGTATTCTCTCCAAAAAGAATAGACTTTTTGGCCCTGTATCGAAGTCCATCAGAGTAAGATGGGTGTCCATTTTATATCCGTTTCTTGATCCCTAAAACAAAATTTTGATGGAAGGAGCTAAAATTCTAAATCCACATTGACCGATTTTTCGCGGTTTTTAAAGTTATTCCTCCTCAACAGCCCCTCCTAATTAAGTTATGGAATTGAAAATCTGTATGTAAACGGAGTTGATGGTAGAGAAGTGTCTTTTGGAGGTTTCTACTATTTTCTCCCACACCCCGCGAGTTCTATGGTGTTGCACACCCTTCTAGCCCCTCCTAATTTTGTTTGAAAGTTAAAAATTTTCATGTCAATTGAGTTGGTGTTAGAGAAGTACTTGTCAGAGGTCTCAACTTTTTCCTCTCTTTTTCGCCTTTTTATAGTGAAAATACGATTTCAGTGACGAAGCTCCGCATGCTCATTCTTATTCTTAAATTTAACTTGATTAGCATTTTAAATATAAATATATATTATAAGATATAAGATACTTATATTGCTCTCAACGACTTAAATGTGTTTTCATGTCTTTGAGAACCTGCAACCATTCCCAGGATATTGAACTTGATGAGCCGAATGTATTAGATAATTTATTTATTCGGTTATTTCACCTCTTATATTGACTCTGAGGTTTGGAAGCCCTCGTAGAGGCTCCTGGAGGCAATCCAATCTACATCAAGTGGGTACCCTTTAATTGGGATGGAGATGTGAGTCGAGCGTCACATCACATCTTTGAAAAGCCTATTTGTCAAGCAACAGTACTTTCTCAACAAGTACTGAACCCAAGATCTTTTCATGAGTTACAGGATTTTTTTTAAGTTTTAGAGGTTATCCTTATAATTTTATATATGTTTTACCCGCTAATAGTCACTTTCTTATTTGGGTCTTCTTTATTGATTTTGGTTAATGGATTATTTTACAAAATAACTTACGAGGCACAGTCGCTTGCATTTGTAATGAAGTACACATCCTTTCAGAGAATATCACTTGGCCAGAAGCGTAACAAGCAGGTGGTAGGATGGCAAAGACCACGGGCTTGGGCCCAAGGAGAGCCACGAATTGGAGACGAGGAATTTTTTTTTCATTACATACCTGGTTTAAATAGTCATCTATTTCCCAATCTATATAAATTAAGATAGGAAACAATTACCAATAATTAAAATAAGACAGGGGACAATTTCTCAGTTGACTGTGTTGATCACGTCTTTAAAAAATTACATAAAACAAATCTCTATTGGTATTTTTCTCAAAACTTTAAATTCATAATAACACCTTTAACCAATCAGGTATATCAAATTGTATTATATGAAGTAATACAATTAATAACTAACATTCCATTCTTTTGTATATCACACAGCTACATCTTCAAATTTTGAGAAAGAGCTTAGAGGGCCTCAAAACTTGACTACCATGTACCTCCAAAATCATGCGCTTGGTCACAACATGGAGTTCTACTCCTCTAAAAGGTAATTGAATGAATTAGCTAGAAGATTAATTAAACACTGATTTTCAAAAGATACAACGCCTTTGGAAGAACAGAATGGTCAACGGATCTTCATAACATCCTACTTTCACTAAACTCATATCTATAAGAAAATCAGGATCTAGAGAAAGCAACAACATTGGCAGTATTAAATAATAAATATGGGACAGAATTTTTTTTAGAAAAAACATACTGGCCAAGTATTTAAAACAAAATTTACCTTACAGTAGTTAATATTGCTTCATTCTGACTCGCGCCCCTAAGAATACAGCCTATTATAAATTATCGAGTGAGAACTTTGCAGAATTTTAAAAACGTCGAGAACTTGGAATAGGACCAAACCGAAGAAAATTCCTGGCTTAGAAAACGGACAGCTTTCAGTCACTTTTCGACACGGAAATAGAGACAGCGGAAGAAGAATGCCAAGCTTGGGTACTGCAGAGCGGGTTGTGCGAGGTCAGTGGCGACGGTAAAAATAATCCGGTGATGGTCTATTTCGGCAAGGGCGTGGACCGGCAGGGCACTCCAAGACCGCCACCTGAAATAGAGGAATCGCAGGAACTGGCGGCCACAAATAGAGGCACGTCTCTTCGGTGCACTGCGGGGCACGGAATATCATTGGTATATGCATTCTAGAGGTATTGGACTAATCCATGATATTCAACAAAGAAAGAGAATTGCGTGCATATGTACTCAAATTTAAATTCTTCCGTAGTCACCACCTTAGCGATTCCTAAATGAGAATGGCTAGAGCTAAATACACTCCTCAAATTTTCTCTTATGTTTTCATTATACGTAATAAGGTAATTATTTCTAATTATTAATTATTTCTAATCCAATCATTTTTAATTTTACGTCTGAAGGTGATGTGTTACCAAAATGATTAAAACGTTCTGAAGGTCAGGTCTCTACTTCTAAATTGGCATAAAAAAAATTGATTAATTTGGATTTTGTGACTTAAGCAACGAGAACAATGAAATTGCAAACTTCAAATTTCATTTCCTGTTATCATTATCTAATTGAGAGGTATAAAAACCCGAATGAAAACAGTCAATAATAAATTCCAGAAATTTATTATTCCATAATATATATATATATATATATATATATATATATATATATATATATATATATATATATATATATATATATATATATATGACAGTTTTGAACCAGCCAACCCTCTCATTTCTTCTATCTGTAGTACTCTCTTTATTGGGAACTTCAGTTGGATTATACGACCATTATAAAGAACTAATAATACCACTTTCTAGATGTCAACCTTCCCAGCGGCTGTACACACTCGTAAAGCTGTACCCCTGGGAACTGGCATGACATCTGATTTGTGTTTTACACGGAGCCGAGCTGAAGATACGCGTGTAGCTCAGGCGGCTATCTGCTTAAGGCTCTCACGCATGCTTGTCAACCCTACTTCCTCATTGCCGTTCGCAGTTTCAGCCACGATGAACATCTGAACTGCCTTCTAGTACCGCTGTAACTGCAATGCAATTCCCGCTTGGGCATGAATCTCTAAGAGGCGGAGACACTTGTTTAAAAACAAATATAACCTCAAATTACAACGCTTCATATATACGATAGTATATAGACGTTATAAATTGCTCGTGAGACAGAAACATATTGCAAACTCTTATTTACTCGGAAGTAATTTTATCGCGTACCAAGTGGACCGGCTAAGAAGACAAATATTCGGAAAAACACAAACATTTCAACTAAAATTGTTGAGAGTGATAACAGACTTCCTCTCCTGCGTGTTTGAAACCTTCTTACTGACTTCCGAATACCAATTGACACGGGCAGTACTCGCAGAAAGTACGAACGTTTTGAGGACTAACCACATTGGCACAAGAAACTCTGTACAAAATATGGCATCAAACATACCTGACGCAGAACGGTGTAGGCTGAAGAGGAGTTGGATGAGCGATCTCTTCTGTAATAAGATAATCTTGCCGAATGGAAGAACGATTCATTACTGGAATGCTGTCTCCATACCCATTTCGTGATCATCTGCTAGTTTAGTTCGTTTGCTGATTTCATTATTTTTTACTGGCGGGAATAAAATCTGTCTCGATGTTGCCTCATCCAACTAGAAAAATAAAATTCCACGGCCGAAACTAAGATTTTTGTCGGGAGGAAGGGGACAAGTCTAATGTTGCTGCCCCTTCATTCAATCTCTCTTCCTCAATAAAAGTCAACAACAGTATTTTAGGTAGTATATTTCTAAAAAAAATATCACCATTTTAGAACATTAACTCATTTTAATGTCTGAATTAAGGTCAGAACAATAAAAAAAAAAAAAAAAAAAGCCAACTTTTTTTTTAACTTGAAAATAAAATTTCGTACAAACTTTGTTCCCCTCTACATTCTGCTGCTCAGAGTAAAGAATTCGACAGTAGTTAATTACATTAGTATTTAATTATAGCTTCAATTACAAGTATTGTAAGAATTATGTGAAGTATTTGTAATTGCTCCTTTCAATTACTGTAATTCTAGTTGAGGCTGTCAATTACAATTACAATTACTTGTTGAGGCAAAGTAATTAAAATTACCTAAAATTCAAGTCATAACAGAAAATTTTTGTAAATTTCATTCAATTCATTGAAACTCGCCATTTTTAAACATATCTCTTATCACATTTGTGGGAACAACTTATTTTGTGTCATTTCGGCGTTAAGTAATTATTGTTATGAATTACAATTACCAATAATTGCAATTGTAATTACTCTGGCTCAGCTAATAATTGTAATTGCTTTCCAAAATTACAATCACAATGGTTCATTAAGTAATTTTATTTCTGCATTTCCAAATTACAGTAATTAGTAAGTAATTGTAATTTTAATTTAAATTACGTGTTGCCCAACAAATGTACTATATGCCTTTCCCCCTGTTGATCTGGTACTGCAACTAGAAAATATTTTTTCGGGGAAATTTACTCTTCCATCTTTCTTTTGTTCTTCTTTTGTTGTATCAGATTTTGTCTCTCAATTTTCTTTCCAATTTTTCTCATTTATACACATTAAGTATAGAGTATTTTTTTTATTTTTTTCAATATCACTCCCAAACCTGAGATTACAAGTGATTATACCGAATAAAAATAACGAATAGGATTCTCCATACAGAGGGGCCATAAAATGGACATCAAATTTCAAGACGTACGTATTTATTTATTTGCGTATGAATCCCATTACGCAGTCTATGCCCACTATGTTAAGTGATGACATTTGGCTGATGACTTCTCTAGCACCATAAATATAGTGCTATCATGCTAACTAACGGAGGAGCGTTCCCAGATATTCTTGAACTGGTATTAGCCAGAGGTCCATCCATCAAGCTCCGAACCCATGATATTTCGTCCTCCGCTGACACCGTTCCAGGATTCGGCCGAGGAGATTACCGCGCGTAGGCTATCCATCTGCGCCGGAGTCAAATGAAGACGTAGCTAATCGGCGAGAGAGGGCAATTAGAAGCGGCTTATGTGTGTATCAGGGATGAGATATATCTGGATCCGCCGGACTGGGACCACTACCGCTTTGCGCCCTCCCGCTCTAGTGCAAACGGTGCCTACTTGCGAAATTTCTGAGCGGCTTCCAGTATTAAATACATTTCGTGGAGGCCTCAGTTCGCAAACTTTATTAGCCTCCGCGCTTTGAATTTTAATTTTTACACAGCACTTTGTACCGTTTCTTTGATAGTCTTAAATCTTCCGTTAACTGGCCCGCTTTAAAAGACCTACTGTTAGCCTGTCTCATAAATAAGCTATTGTAGACCACCTCGCTTAATTATAACACAGTGTTCTCCTTATTTCACACCTTCAAAAAAATAAATGAGTGCAGTCGGATTTTGGCCGTCCATAACAAATGAGGAACACAAGGAAACCCCGAATAAACCAAAAATGAAAAAAAAAAAAAAACTCGTCAATATAATTAGCATGTCATAATAATAATATTCATATCCTCCTTTTGTTATTCGTGAATTACATTAAATCCTGCTAATTTAAATTATTACAGTATTTATTTATTTTAAGATATTTCAGCATCTAGAGACCTAATTTCTCTGACACCTAAATTTCAAAGTTATATTACATTATATTATATATATATATATATATATATATATATATATATATTAGCTGAGGGTCACAAATATCAATTAAATGCAATTCACAATTGCTGTACCTTACTCTCATTTCTCAACATCTCCTTTATTTTATTTTTTTTTTTTTTTTTTTTAGTTTTAAAAGTTAATAAGAATTTCTACTGCTTTGAGGTGATCGCTTAACACTTTGTTATCCTAGTGGACCTTAGTAGTTCCAGAAATATACATTGAATGATCATATACATCTCCGTCAAGCTATGAAGTCGTGTTGTGTCGACATATTGGTATGCTCTCTTTGAACAAAAGGTGTCTATGTCCAGTATTGCCTTTGATGAGAGCGTAAAATAACAGCTCTGCTCTCTTTGACAGCTTTGCCACTTTGACATATGTTGAAATCAATGAGGGACGCCGAATAATTTTTCAAATTCTGAATTTTATTCATTTATTAAAAAAGAAGAAGTAGGCTCTTGTGAAGAACACAAATAAAATTTTGTGATACAAAAGGCAAATGAATGAATGAATGGAGAATTGTAGGAAAGTCTCAGGAATACAACGATGTTGAACTTTTCGAAAGATATGTTGTTAATTTTTTGATCATATGATATTTGGTAACGATCACCGCAGTTACTGAACAGTAACTGGTAATTTACTATTCTATAACCTATTCTATAAAAGACCCAGAGGCTGAAAATAAAAAAATAGTGATATTTTTTGGGGAGGGGACGATTTATTTATTTAAGTGTACCGACCACTAGGATCTTTTACACTGAAATTACCTCGATGCATCTCTTCCTGTTTTATTATACACACATATATATACACACACACACATATATATATATATATATATATATATATATATATATATATATATATATGTATATTTTTTTTTTTTTTTTTAAGTGTATAAGTTCTGTTGTTATTTTTGGAAATAAGTAGAAAGTTGAGGATGACTTAAAATTATTTTTCATTTGCATTAACATTTAATTATGGTTTTATATATATATATATATATATATATATATATATATATATATATATATATATATATATATATATATATATGAAGGACGTGTATGAGCGTCATTTGCTTCTACACCCCTGAGGATTGGGTGTCCACAGCCGTAATTTATGTAAATACGTTAAATTTCTCTTTGGCCGTTTCACTATCCTCAGTTATCCTTCATGCTGAGGCAAGTACAATATAATATTTTAAATAAATATTATAAATTCCAAACATTTACAATATTAATACTGTAGCTATCGTTTTTATACCTGTCAACCTTACCTGGCAAAAAAAGGCGTTAGTAAACCTGTACTAATTTTAATCAACAATCTTTATTAATTTATAAGTATTATTATTATTTAATTTATACTTATTGTATAATATAATGTCTAAATATCTTTTGTTGAACATTGGAAATGGGAGTTAAAAATAACGTATTTATTTTCCTTACTTAAATACATTGTACAGTAGTTCAGTGTTTACTTTTCTTATTTTTTTCTGCAGTTTTTTTCAGGATTAAGTGGACAACATTAGAAATAGGATCTTCCTAGACGATTCTAAATTATAGAATAGATTTTTTTTTGCCGCAGAATCAGTCAGTTGTTTTAATACATAAAAAGATCTTTATTCCAATCCAGCCATGAATGTTCTCATTCCTAAAGTAGAAAACATTTGGCCATTAGAACGATTTTTCCACAACCGATGCCTGGCAGTTCTCAAGAATTTGGGATATCCCCAGAACGCCAGAGAGGGTCGAAAGCCGACTGTTAAAATATTTCCAGAGATCCACTTCAACGGAAGTCGAATAGTTGGAATAACGATTGCTTCACTTTTCCCAGACTGGCTGGAGTTTCACATTTTACATATGTGAATACTTAGTTACTATTTCAATAAGATTGTCTATGGAAACTGGAAGGAGAGTTTTAGAGAAGAATACATACCCCGGATTCTTTTGGAAATGATCCTCTGAGATGAAGAGAAAAATAGCATTTCCGAAAAGCCCGGAATAGTTTGTCACCTTACCTGCTATCGTTCATTATACCTAAGAATAATTTATTCGTCGTATTCAACTGGAGTCATGGATTCTCTAGGAATGAGGAGAAGTCTTTTGCGTTTATACTATACTATCCCGTTGAAATATCTATTATTATCTATTATTTTGTAATCATTGGCTAATTTATTTTTGTGAAAGCTACAATATTTAATGAATGTATGCACGTCCGTTTTGATGATTTTGAATAGATTTTATTTCTTAGGGTAATAATTTACTCCGTATCAGGCAACTCTTTTTCCACATTTGGACATTATATTTCCGAATTAATTTATTTGTTCGTCAACGAGTCAGTCTGTCAGATTTTCAATAGTCTGTGATAGTATTGAATGTTACCACGCACATTAAGCAGGAATGGCATCAATTAAGTAGAAACTATTTTTAATTTTTAATAATAAGTAACTTTTTTATTGGTACTCTGTTTTATTTACTTGTAATTTTAACTTAATATTTCATATCTCATCATATTAATCATCGAATACATTCTGTAAGAAAAAATTCCTCCCTCCCCCTCTCCCTCTCTCTCTCTCTCTCTCTCTCTATATATATATATATATATATATATATATATATATATATATATATATATATATATATATGCATGGTCCCGGATGTGTGTTGGTTGAGCAGTGGGATAGCTCAGCTATAAAACACTATATTCCTATTCTCCCAGTACCGGATTCCGGCCGGGACAGATAATTTATTCTATTATCAGCCGAATAATTTATTCTATAATCAGTATAATCTATAATCGAATAATTTATTCTATAATCTATAATTATAATTCTATAATTTATTCTATTATCAGCCGAAGATTGAAATTTGTTAAAACTACAAACAATAATTAAAACACTTATAGTCAAAATACAAAATAAATATTACTAAAATTAAACCAAACGAAATCACTAGGGCAGGTTGATCTTTCTGCGAGTTTGTATTTAAACAAGTGACTGTTAATAGCTTCTTCAGTTTAAACTTCTTCAGTTGTATTTAAACTGGTTTAAGTGGGGATCCAATCAGTTAAGCCTTTGTTAAGTACTTTACTATATTTTTCATATTCCTAATGATTCTTTTCTTCTGTTTTAGATGTGTCGACGATAATTCAAAATAGTTTATCAGAAGTGTAGTATCTGTTGATGTTATTGATGCCATGGAGGTTTTAAGAAAATTCCTACATTCCTGGAGCCGATAAAAGCAAAACCTAAATACAAATAAAAACGATTTAGTATATATAATCTTCGAAAGACATATCATCGTTCTCTATACTGAATTCGAAGGAAATTTTAGAAGGAAAATTAAGGAAAATTAGAAGTTTGACAGGAAAATAGAGGATGTGAAAAAAAAAAATTATATTCACATTATTGAAGGCATTTCAAAAGTTTAATTAATTATTGTAGACTTCTGATATTGTTAAATTAAAATAAGTTATTTTTTTTAAATCAATACGTTTTTTTTATTAATTCATAAAAACTCGCTTGCACTAGAAATTGCAAAAAAATAATATTATCTGCACGTCAGACAAGAGAGAGATCAACCAGAAGCGATTAGTTCCTTATCGTTAAGATCAGATTGGTCGTCAATCATACAGGTTATTTGCAGTCTCCTAGCAGAGTTCCCACGCATATGTACTATACTCATTATCTATGGATATCATAGTTTAATTAATTTTTAATACCAATATATCAAACATATATATAAAAAAAAATCTATTTTTTTTTTTTTAGCAGAGCTCGTATTTCTGATTTATAATAAACTGATGATTTCTTTTTATATTTATGTATATAATAGATAAATAAATATAAGCATTATATTTAATATAATATATTATGTGTATATATATATATATATATATATATATATATATATATATTTATTATTTATTCACACAGTATAAAAATTCATTATAGTCTCTTTATGGTTGATAATTCAGCAGAGGTCATCTATACTTAGGAATAAGCCGCAATCTTTAATCTCTTTCTCTGATATATTGATACAGAATTGTTAAACGTTTTAGCTTAATTGAATTAAAATGTAATTATTAAGCTTCCAAAACAAAATGTTTATAGTAGTAAATAATTAACCATTCAACCAGTTAAAGATAGCACATCTCACATCACCAATCTTAACAAGGCTGGCCGATCATCTCATGATATTTTTTGTTCATTTTTTTTATTTTTACTTTCATTAATTATTTTAATAAATATCAAATTATTGATTTTCGAGTTACAAGAGTTTTTTACTTTGTTTATGACCAGTTCATGACCTCGATATTACAACTCTTACAGAAAGACCAGCAATGTCAGTAACATATTCTATCAATACAATTTAAACACCTGATTATTATAAGTCATTATGGTTCAAAAAGTTTCTTCCAAAGATTTCCTGGCTGACTAATGTGTTTTGATTTCTGGACGACATAATAAAAGGAAGGCACATTTGCCCATATATGGGATATCGACAGCCGAAAACTTTCAGATGTTCTGAGACAGGCGCTCCCTTCCTTGTAGGAAGTCGTATCACTTCCTACATATCTTCTTCTTAATGCCCGCCGGAAGAATGTCGTACGGGAAGCATCTCCTCGGCCATCCCATGGGATCCTCACAAAATATTGATTACCTAATGTTACCTGGGACCTTACTCAACCGCCGACCCAATGGGAGGGCACTTTCACTGTTCTAAATTTTTATTTTCCGAACAGCGGCTACTCCTCCTTTTAAGGAAAGGGCATTTTAAAATCATAATGGATACCTGTTCGCAGTCTTCGATGAACTGGTTGTAAACGCATATCCCATCGAAATCACAGAGATTTTGTTTAAGAATTTTCCTTCTATTATGTTCAACACACATTTACAAATTAATTAGCTATGATTACAAATATACTTAGGGATAGTATTAATGTTACGGTATTATTGGAGTATTCCAAAACGAAACCTTAAGAATCTCTAACACCAATAAATAAATAATCAAGCGTTTCGCCAATTCTTGTGTCCTTATGAATGAAAAACACAAAATCACATACAAGTAGAACAAATATAGCACATCTCACATCAACAACCTTAAAGATACTGACTAAATAGAGATGTATATCTCACCAAAACAGTAAGTATATCGTCGTCCCCAAGCTAAACTAACGAATAAGAAAGTCACTACTGTTTAGGAGGGGAAAAAAACCGTTGTATGAAGGGACACCTTCGATTATTTTAATTGAAGAAATTAAGTTTATTTTGAGAACTATAACAAGAATAGTTCAAACGGATGTCAATTTGATTGGGAAAATGTTGATCAAGCTTCTGGAATTTTTTTTTTTACATGATTAAGTCTGCGCAAATATTTAATTAGACTATTAAACTATTAATCTATTTGGATAAAAGGTTGGTTTGTGTTGCAAATGCTTTAATTAATCTAGCAGAATATATTGATATACCGTAAAATATATATAACATCTCTGGATATAATGTATATAGAGCAGTCTGCAGATATATTATATAGTTTATAGAGTACTGTACTAAAAGAACTGCCCTTCTGCTTTTAATAACCAAGTGGTGATTGAAATAATTTCTCATCGGTATACATGACTCACTATAATTCCTCTATTAAACACATCATTTAGAAGAATGTCGAATTTTATTTTGTTCATAATTTAACTGCGTCATGGGAGTTTGATGCTAATATCTTACGACTATCAAAAATCACCGATCCTAATTTTGTTTGTGGTGGTTGTAAGTCATTGAAAGCTTAAACTTTGTAATTTCCTCGGTAAGATAGAAATGCGGTTATATATCATATTATTTTTTATATGTAGGATAAGCTTGATTGGGTGAGCGTCAATGAAAAAACACACAAATAAGAAATAAATTATTAATATTGTGTTTATTAATGTGTGTGGCGAGGTTTCGACCTAAGTTTTTAGGCCATCATCAGGGCTAAGAATGAAAAAAACATTCTATAATGAAAAAAACATGATGTATAAAGAAAAATTATCTATTGACATATTTTTCTTTATGTCTTATTATTTATATTATTATTTATACTATAATTAATATATTTTTCTTTATACATAAATTTTTTTTCCATTATACTAATCGGGGAAGAAAATTAGTAATAGGGGATAAGTGCATTACAATTTTTACTTCCGTGTACGAAGTAAAGGAAGTATTGTAATCGCGAAAATTTTCGATTTTCAGATTTCAATGGAAATATCCATTTTGACCATCCCTGAATCCATTTTGACTAGTTTCGTCGTGGCGTCTGTACGTAAGTTCGTTCGTATGTACGTTCGTATTTCGCATAACTCAAAAACGGTTAGCCGTAGAAAGTTGAAATTTTGTATTGAGGATTATTGTAAAATCTAGTTGTGAACCTCCCTTTTTGGTCACTGCTTAATCACCGGAAGCGGTACTTCACTTGAAGGTCATAAATGATTTCCATCAAAAATTATATTAAAATACTTTGCAAAACTTCTCAAATTAGGTATTTACAACTTATATATTGATTTAAATAACATAATAGATTTTGGAGTATGAAATAACATAATATGCAAAATTTAATAAATTTAGATTTAATAAATCGGACCATTATTAACTGAGATATTGCGTAAGGAACTTCTGAGACTGATTCTTCTGGCGGCTAGTCATCCTGCTTCCTGACTTATTTATTGGGCTTCTGATTTCCTCGTATCTCTCTGTTTTATTCTTCCTTGGATTATTTCTTTACTTCCTTTAGCTTCCTTAGTGTTTCCTTTTTTTTGTTTCCTCCTGAAGTGCACATCAAATATTTCCTCTGTATTATTTCACATCACAGCCTACTTGCATTGACAGAGCTTTTTAAATTAACACTCCCAGTTCAGCACTCTCACGTCGATCATCTTGTGAAAAACTTCAAATTTCTTTCCCTTTGGTGCCTACTGCTTAATTTTTTTTACTTGGACAGAATAGAAATTTTTGAAATATTACTAAGTGGAAATAATAAACCATCGTGTAATAATTTGAAGCGTTTTATTACTTTTTTCAAGTTTTAAATTGAGTCTAAAATACTAGTTTTCCTCCCCATTTGTGAGATCAACAAGTCTTCATCATGAGAATAAGATATTAGTTAAGTGGGTTTTTCCGCTTAAAATGTCGAAACTGTCCATTTCTAATGCTTTATACAGTGATATTGACAATTTTATTGTTGTCATGGAACATGAAGAAATATCTTGGAAAATAGTTGCCCACTGAAGGAAAACGACATATAATAGTGGAATGAGACCTCCAGTGACAAGAGTGTGTGTTTGTGTGTGTGTGTGTGTGTGTCAATAGATGGATGACGGGACGCCGAGTGTCGTTTTTACTGCAATCTTCGGAAACTAGTAACCAAATTCAGTATCACTTTTTGAGCCACGGATTTATAATTTAATAGGCGTACAAGGAAGTCATGTATTGCCCACATCAGATATTTTGGTAAAGGTTTAGGAATTAGAAGAATTCACCAGAACAAGATTATTCAAATTATAAAAAAAAAAAAATCCATAAATTAAATTAATTATGATTTTGGCCATTAAAAGATTGGTGTTATTTATAAGATTAAAATTTATTTAAAACTAAAAAAGGGCATTACTGCACTTGTAACAATTAAATTTCTAATGCTCTTTGTCACTTTATAATTTATGATTTTAAGTGACACAAGGATTAGCTTTTTTTTTTTTTACTGATTTCCATTATTCTCCTTCGTTAGTAGAGGAAGTTAAATTCGACAATGCAAAAAAAAAAAGAATAACAAAATACTAAATAACATAGATTGGTGAAACACCTGGGATTGAGGTAGGTTATGGGCGTTGTACCGTCTGGATTCTACGAGTTCATTTCAAATGGAATCGCCGCTTACAGTATCTCAGTTATCTGAGGCAGGGGATGTTTGGTCAACAATCGGTTGTCGATGCCAACAGTTCAAAGTTGAAAGACCGCTTTGTCAAAAATAGATTCCAGATCAGTCAAGAGGTATAGTATGATTATACAATGGATTTTTCTTTCAAACATCTTAACAATTTTTTTTTATTAATTAATAAAGTTTGGTATGAAGTTGTTATATGAAATGTATTATTAAACTCACATTTCTGTGCAAAAACACAATGAAACTTATTGTAAATTTGTAGCAGAATTCATTGATGTTGATTTTACAATTTAAATATATTTTCTTAAAGAGAAAAAGAGTTTTAAAAATTCAGATTAAAATGAATAATCAGTGGAACTTTATAGCATCAGTTAGTAGCAAAAAAAGGATACAAATCTAAAGTCGCTGAGTTGGATTGCTCTGGATTACTTACTGTTTCTGGATAAAATCATGAGAGTAAATTTATACAGTCGAAATGTATTAAAATTCAATTTTCTAAACAGAAGTAAATGATTTTGAGGTCAGAGGTACCGAAACTACAAAATATTATCATTGCTGAAAATCAGCACTACTACTGCTTATAGATTTTTGCGTGCATCTCTGCATAGGAATTTAATGCTCTAAAACATTAGATATTTGAAATAACCGGTTTTAAGTTTCAGGCATGTGAAACTGAGCATAACATAAGCTGGTAAAATTTTGCTATTTCGACTGCCGATTCTGATCAAACTGCTAAAACAAATTTAGTATTTAAGAAGAATATTCGAAGCATAAGTTAATGCCCTTTAATTCAAGTAAGAATAAACGTTTCTTACAATACAATAATAATAATCCTATTGTAATAATAAACAAATAATGTAAATATATATATAGAGGATTAATAAAGTGGAAGTTCAGTCTTCGTACAGTACTCGAGAGTGTCGTTTTGTCTCCGTATTATCCTTTTTTTTTTATTCTAAGTTATCGGAACGAACATAAGTGTTTTATATATATATATATATATATATATATATATATATATATATATATATATATATATATATATATATATATATATATATATTTAAGTTTAATTTAGGAAGCAATTTTCTTCCTCTAATTTTCTGTTTCATTTAAAAGCCATTATCAGATATATTGTACACGTTCTTCCACATTTTGAGGAATTTACCCATCTACTGCTGTGCATTATTATTCCCTAATATCATAATTTCCATTTCCCCATTCTTGTTATTTCTAAATCCATAACAATTATTTCTTCTTACTTGTACAAGTCATTATTTCAAAAACTAATAAAAAGAGTGTATATACATACTCAGGATATCATTGTCACAGTTTTTGAAATAATGGCGACTTATACAAGTAAACCTGTACCACTACATCCATGAAGGGTCTTGGGTTCAGTACTTGGTAAGGACCATACTGTTTCTAAGCCAACGGTTGTGTAAGGAGGTGATTTGGCCGAGATCACGCTCAACCCCCAGGTTTTTTCCCAATTAAGGGTACCCATTTTATAGAGGCTGGGTGGTCCCCAGGAGGGTCTCCCGATCCCACAGGATCGATCCACGGCTGATAACAGAATAAATAATTATCTGCCACAGCCGGTCTCGAACCCGGGACCGGGAGCATTGTAACTTAGTGCCTTGCCACTGAGCTACTCCGCTCCCTAAACAAAACGAAATATAGTAATATAGTAAAAATATAGTAAATATAGTAAAACGAAATATATTTTATGGATATTAAAAAATGACAAAAAGATATATATTATGTTATATTATTATTTCAGGATATAAACGGAAAATTATCATCTACACTTCAGAGATTATCACGAAGCTTTAAGTCTCTAAAAAATTGCCGAACATCAAGCTTGTGTCTCCGCGGATGTCTTTAATATTCTAACCACTAAGGCCTAATAATATAACTTTGAACATATAGTTTTCATTGAATCATGAATCGTTCATATACTTAGCTCCTAGAGGTTACAATGGTAAGTGAAGAGAGATCGTGAAGTATGATCCGAGAAGAAGCTGGAAGTGATACGGGCAGCCGAAGGGGTAACACCAAAAGAAAGCTTCCCTATCGTTATCGGCAAACTCGGGGCTCACGAATTCACGGCGATTTGTCTACGGCACCGTTCATGAATGACTCTTAATGAACGATCAGGGGCCCTGTGATTTTTTACCTCGCTGGTTGCAGCAATCGATTGTATTAGACGGTTCCTTTATCTTTGGCGGTTATGTGAGCTAGCTCATCACGACGGACGCCTAACGAGGTCATCAAATGGGAAAACTGGCTCTTACACTATCCCGATGACGAACAACCGAATTTGGAACAACTCAATCAAAATATGTTTTCAAAATTGAGATATTTCTGAACCTGTTTGTTTGGATTCTATATTGAAGTAAAAAGTAGCTTAGATAGACATTGTTATAAATCTTCTGGTGAACATGAGATTTTTTTTGGGGTGGAAAAAAAAAATATATTAGACAGTACACAACATGAAAATATACTAGACATTTTACTTGATTATAAAATTTAAGAGGATCACAGAACGGTATAACAGAAAAGTGTTATTAATATTTTAAAATTTTAGAAATTTCTACAACTTTATTTTTAAATACCATTTGTAAAATTAATTTCGAACTAAATCAAAGATAAATTGTATCAATTCTGTATCGCTGTAACAATGCTACCTTAACCTGATTCTTTATCACATATTGCATAAAACTGATATTTAAGTGATTACATGTTATAACATGATTACATATTACATATATCTATTAATGGTTTTATATTATTTTATCTTACTTATCATCCTTATGAAATAATTGAGATATTAATATGCCTACGGATTTTCTTTTAATGCGTCATTAAAGCCATATATTTGAATTTAAGGAAAGATGATGAATGCTTAATTACAATTTTCAGCCTTATACAAGACGAAAATGTATTCCACATAGAAAATGAAAATCTAATGAGCATATTTTCTCGTACTTATATGGTTCAATGCCCGATATAATAGAAAAAAAAATGAAAACTTGATGAAACGATTTATTGATGAATGACCAAATATTTATAAAGTCCCATTTATAGAGGCTTTGATTGGGTCTGCTATTGGAGTCTATGGATCCCTGATTCCGCGAAACCACGACTCTACCAAAACCGGTCTCGAACCTGGGCACAGGAGTTAAGAGTCCAATATCTCATCAAATCAATTGTTATTAATATAATTATGTTCAGAGATGGAAACATTTTCTCTAGCACGATCAATATGGATCTTTCATGAAAACCCAAAGTACATTAGGTCTTTGTGATTTTTATTAGTTGTTTATTAGATGTTTATGATTAATATCTCAAGATTTAAATATTGCATGTTTAAGGTTCTGCATTCTGTTGCATGTCTTAAACATGCAAGCCATAGGTCCAGAATGTTCTCATCCCTTTCTTCATCCTTTCCACAGACGGCAAGTGGAATCTTCCTTTAGATCCAGACAATAGAAAATGGTCTAAAATGGACCCATTAATGTCCACAACTCTTTCTTTGTCAGCTTTAGATAAAATTTGGCCTTTTCCGTTGGACATACTGATAAAAATTTGGATTATTTAAAACCAGATTATTTTGAAGCACATTATTTATATCTCGTTTTTTCTTCTATTTTTTCTCAGCATTCAATTTTATTCCTGTTTAGACTTCATGATATGTTGTAGCATTACTGAGGAAGCCAATATATTTTTTTATTTTTTTTTTGATAAATAGTTATTATTGAACAATAATACAAGTTGTCACACTCAGGAGCAATATGTATTAGGGCTATAAGTTTATATCCATACCATATATACATAGTAAAAAAGAAAAATAATAATAATTTTGAAAATACGTACATCACAAATGAAAATAAATAGATAGATAAATTAAATAATTCCATAATAAGTAAAAACCAAGATAAAGAAAATTTAAGTAAAAATAAAATAAATCATATACAATATTTATATTCTATTTATAATATTTGTATTCTGCCTACGGTACTCCGAACCAAGATTTTTCCCCCACATGCGGATAGCAAAGCAAGACTCCTGAGAACCCAGGGAGCTTCTCTCCCAGTCACGTCACTATTTTTGGAAGTCAGTCGAGTGAGCTGGGCCAATCAACATTGTTTCTAATCCTTTTCTTGCTAGGGAATCTGCTAGTTATTGGCTTCAATACAACCGTGTCCAGGTTTCTAAGCTAAGGTAAGTTGATTGCCCTTAGCTAATTGCTTTAGGATATCAAGACAAATATCCACACACATTTTCCTTTAGTTGAGTGTTATATTTTTGCCCTTACTTCGTGCAAGATAATCTCTTCTTTAAGATAATGCATACCTCTAATTGAATGTATTTAAGCATCGATCTACCATTTTTGATATCCAAGATCAATACAGACCATCGTATACGTACAGTCATCTTACAAGATTTAATAAAAGAATTGAAAACCAGTTTTTGTGATTTCGCACTCTAATGAATTCGATTAGTATTCATATATTCATGATATTATTGAAATTAGTTTATATTTAGCAATGATTGCATGTCATTAAAACAAATATACGAAAATGGAAACAAATATTCGACAAGACCCTGAACGGACCTGGCCAAGCGTAAGAGAGGTATATTTTTCGAGAGTTGCTCTGAAGAGAAGGAATTTATCTTAATATAATATTCATTAATTCTAGGTGTTGCTTCTCAGCGGCAAACCTACGTGTTCGCCAACCTCGGATTAAGGAATCATGTTATTTGTGACAAATTTATGTCGATAACTGATGGCGTTCCGTGACTCTTCGCCGGGGCAGACTCAATAAACATCAATTAGATAACTCATCTAATCAATATTTGCAACAGGTCGTCTTGAGGGCGAGGCTTCCAAACATATCCTTCTTGGCAATATTTTAGCCGGCAGTAGCCCCTTCGCCTAATTTATTAACGGAAATCACGGATTCCCATTAATAAATTTAGTCATCCTTAATTTTCACAAACGGAAAGAGGCAGGCAACAAACACAGATGCTGTCAGTACTAATCGTTATTTAACAATTTTATTACGTTTAGGCGTTTTCTCTCAATATTTTAAAAATAACACAACGTATAACCGAAAATAGGTCGTAACATTTCTTTTTTTAAAATTTCTTATTTCGAAGTTTATGTTC
The DNA here is from genome assembly GCA_948150685.1 of Rhaphigaster nebulosa. Classification (NCBI taxonomy): domain Eukaryota; kingdom Metazoa; phylum Arthropoda; class Insecta; order Hemiptera; family Pentatomidae; genus Rhaphigaster; species Rhaphigaster nebulosa. Next base: position 176,890,216 of record OX411306.1, read on the forward strand.
CACGTTTCTCCGAGAATCTAGGGTAAGATTGTACTAAAAAATATACAAGTCGATTAGTCAACATCTCTAAAACAGCGATTTGGAACTGTTCTCCACCACAACCTTGGTATTGGTTTTCTTGTTCGGACAGTTACTTATTTCATTCGGTAGCTACTTAGCATATGTCGAAATGCAGAACGGATCCTTTTCGAAAAGTTTGGCCTACCAATGGCCTCCATGTTGTCTAGACACTACTTTGAACAAGTTGAGACGTTACTTATAATTGATTGCCACATAAAAGTCGCGGGTCACGGAATAATGTTAGATCTGCGTTCAGAAATAATAATGGCTTTAGTTTAATAAGATTAGGTATGCTTTGCCAATTGAAAACTTTATCAGTTGAATTAAATGGTTTCCGTTTTACTTTTAATGAAGGTATAAGAAAATCCAAAACAGAACCTCGTAGAAACATAGTCAATAAATCATAAAATCAGGATTAAAATTTATTAACTTCGGTTGTGACAAATTTTGAGGTTTTCGTGATTTTTGGTGCACATGATAATTTATTTTCACATTCTGCTATTTTTAAACAATTGCTCTACATCTAGGCTTGTTATTTATTCCAGAGGAATATTTGAATTTGACAAACGTGAGGAGCTAACAATATTTTTTAATTGTCACAAAGTTACTCCATCAGTCGGGATAATTATGCGACAGATGCTATTTGGATTGAAAACACCTCTGAATTCACTTTCGTCGCAAAGTTAGCTCACATTGTATACCTAATCACCTTCACTATTAACCATGTTTCTAAAATCAAGAAATCCTCCAAAAAATTCATCTTACAGGTACTATACGAGTAGGTCACAACGATGTGTTCTTCTACCACAAAATCTGTATATAGTTGATTTTGCGGGGTTTGGAATTCAGTCGTTTGGTTGCACCTCCATGTCATAAGGTTCAGGTTCCGAAATGTTTATGGCCTCTCCAACATCCAGCCAGCTCTTCACTTGGAAGATTGAAATCCTTATGAGATTTTTCAAAGGGATGAGAAAAGATCTGCTGACTTCATCTTCTTCAGAAACAGTTCATCTTTTAGAGGAACTTATTTCACTTGTACCAGAGCGTGGATCGTGAAGAAGAAGAAGTGGTGAGGAAGGGTCGTTCTTCGTTTTCGCGGTCCTGTTTCTTCTCTCTCTTAGTGGAGATGCTGGCATTACTTTTGAAAAGAAGCTACTGATAAGCAAATCATGAGTTTGACGCTTGTCATAATGTTACCATTAATTTTGGGCAATTTTTACATTTCAATTCATTTCTTACTTTAAAAACAATATTCCATAGTTGGTAATGCGGTATTATGATCTCAGATAATTATAACACAACAAGAAAATACTTAATTGTGGTCGATACACCATAGTTTACAGAGTTTTTGATAAACTGTAGAAGTTATACATTTAAATGATCATGATAAATCCGCTTCATTTCACGGAAAACAAATACCCATGAGAAGATCACATTTGGTTCAGAGGCCCTCGAGGGTAGGTATCCTGCCTACAAGGTACGAAAAAAAGTTCCTGTCTTAAAATTACTCCACCTGTCACGATGTATCCCTATTTATGGTATATTCTTTGTTTATTTTGCGTATTTATTATCACTTAAAATGATTTAATTGTGTAAAATACGTTTATTATTCAAAAAATTGTTTGATCATAAGGAGCTGTTATGCGGAATCATGTACGTCAGGGGTTTCCAGACTTTATGTCACTGCGTACCACTATCTCTTCTTATAAAAGATTTATTTGTCTTCCTGAAAAAATACAAAATGATTTACAAAAGAATATTTGTCTAAAACATGAGTGCTTTTCACCAGGACAACCAAGATAAAATCTTGTTTCTAATAAAATCAAAATAACTGATTTTGGTCACACGGTGGGTTTCATGGAGGCAACGACGATATACTACAGTAAGTTTGCTTAAGAAAATAATAAATTGAAATTAAAGTTCGAAAATCCATAAGCAAAAGTTTATCAATTTCGAATAGCAACAGGAACAGTAAAATTCACATAACACCAAAATTCTGCTAATAAAAGTGTATTCCATCCAATGTAAGAACTTTGTTTAATGCGTAGACAATTTTCAATATTTTTCAGTAGTCAATATTTATTAATTATTTAGTCAGAGCATCAACGCTAGGTTTGATCGAGTTCAATTAGATTCTTCAACGGTATGTAAGTGATATCGCCTTTACTACGGTCATCAGCCTGAATAATTTTTATTATGGTAGATCGTGTTTATTACCTTATAAACGATATATTCAATAACACGTTTGAATAAAAATTCCTACCTCTCATTGAACGCAATGATATTTAAAGTACCACTACGTTATGCTTTTACCTTTCCACTTGGCTCCGTCCATTTCAAGTGATCTAGAAAAAAAGTAATTTATTACTTGACTACTTTATAATGAAATGATTTATTGTTTACGCTAGCTTATATTATTAAGAACTGGTGTAATCTAGATTGATGGAATGAAAAACATTTTATTCAGTCAAAAACGGTCAAAATACTATGTCCGGTCAATGTTTAATGAAATTTTGATCCAAAATAGTCAAAATCCACCTAACAATGTGACATCTAAATTACAAAAATTACAATTTTTGAAGGCATATTATTCCAAGAAGTAATTTAATCACAGGCTTAATATTTTGGGGGTGTGTAGCTGTTAATGTGTACTCTATTCCACAAAAATATCAACCCTTACATACGCTTCCTTTTCACATAACAATTTTTCAAATTTCAAAAATATTCAAATTTTGATGCCCTGCATATCTGTTGGAACAAACTTTAAAAATCTGAAATTTTTACAAATAAACCCCCTATACTGCTGCATTAATTTCATGATTGATATTTTTCTAAAAACCAAGTTTTTATGAACTCAATTATTAAAAATTTTAAAAAATCCAAATTTTGACGATCTGAACACATTTTAAAAATATATTGGAAATGAACATAGTTGTGCCTAGGCAAGCAACATCTCAGTCGTGGATTGCCCGTAAGTATCAAATCAAATCAAATAAAAAAATCTGAAACGTTACAGACAAACCCTCTATGGTGTTTGTAGTGCATTTCATATTTGATATTTATCTACAATTCAAGTAGCCACGTACCCCAAAATATTAAGTCTGAGATTAAATTCCTTCTTGGGTTACTATGACTTCAAAAACTATAATTTTTGTAACTTAGATGTCACATTTTTAGGTTGATTATGATTATTTCGGATCAGAATATCATTAAAAACGTTTACAGGACATAATATTTAGAAGGTTTTTTTGCCTGAATAAAATGGTTTTTGTTTCATCAACCTAGATTACACCAGTTCTTAATAAGTTAACTCAACCCCCTACAAATTCAAGAGACAGTATATTTTGTAAAAAAAAAATGGCTGCCATTGGAGCTAGGAAAAAGATAAAAAATTAAAATGATTATATTTGAACACTACAATAATGTAGAAAATCCATATACAAAAAATCATTTCATTATAAAATGGTTAAGCAACATCATTAGGAACACTTGAAACTGGCTGATCCACTTTTATCATTGATTCAACGACAATTTGTTCCAATGATGCTAATATCGAATTCTGAAAAAATATCTAAAACTCTACGCTTCTGTACAATATTTCTTATTTACGAACAAGACATTTCAGGGCTTCATTAGGTCGGTCAGAGGGGGCGTATGGTAATTTGATTCACAATGAATATGCATCAACACAGGTACCCTAATTATATTCCGAACAGCGGACAGGTACAAACACTGCCACCGATATCGGTACCTCTCTGAGAGGTACCATCTAATACCTCGACGTAACAGCGTGGTCTATTTCCATTGTCGAAATCGTGGCCGAATCCTGATGAGGACACGATGGGCCACTCCTCTTTCGGATGTCACAATCCCAAACCGCAGCTCGTGAATGGCTCCGGAAAAAACATATCATAATTAATGTCCTCTAATATGCAAAGAATTATAGATCGAATAAAGAACCCGCTGTCAAATAAATCGATAAACCGATGCTAAGCCTTAGCATGGAAAGCGAGCCGGGTTGTTAAAACCGTTTACTTACGAAATTTTCGCGGTCGCTACATACAGAAATGCCTTACAGGTAATACGCTTGATAATTAATCATATTGCTCAACAGTTCTCTAACATCAGCATCAGTTATGTAGTACGAAATGCGATACATAATACGTGTGTCATGATTTATTTTTCGCTCATGACATCTACTTTCGTTAGATCAGATGCGTTGAGAATATTAAGTAATTTGTCTTCGTGACGTCCGTGAATTCAGAAATTTCCATAGTCAATATATTTTTAATAAAATCTACTAATTTAAGGTCCACGTATTCAAAATAATATATTTTATATTTTGGTTTAAATATACTCTCTAATTTTTAATATCTAAAGATAGGACATCGTAGGGTAAACTATTCAACTATTTAACTAAAATTCAGCACAAATTAATGGAGGAAAGCACTGGTCAATGTTAATTATTATTATTTAATGTTAATTAAAAATGATTTTGGGAGAATATGAGGACTTGATTAACTGCCATTTTACACCCATTTCTAAATTTTATGCAATAAGGACATTCCATCCTGATGTGTTGAACAACTACGTGAACTTGGCTAGTTACTGAATAGATTTTTTTACTGATCAACTTATTTGTTTTTAAAATTCTAATTAGCACCTGTGTATCATCTGCAACAGTTAGCTAGTTGTAAATATGGAACCTTTCTGGGCAATTTAACATTTTTATAGTTATTTAATTGTAGAACTCACCCCATGATATGATTTCCGATTGGTCTGAGAGGATCCTTGAAAAGTAAAATATATTAAAAAATATATTTCTTTTTTAGCATACGTAGTATGTTGTCAAAATTCATGCCTCTGCTTTATAGGGTTTAAGTAGAATTAATCACTTTGATGTTAAACTCTAGTGTAAAAATTTTATTATAATACAAATGTATTAAAATGTGCGTTTTCACCAAAGGTAGGATGCTTGTTCAGAGCCTCTTTAGGCTCTGATCATCATCTCTTATGATGATGAAATAGAAATTCAGTATGATTTTTCAAAATTGATTAAAAGTAAAGTTTATTATGTGATATCTAGGAAATAAATGCTTTATTTTTGTCTTGCATTTCCCCTCGACCGCTCCTGTCTGTTTGTCTGTCATATGAAAAAACAATAAAAGAAACAGGATAGGTAATTAAAAAATTAATTTATCAATATTTTACTATCTACTTATATATTACATAGTTAAATGTATACATTTATGTGTATTTATGTTTAAATTAGAAATCACTAGAGGCAAATGGTGTATTACATTATGGTGAGTATGATAAGACATTATCTTCATTAGAGATTAGAAGACCATAGTCGCGATCTTTTATTAGCAGCTTTAGTTACTGAGAAACTTCATGAATAAAGTTTTATACAGCAGATATAATATCGGATATAGACTTGAGTTTCAATCCGAAATGGTACTTATACAATAATCCATCCGATCTTCGGCGAGCATGGCATCTTGAATACTTGTTGCGTTCCTCACGCCGCTTTACTAATTAACAATAAACGCACATCCAAGGACTGTCGGATATCTTTCCCACATAAATTGTCGGATAAACTCGAGTTTCAGCTATTAACTGCCTCTAGATCGTTATCTGTGGCAGCCAATTAAGGCTAAATAAATAATAACAAATTCCTCGACGGTCCTCGGTTCGATTCTATTTAATATATTTATGAGAAAAAGGTTTGCATTTAAAGGTTTCTTTACATATTTTTTTTTTTTTTTTTTTATTGCATAAGTGAATCCTCATTCTATTAAAAACATTATTTAATCTTTACATATAGAACATTCTACTATCATCTACTTCTCACTATGTTTAATCAAACGCTCATAACGCACAGTTGTTTAATCAAAAGTGTGTTGAGTTCCAGATGTTATAGCTCATTTTAGTACAGGGTACAACGGCGCTTTTTTCAAATTATTAACACTCGTCTAAAACTTCATGAATCTCTTCATTTTGACGTAACTAACAACATTTTTATCTACTAAAAGTCTCGAAAAGGGGCCGTTTCTATTCTGAAAATCGGAAAACAGGTCAATTTAATGATGTATTAAAAATGTATGAATCTTTGCTTTCCCTAGAGATAAAAATGTTATAAGTTACGTTAAAATGAACTCACGTTCGGCTTAGACGAGTGTTAATAATTTTTAAAAAAACAGCCATATACTCTGGACTATCTATAAATAGGGCTTAAATTATCAACCTGATTATGAATTTTTAATGATTCGTCTCATATTCATCATTTTCTTAACATTTTTCAACTTTCATCAAATTAAGCCTCTTCGCTCTGTCAGCAGTGGCGTTTAGTTAGTAATAAAATATAAGAGCTTTTAACATTTTTATTGAACTAAATTAACGAATAAAATTAAATTAACCGACTTTTTTTATTATTATTATTTTTTTTTTTAAATCTGGATCTTGTCTGTCGCAATCAGTTTACGTTATGGGATTAGAGCATCGTTAGCTGAGTAGCCTAGAGAAATTGCCGATGAGGCCAACATCTGAGAAGGTCCACAAACTGTCCTTAGTTTATAGGGGATGTGATGCTGTCGGTTTTATAGGGAATATGCTAAGGACTTTATAGAGGCAGGTAATGTACTAAATGAAATATCAACCAGGTTAATGACGGAGGGAATGTCCTGGGATCGTAGCTCTAAAACCTGATCTTTCCAATCAGCTGAACCATGGGCATTTGGCTGCATAACTAACGTTATTTCCAGTATCGTACTAACATAAGACTTTATCAGTTATAAGGTAGTAAGATTATTTTTTGTCTCAATAAACAACAATGCTAATAGTGATTAACACAGATAATGTCACACATGGTGTGATATCGTTCACACCATATTTGCAGGAAATTAAATTAATGCAATATAAGGGAAATCTGATCAATTTATTTAATAAATATATAAAGGGGACATGGAAAAAACTGTAGACTCAATTCTTCAAGATTTTTCAGGAGTTGGAAATTTTATAATTTCATTTAACATTATATGGTTTTCCTCCAGACCAGCTGTTCTTTACTGTTTAAAAACTGGGAATTTAGACTTTCTTCTTAGAGCCACAATGATTCAATCACAAAATTGAAAAAATGGAGTAATACTGTTTTTCACCTGTACCCTTTATATATTTATTTGTCAATTCGAATAAACACATTGATGATCAACGTCACAGGAGTACATTTGGTCTTTTCATCATTAAGAGTTAGAAGCTGTTGGACCTCTAAACCATAGAAAATCTGGGGATAGTGTATCTCACGTGTAGCAACGAGATTCATAACGTGAGGCAGCCACGAAATAAATTTCAACCCTCCCAGGCCGAATTCGAACCGGCGCCGTAGTAGTCTCGAGGTAGCTAAGGTGACGCCTTAACACTCAAATGACGGCCTCAAGACTTTATGTTGTTTATATGTTCACGCATAACTTCGCTATTGAACCACTTTTTATGATTCGTTTTTTAATCAAAAGGATATACCTTGGGGAGGTGGTTATTATTTGTATAACTTTAATTTTTTTATTTATATTTATAATAACTTTATTTTTATATAAATTTGAAAAGGATTCAATGAAAACTTTTAGAGCTAGAGTATTTTTTAGTTTTTCAAGAATTGGCGATTTTTATTTTATTGCATATGATCATGAACATTCACACGATATAATGTGAAAGAGCAAAAAAAAATCGAGCATACTTAAAATATTATGAAATATTTTTTCAAATTAATTCAAAATATTCAGTGGATCTCACTGAGTAATTTGAGGAATCAAATTTAAAAATAGGTTGAGCCGTTCGCTCAAAAAATCGTTGCATACCAACGAAAGATTAAAACATGTTTAATACAATTTTTTTTTTCAGTGTTTTGAGCTTAAATTGCTTCAAAGCATTCATGGGATCTCACTAGATAATTTGAAAAATCAAACCTCGGTTTAGCTGTACGCTCAAAAAATACCTGCATATCTTGATCAGGTTCCGATGAAAGGTTTTAGAGATTTACCTAGTCACTCAATACAGTAATTTAGTTTACATTATCCATATCTAAATCTATTGGTTTATTTTCTTTTCAAATAAATAAAACATGCATTTACCCTACAGTGGGCTATTCAATAAGTAATTAATAGACATACTTAGGTACTTGAAAAAAAAGGGTGAACATAAATTGAATAAGTTTTTATTTTATACTAAATAAATAAATACGTTAATGTTTGCTGATTCATAAGAGCAGCATGTTCAGTATACCTATCTATGGTTTTCGTGTGAAAGTTTACCCATTGGAAAATATTAAACAAAAAATAAATAAAAATTCGTTCACCTCCATCAGGAACCATGAACCACTGAAAAGAAACAAATAAAAAATAAGACTTCAAACCAGTACATTACAATAATAAATAAATAATACCTAGATAAAAACTTCGTAGACAAAAAAGACTTCAAATCGTTACTGAAGAAACACTAAAAAGAAAGAAATAATTTTTCTTACAAAAGCATTTTATTAAGTAGCATGAATAACTTCCAAATCACCTTATACGGTACAATGATTTATTATTTTTTCATGTTTGTGCCAAGTCGCTCCACAACTCTTTAGTTTGAAGGAAAAAAACGTATTTCACATTCAATTTGGACACTTAAAACAAGTAATAAAATTAGAGCTGAAAAAAAAATCCCGTTTATAACGTTTATCACCGAATCATATGATTTCTGTATTAAATGTCAATATAACTTTCGATATAAGTTAACTATGACCTTCAAGTAAAGTATCCCTTTCGGCTTATATAGTCTTATATTCTAAATTTGAAAGGTTTTGCATTATGTTTTAATATCATTTATGAAGAAAATCAATAATAATAATCACCCTCAAGTGAAGTACCGCTTCGCTTGAAAAAAAATTTTTGTTTGCGGTGCTTCAGCCCGAAGACAAAAATTTCGCTCCGGAAAAAGTGGACTTATTATTTTTTTAAAAGTATGTTTTTACAATTGGTCCTGGGCGTATTTATCGTTATCTCTAGATAGAGCAAAAAAGGTTGAAAAAAATGCAAAAAAACTCCGCCGAGAAATATGTTTTTTAATGTTTTTTTTTTATGTTCCACCAATATATATTTTATCACATTTATTATAATATTTTGAAATATTTATATTTATTGACTGCTTCACAATGGTAAACACTTTTTTTTATATAACTTTCTCAAACTACCAAGATTCACCAGTCATTATGTTTCTGTGCAGACGCCCCTGCACCGTTTATCAACCATCAAGATGGGATATACGACAATCCGAAAAACATAAGAAGCTGCCCAATAAGAAGGGATCCATTTGATACCTTTCAAGGATCATCGAGGCTAATTGCATACGGAAAAAAAGAAAGTGGCGGCCTCTAATGATTCTGAGCAGGGACATCTCTCAATTTATTTCTTATATCGGTCCCGATGGCTCAATCAGGCAGATGCAGGCATTCTTGCATCAGCCGCAAAAGAAATTGATTTATTTGTGTACACAAGGGAAAAAAATTCATTTTTCAAATCTGTTAAATTATGTTTCGGCTTTCCCTGCATCGGGTTCTTCTGTTCATATTTTTTTTTGTTTATCAACTCGTCCGCAACGCGAGAATTAATGTTGGTCGTGTTGTCGTCCTCGATACTTTTTCCTCTTCAGTTAAAGAAGAAAAATTGTTCAGGCCCTTTTCGGGTAAGAATTTAAAATGTAACTTTTCCTTTTTAACTAAAGCACTTATATTTAATATACAAATCATTTGTGGATTTATGAAATATTCCAATTAAAAGCACCGTTGCCTAAAAACAAATGCAATATAGCTTTTAGATGTAAAATAATAAATTAACACTTCGGTAGAAACATATGCCTGTTAGGCATGTGCATATCACGTTCTAACTTGTATGTGCCCCTTAATACCACAAGGCCGGTCCTCCTCCTTGAATTCCTTGTTCGAATCATTTCCTTGGCGGTATGGGTGTCGCCATTTTCTAGGTTGTAACCATTTGAACGTTACATTCCTATTTGTAAAAGATACTCTGCCTTTATACCATATGTTTATAAAGTTACAGATAATGTTTCTGTTTTATTTGTTCATTCATGTTATTCTCAAGGAACCTAGTCCCAGAATAAAGTTCTTTTATCTATCTATTTATCTATGTTCTTCTTTATGTGGTTAGGTTTCCTGCCTCATAGACATAAGTTACCCTTAGCGTGCTTAGCTTTGGATGTCTTTCAGACAACTGTTCCTTTCGAAAGAGTGAAATGCCGTTTGGTATATATTCCAGTATAATCCTTTCGAGAAGACAGATGTGATGCTAAGAGAATATTATTTTATTTTTGCATGGAATGAGTGAGAATTATGAATCCTGCTTATGAAAATTTCTTGTAAGTTCTGACATTTCTCTGAGCTATAACATTTCACGTGAATTACACCTATAATGGTTTTTAATGGGTTCTGAGTATACTTATTGATTTTTCCAATGAAAGCATAATTCAAATGAAGTTAATTTTTCTTCAACATCGATTCAGAAATTATTTATTATATATAAAGTAAGACTAGGTAGGGGACAGACTAATGAAAAAAACATCTAATATCAATATATACAATAATAATAAATGATATAAAGTAATATTTAATTTTTAAAATTAGATTATTATTAAAAATTAACAGGTGGTAAGTTCCTGCTTAACAGGCAGGTGTTCCTCCTAATGCTACCCATACTAATTAAAAATAATTACACTCACTTTGCAGTCCTCTGAATCTGCTCCCCTCTCACATCTGAAGGAAGGACCAGGAGTCTAGGAGATCCCAGCGTTTGTCTCTCGTCACATCACTTAGAAAATAGATCGCATACTTCACTGTTTCATGGTCCTATAAGGAATCATATCTTTTCACACTTTTTTACTGAATGGCTCATCAGTGATTCGGGAAATAAGACTGGATCATTTAACTGAATCATCTGGTCATGTGAAAATTGATAATGATTAACTGTTAATAATTAATAACACATTATTTTACTGCATGGTGAGTCATGCAATAACTTTTTTGAGGGATTCATGATCTTCCCATCCGACACAGGTAGGTATTGAAGCTACACATCTCACAAATGGCCACTCTGGGACCTCGTTCCAACATCTTCAGCCATTATATTCTCTAGAGAAAGTACCCGCCTCAGTCTCTAATCGGCTGTTACGACTGAATTATTACTCTACACAGTATAACATATTTTTAGTTGTATTTTACCCGTAAAAAATAGCACATTATCGAAGGTCGGATTAGAGAGAGTGGCCGCTTGTGGTCATATATTCCGCATCACTTCCCCATTTGAAACCCCAAAATGCTTAAAACTTCGGCATGCTTACCTGAAATTTCGGCGTTTTGTAAGTTTTGCCTTAACCTCTACAGCTCCGCCGAATTGGGTAATTGTGTTATGGAAGTACCTTTTGGGAGGGCTCAACTTTTTTCTCCAACCACTCGCAGTTTTTCGATTTTTTAAAGTATTTGCGCACCTCTAAATAAAACTCTTCCAAATTGAGTTGCGGCGAGAGAGCATTTTCTATCTGTTTTATAACCTCTAAAACACGATTATGAAAGTTTTGAAAATATCTGACATATATTATATATACAGGGTGTCCTTTTTAGATGGCACAGCTGAATTTCTCTTGAACCGATAATGTTATTGAAGAAATATTTTTCAGCCTAGTGTAAAATTTCGAACTGTTTTTGAAAAAAAAATATACTTGGTCTCTCAGACCCAATACAATTTTAAAATTTCAAATAGGAACCTATGCCTTCTGATACATCATTTTAACGGATTTTTGAAACTGAAATCAATGGTGAAACCAGATTTTAAATTGGTCAATCAATTACAAAGTTATGGTACAAAGTTAAAAAACAATACATTTTGTTTTTTTGTTTTTTATTAATTCTTTTAAATTGGCTTTACTTTTTTTTGTTGCACAGGAATTACTTGAGTCACATCATCGTGTTTGTTATCTTTTTAGCTGTAATTCACAACAAAGGTTTGTTTTAAAGATATAGTGAAGAAACAGAAATAAGCCACTGTACGTTTTGTGAAACGTTGTAGCTGTTTACATTCACTGTCACAGTTTACCCAATTGGTCTTATGATAGTGAATAAACTCCTGGAAATAAACAGCTTTTTCAACAATACCTGCTTCCTTACATTCAGTATTAACCAACCAGTCAAAATGAACCGAAGAGTGCAGTTTTCCCGTCAGCAAAAGTTGATATGTGCAATGGTTTTACTGAAAGTGGTGGTATTGCTCGCCGTGCGGTCCGGTTGTACTCTCGGAAATTTCCCGATCGTCCCCAGGTGCACAAAATATTTATTCGTGTTGCTCACAATATGAGGGAGATTCAGATCAGTTGCGGGTCCACCAATAAACCGGTAGCGCAATTTCAAAGTGGAACTGGATATTTTATTGTATGTTATGGAAAAAGCAGCGTTTATGCCAATCATAACCCTGCAACATCAGTTGAAGAACAGCAGCAAAGAGTGAAAAATGATTGTCAATCGGTCTCTCCTCAGTCCATCGCACTGAGCACCAACGAAGAGTGGCTAAGAAGAGCCAATCTTTGCATCTTTGAAGAGGGTAGGCAGTTCGAACATGAAATGTAGGTTTACCAACCTCTGGTTGTATGTGGTATGAATTTTTTTATTATTAAAAATAGCTAACAAAATTCATTGTTTTTTTTAAACTTTGTACCATAACTTTGCAATTTATTGGCCAATTTAAAATCTGGTTTCACCATTGATTTCAGTTTCAAAAATCCGTTAAAATTATATATCGGAAGACATAGGTTCCTATTTGAAATTTTAATGTTGTATTGGATCTGAGAGACCACGTATATTTTTTTTTTTAAAAAAAGGTCGAAATTTTAAACTAGGCTGAAAAATATTAAATAGCTACATTTGGATACCTCCAGCGGCTCGGTTTGAGTCAAATAACGTGAATCTTGGTGTTCGGGCTGTAAATGTTTATGTAAATTGAGTTGGTTTTAAGTAAGTGCATTTTGGAGTCAAATCATTTTGCTCCTTCCTGCGTTATTTTAATATTTTGTATTTTGTTTTAGTAAAAATACTAACCTTAGAGATGAAGCTCTGCTGCTCATGTGTTTTTTTTTTTATTGTATTGGTTTTTATAGTGTTTAAAGTTCCTATTTACCGTTTAATTATGTCTGAAACCGATGGAGTGGAAACAATTGGCAGTATAAATGTCTTCTGTAATTGTGTGAATTCTACCTTTCTCTTTTACATAGTTGGTAATTTGTAAAATCTTTTCTATTTCTTAAAATATTTTTAATATGAAATGTGCACATATGTATGTATCATAATAATTATATACATATAGAGTGTCTTCCTATAATTACACGTTTTTATTTTATTTCTAATAATTCGACAAACTTCCATCCTAACATTCCTATTCTTATACGTGTCTAATTATAGAGACTCTACTGTACCAGGTTTTACAGCTATGATCCTTTCCCTCCCCAAAGCATCAGTTTTTGGGCTGAATCCAGTGTATTATCAATTATTGTTAACTGCATTGATGACTCGTTCCGAGGAAGCCTGAAAAGAGTGGTTAAGGCTATCCGTAGCAAGTAGTTATATAAATTGGAATTTATACGTATAAATATTAGAATTAATGTACCAGAAGCATATTTGAAAAATAAATTCTTATAAACACAAATCTAGTGCTCAGAGAAGTAAAATCAATATAGAGATTTAAAAAATATTCGTAATGGGGAAGTTAAAAGTTAAAAGATATTTAACACAAAATAAATTAAAATCTACAGTTTTATTCGAGCTTGGAAAATGTTTTCATCTTTCATCACAATTAGAAACTAATCAAAATTAAGCATCGTCACTCTGCCAGCAGTGCCGTTTACCTCAGGTACTAATAAAATAATAAATATTTTTTTTTTTAATCTCGAACTTGTCCAACACAATCAGTTTACGTTATGGGATTTGAACATCGTAAACTGAGTAGTATAGAGGAATTGCCGATGAGACCAGCATCAGAGACGGTCCACAAACTGTCCTTAGTTTATAGGGGATGTGATGCTGTCAGTTTTATGGAGACTTTGCTAAGGACTTCATCGAGCCGGGTAATGTACTGAATGAAATATCAACTAGGTTAATGAAGGAGGGAATGTCCTTGCTCTGGGATCGTAGCTGTAAAACCTGGTATTTCCAATCAGCTAAATCCTAGCATTTGACAGCGTAACTTAAATTATTACCAGAATCATACTTACCAACATGACTCGACCAGTTAGCTGTAAGAAAAAAAATCGATTTTTTAATAAACACTATTAATTATGTAATAGGTATGGCTTTTACCTAATACCTATTTACAAATGCTTATTAAATATTTTTTTTTTTCCAGGACTACCGTAGTGGATATAATGGCTGATAATATTCTAGTGAGTTCCCAGAGTGCCCCTTTGTGAAATGTGTTGCTTCAATTCCTGCCTATGTCTAATGATTTTTATATCATAGTAATCCCAATTTGGTTAAAAGAGTGACAACTTACAAAAATTCGCGGGGTGAGAACAAAAATTCTGTAAAGCATTGTTCAACCGTATGCAGGTTAAAGTTATTTTTAAATATTTTAGTGAAAAAAGGGTGTGGAGATCTGCTTTAAAAAGTGTTATATTCTAAAAGATGATTTGGGGAAAATTTTTAGTGGGCGTTAATTTTTTTTGTTCTTGGTCGATTAAAAAGGTACTTTATTGAAAATAATAAATAAAAATTAATAAATTAGTAATATTTTTAGGAATTTTTATATAGAAGCCGTTTTATTCATTATTATTATTATTCGGTTTATTCAACTGATTGAGGTTAACATGAGATTTATAAGATATTGAAAATTATTTTTTTTGAAACTTGGTTTGAATTATCCATACGCTGCTCTTTAATTAATGTCATTTTTTAAAAACTATAATAATTTGAAATATGAAAACTTTAAAGTCTTCGTAAAAAAAATAATCTAGTATCGACATCAATAGTTGTGGAGGATGGTGACGCCTCCATGGCATCCGTTTTAGGTCGCTACTAATGCCTTCTAACGCCGATGTTCTGTCAACTCCTAGCTATCGGTGTCCTCTATCAACAACCTGAAAACAATAAAATAAGGCCAAGGAAAGAAAAAGTGTACATGGTGGGCTGATATTTGGGAACTACTATTTGGTTCTCGTGGATTTATTGTTCGTGGATACATAGTTAATTTTCAGTTAGTCACCAGCCCATATAAAAACTATTCGGTAGCTAAGCCTCGGTAATGTATTCTATATTTTTTATTACCTAACCGCCATATATATTTTATTTCGACAGATTATAAACATCGGAATATCGGAATAGAACTTTAAAAGCGCTGAGATCTGTAATCCTATTTGGAGCGCCTTACATTTGGGAGAATAGCTTGTTTTAGTTTATATAATATATATATATATATATATACATTTTTCCTCGGCTCCATTCGTTTATTCAAATAGATAAATTATTCAATCCCGCTTGGCTTAATGTACCATATGCTGTTACATAAATTAATTTGAACAATTAAGAACTATAAGTCTATATTCATACGATATCTGCTGATAATTAAATTAATTTAAAAAAATTGGATAATAAAGAATAAAATTGGAATTGGAATAAAATAACATAAAACAACCACCTGTGGACGGAAAGCATGAAAACAAAATTAAATAATAAATAAATTATAATAATTAACATTAAAAATAATAATTTAATAATAAGCAAAATAGAAAAACAACTACTTGAGTTATTACCATTAAGTGTGTTGAATTGCTAATTCATTCTGCTTACTGATCTATGCTACTGACTATAGGCTCCGAAGTATGCAATTCACCAAATAATCATAATGAAATTATCTCATTACAAAATCTGTCTATATAAGTTTAATTAGTATTTGACAACACTAACGCATTGATTTATAGCCGTTTACTGTTTTCACAGACTTTATCTTGTTAACCTTTACTACATATTCACATCCAAACCTTGTGTCAGCAACATTAGACTAATTTGGATGTTAAATACTTTAGATCGTTAGCATTTATTTGGATCGAGTCAAAGTTATCAATCCGATATAGCAACAGATTATTTGGTCTTAAAAATCCCAATTAAATTACCGTTTTCTTAATTGAAGAGCTAAGTTGAAGAACATGTTATGTGCCATTTTAGATAAAATAGACATTTGAGCTTAGAATATTTTTTTAAATATTCCTTTCTATATAGCGCCGTGTTCAATTTTTCTGAACCTTAAGTTATGGTAGTTTTCAGAAATTGAAAATTGATTGATTCAGTCTAAACTAGGAAAGAAAAATCATTGAACTCAATTTTTCTCAGATTCAAATTTTTGTGACTTAACATGCACTTATCTCTTTAATTATCTCCTTTTTTTTCTTTTTTTAAGGTGAGTCAATAAAGATATATACTGACCAACTGATAGTTTACGTCTTTTCCAGGTATTTTTTACTTCAGATCTTTGCCCTTGAAATACACCAAGTATTTCATACTCAGCCAGGTTAATTTGTTAACCACCATAATTTTGATAGTCACATCAAAGTTATTAGCTACGTAGTGAAGTTGAACTAATGTATTCATTACATAATGATAGGCAAATACTAAAACCTAATCTATCGTTCCGGTTGCAAAGCGCATAACTGCCATCAATCACTAAACTTTATGGAATATTCTGTGTATGTATTAAATTCATGCTCTACCAGAGTAAATATGCAAATTATCCGTGTTATACCATTAGTATGCAATAAATACTTGTTACAATGCTGGAAATTAATTCAACACTGAATGTGGAGCTGGGCGAGCGTAAAGCAGAGCATAGTGAGGCGGGCATGTATTAAGGAATAAATGTTGATGCTATCATAAGCTAATATATGAAGCAATACAAATAAAAATATCAAATTTAGTGCGACAGTTATGGCATGATTACATAAATCGGGTGCAACGGATAGGTTGTAATAGTTTTTCAAAAGGATTCCCGGAGAATTTCCTGTTTATATAACTCGCGTCTAATCCGAAGATATTAAATGAAATGCACAAACTGCAATGGATTATCGTACAAAGGCAATTTAAAAAAAATTGTATTAGCACAAATAACATGACGTAATTGCAAGAAAAAAACCTAAAATCTTTCATAGAACTACATAGACGTTCAGCGATATACCTCGGTCCATATCAAATCTGGTACAGTATGTTTAAAATTAGAATATATAAATTAGGATATATATATTCTAATTTTAAACGATATAGGATCTAATATATCCCTGCTATGAAAATATAATATGCGAACACCGAACAGAATTCAGAAAGGCAAGGAAAATGCTAGTCCAGATCATCACCCTAAACATGTACTCGAAAAACGATGGAAACTAGAATAGCATGTGCACACCTTACATGTCGATTTCAATGCAACCTATGATTCCGTGGAGAGAAACTGTCTATGGAAGATCATGACTGAGTTGGGTATATCCGGGAAATAGGTGAGATTGACGAAGGCGGGTACAAGCGATCCTACCATAAATGTAGAGTCCTGATACGAGGAGATTTGCATGAAGCCTTTGAAGTTAGAACATGTCTGAGGCAGAGAGATAGACTCTCGCCGATGCTGCTTAACTTAATCCTAGAGAATATGATTATAACAATATTCGGAGTTGTGGACATCGGAATGAAACAAAATTATACGCGGATGATATAGCAGTTCTTGGAAGCGATGATATTGAGAGGCTTGCTAAGACTCTGATAAGAGAAGCAGAGCAAATCGGCTTGCAAGTAAATGAAGATAAAACAAAATATATGATACCTAGACGAAAAATCCACCCCAAAAACAGTATCTGCGGGGATGACAGATCATTCTCGAATGTAGACAGCTTCAAATACCTCGGCTCTACAATAACCTCAGTAACAGATATTGACCAGCGTATAACAAGCGCAAACAGAGCTTTCTTCTCCCTTTCAAAAGTACTTAAATCCCGAGAAATCACTATAAATCTCAAATTAAGGTTGTACAATGCCGTAGTAAAGCCAGTTCTGATATACGGGTGCGATACCTGGGCTCTAATCGGCGTTTTAGAAAGGAGAATCGAGAGTTTTGAAAGGAATGTCCTCCATACAATAAGCGGAGCGAAATGGGATCAGAATCTAAACTCATGAAGGAGAAAGACTAATAAAGAATTGCTTCTTATAATATCTTATAATACGAAGACACGGAGATTAAGATGGGCGGAGCATGTAGCTCGAAGCGATCCGTCAGGCCGCCTCTTCTTTAAGCAATGAGACCACTTGGGGGAAGGAAGGGGTCAAAGACCAGATGGATCGATAGAATCAACAAAGATGGTGTAGTGATGCATGCAGCAAATTGAAAACAGTAGCCCAAGATAAAAAGAGCTAGAAGACGGTTCAGATGGCCAATGATCTATAAGGTCTGTCCAACCAGAAAAAAAATTTATAGATAAACTACTTGTACATCAATTGTATTTTCTGGATGATCATGCATCACTAAATAAATTACTTTCTAATAGGAAAAAAAAAAGAAAGCCGTGCTGGTAATGAGGCAATAAAATCTTAGAGAGCAGATTAAGGTATACGTGTTTCGCAACCTTACAATATTCTTAAGTGGTAGCGCGGCGAACAATCAGCCCCAATCACAAGTTGACTTCCTACGTCGCGCCAAGTACAAAAGCCACCAATTACCTCTTTTGAAATAAAATGTGAGTATATCTTCGTTCAAGCCGCAGTCGGTCAGCCGTTTTGAAGTATATATGAAAAGTAGATGCAACAACGTTGGATGTGACTTTTTTCACAATTTCTTTCTTTTTTAGTGAAATAGCGTTCATTGTGAATCGCTGTATGAGAAAGCTAACTATTACGTTTCCTAACTAATCGCTATATGTTGCTGGGTCGGTATAATAAAAAATTTCTTTATTTTTTTATGGAATAACGTTCATTGTGAATCGCTATATGGAAAAACGAACTATTAAGTTCTCTAACTAATCGATATTTGTTGTTAAATCGGTTTAAGAACAAATTTTTCAGGTTTTCCGATTTTAGAGCAACGTTGGATGTGACACAAGAAGGTTGCATTTCGATATCAGTCAATTTGTTTTGATTTCCTAATTTGTTAGTTTTATACTATTTGTCAGCTATTTCATCATCAAAAGATGATGATACATTTTTCCTGGTCCATTTTTGTCCTTGGAGTGTTTCTAGTTCATCTTGTTATTATTGAATACGAGGTTTTCAGTAGTCCTAATACCGATATTGGTTCTGATAGTAGTGGTAGAAACTACTACGGAACGTGGTCCTATTTGATGATTCCGAGTGGCCACCTAGAGGTTGCTACCCTATCCTAACGTGAATAGGAATATCAGGATCTATTTAACGAAAGTTTCAGAAGAATTAAATATTGACCAAGCCATGTGGGATTCAAATCAACACCGCTCGGGACCGGGTGCTTCGGACCTTCACTCTAACGCGCGCAGCCAGTTGACCTCTGGTGGTGCAGATTAAGATTTCGGCAAGCATAAAAGGGATGGTATGATATTTATTGGTGATTTGGGAAAATTGAGAATATTTTACTCCGAACTGCCATGGACCAAAGTCGTTTCGGACAGGTGGAAAGCTCAAGATACTTGGACTAATCATCCGAGGTATATGTCTATGAATGGTTATGAACAGCCAGAAATTTGTTTATTACCAGAGCTTAGTGAAACTTCAATTATTGATCTATTTGCTGGAAGTTCTATATAATATTTAATTATTTTTAATTGGTGTATATGGGACATTCTCATGAGATTTGTCGAATTCGTGTCTTTTGGCTTTGAGGTTGTTTTCTTTGTTGGATGTCTCCAATTATTATGGAGTTGGCCCCGATGTTTGTGTTTAATAATAGTGATCAGACCCATCATTAGTAAATAGTGAATGAAAAAAATATTTACATTTAAAATAAATTTTTAATTTTAAAATTCAAAATTCTCAGGTATATTACTTTATATACACATTGCTATATTCTCACATATATTACTGATTCACTAAAAATTCATTGGCACACATTGATGAAAAAAAAAATGCAAGTTCAAATTGAAAGTAATAATTATAAGGTACAAGTGTGCTAATGTTTAGGAGATCATAAAGATCTTAAATCTCCGGGGTATAGTGAAAGCCAGTGTTCAATTATGTCATGACTATTACTTCGGAAAATATTCGTTTCCAAAAGTGGTAAACCTAAAATCCTCTGACTTTTGCCGATGCAATTATCTAGCAGTTTTACCCTGGAATCCAGATAACACAGGCCAACAAAACATATTTTTTTGAAAACTTTTTTAACTTTAATAGTTGATAGATTTTTATGTGCTGAATCTAAATCTGGCCTTAGTTTTTTTGTATCACCTATAGTTTTTCAGCAATATGCTTTGTATTATACAGTATAAACCCCTATCTAAACCCCTATACGGTATACGGAGGAATTAATGAAACACTATGTTACATCATAAGCATGGTTTGTATTTACAGTGGCTACTTAAAACAGTGATATAATATGCTAATACAGGTTTCACTTGTCAACTGGAATTGGTCTATACTTTCTTTCTCTTTTTTCTTTGAAGGTTCTTGTGTAGCTTTTTCTACGATGAGTCGCTTTTTGAACTATGAAAAAACTTTTGTACTGAAAATACCTTATTCCTATAGTTTCTGGGTGCTGAATTCAAATATGATATTAAAAAAGCTGTATCACCCACAATTTCTTCACATTTTATAGTTAAATTTATTAAATTAAGCGATTTTTAAAGAATTGAACAGCTTTAATAGTTAAAACTGTCGGTGATACAGCTTTTTTAATATCATATTGGGATTCAGCACCCTAAAAACTATAGGAATAAGTTATTTTCAATACAAAAGTTTTTTCATCGTTGGCCTGTGTAATTTGTGTCAAACTGAACCTAAAAATGAAATAACGGTGAGGATTTTTATTCATCCTTAAGCATATTACCATATTTTTAATGTTCTCTGTTAATTTCTAATTTTTTTAAGCGGCTAAGATTAAAAACCCTACTAATTAAGTTTACGAGAATAAAATATTTTTGATTTATTTTTAGTACGAATTTATAAAATTTATTTTTAAAGTTGATTTCTCAAGTATATTACTCTCATGTATATTATCACTCTAAAAGTTGCATACTTGAGACGCTGGTAACATACTTATTAACCCTAAACTTGACTGTATCACACATGACAGTTCTTTTATTCACTTATTCTTATGGTAAAGTTCAATTATTCACATTTCTGCCAAGTTTAGGGATAAATATTTATTAATTAAGTTTTTTTTAAATAACATTAAATTAAAAAAAAATTGTTATAGTTATGATTATAGTTTTCTGTTGCAGTTGGTCCAAGTTCAGAAATTTAACGGATCGGGAGGACATTAAGAAATTATTTAAATCTTGTTATTATTATTACCGTAAATGAAGATAATAAGAACAATATCATAATGATATCGGAAGCGCAATATCGGTATTATCACAATTATGTTTTAATGATATCGGCAGAGAAATAGCGATGTTATAAAATTTCTACCAATTTTAGGGATAAATATTTTTTAATTAAGTTGTTTGTAAATAATATTAAATTTAAAAAAAAATTAAATATTAAAAAGAAATCATGAAAAATATTTTCTAAATATTAAAAAAAAATCATAAAAAATGTTTTGCCAAGTTTAGGAACATAAATTTTTAAACGATTTTTTTCAATATTTAAAAAAATATTTTTAACAATTTTTTTTTTAATTTAAATATTTTTTTTTAGGTTCAGTTTGACACAGTTCAGTTGATAAAAACATTTTAATTATATCGGCAAAAAAATATCTATATTCCAAATTTCGTTAATTCTTTTATCAAATAGCAAAAAAAAACTAGACGAATCGGGAGGACATTAAGAAATTATTTAAATCTTATTATTATTTAAATCCTATTATAAATGAACATAATAAGAACAATATCATAATGATATGAGAAGCGTAATATCGGTATTATAACAATTATGTTTTAGTGATATCGGCAGAGAAATATCGATGTTATAAGAATAATATCTAAGTAATATCGTCCCAGAAATATTGATATTATATAAAAAAAAATGTTAATTATATCGGCATAGAAATATCGATGATATAAAAACAGTATCTTAATTATATGCGCACAGAAATATCTATATTATAAACACAATATCTTAAGGCTCCCGCAGACAGGCGCGATAATATCGCTTGGGACGATTTGGGAAGATATGTTATTTGAACTACGATATTTGAATGCGTTCACTCAGCGACGGGCTGCGCTAAGAAGTTCTTGTCATTTGATTTTGTCTAAAAAATTAACTACACATTATTTATCAATTTAATTCATTACTATTAATAAGTTTTGGCCAAAAATCTTTAAAATTATAGCAATGTACTATATAATATACATAAATAAAACAATATTGCATAATGCACTGTCTATTTTATTTACCCTTCTCTCAACGACTATAGAGTCTGTAGTTAAAGTCGTTGACGACGATCGTTAACGACTCAGTAGTCAGTCGCACGGAGGAAAACAGCTCATATGAAATACAGGCTAATAGTACTCTTCGAACGACACTAACGACTGAGTCGTTGAACGATAGGCGTGATAGTCATACCGAGGAAAACACACCTTAAGACATATTTGTAAAAAATATGTATTTTCATATGTACAATATTTCACAAAAATGTTCTAACATTTTTCGAACCCATTGAATTTGATTGGATACTTGATTTAAATATGTTTTGGAATATATATGAATATAAATCATGTTACTTTACTTTAAATTTGCGAAAACCTACGGTTCTGGAAACTCTAGCATGACAAGTGTATTGAGAATGACCATTATATGTTTCTGCTATATTTTCAGTGTTTAATATTTTTAAATAATGGATCCTCACGACTGCAAAAAATCTACATGTGTGATGGGTAATCATTTACGTTACTATGTTTGTAGCCATTTCCCCCATAAATTATTTGTCATAAGCTGACAATGGGGAAATATTTTTCTTTAATGACAGACGTTCTAAGCTACTTCTATCCTAATATAGTTACGCACATTAGATACTTAGGGCTAAATACAGATATGGAACATTCAGAACGAATTTAAAGTATAAAATTCCAATGTCAAGGTAACATAGACCGTAAAAACCTTTCAAAAAATCATAATCTTAAAGAAACGAAAACCATCATAAATAGATCAGCTTACAGTTTCCTCTACTTGAATAAACAGAGAAAAGGAGTTTTTTTTCTTATCCAGGAGTAAAAAAAAAATTATTATCTTTAATAACATAGATAAATAAAACAGTTCCAATTTACATTTTTTGTAATATTAGCAATTGAAGAACTCGCAAAAATGATATTGATCCTAGTAGCAGATATGTTAGGGAACATACACAAAAATTCTGAGGAAGATATTTCACTTTTTATTTATTATAAAAATCATCTGGTTAGAAGGGCCAATTTGACAAGTCTGATAAGAACGACCCATATAAAAAATAAGTGTAATAACGTAAAAAGTAAAAAAAAAAAAAAAAAAAAAAACCTATATCAATGTATTGTAATTTCTCTTTATTCAAACCCCCGCATCCTGATCAGAAATATTACCAAAGGCATGCGAAGCATGAAGGTGTAGTTATTTAAATCATTCAAAAGAAAATACAAATGGAAATAACACCGCTTTAAATCAAAATATCCATTTTTAAATTAGGAATAACTAAAAAAAATTATGTTAATTCAGTTAAAATTGAGTTATCTAATATTGACTATAATATGGTTTAAATTATTGACAAAATAGCCCCAAATATGTCGTTCCTTCGAGTTACGAACATTTTTCCCAAGATATAAAACCATAAGTGGGCATAAGCAGCTATATAGTGAATGTTGTGATATCTGACGTCCTTGGTCCAACAATGGTTATAAATATCTTAATGTCTCAGATTATTGCAGGATACGTTTGTCATTCTTGCTGAGGACAGCTGACCTAGCTGAACAAGGAATTATTTGTCTTTGTCATGGTTTGTTTCTGTTCTTGATAATTTACAGGCAGCTATTAGCAACTAGAGAAATGTAAATGAAGCCAGGTGTTGCTGCTGTATCCTCTTGCATCTGTACTGTACTGTGAAGTAAGCGTGGTCCCATTGTGTCCTGCAGGATTGCATTTAAGCAACGTCCAATAGCTATAAATAATAATAATATGACTAATTAAATTTAGAAGTTTTAAAAACTTCTAAATGATGATTTTTGAAAATCACTAGGAAAAATATTTGTAATACCTACTTGCTTAATCGAAACTATGATGGCCGAGTACGTTGTGCGAGAGTCATAGAGCTCCCGGTTCCGAACGGTATGGGTTCAATTCCGATATGAATCACCCAATAATTATTTTGCGGCGGTCTCAAGAAATGAATCTTGGCACTCCCAACCTAGTTACTACGGGGCGGCTGTTATAATTTTTATTTTTTTTTAAATAAGACAAAATTAGATTTTTTAGTTCAATATAATATCGATAGGCCTCACTGTGCTTCGAAAAAATAAATCTTTTTTTTCTTTTTTTCGTTTAATTTTGTATAGCAATTTTCTTTAACTAATTAGCGGTCTTTTGCAACGGAAAGTTTGGCTCGAACAACAAAGAGACAAGAAACAAAAAAATCAACCAAAGTAATTCATAGCTTATTCAACATAAATTAAATGAATATTTATTGGTTCTAATTGGTTTCCTTAATATATTATTGCAGCTTAAATGGCAGCTTGATGATGGTGATTTTTACGCCCACGAATAATTTTGTTTATAATTTATTTTAAAAAAGAGATATACCTTTAAATCTAAATCGAGCTGTGATTATGGTAATTGCTCTTAATGGGGCGGTGCTAAAATAAACATGGGAATACATCTCTGGTTTGTATTTTTTTTAATACTTCAAAGGTCTTTAATTATTTATTTTTGTAATTCCTCCTTAACTTATACCATACTCTGCTATTATTATTTTAATATTTTAGCAAAGTATTAATTTTTTTTCTAGAATTATCCTTACTTACTTACTGCGTAGTTCTACAGCCCGGGCTGGGCCTTGGCTTTCTGAACAATAGTTCTCCAGCTATTCCTATCTTTAGCCTTTTCCTTCCAGTTTGTTACTCCCAACCGTTTGAGGTCATCATCAATCCATCTTCTTCTAGGTCTTCCTCTTCTTCTGTTCACATAAATTCTGCTTTGGATCATCTTTTTTGGCATTCTATCAGCCGGCATTCTTAGAATGCCTCAACTATTCGATTCGGCGGGATTTTTGTTCAAAATTTCGGTATTGTTGTATAAGTCGTAGAGTTCATTATTTGTTCTTATCCTCCATTCTTGAATTACTTCATCGAAGAAGGGACCAAATATTTTCCTAATTATTATTCTCTCGAAGACTCTTAATGTATTTGCGATGGAGGTAGCTAACGTCCACTTTTCAGCTGCATATATAAGAATAGGTCTAATTAAAGTTATGTATAACCTTACTTTTGATTCCCTTTACAGCAATGATGATTTAAAAAAACTTGAAGCTTGCAAAAACTGCACGGTTAGCTGCAATAATTCTTTTTTGCACTTCTGTTATCATTTTATTGTCATTATTTAATTCTGATCCCAGGTAGGTAAAGGTATTAACGTTTTCAAAAACATGCCATTCCACCACAAGATTATGGGTAAATCTTAAATTGTG
This sequence comes from Rhaphigaster nebulosa, assembly GCA_948150685.1. NCBI lineage: Eukaryota > Metazoa > Arthropoda > Insecta > Hemiptera > Pentatomidae > Rhaphigaster > Rhaphigaster nebulosa. Next base: position 176,916,108 of record OX411306.1, read on the forward strand.
TGGAGCAATGCACATATACTTTGTTTTTGAATCATTTATTTCAAGGCCCATATTCTTACTCTGAGTATTGAGGTTATTGAAAATTCCATTAAGGGTTTGAACACTTCTAGCCACAAGACCTGTATCCTCTGCATATGCACAAATTTGACTACTGGAATATATTATATTTCCTTGTATATTTCTACTATTTACTACTTTAGGTAATGCTAGATTGAACAGAGTGGCGGACAAGGCATCTCTCTGCCTTGCACCGGTTGATGTTGAAAATGAACGGCTTATATTACTACTGGCAAGCACTCTGGCGTTGCTATTGCTTAGAGTCATCTGTATCAATCTTATTAACTATTTTGGCATGTTATATTCTATTAGTGCTCTAATTAAGTTGGCCCTATTAATGCTGTCGAAAGCTTGGCGATAGTCGATGAAAAGAATATGAAGGGTAGTTTTATGCTCCCAACATTTCTCTAAAATTTGCTTCATTGTAAAAATTTGATCGGCTGTTCCTTTTCCTTTCCGGAATCTGCACTGATATTCTCCTACAATGCTTTCAGCAAAGAAATTAAGTTTCTTTGAGATGATATTCGAGAGTATTTTGTATGCTACATCTAAGAGTGATATTCCTCTGTAATTTTTACATTTTAATTTATCTCCTTTTTTAAAGATGTGGCAAATCAAACTATTTTCCCATTCTTGAGGCATGCTTTCATTCATCCATATGTCAAAGACCAAATTATATAGCTGTGTGAGCATATTTTCGCTGCTGTTTTTAAAGAATTGAGCTATTAATAAATCTTCGCCTGATGCTTTATTATTTTTTAAATTACTTCAGTTACGTCATCCATATTAGGTGGCTCAATGTCATTAACGTTCGTTTAATTTCTTAGTCCCCCCCCAGCATTAATTTCTTCATTTTTATTCTTGTTCATTTTTAGTCTTGTTAATTTTTATGCGCCGAAATGCTCGGCCCATCTGTGGATCACCAGGTTTTTCTCTTCAATTATGTTACCATTCCTGTCTTTGCAGGTGTCCACTTTTGGTTGAAAACCACGACTTACATACCTTATAGCTCCGTAGAATTTTCTGGTTTCATTATTTGTATATAATTCCTCAATTTTTTCTATTTCCTTTTTCATGGACTCTCTTTCATCTACGTTTAAGATTTTTAGCATCCCTACGGATTGACTGATATGCTGTTTAATGGAACGTTGTATCATCGCTAATCGGAGGTCGTTTCTTTTCTTAAAAAATACATTCATCATAACTGTTCTCCTGAACTCCTGTCCAGCATATCAACTACCTCCTCCGCTGATTTGATCATTCCTTTTTTATCCTATTACATTTTTTTTTTCTATTCTTTCTTCTTCCTCTTCTCCTTCTCCATCTTCTTTCAGTTTCTCTTCCATTTTTTTATTCATTACCTACTTCAGTTCAGCGACTTTTCTCGGATCGTTAAGTGTCTCCAAGTTCCATCGTTTTCTATTATGATCGTTTCTAAGTTTGACTTTTGTGAGTCGTTCCCTAAGTTTGACTCTAACCACATGGTGATCAGAGTCACAATCAGGACCACGTGCAGATTAAATATCCATTATTGAAGAGCTGTGTCTTTTAGAAATCAGGATCTGGTCTATTTGAGTTAACCTTAATAGATATATTTTCATGAGAAAAAAAATTATAAATAAGACTCCATCAGTATTTTTATAATTTAATACCACATATCTACTCGTATGTTTCCTTTGTCTTTATGATTATTTATTTTATCAATTCTTAAATCTATCACAATAAATTTCTCCCAATAACATTTTATTAATTTTACCGTGAATACGTCTATGAATTTGCAACTTGTAACAAATCTCAAAAGCCAATGATGCCAAAATACAGTTTGGCAAACTTTAATTGCACCACACGATGGCCAAAGAATCAAAGAATTTCCAACTCTGTGTGAAGACTACAACGTATACACGCAATTTTCATTTATTTTTGTCCAACTTTTTCGATTTCAGCTTTTGATTCGGCGATGCAAAGACGCACATAGGAGTATTTGCTCCAAAAACCTTACCGATAATCAAAAAAGTTAAGTATGATAATCTTTACTCTAATCGTCCTTTTCTAACACTTGATTGACTGCTGCTTCATATCCCTTCCTCTCGCGACTCGCGCTCTTCATCCCCATTTACATGAGTAATCGGAACTTATTGTTTAATTAGCATATGTTTGTACTTGATAACTTCATTTGTCGTACTAATTAAATTATCAGTATTTTCAGTTAGGTTTTAGTGGCTTTAGTAAAATAACTGTTATGGATGTAAAAGGTGTGTGTGAAGGTATGTACTTAATACGAAGTGTATGCTTGTGAATGCTTCTTGTAGTAACGGAAATACTTTTTCAATTACCTATCATTTAAACAATTATAAATTATTTACACTTTTTTTGGTATTTTCAATATTATTGTTTTTGTATATGTTCCGGGAGGAGTGGAGGGATTCTGGGTTATTATTTCTTCATCAAAAATAAATTCAGTGTTTCCTTAAAATGACCTTGAAAGAAGAAGTTACCCTTTCTTTCCCTATTATCGTTAATGACATTTTTGACTTGATCAAAATTAAGTTCAGTATTTCGTTAAAATGATGTGAAAAGAATAAGTTCCCATTTCCTTACCTATTTTCGTTTATGAAATGTTTAAGCTTGATAGTATTTATTTTCGTGTTTTCTATTGGTTTTGCATATGTACTTTTTTTCTGTTCAGAATCTTCTAGAACATTGAAGGGAAAGACTAAAAGGTCTTTATTGCATAATTCAATAGTTTCCAAATATGAATTAGAATTAATATACAATTATTTTTGCAGAAAAAACTTATGTAACACAGAATTGCGGAGCACCCTATGCACGATGTTAGTATAATTAAAATAATAGCATTGTGGCGGTTGAAATGGACATTTAAAGTTTTTGGCCTTAGTAACCAACGACTTCGAAAAAGGTTTATAAGCGCTAAGACAACTGGTAAACGTCTGAGAGATAGACCGAGGCCTAGGTGGGAATATTGCGTTAAGGCTGATCTTAAGGATTTGGATTTGTGCTGTGGTCGTTGGTCGGAGGTTTGTCTACAGTATGTGTATACAGCGTCAAACCTCAAGTACGCTAAGCCTTTTAATTAATTTATTTATTATTTAGAAAAAGCATGTGAGTTCACATAATTTTTAGAACGTGAACCTTCGGGATCACATATCCTACTACCAACAATGGTGAATACCAAGATTTGCAATGCAGCAACCATTTCATCTTCTACTATCATGAGCTATATTTGTTGCCTAACATACAAAGACTTTCATGGTTAAAGTAAAACAAATTAATCCTGAAAGCCTGAGATTCGGACTATCAATCCTTCAAGCTAGAATTAGATTTTTTTAATAATTATTACATTTGTTTTACAAGTTGACTATTTTGATAAGGCTAACAAGATCAATTGAAGAAAAAGAATTAGCGAAAGAGAGATAAGAACAAATTCAAAAAGCATTTAGAGATGAAATGGGGCTATCAATAGATATATAGACATATATTATACACATATAGACAGAATATTAGAACATTAATGATGGTAATACGTCTAAAATATGTTTGCTGATTCTGAAGCAGCTTTCCGTATTACCTGAATAGATAAAAACTTGACCCACAGACTCAAAGTGATCCTAGAATCAATTCCAAGTGGCCATATGATTGACGTAGAGAAAGGCAATACTGCTGAACTGTATGTATGGCTGTTGTCATTTCACATTTTGTATTACACTAATGAGTTGGCAGGTCTCAGAAGCTATGAATTAACATATCAGGCGTTATAGACAAACATTCTTTATATTTTCGCGATTTATATACAATAGAGATATATTAAACAGGCTTTTATTAACTTCCGATCCGTTACTAAGCAACAGTAGACCACAGCCTAGTAAATAGATAAAACCATTTTCTTATAAAATCATAAGGCTTCCGTTTCCTAAAACGCAATAGGGCGAAGTGGAAGCAGCGACGAAAGAGGATGATGGAAACCACGAACCACATTATGATGACAAATTTTATAATACAAAACTTTTTTTCTGTATTTTATTAAAATACACTTCGAAAAATACTTCGTATTGTTTATTTATGCATTTCTATATGATAAATTACATAAAATGATTTTGACCTGGTTTTTGGTACAAATACTCCTCTGTGCGACGTTTGTTCAAGTTTTAATAGGCAGAAGAAGTTATAATGAGTTAAAATAGGATTGAAGTAAACAATTACAAGAACTGAACATGATTTCAGATCATACTCGATAAAAGCCAAGAATGAATATAAAAATCGTATACAGTTGAAGAGAGAAGCACAAGGGAAATCTAATGATACACATAAAAGCCAGAACGTTTGGGGCTATGCCTGGAATGAAAAAAATTAAATTTATTGTTTTAATATTGATCCTAGCGATAAAAAAGTTTTGATGGAGAATTAATTTTTTTTTCTTGGTCGATTGCAAAGGTTCATTATTGAAAATGCTAAACAAAAAAGTAATTTAATTATAAATTATGAATAGACATTTGAATTGTTCAATAATGGCTACGACATACTCCATTAAAAATATTCCACTAATATCGGCGTATTAATGCTTTTTTTTGTGTCAAAACAGAAAATCATATTTCATGCATACTTTGATAGTATTACTATCGTATGCAACAGTTTCGATTCTAACATTGCTATATTCACGTAAATATAATATCATATTTATTTATTTTTTTTTTTAAATCCTTCAGGTTTACTATGAGCTTTATCACCTTGTTGTTTTTTTTTTTCACCAAATGCAGAAAACGAATGGCATGTCAACTTCCTCAGTCATATTCCTTATCTTGGCACTTTTCCCTTCTCAATACGAATCGTGACTGTTCTCTAGTCAATTTTATCTTGTTATTATCATTTGTTAGCTTTCATGTATTTTGCAACAAACTTTTTTGTTTCAGTACACTTCTTCATCCCAACTTATGTTTTTTTTTGTTCTTAATATCATCAACCGCTTCAAAATAAAATATTAATTTAATAAATTAAAAAATAAAGCTAGTGATATGATCTTTAGTGGTCCGTGGATTTCTGATAATCTCCTAGTTCAGACGAGACCACTAGATATTGATACCAATAAAAAAAAAAAAAGGAATTATTTTTAATAACAGAAATGAATTAACTTTATGGATGGAAGAAATACTTGCTACACCCAACCTTCTTAAGAAATAGAAGTTATGATAAATAGGTATTTTTTTAGTGAGCATTAAATTTTAAAGTCATTATTTTGAATCATAATTATAAGCTGTGAGTTCATCTCGAGAGAGCTGAGGAACAAGAGAAGCTGATATTTATATTATCTTGGGGTCTTTCTTCGAGACAAAGTAAAAGCATTTATTTTACTTTATGCTTACTATTTATGTAATTTCATTTCTTATATTTCTGACTCCCATCTCTTTGTAACCCTGAAGAATATCTTCAATCCGGGCAGAAACATTGACATTCTACAGATGGTTTTTTTAACATATTTTGTTTAAAATTTGACCACCAACCTGGTTATCTTCTCTCTGATTAGTAGCTTTGTTCAACTATTTTATGTTTAAAAAAATCAATATATTTTAACAATTAAACAATTTTCAATCATCCGAAAAAAAAGAAGAAAGATAATTTGAAAATTAAATTTTTTTTAATGAAAATATGTAAGACATGGTTACTCATTTGTATACAAAATCGAAAAATTTCTGTATTTAGATATTGATCAATTTTATGAAGACAAATTCATATCCACAGACAAGTTTTGGATCAAAATCGCTATACATTTGCCTCCTGTTTGAAATGGGAGACCACGGGACAATTGCCTAGATACAGAAATCACTTGATTTTGTACACAAGTGTAGACTGAGCCTTAGGAAAATTCAAAAATTGAACGACATGTTATTTGATAGGGAAAATGTGTTATTTTGTTTAAAAAAATAACTAAGCATTTTGATAATGGAGTTATTAAAGAATTATTTTATTTTTTTAGAGAGATTAATATAAGAAACTATTTTGAGCTTTAATCAAACTATTTTTTGAAAAAATGTTAAAGAAGTTTTTAATTGAGGTTTTTAGGGGGTTAATAAGGGCTTATTCATGTCACCAACCTATCCTAGGCAGATAGAGAAAATTAAGATTAATTCTATTGACCCACCACGAATAAAAATTAATCTTACTAGCAGGATTCGAACCGGCACCTCTTATTATTATTCAAGAATATTGGGATGCTGCCACAACACGCTAGGCCACCACGACATCAGAGTATTGTGTAATCGATGTTTATTGCTTTCATGGAATTGTGGGTCAGATATTTTCTGAAACCGACATATGATGTTTTTAGCTAGCGACATTAATTTTCTGATGGCAACAGTGTTGGGACAGGTAATTTAAGAGCCTACCCGAACGAGCAGGTTTGGTATACCAATTAGTAGATATCGAACCGTCATGCTTTCTTGTTATAAGGGGATCAAGGAAAGGAAGTAAATTATAGATTGCGGTTTCAACACTCAACATTTTGGTGAATTTCAATATTTGATTTTCTCCTCCACAAACTTATCCCAACGTCTCATCATAAAATGCATTAAGAACTTTGCAGAATATTAAATGCAGAAATTTTAATTATGGACGATGGGAGATAAATAAACAGAAGAGGTATTTAAATTACAGAGTTATGAAAATTATAGATAATAATAAATAATTGATGTGGCGTTTATATATGTTATGTTGGAATATATTTAAATTCTGAAATGAGTTGATAGATGTAATAATTGTTAATTTTAGAAAAGAAAATTCTGATGATGAAATATTTCTCCGAAACGTTAATAGAATAAAGAAGAAGATTATACCTGGAAATTAAATATTGCTCTTTAATAAAATAATATAATAAAATAAGAACTTTAAGTAATTAATTGTAAAAAAAATTAAAATAAAATTGGAAAAAAGGCCTTGTTTTTCTTATATATGATTTTTCAAATAATTTTTATTATTGGATCTAATAAAATATCAAACATTGACGACACTTATTTCAGTTGTTTCAAAAACTATATGTCCTATAGGAAATTGTATTCTTACCAAAATTAAAGTAGATAAAATTCCCTACAAAGTGCACTGGCCAAACTTAATTTTATATCATCTTAACCCTTACCTACAGGTCTTTGAAGTTTGATGATTCTTTTTTTTTTAATCTTAAAATGCAAGATTCTGCTCATTTTAACTTCTATATGATCGTTTATGGTGCCTATTCTATGTCTTAGGTTGCCTGCCTATGTTGTATAAGTATTAATAGAATCTACTTGCATGTATTTATGTGTATTGAAATAAACACATACACACACATATATGTAGTATATGTAGCAATATAAGGTATAACATTAATGTGCCCATTTATCATATTACATAAGTGAATGTGAGAGAGGGAGATATCGAAGTGAGAGAGTTGGAGTTCTGCACAACAGAATCAATTAATTGAGGCATTACTTAAATGCGCTAAATTAACCTTAAATACATTTTTACAGGTAGGTTAATACTTACTTGAGCCAATTAAGAGTCCGACGAAGATCTAAATCACTACTTTACCTATGAACTGACACCTTATCCCTTATCTTTGTTCAGTTAAGAGGGATAAAGAAAGGGAACCAAATCATTACTGAACAAATTTTTCAAGCCTGCAGATATCCAGACTTCGTTGTTGAAAAATAAGATGGTGGTGGTTAGATGTTTACTCCTTCACAAAATTGTGTGGGATAGGACTGAATCTTTTGGTTCTTTCTGCATGAAGTACTTCAACTATGTCAAGAGGCAATAGGGATCACAAGTAATAGTCGTGTTTGATGGCTTCCCAAGCGATCCGAAACAGCGAGATACGAAAAGCTGAAAAGGTTCCAAAATAAATTCGTCAGTCGATATGTCGAACATGATATATCTCTAGGATGAGAGAACACCCCCTGCTGTTTCCCAAGAGAAATTCTTGGGGAATGAATTTAACAAGAGTTGTCTAATTCAAATGTTAAAAGCATGTCAAAACATGCTTTTAACACACTATAACACTTTGATTGAGCCTTTTTAAAAAATAGGCTCAATCAAAGTGTTAAAGGCAGCCGAGGACGCCGATGTACTCATTGTAAACACAGCTCTTTCACAGTCGAGCAGTTTTTATATTGTTGTTATCGTAAGAGAGAATGTTGATGTGCTCGTTGTGTTGTCAGGACTTCCCAATTCCAACAAAAATAATCTGTATCTTCTCAAACCAGGAAGTAATGGCAAAGATGATCCATATTTCTCGACCTCGTCGTATTAGTATGATCCTAAATACTTTCTTTTTGCGCATACATTATCTGGTTGTGACACAACGTCGTCTCCGTTTGGGCATGGAAAAACAAAGTTATGTACCATTATTGAAAAAACCCTGCCCTGAAAGAAGCCGCTTCTTTGTTTTACGAGTGAACTGCCTCAGCAGACCAACTCAGTAGGGCAGGGGAGAAAATGGCCCGTGGTGGTGCAGCGACCACATTTGTGCAAGAAATTGACAACTTAAGATACTACCTCTTCTTCAAAATGTCTACAAAGACCAGTTTCAATTTGGCCAGACTACCTCCAACACTAGACGAAGCTGTCCAACACTGTTTTAGGACATTTATTCTAGTTCAGTGCTGGCTGGACAAGAACTTATATCAATTCACATCTCTTTTCTAGAACACAATTACTTTTGATAGCAGCACGAACACACGATAGCACAAGTTTTCGTTTGTCGAACACACCGTCCTTGTAGAATTTTTTTATTAATATTTTTTTCATTTTTTTTTTTTTGAAAATATATCGGTTTTCGATTTCAAAATTTTAATATCCATATTATAATATATCGAGAAAAAAAATATCGCCAAATATATCTATATATCGATATTTTCAGCTTCTCTACCTCGAACTCCCAGAGTCCTTTCTCAGCACACCTGCAGTTTTACTCTCGAGATTGTATCCACAACTCTCGAAAGTGACACCCTCGAAAGTGTATGCTTAAATACTGCTTATTTTATGATCATGTAGAAAAAAAAATTTCTTTGAATTCTAATATGACTTAAAGAAATAAACTTGGTCAAAGTATCATTAATTATGAATAATATAAGGCCCTTCTTCCGTGGCTGAGCAACATTTGAAGGAGTCGCTGTGTCGGTTATATTGTTTGTGATCTTCAATCCAGGAAATATTAATTTTCATTAAAATAAAGGAAGTCTAAAGAAAATTATTAGCAAGCATTAGTAATATGTTGACAAAGAAATGGTATATATTTCTAAATAAATTAATCAATGCTTCATTTTCTTTTTTTTTTTTTTTTACTTACATGAAAGTCGGCAGATTTCATATTATTTATTAAGCTAATGGAAGTAGAATTTAATATGAAAATTGGTCCATTTGTTTGCATATTATTATCATATTTCAAGGGGAACGGGTATCAGCAATTCACTAATTACACCAGCACATTTGATGTAAACGCCTCCACTATACAGGAAAAAATATTTAACGTATAAAATGCATATAATAAATTTGAATATCATACCAGAGCTTGTGGTTTTATAAAGTAATTGTATTTCATATTCATGTTCTATTGAATTTAAATTATTCCATAATATGTTTGTTTTATTTTCTTAATCATCATCTATAAAAAAATAGCATCTCTGGAGTGGGTACAAAAAATTATATTCAAGTGTCATAAAAATCATAAGAGAATATTGATTTGAAAAATATGAAAATATACATACATAAGGTTAAACAAAAATTTGTATACGTTATTTATGTAGAAAAGTGCTGACAAGTTTTTTATTTTTTATAATATTTTAAATATAAATGTCAGCACCTTATTGTTAATACTCTATAATATAAAAAGGATAAAATTCCTGGCAAATATCAGACAAGATTGATGGATGATAATATTACCTCTTGTAAAATTTAATTAACTCAAAAGTTTAGCAAGAAAATGCTAATGAGCTGGAGAACCACTTTCTTAAAAGAGATTACGAATCAATATATTTTTTTTTCACCCAAGAAAATTGAATTGCTACAGAGTAGAAACTCAAATTCCCTGAAAGAAGAAGACACCGATTTCCCTTTGCCTAATCTGGTGAAATCGTAAAAAAAAAAAAAAAAAAAAAATTATCTAAACAAAAAACTAGTTTGGGATAGCGATATTTCTTGAATGGTGCCGGCAGACAGCCCGGCTGTGGGGACATCTTCAAAGCGAGTCAATAAATCAGCCGATACCAGTTCCCCTTGAAACAAGAGGATAATTTCCAACAAAATAAACGGATTTTTTATTAAATTCTGCCTACATTATCTTTAAACATGAAATTGAGTTCGCGTGTTTTATTCTTTATTTTGAACATGAATATGTTTATAATCATGCTTTCTATGTAAAAGAGTTGGATTCTGTACATCTTTTCATTGTCAAAACCTAAGTCACCTTTAACATTATTGGGAATATTTATCATATTAAAAATTGGTGAATATAAAATGATAATTTGGTTTTCCTAGTCCGAAATCCCTATAAAATATATTCTCATTTTATTGGGTAGTTATTGATGAAAAGATCTCTTTTTTTTATTTATCTACTTTTTTTGTGTTAATTTAATAACATTAACACCTAGTGGTTTAGTGCTGGTAATACCAACCTTTTTTTTTTTTTTCATTCTTTTTCACCCACAGTAACACTGTGAGAGAGCCGTTTGTTGATTTAAAATACATGCTCCATGCTCTGAGAGCATGTGGCCTTGTTAGAACTTATTGATATCAATACAATGATAATAATATAATTGATATTAAAATATTGATGTTTATCATAAAATATTAATTAGTTAAAAATAGATATACTTGTATATTGATTTATAACACGATTATATTTAGAGCACGAGTTGTAACGTGTTTGAAGTTGGTTTTAAAACTGAACATAATATGAGAAAAAAAAAATTAAGTTTACATAAATAAGCAAATACAATCAGGCAAATAAAATAGATAATTAGATTTAGATAAAATAAAATATAAAATATTCTTAAATACTAAGAAATATATTTTAGGCTATACACTATGCACAGAATCTGGATATTGCTATTAATTATAAGAATGATAGTAGAAAGTTGAATTATTTTTACTCCCAAGCGTTAAACATTTTATACAAGTTGAATAAATTCTACTAATATGCCTAAAATTAAATGGGCCGAACCCTGCAAAAAAAATTAGTCCGTCCACTCCGTCCAAGAGATTATCGTGGCACAGATACAGAAACAGACAAATGGTCGAAAATACGTTATTTATACTCAGAGGTATCTGAAACGTAAAGATCTATGGAAAACCGGATAGCAAAAAATTTGGCCAGATTGTGACTCTAAGGTAAGGGAAAATGAAATATTTAATGATTTTGAATATTTTTTTTACGACTGGGATTGATATAATTTATCTGATATATTTATGGTTGGTAGAGATTTAAAAAAAAAAAATGAAACATAAGGTATTCATTATTAGTTTTTTTTTTATTACCCCGACCTCACATAATGGTGAATCGGTGCATACTTCTATCCAGATTCCCTTACTCCCCTTTTACTCTTATTTTTTTCCTGAAAGAATGGGCTGCGTATAAACTAAAATTTTACAGCGGTCGATGGCAGGTGGTCTTAGCCTGTTCATAAAAAATGTATTTTACGTCGTCATATTTGTCCTTGCTATGGGAGAAGATATTTATGATCGAAATTTTAAGCCATAATATCCTTCAGATAGCCATTGTTGAGAATTTTATGTGCCTCGGCTAATAGAATTTCGTATTGAATTTAATTTCTTGCCTATGCTGCTTCTGCCTTTCTATGCCAACTTTCAGGCAGAAAATTTATTCATTTATTATTATTCAAAAGTAATTTCTTTTGACTTCCTTGTACGAAGTGAAGGAAGTATTGTTATCGCAAAAATTTTCGGTTTTCAGATTTCAACGGAAATATCCATTTTGACCATCCCTGAATTCATTTTGACTAGTTTTGTCGTAACGTCTGTACGTACGTACGTTCGTAGGTTCGTATGTGCGTATCTCGCATAACTCAAAAACGGCTAGACGTAGAAAGTTGAAATTTTGTATTTAGGATTATTCTGAAATCTAGTTGTGAACCTCACTTTTTAGTCACTTCATGATCACCGAAAGTGGTAGTTTGCTTGTCGGTCATAATCGATTTTCATAAAAAAAAAATATTAAAATATAATGCAAAACTTGTCAAATATATTATTTATAATTTTTATATTGATTTAAATTACTTACTAGATTTTTTTCTAAATTGGGAAACCAGAAGCAGTACTTTATTTGAAGGTCATAATAAACTTCCATCAAAAATTATATTAAATTATAATGTAAAACATCTCACATTTGGTAAATAAGACTTTTATATCAATATAAATGATATAATAGATTTTGGTTAAAATTGGTGGTACTTTACTTGGTCATAACAAACATAAATCAAAAATTATATTAAAATTAAATATAGAAATCATATGATTCGGTAATAAAGTTTACAAACGCGATTTAATTAAGCCTTTTTATTACTTGTTTTAAGTGTTAAAATTATTGTAAAATACGTGTTTTCCTCCCCATTAATGAGCTGAACAATTCTGCACTAGGAGAATAAGATATAAGTTCAGTGGGTTCTTCCGCTTTAAATGTCGAAACCGTCGATTTCCAATGCTAGTGAAATTGATAGTTCTAATGTTGTCACTGAACACGAAGAAATCTCTTGGAAACCTGTTGCTTAAAGAAAACGACTTATAATAACGGTATGAGACCTACAGAACTTGTGTGTCAATAGATGGATATCGCCACGCCGAGTGTCGTTTTTACTGCAATGTTCGGAAACTTGTAACCAAATTCAGAATCACTTTTTGAGCCACCGATTTATAATTTAATAGGCATACAAGGATGCCATGTGTTGTCCACATCAGATATTTTTTTTCATGTCGTCTTATTTATTTAATTAGGTATTCGAAACCGAAAACAGGTAAGCTTATTTAGCTTACCTTTCAATTTAATATGACTGTTTTATACACAGAAAATTTTGATTTTCCAAAATATGGTTTAATTTCATACAGTATAATAAGCATGGGCGTACGTAGGATGGGACAGAGGGGCTGTGACCTAAAGGTTTTGAAAATAAATACAAATAATTAAAATACAAGAGAAACAAATATATCTAGTTTAAAAGAAAAAGGTGTGGGGTTAGAGACTATTTTTACTTCGAAGCACGTTCTTAATTTTCAAATTAACTAGTCTATGCACTTTTTATTAATTTTTAGATGATCGACGTTAATCTGTCGGAGTAATTTCAGCGTCAGTGGCAATCATGTGACTCTTTTGGACCTACTTTGTCTATGATGTGACGGATACGAGACGAGACTATATCAGCGATGAAAGACATTATACTATTTTGTATATAGGCAACTGTCACACATTAAATAGCCAACTGTTAATAGGTAACTGTCGCACATGCTGGATCCTTCTGGGTGTCTCAATACACCTAATAATACACAAAGAGAGTAGAAGCGGCTAGTCATATAAAACAGGCAGAATCAACTATCACTACTATATAGGCTCCAGGCTGTGGATCCTATCCCAGTGTTTTATTCTAGTCAATAGAGGCATAAAAAAGGGCCCGACATTGCAAAAGGTGAAGTAGTTCTAATTTTTTTAAATATTATTTGTATCTAAGTCAGTAGTGAAAAAAACAAATTTCCTGCTTCGAAAGACCTGTGCGAGTTGCGTAGTAGCCAAAAAACACCGAAATTTTGGCACTATTTTCAGTTATACAATTTCAGTTATATAAATCTTCTGCTGGCTCAAAAATTAATCTTTCTTGCTTGCCCTGAACAGAGGATAGGCCCTGCACACCACCATATTTACAGAACTAACAGAACCATCAAGTTCAAAAGCTGTTAGGAGTTTACAAAAATTCTACATGTGGTGAGTGAAAACTCGATGATCAGGACTTAAACCCATCACCATCGCCCTGGATCCAGGGTCATCCAGGATCATCCAACTGCGGATGATTTCCTGCGGCGTTTGCAGCTGTCAGAAAGCTGGGCTAAAATGCTGTCTTCTGTTGATTCTGCGCGAGAAAATTATGTCAAAACGTCTAATCTCTTCCACTACAGGATTCTGATGATGAGGAAGACATACATTTAATCAAAATAAATATTTGGGAGCATTTGTTTTTATGGACCTATATTGTACAATTTTTAGATGCTAGAGGTATGGAGTTAAAATTTCACAGCCAGTAATTTTAGTTGGTTAATGAGCAATATTTTATTACTTTTTTTTTATATTTATTTGTAAATTGCTCTTTGGGAAAAGCCAAAATTGTAATATATGTAAAACAGTTGCAATGTAAGCTAAAGCAACTATCAACGAAATCGGTAGACATTATTTTTTAGCCATATTGGTAAATGGGAATTGAAAACCCTTTTCCATAAGCTATATAAGGGTCTCATCTCAGACACATGAAGAAATCGGGCTTTTTTGATGCATCTGGTAGAAATGTTTTCATTGATTTTGATAAAGCATGGTTTGAAGTTGTTTTATCAGAGGTTCATCAGAGGTTTTATCATGTTTTAAACAATAAAATTCTCACTACCTCATTTGTCCCATTACATGAATTTTTAACTTTGACTTTGTTTAGCTGCCAAATAACCAAACCTATCGCTATAAAAATAAATTAGTTGTGAAAAGGAGCTCGGTATTTTCAGACACTGAAATGATGAATTTATATTCTAGTTCTTCAGGTTTTGTGGGATTTGGTGTGGTGCAAATATGGAGTCTCTGGAGTTTAGGTCTAATCAGTAAATAAAGAAAACCTCACTCCCTTACGTTTTTATTTATTATAAATATTGTATTTCATTCAATATGTCACTAATGCAGTTGCTTTATTAATAGACTAAAATTAATTTATCTCATATGCTCTGTAATAATTTATAATAATGTAAATGCGTAGACATCAAATGAGTGTATTCGTGTGTGTGTGTGTGTGTATGTAACAAAACACCTGTGTGGACAAATATTTAAAAATTAATAAAAAAATTGTGAATAAGAAAAATAAAACATAAAATAAATAAATAGCGTTGAAGACAAATGAAATTTTACGGCACAAAACAAGGATGAACGAACGAACGTGGTGTTGACGATATACACTATATCACAATCATTAATATACTATTTTATGATAAGTATATAAAAATAATATATTTAATGATTGTTATTAAAATATTCAATGATTGATATTAATATATTTAATGATGTATATATGATAACTTATACCAATGTCAAAACAAATCATTTAAAAGAAACCTACCTAATGTGTAAACAATTTTAATTTGTAGATCTTGAACTTGAAGATGAGCCAAAAGGTTCGAAACCTTCTTTAGAGAAAACAAGAAAGCATTAATGAAGTTATAAGGGTGAATTATTTTCTTGAAATTATGAAATAATATATAATGTATTTCTTTTATTTTGCAAACATATTACGTTTGTCAGTTCGTTTATTTACCTGATAATCCTCTGCAGTCGAAAAGATTGTAGATCTCTCTTCAAAACAGTTCTCAGTTTGATTTCAATGCTTATCGTGTTTTTTTTTTGTGTTTTTTTTTTATATATCATGGATATATTTTTTAAATAATTAAGTTTTTAATATATTAGGCAACAGTGAAAAATCCCTTTTTTCTTTTAGATAATTGTAATTCTACAGTTTTATCTGAAAGTCTTTATAATTTAACATTTTCAATCTTTGTAGCAGGTGAACTAAAAATACAACTTCATCGAGAAATCACAATCTCAGGAGATTAATGTTGGCGAATATAGGGCAGGCATTTCACGGGGTATAAATAACGTTACTGCAGGCATCAAGGTTGAGAACCAAGTGGCTAGGCTAAGGGAGATATCTTATAATCTTAATTAAAACAGTTTATATTTGTGGCATCATGATAAAAGTTTAAATATATGTATCCCGCCGTGTTAAGTAAATCTTGGACAAGTGCATGACAATGAGGAGAGACAGCCGGCCGAGCGGAAAATCTATTCACACAGCAAGGAACAGATCTATTTCCTGAGGCCGAGGTGGAATATCTGAATAGATTTCAGTCTAACAATATACCCCCTCTCCCTCAAGTCCTATTTAAATAAACATTTAAATTTAAAATATAGTTTAAATGTGACCAGGGACCATGTGCTACTTACCTCTCACAGCTCAGAATAAGAAGCATGAGGTCATAGCTAAAATGTTGCGCATATACTCTAGTCCTTTTTTGCATTGGCATAAGTCGGTTTTTTTTTTATATATCATAATGTTTGAACTGACTTTATGATCATTTCAAAGATTGTTTGCTTCTTAATCCAATCAACGTATGTCTTTTTGGTTTGACGGACTATCAGATCACAAAATTGATAACAGCGGGTATTAAAAAAAATATTGTGAATTTATAGCTTGATTTCATGTTCTTATCATTTATGTACAGAGAGAGAGAAAGGAATAGAATAGAACAATTTTTGGTACAAAGTCTTTTGGGAATAACAAAGATGAAAAAAAAATAAAGATTATTTCTGGCCATGAGACCTATTATATAATAAATAAAAATAAAAAAACATACGTATATATTTAAAAAATAAAATGAAGAGTGTCAAATGAATATATTCGTTATTAAAAATAAAATAATAAGGAAACAAAATCAATTCATCTAATAAGAAAAATAAACCGCCGTAGTAAAACCAAAAAAAAAATTACATCGGTTATATAAAAAGATTTATAGACATAATCATGTAGTGAAAAGATAAAACCTATGTACAAAAACGTAGAGTACATTGTAGTTTTATAAAAATGAATTCGTAGATGAAAAAATTGAAAAACAAAGTAGAATACACTGAAGAATATATACTAAAGTATATACTAAAGTAAGTACTAAGGTATATACTAAAGTATATACTGAAGAAGACACTGTCCCACAAAGAAACCACCTAGGTTTATATGTTTAAAAACTCAATAATTAGTGCCCTGAGGTAAACATTTGTTGCTATTACATGAAAGGAATAATATCCTTTCAATCACACCGAACAATATTTTCAAGCATTACCGATAAGGGCTTCCAATCAGTTGACTGTAATAATTCATGAGAACACATTTCTCCATTTTTCTTCTTTTTATATTTGCACTTTTATTGATTCATCTTTTTTTTACTTCCTTTTACGAAGTAAAGGAAGTATTGTATTCGCGAAATTTTTCAGATTTCAAGGGAAATATCCATTTTGACCATCCCTGAATCCATTTTGACTAGTTTCGTCGTGGCGTCTGTACGTACTTCGTACGTACGTTCGTTCGTACGTACATACGTTCGTATTTCGCATAACTCAAAAACGGTTAGCCGTAGAAAGTTGAAATTTTGTATTTAGGATTGTTGTAAAATCTAGTTGTGAACCTCCCTTTTTGGTCACTGCTTGATTACCGGAAATGGTACTTTACTTGAAGGTCATAATTGATTTTTATCAAAAATGATATTAAAATACTATGCAAAACTTCTCAAATTTAGTATTTGTAACTTATATATTGATTTAAATAACATAATAGATTTTGGTCTAAATTGGAAAAATTAGGAAAAATAAAAATGGTACCGGAAGCGGTACTTTACTTGTAGTTCATATTAGACTTTCATCAAAAATTATAATAAAATATAATGTAAAACATCTCAAATTTAATAAACAGGACTTTTATATCGATATAAATGTATTTAATATCTTTTGGTTAAATTGGTGAGCCGAAAAGGGTACTTTACTTGAAGGTCATAATCTTATATCAAAAATTATATTTAAATTAAAAGAGAAATTATATGTTTCGGTAATAAAGATTACAAACGCAATTTGGTTTCCAATCCAATTTAACATTTTTATTACTTGTTTTAAGTGTTAAAATTCAGTCTAAAATACTAGTTTTCCTCTCCGTTTTCCTCCATATTAGTCAAGTGGGTTTTTCCGCTTAAAATGTCGAAACTGTCCATTTCTAATGCTTTATCCAATGATATTGACAGTTTTATTGTTGTCATGGAACTTGAAGAAATATCTTGGAAACTAGTTACCTACTGAAAGAAAACGACATATAATAACGGAATGAGACCTCCAGTGACAAGAATGTGTGTTTGTGTGTGTGTGTGTCAATAGATGGATGACGGGACGCCGAGTGTCGTTTTTACTGCAATCTTCGGAAACTAGTAACCAAATTCAGGATCACTTTTTGAGCCACCGAATTATAGTTTAATAGGCGTACAAGGAAGACATGTGTTGCCCACATCAGATATTTTAACATAAAATCATTGTCATTAATTTGAAATATGTGGCAAGAATTTTGGCTGAAGTCTAAGATGGTAGAAGCAAGCGTAACGCTGTATATTGCTGGGTATTTTACAGGACACTGTACGAAGGGCTATTCAAAGGTACAGGGAGACTGGGCTATACACGAGGAGGCCAGTTTCTGGACGGCCTTTGGCGACAAACACTGCTGACAACCGTTTTGTGGGGATCCAGGCCCTCTGGAAATGTCATCAATGAGCTGTACCGACCACACAAGCTCTGCAATCTGCTCTCCTAGCGGATGTTAGTGAGAAACGGTGTGAAGGCGGCTTGCAGAAAGTGGGCTACATTCGAGGACGATAGCCCCTGAACTGGTGGCAGCGGACAATCCGGTTGAATTTTGCTCACGCAAACCAAAACTAGACCGATGCAGAGTGGACTAATGTAATGTTCTCAGATGGATGCAGAATTACCTTTGCACTATTGATAGAGTAAAAAGATTTCACAGTAGATAAAATTAAATTTTGTATACTGATATCTACTGCGTCATTTAGTCACTGCAGCGCTATTGTATTTAAGTCACAAGAAATTTGTATTCGTTAAAGTTGTTTATGAATATATAACTAAGTTTGTTCCTTGTTTGTACCATCCGAAATATATATTCCCTATACCTTATCTAAGTAATTTGAAATTCAACACGCCCTTGGAGGGTGAAAGGGTACAGAGGAAAATATTAGAGACACCCTGAGATAAAAGGAAAAGGAAAGACCAAGAAGCTGGTGGAAGTGTAGTCGAACGAATTTCCAGATTCCAATTCATCCAAAAAAAGTTAAGCGTAAACATTTTTCTTGTTTCCATCATTCATTTCAAGATAGGATTCTGATGATACTGGCATACAATTTCTGCAAAGAGATCAGTCAGAATAAAGACTCGTTCATTTTGTGGTCGCTGCCTAATCTATTTTCCTCACATGCAGGAAACGCGCCTGCTCCAGCGGGAGAGCGAGGGGAGGGAGGTGACCGCCCAGAAGCCCACGCCACAGAAAAATTAAATAAATGACTTAAGCATCACAGATGACCTTATAGCTAACATTGAAGATTGTACTAAAACGAAAAGTTATAAGCTGAATACATGAATTTTGAGAGTAAATTTAAAAAGCTTAAATGGCACAAAATACCGCATTTTTTCCTAAATATTTTCAAATAATTCCGGGACATCTTCTTCCAATTAGGCCTAACAAAGGGGAACCACGCAATATCGTATCGCCTGGGGTTTCTTAAGGTCCAGATCCGCCACTACTCAAATCAAATCTATTTCCATAACTTTTAAGGCGAGGTAAACAGATGTGAAGGAAATAGAAATTCCAAGTTTAATTAAGATTAGCCAATCCACATTCATCTCAAGCAAACAAATAAAATGGAGCTGTGAACATCTTGGGAAACATGAATTTTAACGTTAATATAACATGAACAAAATGTGCCTTCTTGGAAAAATCCCCGCATGAGGAAAATACCATAGTATTAATAATGACGAAACACAAGCAACTCACACAAACATGAACTCTTGAAAATCAACACTGAAGGATTAATTCAGGTTATCCTAAGTTAGGTAGGAAACTCCTGCAGTGTACCATCTATAAAAAATTAAGCTCGGCAAAGCTTTGGTGGTCTTTTTCAAAGCATAGGAGGGAAATAGATTTAATCTATGTGACAGAGGAATTATGTGTCATAGTTTTTTTTGTTGACAAAAACATAAATTCAATTGATCAAATTACCAAGACACTTTTAAAAATATCTGATGTGAACAACACATGACTTCCTTGTACACCTATTAAACAAAATCGGTGGCTCAAAAAGTGATTTTGAATTTGGTTACTTGTTTCCGAAAATTTCAGTATCTCAAAAACGACACACGGCGTCGCGACATCCATCTATTGCACACACACACATACTCTTATTTCTGGAGGTCTCATTCCGTTATTATATGTCGATTTCTTTCAGTAGATAACTAGTTTCCAAGATATTTCTTCGTGTTTCGTGACAACATTAGAACTATCAATATCACTAGATAGAGCATTGGAAATCGACAGTTTCGACATTTTAAGGGGAAGGATCTACTTAACTTATTCTCCTTCTGCAGACTTGTTCATCTCACAAATGGGGACGAAAACCAGTATTTTACACTCAATTTAACATCATTTAAACCAAGTAATAAAAATGTTTAATTGGGGTGGAAACAAAATCACGTTTGTAGCCTTCATTACCGAACCATATGATTTCTATATTTAATTTTAATATAATTTTTGGTGTATTTATTATGACCTTCTAGTAAAGTACCCTTTTCGGCTCACAATTTAAAAAAATCTATTAAATACATTCACATTGATATAAAAGTCCTCATTATTACATTTGAGATGTTTTGAATTATATTTTAATATAATTTTTATGAAAATCAATAATGATCTACAATTAAAGTACCACTCCCGGTAATCATGTAGTGACCAAAAAGGGAGGTTCGCAATTAGATTTTTCAACAATCCTAAATACAAAATTTTAACTATCTACGGCTAACCGTTTTTGAATTATGCGAGATACGCACGTACGAACGTACGTACAGACGTCACGACGAAACTAGTCAAAATTGATTAAGGAATGGTCAAAATAGATATTTCCGTTGAAATCTGAAAATCGAAAATTTTCGCGATTACAATAATTGAAAAAAAGTAAAAAAATGTATGTTCATAATTGCACAAATAGAAAACTTATTCGTCGTCGACGTTACCATCTCATGTTATGTGGCAGGTGAGAGAAGTAGATTTTGAAGATTTTAATTCAAGTTTAACCGTGAAAACGAATCGACACCTGAGACAAGCTGAAAATATCTAGTTCCCACTGGTAACAGTCGGCAAGAAATTTTACACAGAAGCCACCATCTTCTTGGAACATATTTTTTTACGAAATGAACAATAACTGTTATATAGATTTTTTTTTTTTTTTTTGACTCTACATTTTTCCTCTATTTTCATAAATGTTCATAAATTTCATATACGTACACAATCTCTAATAGATATTATGATACAAAATAGCGGATGGCATTGTCGATGTATTGGGGTGACCTGTGACTATGGTAGCAAATGTCAAGGAAATTGGTCCAGTAGTCTCAAAGAAAAGGCGCGGACGACGAACGTATGGATTTTTATTTTGATTCGATATTCGGAGTCTACGTATCTTGGAACGAAAAACTCCAAATTTTTAGGGAGAGGGAGTTAAAAAAAAATTTTCTAGGTCGATTACAAAGATTCATTATTGAAAATAATAAGCCTAATCAAATTTTAAAAAACCGTCCGTCAGTCGTCAGCAGCTTTTCTCCGAGACTATTGTGTCGATTTATTTGAGGTTAGGGACCAAAATGATTCTCGGAACTCGACATTACCATCCCATATTTCGTTGTAATATGGCGGCTGATTAAAGGTCCCATACCCCAGCATAGCTGGGTCATTTATGAAGATAGAGCTAAAGCTATTTGGAAATAATAAATCATTGTGTTATTTTTTTTAATTGCACCTATATTTTTATTTCTATAGCTAACAAAGGAAATACCCTGAAACAAATATAGTAAAACGACGTACAAATGTTACTCTTATCTGCTTTTCTTTTCTTACACCCACCCCAAATGGTGAATAATAATAAAACCCACAAGAACATGGTCGAAGAAAATTCTTACTTTGTCGAAGGCATTCTAAGAATGTTTTTGAGGCCTGCTGTGTGCAGCGGTGCCATCAGTAGGTAGATCGCTGTATCTTCCTTCCGAGGACTGAGGAGGGACGACTCTGCTGGTATTTACGCATGCGGGTCAGAAAACAAAGTCCGAACTCCACCCCTCAACGAAAACGTCTGCTAAGGGTATTGTACCTTGCCACCTTCCAGGCCAAGGAGGCGAGACGATGTCAAGAAATAGAGGATTGGGACATGTCTTCAGCCCATCTAAGAATTTGATGTATCTATTAAAGTCCAAGAATTTGGGCCTATTTCAATAAACTCGGTCACCGAGGAAAGCTGAAGCTCTTCATGTATGTTGCTGTTCCTGGCTCTTTGAAACATTGGGCGTTTGTGCTGAAGGTAGAGACTCCTATGTCGTTCACGTGGGCAGCTACCACAGCTTCTGGATACCACCGACGCAGTAAAGACGACAAGCATGTTTGGTTCCATGACTGAGTCTTGTGGCACTCCTCAAGTAATTGCAACTGAAGCTGACATGCTCTCTTCCACCGAGGTAATTTCTAATTATACAACAAAGGGCGATGGAAAACTTGTAGTTTTTCAGCTGGTGAAGCAACAATGGATGGAAAGCACAATGAAGGCACAATGAGTTATACAGTCCAACGAGATGAAGGTTGTGGCATTGTGGCGGTGCATCTGATCGATGGTGTGCGCTTGTATCTTCGCAAGGTGATGCTCGCAGAAAACACTTCATTGGAGCCCGTTTTGCTCAGGCACTATGATGTTCTCTTTTCAGCAATGCCCAATAAGATGATATTGAACCAGACCCTCGAATTCTTTGCTAATATGCGAGAGGAGGCTGATGAGGCGGTTTACTTTTAACTATTAGTGTATTATATCTTTAATCATTACAATTGTGAATTACTGTGTTTGATTTTTTTAGAGTTGTCCTCGAGATAATAGCCATCGTAAAAAACTATAATAGCTACGATTATATCTAAATATAACTTAGATATAAGTAAGTCTTATAATATGTGCTGTCTGCTCAACATGATTTTTCTTCAGGAAAGGAGGTCATGAGATGTAGTTACTCTTTTACTGTTCAGAAAAAAAAATCAGGAACCTGATCCTGAAGTCTAAATAAGTAAACCCTAATGCCAAGTCTCTGCTAAGCTTTTAGTGTCGCCTTTAAATCTTCATAATTATCGTGCTGATTAATCTCTCTTTATATTTCTCATCGAATCGACGACATGTTCAGAGGGACTAGTAAGGGAAGAGGGGCATTTACGGCTGAATCAAGAGATGAAAATAAATAAATGGAAAAAGAAAAAAGAGAGTATTAATTTATATGGAAAAGACTGGTTGGTTGAAGCTGTTAGTGTGTCTGTGGAGCAGGGAGTGGTCCATTGATTAGCCGAAGGCCGCCTCGGTAGCACTAAATCAAGGATCCACCAAGGCTTGACTTTAAGCTCCCTTCTATGCAAATCATACGGACCAGTTCCACCTTACAGTTTCTGCTTAGCGATTCACTGGGCTTTTTTAAACCATTTTATATCTTTTTTTTCAGCTCATCCTCTGGTTTTACGACCTTATTATGAGAGTGTAGATATAAATGGAATTCTTCGCAAAGACTGTATATCAGGAGATAAGAACGGTGGAGAAATTTAGCAGCGAATCTTCGGATTTTAATTCTTATCAGATATTTACAATTATTTAAATGTTACGTGGATTGAAGAATTATAATGACTTGAAGCTGGTAAGGAATTAAAAAACTTTATTAGTAGTACTTATTTCCTACCACACGTCCTATCTCTTACTCTTTTACTCTTCTCCCAACTATGGTGATGAGACGTATTTCAAACACTATTGCAGACGAGTCTTATTCCAAAAAAAGTCCTAATAAAGGGCTTGAAGAATCGTCTGTAGCATTTTCATTACATTGGTCATTTTGGGTTTCATGAATTTAAAAAAAAAAAATTTTTGGCCGCGTCGAATTTTCTAAAATTATTGCTTTATTCTTAACACAGAAGGAAATTTGTTTATTTATAATACTCAGCAAATATCAGAATTATTTAGTTTTTACTTCCTTGTACGAAGTAAAGGAAGTATTGTATTCGCGAAAATTCTAGTTTTCATATTTCAACGGAAATATCCATCTTGACCATCCCTGAATCCATTTTGACTAGTTTCGTCGTGGTTTCTGTACGTAAGTACCTACGTTCGTTCGTTCGTATTTCACATAACTCAAAAACCGTTAGCCGTAGAAAGTTGAAATTTCGTACTTAGGATTGTTGTAAACTCTAATTGTGAACCACCCTTTTTGGTCACTGCTTGACCACCGGAAGTGGTACTTTACTTGAAGATCATAATTGATTTTTATCAAAAATTATATTAAAATACTATGGAAAACTTCTCAAATTTAGTATTTATGACTTATATATTGATTTAAATAACATACCAGATTTTGGTTTAAATTGAAAAACCGGAAGCGGTACTTTACTTGTAGGTCATATTAGACTCATCAAAAATTATATTAAAATATAATGTAAAACATCTCAAATTTAATAAATAGGACTTTTATATCGATATGAATGTATTTAATATCTTTTGGTTAAATTGGTGAGCCGAAAAGGGTACTTTACTTGAAGGTCATAATAAGATTACATCCAAGATTATATTTAAATTAAATACATAAATCATATGTTTCGGTAATAAAGGTTACAAACGCAATTTGGTTTCCAATCTAATTAAACATTTTTATTACTTCTTTGAAGTGTTAAAATTGAGTGTAAAATACTGGTTTTCCTCCCCATTTGTTTGTGTGTGTGTCAATAACTGGGTGTCGCGACGCCGAGTGTCGTTTTTGAGATACTGCAATCTTCGGAAACTACCAAATTCAGGATCACTTTTTGAGCCACCGATTTATAGTTTAATAGGCGTACAAGGAAGTCATGTGTTGTCCACATCAGATATTTTTAATTCAATTAAGATTTTACTTATTTGATGTAGTTCGAATATCTAACTTTTCTTATAATATGACTCAGTCAAAATCAAAAACTTTATCTTCAGTGACGTAGCCAGGATTGTATTCCGGGGAGGGAGGAGGGTTGTCCATCCAAGGATCTACTTTAAACAAACCCACCCCACCCGGATATGTGAGGGAGCCCTCTCTAAATATAATATTTTCTATGACTAGGTATATTATTTATGAAATAACATTTAAATACAATTTTAATATAATCAGATACTATTTTTGTTTACAGATTAGAATAAGTAATAGTATTTTGTAATTTCGGGGAAGAAGTTGGACCGGCGAATCCCCTTCCCCTACCCTCTGGCTACGCCTCTGTTTATCCCCAGAACTATTTGACTTCCAGATGTCAATTACTCCTTAATTTAGAGATAGTTTAATGCACTAAAAGCAGCACTTAATCACTTTCTTTATAGAAAGAACGGTTTCCGTGATATTCAGGAAAATAAAGTTAGAAAACGTGATTTCTCGTTTTTCAGAAAAAAACATTATTATTCGAAAGTCTTTATTTATTAGAGGTACAGATGCCAATTACCTCTAAAATTAGAGCTACTAAAATGCACCATAAAGTGAGTAATATTGATTATCTCTGTAGGAAGAACAGTTTTGATGATATTTGGCAAAATAAATTCATAAAATGATCTCTCGTTTTTTAGAACAAAAAATTATTTTAGAAAACATATTATCACGAGAACTATTAGAGGTATAGATGTCTATTATCATTCAAATTAGAGATAGTTAAATGAACCATAAAATAGTTTATAATGATTATCTTCGTAGTAAGAACTGCCTCTATGATGTTTGGAAAATTAAATTCACAAAATGATTATTTCTTGTTTTGTTTTTTAATGATTGAAAAAGATTTTTTCGAGAGCTGGTTAACATAAGGAGCTCTGTTAACGCTCAAAGTTTAGCAAATGTAATATCCTTTCCTTCCTCGATGGCGCTACAACTCAAGAAGAGCCGCCTGCAACATTGTCCGCCAGTCTTCTCTGTTCTCTGCAGCTGCTCTCCAGTTACGGAATTTTAAGAGGTTCCGCGCGTCGGATGCCACACCGTCAGCCCACCGTAGTTTGGGTCTGCCAACTCTTCTAGTTCCATGGAGATGTTCATGTAGAAGTTTTCTGGGTATTTCATCAGGCCTCATCCTGGCAATATGTCCAGCCCATCTCAGCCGCCCGATCCTTAACTATGTCAGCTTCACTATACAGTTCTTTATTAAAAACAACTAATGTCACCACTCGATTCACCATCAAAAACTGCATGAAAATCATTCGTCGCATTTTGAATTTGGGAAATGTAAAATTCAGGACTACGCCCGTCGAAAGCTAATATATTGAGAGTGGTGAGCCTTCTTTGGAAATAAGGAGAAAATATTTGACCCTGGCATATGTTGGAACACTGAAATCTAGAAAAACTTTATCGCACATAAACTCCCGCCACTTTCAATTGCAAATCAAGAGCACAAAATATCCTGCAAATGTTTCCATTGTAGGTGCAAAAAGTCGACAAATGATTTGCAAATAATGTTTTCTACATTCTTCAAAATTCCAGATAAACCACTACCTAATTAGGTATCAATAGAAAGCCCGATCGACTACAGTTTTCGAAACCCACGATTCCTCATCCTGTATATCTAAAAATATGCAAAGAACGGGAAGACGTTTATTCTAATTACTGTTTCAGGTTCACGGATGCTTCAAAATCAAACTCTGGTCTTGGATGTGCTATTTTCATGGGCTCTATTTGTCGCAAATTCTTTCTACCGGAAGCATTTACTGTTTACACAGGTCAACTTTATTATACTAAAGTACCAACAAAAAAACCATCTGATTGAATCAGGCTCATTAAGCTCTCTTAAATCCTTAGAAAGCAAGAACTCAAAAGATGCTTTAGTCATGAAAATCCAACTTATCGAGAGAAAATGTGTGTATTTAGGCAAACCAATAAAATTCTTTCCTTCTCATTTGGGCATTGCAGGGAATGAGGACGCTGACCGTGCTGCTAAATCTGCTAGGACAGATCCTGTTACCGAGGTAACAACCCATCAACAAGACAACAGCCTTGGATTGGCGTAAATGTGTTAAGGAAAGGTGAAAAGTTAGGAAAAATCAAAGATACCTCAGAGATCTGGAAAACTGCCGAGAGGAGAAATCGCCGAAAAGAAGTAGTCTTGGCCAGAATGCGGTGCAATCCATACAGCCATAACGCACACCTATTTTCTAAAGGGACTGTACACTCCTTTGCAGGACCTGCAAGGTATCTCTTACTGTGGAACATATCCTGCTGGATTGCGTGGCTCTTAAGGATGCGAGACAAGATTGTAACATCGGGGCGGCTGTACATCACTCTTGGCGATACCGAAACAGCTGTTGAAAATGTATTCAAGTTTCTAAGACACTTCAGCCTCAATTCAAGAAAAATATTTAAAACAAAATACATTGTGTTAAAAGTATAAATTATTTGTAAAGTGTGAATCTGAATTGTATATAACAAAAAATTTTGTAGCATGCTAATGACCATCTATGGGTAGATGCATTTGTAAAATATATTACAAAAAAAAAAGAGTTAACTCTTTTCATTATCTAAATATTTACAAAAAAGGAAAAGATACATTAAACAGCAAGCGCCTATACCACTCGTATATAAAAATGATTATTGTGAAGGTGGGTACCCTGCCACCTTCACAATAATCATTTTGAAGAGGGAGGGAGGAAAGTACAGTTGTAGCACGCCTCGATATTGTGAACCCTTGGTTGTGGGTACGCGTTATAAAAAGATTGGGAGCCCCTGGCCTGTATTCTGAAGGCCAGAGGAGCTAGAGTATGTAACTTTACAATGGCGCACAGTGGTTGACATTAGACTTTTTTTGGAAAAAACCTGTCAAGCCCGATCTATGAGCCACAGAAAAATAATTGTGATACTATCTTAATCAAAATTAAATTTTCATTTGTATGTGCACTTTCAAAAGTTTTTATTACTGATGCAGTTGGCGAAATTTCGAGATTTCCATTCTGGAAAGAAAAACTGACAATGTTTCTCACATTTATAAACTACGTAAATAAAAGCAATGTTGTGATTTTGCGGAGAGATGGAGGCTTAACAGTTTATTTTGGGTTAAATACCAGAAACTCCATCATATTCAGGTTCTGAAAACAAAGAAATTTCCAGTTTTTAACTCAAAATTAATGAAACCTAAACATTTTTTTTTTCAACAACTAATTATTTCTTAAGACCAAAATGATAAATTTATATATAATACAAAGATTTACAAATTTATATAATACCCACTAATTTATATGCATGCACACTTTTCTAAAACTTTGGACCAAATCGGACGAGTCGTTTTTAAAATATGGGCGTGTCATGGAAAATACATATGTCCATGCGTAAGCTAACTCAAGTACAGTGGAGCATCGATTATCCGAATTAATAGGTGACAGAGAGCGATCGGATAAATGATAATTCGGATAACCGATCGTTTTAGTAAAATCTACAACTACGGTTAAATGAGCATAGAAAAACAAATGAAAGTAGTAATAAACAACACGTTTACGTTTTGATTCCACTTTGTGTGGCACGACAAACTGCACTTATATACTTCACTCTAAACTAGGCTCACGGGGCGACTGATGAAATAGGCAGAAGCTATGCGCTTGCGCGGTCGCGGGCGGAAACACCCGGTCCCTACAGTGAAATTCCTAGTCCTCACTCCGGAACTCCTGCTGTGAAAGATGCGGAGATTTGAATTTCGCCTCCTAGAACGCGTTCGGTTAACCGGTCGTTCGGTTGATCGATGTTCGGATAATCGATGCTCCACTGTAGATGGAAACAGGAAAAAATTGATACTAGACCATTATTACACTAGTCTCCAACTTTAACGTCAATATGTCAGGTAACTAATCTATTAGTAGTGGAAAAAATTCTTTTTCCAATACCTTCAACCACTGTGTGGAGTTATCAGTTATATTTAAAACAGGGAAGAATTTGATACTAAGACACCTCAATATGGAATGTTTGTAATTAAATTATATAAATCATATGAATAATTAACTAGAAAGTTTTATTGTCATCTTAGATACCTACAACCTGACCTTTAATTTAATTTCAAATTACTCCAGGGTTATTTTTTATTTTATTTGTTGGTATAACATATTAGTAAATAATGAATAAATATTCCCATTAAATGTCTATAATCATGATATGACATATTTTTCGATATTACAAAAATAAAAAAAAATAAAATGCATTTAAAAGTATAACCTTGTTTAGGAAACGAGTTCTTTCTGGTATCCAAGAGCCACTTTTCAAAGTGCTACTTAATTAGCATCTCCTCCCATAGCCAGTAACGAGTATTTTAATTAAAATCTTTCCTAAAAGCCTTCCTTTCTACTGCCAAATGCAGTTTAATTGCATCAATGGCCTCCATTTTAAAATGCAGCATCATATCATCAATCATCTACCGTCATGTAAAATATCTTATTAAGAGTTTTTTTCCAGACTTCAAATGAGATGGAGAAAAATATCTGTATAAATTAAAAAAAAAAAATTGTCGTCCGATTTACGTGGATGCTTCCTCAACTCATTGTTAACTTTAATGATGATTTATTTTAATCTGATATTTTTTTTTTTATATTTCCTTTCTTGGTAACAGTATTTCGATTTTTAAAAATAAAACGTATTCCGTTCAAAAACGTTCTTCAAAGAAATACCATTTTAAATTTTCCGATTGTAGTTCTTCCATCATGAGTGCTTCTCTCATAATTTTAAATTTTGTGTCCGATAAAATTTTCTGCCAAATGTGCCACTATATTGTAAGACTTTAAGTGCCAGCTTTTTTATTTTTAGCATATCTATTACTTCTGTTACTGAAGTACTTCTGTTAGAAGCAATTTAAGGCTAATACCCCAAATGTCGCTGTCTTTCCCGTCCCAAGCCACAAAATTACTTATTCAAAGTGTTATCGCTAATAGCAGGACACTATTTAATAAATAATATTAGTACAATATTACCATGTAATAAAATAATATTTTGAAATTTGTTTTACAAAAATTATCCAAAGAGGGCGCGCTTATAAACTAATGATAAAGTCAGTAATCAAAATTTTCTGACAGTTCAATTTTTTCATTAAAAATTAAAATAATTTATTTATTAAAAGGAATAAAAGCCCAAATCAAAGTTTTC
This sequence comes from Rhaphigaster nebulosa, assembly GCA_948150685.1. Lineage (NCBI taxonomy): Eukaryota > Metazoa > Arthropoda > Insecta > Hemiptera > Pentatomidae > Rhaphigaster > Rhaphigaster nebulosa. The sequence continues at coordinate 176,946,430 of OX411306.1, forward strand.
AAAACAAATTGAAGTTAATTAAATAAATGCACATTGAAATAGTTCATAATGATTATCTTCGTAGAAAGAACATTTTCCATGATATTTGTCAAAGCGAAGTTACAATATGGTGTTTTCTCGTGTGTTTTTTGGAAAAAAAAAGTGCTTTAAAAAAAAAACTTTATCTTGGGAACTATTTCACGTAAATGTAATTGTAGATGTAGATTACCGCCAAAATTAGAGCTAATTACATGAGGAATAAAGTATTTTATAATCCTTATCTTCGTAGAAAGAGTAGTTTCCACGGTATTTGCCAAAATAAATTAAAAAATGGCGAATTCTTGTTTAATGAAAAAAAATATTGTTATTTGAAAAACTTGTCGGAAACTAGCAAACGTAAGAACCTCTGTTAAGGCTCAAATTTTAGAAAATTTGTTTTATTTTAAAAAAGGTACAATGTATTCCTTTTTCGTTTGGTTCATTTGTAGCAATGTTGGTATGGATGGAGTTGGTAGTTTTCATGATATTGATAATACAATGAAGAAGAAGCGAAAATTTTAGGGGTTTTGTTGCATTAAGTGAACTTCTAATTAAAAAATAGTTCAATATCTATGTTAAAGGACATTTACTATGTCTGTGTATAGTGTAGGTATAAATTGAATTATTTTTTGTAGTTAAAAAAAAAATTAAAAACAAACCAAAAGCGGAAACATTAAATGGGTAAACTTTTTCCTTCTTCATGTAAGAACCTATATATATATATATATATATATATATATATATATATATATATATATTTAAATCCATCCATTAACAATTGGGTTTCTAGGTATAAAAATACATTGGACATACTGGACTACATGACTTTTTTCAGCGCTAATAAACAGGATTCTTAATGGAAGTTTGCCACACCTTCAAAACTAAAAATTATAAAGTAAAAGTTATTTTAAGCACTTTATTAATTGTATAAATTGAGTTTCATTTATTTTTATTTTTTTTTGGTCCCTCACTTAGAATCACTCTCATAACTTTTTTTTCAATATGATTTTGTTATTTAATGAGAATAAAACACCCGGTTTTGGAAGAATGCTATGTTTAGGAGCGGTTTTTAAATGAAGATAAAATTATTTAGACTAAGACTGATGTCCCCTTTGAATAATACATTATATTATGTATTAATTTAACTACAGTACATTGGCCTAAATAGTTCGATCGTATTATATTATTATTCGACTGTATATTTAACAATATAATAAAAAAAAGTGTTAACCGGGAGGAGATCATTCTATCTATATCATACATTAACTAAAAAATTCATAACGGAGAGGTAGGGATCGTAATTCATAAAAAAAAAACACTCATTAAGGGTATGTTTATCGATGTCCGTTACGTGTCAGTAGTAGCTAGGGGTATCGGTTTATGTGAAATAACTCGGTTATAGGTTATTCCGGTCATTTTAACTTAAAATTGATAGGTTTTAACCGATGCCAATAACTAGGTTTTGGTAAGACCGGGGAAACTGGTTATTTTAAATAAAATAACTTCTTATCAACACTTTTTTTTTTGTGAAGCCACAAATAACAGATACTGGCATTGCTACAAATAATTGATAATTGGCAAGACCTATATTTCAAGTAACTTACTCATGGGTCTTCAAGAAATAACCTAAAAAACCTTTACACAAGTAACAAATAGCTAAAATCCTGGAAATAACTTGACAGTTCTTGGTGTGCTTTACCAAAAGGACTTATATGAACCGGTGAGAATGATAGTGGTTTCGAGAAAATGGATGTTTTGTAAATAAATATTAGGTAAGCAAGATAAAATAAAATATGTTTCAATTCTTGTCAACAATGCTTTAGAGTATGAAAAATAAGTTGTGCAAGATTTAATGTTTATCTAATAAGTTGTGTCAACGAGCTCAGATTCATTACGCCACTTTTAACCACGATGAAAGCCGGTAAGAACCATAGTAGTGTAAGTCAAGTTTTGTAACTTTAAGAAAATTAGTGTTTTACAAATTTTCTATTTAAGCATTACCTAAGGTAAAATGGAATCATGGCTCATGGACTAAAGCTTCAACGTTTAATATAATTAGTTGTACAACTTAAGTTGTTAGCAATTTTTTAATGTTTCGCATTCGCCAATTTTAAGTGAGATTTGATAGCTCAATGGGTAGCTCAATAGCACAGGAAACTGCTCCTATTCTCTAGGTTCCGAGTTCGAGACCGACTGTGGCAGATAATTATTTATTCTGTTCTCAACCGTGAATCGGCCCTGTGGGATCGGGAGACCCTCCAGGAGTTCACCACCCCGCTTTTAATTGATGGAAAAACCTGGCGATTGAGCGTGATATTGAGCGAATCACCATCTTGCAAAACCGTTGGCTTAGAAACAGTTCGGTCCTTACCAAGCACTATATCGAAGGCCTTCACGGGTTTTAGTAGTACAGATTTTGTTTTTTTCAATTTTAAGTAATACTTTAAGGCACATAGCTATAATTAAATACAAAAACATTAATGGCTATAGAACCTAGTATTCAATTGTCAGAAATGTTTTCACGTTTCAAGTTCAGTAATGCCAAGAGATTGTAAAGAAGCCTACAAATTTAGTATTCAGCACTTTTTTCGTTTCAAGCGCAGCAATTTAAGGATTTTTTCAAGCCCGCAGAACTAGGGATTTTCTTTTTTCTAAAGTTTTAAGAAACTAACAAATTTAGAGACTTTAGAAATAAATGAAAATGTATTTATTTTTTTTAGATGTTAATTTTTAAAACTATCGATGTATGTATTTATTATTGCATAAATCGTATGATATTGGATATTACCTGACGCATTTATAATAATTTTTCACTGATACAAACCACGGGACTGACACGCCACGGACATGAGTAATTGGACTCCAAAAATGCAATGTTTAGCATGCGATGGAAGTCGTGCTTCACCTATAGGAGCTACTGCTCTTCGAATCATTGAAGACTCCTCATAGCTCTTTTAATAATCAGTTCATGAGCTGATTATGTGATGATTACCCATCAAGTGGTCCTTCGTCCTTTGCTTATAATAAAAAATATAACATAGAATTTAGAAATAGCACATTCATCGATACAAGGTCAGTGAGGAAAGGAATCCAGCAATATTAATTATCTTTAGTAGAGATCTTGATCCATCCAGGTACAACCACATGAACTGCCATATTTAGAGGAAGGATTTGGTTAGTGCAGATGTTTTTTTTTTAATTCTTTTTCTTTATCTTTCATAGCTTATAAATATGCATTGGTCGTAAAATATTTTATAAGATTCCTGATGCGATGCCAAATATATTACTTATAGAAAGACGGAAGAGATCTGTGCAATGTCCTCGGGATGTGCCTTTATGAAGGATCTGGACTATAAAGGATCTTCTTACCTCGCCGCTAGCCGCGAATCCGGACCATAACTCTCCGGTATCTCGAAGGCCCAGGTGCTCGTCCCCGAAGTACCCGAAGCTATATAAATCATCATTACTAAACGAACGGTCACTTTAAATGGGAATAAATAATGCAAACGAGAACATTCTCAAACGGAATATACAATAGCAAGCTGTATTTATATTTATAAGGCAGAGATCGGAGACAGTCTGGTAGCTTCCTGCAGTACTTTTCCTTTTTCTGTGTCGTATCTCCAAGGACGGGACGTAAAAGTCTATCTTTACAGGCGGTCAGGGAACTGCGCCGAAGCCCAGGGCCGGCTAACTGTTTAATACATGGAACGTCTTCTTAAAGGCTCTTCTTTATGCTCCATATCGGATTGGCTATAAATGCTCAGGTGGAATTTAATTTATAATAATTGGTATAGCAGTTTATTTCGTACTTTCCCGGTTAATGATAACATAATTGCATCAGCAGTATTTTTACTTAGTTTAATACCCTTTTTAACTGACTTCAAAAAAAGAGGAAGTACTCGATTCGACATGTTTATATACTTATTGTTAATTTATATGTACGCGTATAATATTATTTGCACTGAATAGTCTATTTTTTTTTCACCATTTTGTTTATTTATTATAATTTTTAGAAAATCGTTTTAAAAATCTTCATTCAAAATAATTGGTTGGCCCTTTGTATCTGCTGTTTATTAGCTTATTCTAAGTGCTCTTAGTTAGGATTTCACTTCTACTTGTTTTTCTTAGTGTACCATCCTAATGTTATGTTTTCTTTTAAAATATTATTTTTTCTTAATATTATTTTCACGAATTTCTTTTTTTTTACATGTGTGTGTTTTTTATGTATTTTTTATTCCATATATATGTGTCCATGCTTTGTAATAAAATGAAATAAAAGTTATTTACCCTAACATTCCCCTTAGAATAATTCATAGCACATTGATCAGTGGTGAGCCAAGGTATTCGTGCTCCTGGGGCTGTCCACTTCTCCCCGCCTGTAGCCCTAATTAAAAATTGGAATACTTTTTTTTTTAACCTCTGTTAAAATTGAATTTATTTATGGTGAAGTAATATTTTCACATTATATTTTAACATTTTTTTTAAATTATTTATTCTTTTATACTTTACAAAATGCAATATGCATTACGAGTAATAGTAGCCTAAATTATAAAATTATATATTATGGGCTCATAAAATGTTATGTACGAATCACAAAAATAATGTTTGATGCAATGTATTTTTTTTTTTTTGTTCTCCACTTATATGCCACATTACCCTTGCCTTGGCACACCACCGTCATCTTCTCACTGAGAGTGACCAAATCAAGCGTAGATGCTTCGAGTACTTCAAGGAAATGCTAAATCCCGAGACAAGTAACATATGACTTCACCAGACTTACGAATCCGACAAGGGTGAGGATATTAAGTTGGCATAAACCTTGGATATGACCTTGAATAAAGCCATTAGAAAATGGGTTTATAAGTTTATTCTGAGTTCGGATGGCCAATGGAGTGTTTTCAGTAAGTTTTAAGTTAAGTGTTAAGTGTTAAGTGTTTTTAGTAAATCCCTCAATGAAAATTAGATAGACCAATCACACATGGATAGTTTATAAAAATAGGTAAATTAAGCAATGTAACATTTCATTCAGCTTTCATTAACATCCATATGATATAAGTTATTCATCTCTTATTGTGACGATACGTTCGGAATATGCGCTGAATAAAGTGCGCCTCACAAAGGCTACTTAATTTGAGAGCGCAAGTACTAAAGCTCGGCGTGGCGTAACGACTCTCTAAGCAGGTAATGGTCGCCATTAGCTGATGTTAGGAGACAGCTGGAGAATCCAGGATAATATTTCCAGTCCTTACTCCCGGCATTCTCTTCTCTAATTATACTAAACTCCTCTCCCATTATATCCTTCTTTTTATTACTCCACCGAACTGAACCCCACTATATATAAAAAAATATATCCTTCATGTTTTTTTCTTTTTTTAAACCCTTATTTATTTTTTTTTTTAATTTGATATGAAGTTTATAAGCTATGAAAAGTATTCGTGGGCCGTTGAAGAAACGACCTGTCTCAAACGATTCTTTAAATATTCCCTGATAAGCGGCATTGAGTTATATAAAAATTGCCGCAGTGTTAATTCGTAACTTTAGGTGACCGTAATTACCGTGGAGTATAAAGCTATTTAAGATGGCAAAACAAGTATAATTAAAAAATATATATATATTTTTATGTTAGCAGAAGATTGCACAATTTTAGATTATTTTCTAAAAAACTTATCAGATCGCAAAGTATTTGCTGTAGCTTTTCTCAAAAATTTATACTAATTGTTAATAACTTAACAGACATTTTTTCTAATTACTTTCATTTCTGAGTTAGATAAATTTATAATTTTGTCAATTTATGTATAATGTTTATGCATGCATAATAAAAATAATATTAGAGGAATTACATATAAGGGTATAGAAATCATTGGGGATTTGTTATTTATTATTTAATAGTCTTACTGCCATTTCCGTTTTCGGAAATTAGAATATTATTAAAAGATTACAAAAACAAACCCTTAAGTCTCCCAAATACCATTAAATAATCAATAATATTCTAATCATAAAATTCTTTATTTATGATTGTAGTTATCATTTAAACTTTTTTTCATATTCAATCTGACTCTGAAAAATGATTTGAACTGGAGGCACAGTGGGATGAATGACCGATCTAGACGGGAAAAAACCAATAAAGAAAAATAGAAAATCAGGTAACTAGCCGTTAATAATTCGGATAATTAAATAGAATTAGCTCGATTTTAAGGTAAGAAAAATTGTGTAAACAGTGATTGATTTCACTTGCAGATAAAAGCATATTAATATATCTCTGAGTGCAGATTAATTTTCAACACTTTAAAAATTCACTACAAGTTCAAAATCTTTTTTCATCAAAATGTATATTTCAACTGTTACGAGTAATTTTTCAAATCCGAAATTTTAATATGTAATTCATTTTTTCAAATTTAATACATGACTTATTAATTTAGAAAATTTTCAATTTCAAAGTCAGATAAAAAAAGTTCCACTTGGTTCCTCTTAGATTTTCTTGTAAATTATTGTTTAGAAAGTATACAAAATGTCCATGTAAAAAATTAAATGCTTTTATTTGCTAATTGTGTCATACGGTTCATTTCCAGACAAAAAAATCTCTGTCTCGAGGAGACAACTATTTATTTTATACATTACCAGACCCTGTAGCAGTACTGCTAAAGCATCCTGACCCACTGAGTTCTTTAAGAAACTTAAAGGTAAAGTAAAATAATTCCATTATAAGCCAACAATGTCTTAAACAACTAAAGTCGAGCTTCTGGAGCTCTGAAGATTCCCTCACATACTCATAGGTTCCACCGGCTGTGGCTGTCGTATGGAGATTGGCGACAAATCGTCAAATAATATTTTTTGACAAAATAAAATAAATTAACATTTTAATTTATCTCAAGTTCCGCATAAATTGGTTTAGTTTTTTTTTTTTTTTTTTGTTTTGATCATCTATCATTTTGTTTTAAGACGTCGGATGACAGGTTGATAATGCTTAATACCTTCTAAGGCTCGACATAACAACGGAAAAAAACTTTAGTGGGTATCAGTTTAGCCGTTTTTTCGTGAAAGGAGCTAAAAAAGTGTGACAAACAGATAATTATTTAGAAATATTATATTATTTATAAGATCGGTCTGTTTGACAAATAGAAGTTTGTTGCTAAGTTTAAAATATTGATTATTAATTAGGTAAATAAAAATAGATATTAAAATTCACAAAACAATAGATGTATTCATACTTCAGGTAGTCATAAGAATTAAACTTTACAAAACGAGCTGTTATAAACTTCATCACTTAAAAATGATTTTTGCAGTGGCAGTAAAACATGTTTTAAAAAATACACGACTTTTAGAGTCCTAGTGGATTTCCATTCATGACCTGTGCGCCATTTGCTCGCTTATCTATTTAGCCTCCACTGTCCTCAATACCAGTCAGGAAAAAAAAAAAGCGCTGAAAATCTCTTCGAATCATGTTTTGCCAACAAACATGAATAGGGGCGTGAAGAACTTAATTTTGTGAACTGAAACTTTCCAGTTTTAGAAAATATATAAAAGAATTAGAATAGCTTTTTTTTTTTTAAGCCCCATGGGATGTGGGATTGATATTCAGGAGTATAAATTGGGATAGAAGAGATCTCTTGTACAGCATGTTAATGCATTTTAAGAGGGGGATGAGGATAGGAAAAATTTTGGAGATTATGAAAATTAGAAATCACTATCTAGAAACGGAACTCACTAGCTGTTTTGAGTCAGTCAAATCAATTAATTTTTCTCAGTCTAGTCTGAGACTTTTAACATGTTTTTGCCAGTACTGTGGCTGTTCTGTTGGTGCTAATGTCTGGAATAGGGGATTTGTACAGTATTTGAGACTATCAAAGAATTTGATATGCCTCCGTGAGATGAAGTCGATTTCCGTCGAGAATTGGAGTGTGTAAAGCAGTAAGTCTGTTTTCGCTCTATGTAGTGAAGTTTGTCTTTCTATACGCCTTAGCACGCCATTCTGAAACTGTTGAGGCCTCCTTGCAGTAGTGGAAAGAATTTGAATAGAGATGAATGAATTTTATTTATAAAAACTATGCTCATTCATTTCGTTGGGAAGTGGTTTTACAATATGTTTACTATATTTAAATAGGTTGATCCTACGCCTCATCCTAAAATCGCTGGTTGAGTTATGATAAGCTATGGCTAATTTATTCATTTTGAAGAGAAATAATCCTGGTTTAATGTGATTAAATACCTTATTTTCAAACCTGTTTTGCCACATACTGTAATCCAGGGATTCTGGAGCGAAACTAAACCAATTTATATCGCCCATAAATATTTTTTTCATTGATCAATCTAATCTCGAATCTCGATGTCTCAAATCCTTCTTTAGCTATTAATTTTGGGGATTATTTTTTTTTAATCTTCATTTCTTATGGATTAACTTATTGAATGCGAAAATGTGCAAAAAGATTATTCATTTGTCTGCTTCCTTCAGATTTACGGACATTTAAATAATCTACCGCCCAACAAGCCTTGCAATCGCTATCTATGAAAGTTACAGTTTACCGAGAACGTAACGGTTATCTTGTCGTAACTTTTTGTTTTTCCTACTCTGATCTCGATGCAGCGATTGGATCGATTGCTTTGATCGAGGATGCACTGATTCCAGTGCATTTAACATGGCCGCTTATCTCAATAGATAAGGGGCCATGTTAAATGATTATCAATATAATCATTGGTTTTAAGTGCACTCTTCCTTTAAATTTTTCTAAGCATGAAATCCTAAATCAGGCCCAACTGTATATATATTCATATATATATATATATATATATATATATATATATATATATATATATATATATATATATATATATATATATACTTTTCATTAAACCCTGATGTAATGATAATTAGCAATAAATATTCAGGGAAGTTACTGAGTTTTCTTATCATTTTTCCCAGCAATTAGTTTTCTGATGTTATCTGTTAAGTTAAAAAATATTTAACATGTAGATATATTTTAGTAATAACCAAATAAGAGGGGCTGAATTGAGATTTTGCAAGTTAAAAAAAAATATTCTAAAAGAAAATCTTTCATTGTAATCAAAGTCACCAATATATTTTTCCCTTATAAGAATACTTATAAGTATTCCTATTTTCAATATGTGTTTAAATTAACTCAGTTTAAACGTGTATTTTAATTCCATATTTAACATGAAATTTTTGATGTCTCAGTACCGTGGATATATCCGATCTCGTTTTCTGAGTATTATTTAGTTAAACAGTTTAGACGACGATAATTTAATATAAAAGTTTAATAGCCTTTTAATAACTCTCTATTGTATTTATTCTCATAATTTTAATTGCATCTTGGAATTAATAATAATGTCAAGAGTTGTATACCTTGAAAAACCTCAGTCCCATGAATGAAGCATAAGCCCCATGGATGAAACATAAGCCCCACGAGTTAAGTGGCAAGCCTGGGCGAATGTAACCCAAGTATATCTGAAAGATTTCTCCCAGTTGTCGCCTAATCAGCGCGAAGTGAACGACTAAAATCAGATACCTATAAAAATCATTCTGTATCCCATGCCGCTATTATTTTTAGGTTTGGCTTTGTCCTAAAATTTCTTTATTTTTCATATTTGATTTTATTATGTTCCAACTTGAAATGATTTAGTTTTCAGTTTTAAGTTTACAGCTTCTTTAAGATAGAGCTTCAAAGTCTAATTTCTCAGTTACATGTATCTATTCATCTCAGTTCAATGGATGAATCGAAAATCAAACTAAGCTGGTACTGAGAATTCTCGGAATTATTATTATTAGTATTACATTTTGAAAGAATTATTGATGTATTTGTATTTATACCGTAAATATTTATCGTGTTAATTGCATTACATTTAGTTTAATTTGTTTATTTTTTTCTGGAAAACGTTTATCTATTATTTTTTCTGAAACTATTTATTTATTGAGTAATATTATATTCTGTCTCAGCTGGACAATAATAATAATGATCAAATCATCCAAGAAATCATCCATACCATATTTACAAAAAGAAAAAAAAAATGAAATAATAACAAAATAAAAATAAACTTAATACAAGAAATAATAAATATACTTATATAAAATAAAATAAACGTAACATCTTAAACGAAGGCACACTTATATACACTATTTAAAATCGGCCTGGGACTTACCGTACCAGGCTTGTCCCCTCACTTATGGATGAAAAAGCATGACTCCAGGATATTCCAGCGCTTTTCACAGTCGCGTCATTGGCATTGTCGTTTATTAATGGGATAAAATTTTCAACATATCAAGTCTTAATTTGAATTTTGAAATGCACCCTATTGAACTCATTGAAGATGATATTTAACTGCATATATTTGTCATCGTCTTGCCAATTGGACTAATAAAGGAACATATAGAAACATCAATTGGAGAGTTGTAGTATGTTCAAGAATGTAGAATTTAGTACCGATTAATAACTGAATTCCTTTATATTAACTTTATTTCATAAGAAGGGCAAAACATGATTATAGTGTTTACACTTGTTTAGTTTTTTTTTCCAATGAGGGGTATACACGTTTTGAATAAATAATAGATTTGAATGCTGTTAGGTATTAAATTAAATGCTGTACTTCTCCATGTCTAGGTCTGAAACCACCTCCGCCCATAGTCCTAAACCATAAAACATCTCGAGGAAGCCGATTCGGTACCTTAAGTATCAAGTCTGTTACGAGCACCCACGCCTGATCCTAATCGTGCTTCTTTGCAGGAAATGTTCTGCAAACCTGTATCAGAGTTTTTCTGGTCATATATTTCTGGAAGCGACACTTATTCAAAAATCTGAATACACATTTGATGAAAATCAGATTGTCTTGAGATTAAATTACGTATTGCAAATGCTCGAGAACCCTATTTTTTTCCGTAGCAACAGCACTTATACAGGTTTCGAAGATTTCTAGCTGGATCCAAAACGGACTACTTCATCGCTATAATAACGAAGAAATATAATTCGCATTCCTGCTGTTATCCATGACTCAGCCTTCCAGATTTATGTGCTGAGGGCTGAAAAGCGTCCAGCACTCGTCTTTGGAAAAAAGAGGCCTATGCTGGTCTAAAAACTCGCCGGTCGGGAAGCGAGGATAATGTCCACCAGATCCCTTGACAGTTTAATGAAGATGTCTCCGCGATCATGCGAAGGACAAAGATATCCGGCTCGAATTCTATTTATTTTTTAACCCGACCCGCTCCCGTTAGATTTGTCTGCTCTTGAGAAGCTGGACCAGTTGTCAGCGGGGCACATAGCCCGCCCGGCGATACGATCAAAAGAACGACACTTGGTTTCCTTATCTCCCTATTATCGTTTCTCTTCCACTGAATTTTAACGCTCACCATTCAGATCAGAAATCTTAACATAATTTTATTTTGCGATGTGGTTAATTCATGAAGGATAAGGAAATTATATATTTGTCTCACTGGTACAGACCTAATAAAGAAGTAGCAACATAAAAAAGTATTTGAAATGAAAATAATTCTATTTATCTCGGGAAGGAAATCTACTTATTTTCTTTATTTATCTGATTTAGATTTAAGGTGGCGTGTACGACATCACAGGTTAGAGGCACCTTGTTTTTACATTATGTTATTTGAGTATATAAAGATGATTTTTTTTTTTTTTAGGCATATGCCTCTTTTATTATTTCTGCAAATTGACCTCTATTTTCCAGAATTAATAGGTAATAATACGGATCGACTCCTCTTCGGTCAATTCCCTTCTGTTTAGCATAAGAATGTCCTAAATTAACTTGCAAGCAAAAACTATTAAAAAACGGTATTCTGAAAAATGTTTAAACACGTTAAAATGCCTATCTGTATTCAATACTAATGTAAGACTGAGAGAAAGATGCTTTAAGTTATATTTTTAATCCCAAGGAGTGACTAATTTATATAGTTTGAGAATAAAGGAGTACACTAATTCCAACAAAAAAATATTCAGAAATTTATATGTGATCATTTAATTTTGTTCGGCTGTGTAGATAAATTGTATAACCAGTTCATAGCTTATTTCTCTTAGCTCTTAGATTGGGTTGGAATATCGACAGGCGAAATATCGATATATCGCAGTTGAAAAACCGATATTTTCTATCAATATCTTAATAACCGATATATCGTTGATATCGATATTTTCCAACGATATATGATGACACTATACGCTACATATATAACAGTAGAACCTCGATAATTCATATCCCCGTAATTCGTACATCCCGATAATTCGTTTGGCTTTTCTGGTCGCTTGAAAATCTCCCTTTATTTCCTATAAAAACTTTGCAATCCGGTCCTCTTGATAATTCGTATTTATTTTCGTCTTCAAAGTAATGTAAACGTCTTATAATTCGAATTTCCAAATAAGAAATCAGGTTAACTCTTAATCTTTTCAAGAAGAGAAGTGAGCGAGTAAGAGAGGAATCGTTTTTATGAATTTCGGTCGGTTTACCATTTTTTTTACATTCAGTTCTCTTTAAAAAAAATGTACAAAAACCTGTAACCAGGTGGATCAAACCAACATGGATTGATTTGAAAAATTAAGTTCTCTCATGACTGATAAGACCGCGAAAGCAAGGTGTTTTATAAAGAAAAACGTTACCGATAGCCTAACGTGCAAACACAAGAACATGGGCCATAAGCGAAATTTTCAGCGAATGGGTACAGATATCGTATAAAAAACAGTGAAGATTTTCATCTGTTAATTGATAATTACATGGCCCACAACAGTATCAGATCACTCAGCGATGTTAATCTTCTTTTTTTGCCTCGCAATAAAATCTCTAAGCAGGAATCTCTAGACTTGGCCATAATTAAACGATTTAAGGCATTTAACGCAAGGAAGTAGTGATGCAACTCTTAGAAAGCATCGAGGGAATCACATACCTCAAAATTAAGAAACTCCCATAACTCCCATAGCGGTATTTTTTTTTGTATGTCTATTCATATTAATACAATTTTGTATTAATTTTATTATTTCCTATTTTTTACCACCGATTATTGGAAATCTCGACAATTTGGATATCTCGATGATTCATATTTACCTTACGAACCATTGACCATCCTCCACACGATTGGAGTACCTCAAGAGTCTGTACTGAGACCAATACTGTTCGTCGTATTCACGGAAGTATTGGTCTCGGTACAGCATCCTGGGACAGTAGTAGCAGCCTGTGCTGACGATGTCGGCATCTACGCCACCATAACGCCAGTAGGGCCTTCAAGAAGACACAGACAGCATCAGAGGTCTTAGTGGAAGACCTCAGACTGAACGGCATTAGAGTGAATTCGGCGAAGACGGACGCCATCATGATGTCGTTTCAGAAAGGGAAAAAGATAATGGAAAAAGGGGAGAATCAAGCTGGTCCGGCTGATGTCGCATAGGCTTCACTACCTGCTCACGTCGCCGCAGCTCTCACTTCGGCTGAAGCTGCAAATTTACAATGCCATTATAAGGCAAACCATGCTCTACGGTGCACCGCTGCTCCGGCATGCGTATAAATCCACCTTACAAAGACTGCAGAGCTTCCAGAACTCCGTTCTTCGGCGGATCCTCCGTGGGACCTCACTCCAACGAGCGAGAAACGCCACCATCTAAGAGGAGTTCCAGCTACCCTCAGTGCCGGAATATATAAGCTGAAGGCACATCAAATTCTTTGATGGGCTGCAGGCCCATGCCAACCCTCTATTCAGAGACATCGCCCCACCACCAAGGCCTGGGAGGTGGTATGGCTCTGTCCCCTTGGTCGACGTGCTCGCCGAGGAAAAGGGTCTGGACTCTGGGTCAAACCCATTTCTCCATATTCCTTAACCAGCAGAATGGCTCCTCCCCATTCTGAACAAATTAGTGAGGGTCAATGCCTGCATGTGAAACTCCTGCACGCAGCAGACATTTAAACAGCTATGCCTTGAAATACCTTCGGGTAATGTAAGGACTTGAGAAATAACATTGTATATATATTGTTCATTTATAGATGTAAAAGAGATTCTTTAGGATAAGATAAAAAAAGACCTTACGAATTATCGAGATTTTACTGTATTTTATTTTAACAATTTCCTTTTTTCGTTAAAACTTCAGAATCGTAACCCCAACATGGAGGTCTAGATTTTTAAGATCAGTAAGGTCCTATAAATAAATCTAGATGTCCGCCATGTTGGGCGGATAAAATAAACTAAATAAAATAAAGATGGTACTGAGATGTATATCAAATGAATTACATGCTTTGAGATGAATGTTTTGAGAATGCATAATATAGTCGGAAGCTATATTAGTTAGATAAATTAAATTTTTGAAGTTTCAAGGTTTTATTATTGAAAAACTTCTAGAAGACTATGATATATCAAATATGACTAAAAGTCTTCAAAATAAAAATATATTATCACATTTTTTTTCAAGTATTCTTTTTTATCTTTTTCATAATGATTGATGGCTAATAAAAATATTGTTTTATAAATAATAATAATTACATTATTTCATAAACTTCTTCACATTTTAACATTATACTCATTTGATTTACTTTTCTTTACTTTTTCGTTATTTCCTTTCGTTATATCGATATTTTTCTAGCGATATCGCAAAATATCGAATATCGTTATTTTCCTTTCGATGTTCCAACCTCTTAGATCTAATCCTTTTATAAGATTTGATCCATGTGGAACATCCTTCTGATCGAGATTGTACCTACATTGTTCATGTTTTCTTCTATTTTTAAAATATAGACATAGAATTCCTTAAAAGTGCGGAAAAGTAATCAATGTCAATTCTTCATTGAAATCAAGGAAAATCATAATCATAAAAAATTGGTAGAAAAGATATTTTTTACTGTTTTATATATATATATATATATATATATATATATATATATATATATATATATATATATATATATATATATATTGAAATAATTTGTTACAAATCTATTTTTTCGTTGATTGACACTGACATCGATCGATTATTTGCCTATCGTAACACAGTGATATATGTAAAAAAAATATATATATTTTAAAGGAGAAAATGGTCGGGGTGGTGGTCAAGAATAACATAAAAAAATTTTTTTTTAAAATATTCATTGGATGCTGACACTTCGGACCACATATAAAGAAGGCCTGCAATTTGGGCCGAAACGTCAACATCCAATGAATAATTGTTTTTTGTTTTTTTTAGTTTTATCCTTGAACATCACCCAGACCCTCTTCTATGTGATTATTATACGGCCAACTGTTCAAAGTAATAAAAAAAAAAAATCGTATTTATCTATGATGTAAGTTGACGATTTGCAATAGAACTAAGAAACACAATGTAAAGTGCATACAATGCAGCATTGGTTTTGGATAGGAGATGAATCCAGATTGTAAATAGACAGAAACAAGAACATTCCAAACCGTAGTGAGCCGTCTTTAAAGCTAATGCCGGAGCTACTTACGGTTTACATGCAAATGCAATTGACACTCAAGGCAATTGGATGTTGGTGTGAAACGAGTAATGTGTGTGGCATGACTAGCGCACATGCAATCCCAACCGCCAACCGCCTTACTTATCTCCTCCGTCTCCCCTTCGGTATTATCGTCTACTTATCGGGTTCTACCCTGATCGAAGGAAGTAGATATCGAAAAGGTAATAGTGACTACCATTAACGATAAATAAACTGTAACGATTAAACTAATAATGCAGTACACATAAATGCTCAGGTAATATAAATAATGCACTTTATTTGATTGTTATGTGCCTCGATAAACTTTAATAGAATAAAGACATCATTCTCATTGAAAAATCCCAAAGGTGAAGACGAAAGTTCATAAAGAAGATGAAAGAACTCTCCTGGAGAAAAATAACTGGTAAAGAAATAAATTGATACAAAAACTATATAAAATAAATAAAATTCAGAGTTTCAGATCTAAAGAAAGACTTAGAATAATGCGACAGACCTGGGCCCTATTTCATAATAAAGTACAATAGTTAATAACTATTTTTAAATCAAAGGTCTACTTGCACTTGTACTTTTGTACTCTATTATGAAAAAGGGCTCTGGAACAATAATGCGGTGGTGGAGTTCTAATGGAAAGAAATGGTTTGAGTAAATGGTTACATGAGAATTTTTAATGAGTAAGGTAAGGATGTCTGTAGTGCTTCTTAGTAGATGAAGACATTTTTTATTAAAGAACTGTGATATTCAAAAAATCTTACGAAAGAATTAAATATTATTATAGGCCATTAACAGATCACCAAAATAAACATAATTTTATCAATTTAAAAATAAAATTGAAGAGTCAAGTAGATGAAGGTAGAAAATAAATGTTTTCAAACTCCGATGAAACTGAATTCACATTTTTCCACTAGAAGGCAGATGTACATCGTCGATTGGCACCTTTAACAACTCGGTTGTTGATGGGACCTTTAACAACTCAGTTGTTGATGGGACCTTTATCAACTCAATTGTTGATGGAACCTTTCTTTAACAACTCAGTTGTTGATTGGGCCTTTAACAGCATCCGCGTGGCCCTTCAAATGACTCCTTATTAAGTCTTTAAAATACTGCTAAACAGCAAACCAGTCAATATTGTGCTAATTATCAGGCAGAAAAAGACAAGATCACATAAAGACAAACCTTGGACAGTACATCTGGTCCGGGAGCTAGTGACAAAAAAAGAAAGACTCATTTCATGTATGTTTCGTACTATGTATAGCAAATAGTATGCAATTCTATGTAATAAAATACTATACAAATACTCTAAACAGTATTAGAGTATGTGTTGAGATTTCTTGGAGTGTTGTGCGGTCTCCAGTTGATGATTTTTTTTGTTGTTTTTTTTTGGTAATGTAAGATGTGTTTTCTTTGATCTGTATTTATGTGATCTAGCCATTTTCTATCCAGATGATGTCTTAATGAACTGGTTAATAATTTAGTGGTGTTTTGGAAACTTAAGCCTTAACTTATGGAATCGTCTTTTCAAAGCATACATAACAATTGAAGACATGGATGGATGAAGATTTTATGTAAAAGTTTAAAGTTTTGAAAAATGATAATTACAATTTTTTATATATATTTTTTAAAGACACAATCTATCCAATCCATTGAGAAATCATGGGGTTAACCAAGAATCTTGAGTTTTCAACATTACAAGGCGAAGATAAATATATAACACCTTCATTCGTAAGAAAAATTCGATTAACGAAACTTTGTTACATAGTGCGTTCATCCACTCGTGCCTTCTAATATTTTTGTTTATATTCTTTTTAATTTTCGCTCTTTTTTACCAACTTGACCCCTATACATACCTATTCAAATATACATACCTATTCAAATATAATTCATACCACTGTTTATGCACTATAAGCCAATTACTAAATAAATGGTAATTCAAGATAGCTTCATGAAATACTTCACCTTGTCCTTAAGATTACCGGATAAAACTGATCATTATTTTTGAAATTGTTGCAGTATCTCCCATCTGAAAGTAACCGAACTACTGAAAGATGATTCACATCCTAACTACGCTGCACCGATACCCGATATCATGAAATACATTGCAATTTGATGGAATACCGATAGTCGATTAGAGAGGAATCGTGACCGAGAACTCTTCCTCGTAGCGATGGACCGTCCGGCTGCCGGACAGAATCTGGACAATCCAAGGCCTTCTCTGTATCGCCCCATCTTTCAATCCATTGTCTTGTACTGTTTGGCATATCACGCCCTGTCGTTTATTTCATAGCTGTATCAATAAAAATGTTTGAAGAATAATAACAACTATAAATTAATAAATATAACTGAGTTATTATTCTACATCTGATTGACAAATGGTTCATACTAAATCATTAAATTTTAAAAATGTTTACACGTTTTAAGAATGGAAACCAATCGCCTTTCCTGGATAAGATTAAAGGGAGACGGTCCATGGAAAAACCTGACACTTAGAGAGAAAACAGTAAGGGAATGCTTAAAGAAAGGTCTAGGTCGGAATAGAAGCATAAAACTGGTTGAGGATAATAGAGTTTGTTTATGTAGCCTTAACTTTACAGAGAAGCAGCTCAACCTCAGGCCCGCCTTCGGGGAGAGGCAGGGAGGGGGACAAAATCCCCAACGTCCGGGTTCCAGGGAGTTTGACAAGAGTTATCTATGCTGTTATATCATATACTGTCAAAAAATTTGTTTAAGAAATATATTAATATAAAATATATAAATATCAAAAAAATATTTAAAAAAAAATATACGTCTGTTGAGTCAGTAATAACATTAAATTTTGACTCGATTATTCAAATTTTCACAGAAAAGAAGACAAGAATAATATTGTTAATAATTGAGGAGTATTATATCAAAAGTTAATATATCCACTTTTGGAAAATTATTACAAAAAAAAATTGTTAGAGAGGCATCTCATGGAGATAAGGCAAATTTTTAATTGAAAATGTTGATGTGTATCACCTAGTTGGTAGGGGAAAATTTAAGATTTGAAATGAACTGAATAATTTTTGGGTTTAGAATATTAATTATTCAAAAAAATCTTTATTTTTAAGAAGTGGATTTATTAACTTTTAATAGAAAACTCCTCAATTGTTATTATAAATGAAAAATGGTTTTAGCTTTATTAGCGTTATTGTATGAACAAAAACTTGAGCAATTATTATTAAATTATACGAACATTATTAACTAATTTTATGAAAAAAAATTGTGTTATATTTTATGTAAAACAATAAACTCTTGTGATTATGATGTAGTAGTAAGTTTCGTTTTCATGATACCTTTTATCCACATATTAATATTATTTACAAAAATAAAACACATGAAATATTGAGTGGGAGGAGGCCCACTGTATTATTTTGCTCCGGGCCAAGCTTAGCTAACGATGACCCTGCACACACCACACCGCGTGAGCTGTGGAAGTATTATAATGATCATGTTCATGATATGAAGGATTTTTACCTCAAATATATAAAATTGTTGTTCCGACAGCAATTGTTTGTTAATATTTTTTTCTATATTTATAAAATAAGCATTATTTTTTGTCAATGAGTTAAAAAATCATTCCTGATTTATGTAAAACGATCAATCTTTGAGTTTTATTGATTCCATAAGAAATAATGACCATACTCTGAACGATACTTTATCAATTAAAAATAATGACAAATCTTAATCGAAAAAATTACACTCAAAAAATAAAAATTCGTTTTTTTTTTGTTCTCTCTATTTGCTATGTTGTTAACATAAATAGAAACTATGGAGTGTTAAATAGCACTAAATAAAAACAAGCATGCTAAGGACCGACAGCAGAGCACCAAGGAGAAGGTAGTGATTTTGAAACTAAACTCTTAGAGTTCTAACTAATATTGATGTCTATTAATATGCTTTATTTCATCAGAAAATATATATTTTTTTATAATAACTATGCCTTCATATTGTCTGGAGTAAAAAAGGAAAGTTTAGAAAATAATAAATTGGCCTAGGCCAATCGGTTTGATAGATAGAGCAACAGGCAAAGAAACAGATATAGTAAGTATCAGATTTATATATTATTAAGATACGATTTTTGAAAAGATTGCTCACAAATGATCACTATTATTGTTTTAAAAGATTTCTCTCAGAAATAACTATCAAGATATGATTTTTTCAAATGATTATCTCAAAACAAAAATGACACTTGATAAAAATCATAAAATGATTATTATGCGGATGTTATGAGTACTTTATATCCAGGTACCCACGGAATATATATATAGCTCTTAATGGTTGTGAAATGGAAAATCTTATTTTCTTTTTTTTTTTTACAATTACATCTACATCAAGGTAATGATATATTATATATAACAGTATGTATTTATATTATTATATATTATATTATTATATCTACCCTCAATGCATTTTTCCAAACTACCATTGTTATTAGACGAATATCAAAATATTTTTTATTTCTACTTTAACGAAAAACTGAGGTTAAAAAGAATAGACCATCAAATTGCGATCTGCTTTCTCAGGTCTGTCCTATTTGGACATTACTTTACCCCTTTTAAAGTACACTCAGAAGATAAAAAATAAATAAAAATATTTTCACAATGCCAAATGACAATTAAACTTCTATCTAATTTTATATTCTTAAAAGTACACTAATAGTTTTTATTATTTATTTTATTGCAATTGCCCTGGGTATGCACTTGCACCGACTTAAATATATATATATATATATATATATATATATATATATATATATATATATATATATATATATATATGATTGTGAATGGATTTACTATTTGATTGATAAGGATATAAGTCGGAGTAAATGCATACCTGGAGCAGTTACAGAGATGGAGATTTATTTAAAATTTATTTCAAATTCCCAAAGAATGCAGCTCTAACAACAAATTTTGAATAAATTTATTAAATAAAATTTGAAATAAATCCACATAAATGCAATTACCCCGACTTGTCTTATATATATTTTTGTAATCGACTGCCTAGATAAAATTCCTGTTTCTTTTTTAGTTTTCAGATGAACGTCTCACCGTAAAAATGGCTCGGTAGATGGAGCACTTATAAACAAGTGTTAATGTTCGAGCTCTTATTCCAAGTGTTAACCCTCCCTCTCTCAAGTTATCTATACATACGCACTAAATAATATTTTTCTTATGTACTTAATATGATATCGACTGTGTTGCGCAAGAAGGGCCAATCTGCTTCTTTGTTCAGAAGCCAATCTGTTTTTGTTTAAGTCCTAATGAGAAGCTAAAAGCTCCAACCTGCACACTAAACTTTTAAAAATATATAGCATAACAAAATATATTAAAGACACATCAAATTGCATAGAAAACTAAGCCATAACAACCTAAGAAGAATTTTAGAAGAACCTGGAAAAGAGATGTGTAAAATGCAGATTGGCGATGATTATTAAATGATTTTATGGGAGTATCTAACCTGGTGATTAATTACCGTTATGGTCACTTATGGTAAATATATTAGAACTCCTCAGTTAAATTGTGAATATGAGTTATTATAGGCATAATTATATGCATGAATTTATTTTTATTTTTTTTATGAAATCTTTGGTCACACCTATTTGAAAAAATCTGTTATGAAATGAATCGCTTTCGAAATTATAGGAAGTGATCGTTAAGTCCATTGTAAAATGTCTTGGTCTTTGACACGAAAAGTCCATTTGAAAAAAGATGCTGAGAAAAGATATTATCTTTTGCAGGATTTCGTGCTTTCGCAATAAATAGAACGGTCTGTAACGCGGTCTGGATGGATACTTTTTATTCAGGCATGAAAGTCATTAAATATTAAGGAAGTAATGGTAAAGGAAAGAATTTTTCAAAGAATTTGGCATGGTTTGATGATTTATTATTTTTATTTTTTTGTAATTGATTAATCTGAATACATATCGGTCAGGATTAAATTTATTCTAAAAATATAGAACCGCTTACAAGTTGACTGCCTACAACGACCCTCGTGTAAGCATTCAAGTTACGTGAGCGAATTGCTACAGCTGTCCCATCCTCCCCATGATTTGAAAGTTAATGAAATCGTTTAATTAATTTAAATAATTAATTATTATTACTTGTTTCTTTTGTGCTGTTTAGAGAGCGTAAAACTGCCATGTTATCAACGCCTGTTGGTTTATTTATATTTAATATGAGTTATTTAGTGTTATCTCCTTATCCGAAGCCAACAGAGAACGCAACGGAAGGAGCCGCTCAGTGTTCCATCTGCTCAATCTGGATAGACAAAAGTCACCTCCTGATTTCCAGCAATTGGTTATTAACTGCAAACACCTCTGAACCTCGGGTTCCAATGATTGTTTATAGCTACAACTTCGCAGTGATGAGCCTGTATAACTTAAAGTTAGCTGTTGGTTAAAGTACAATTGGGAGAACAGATCAGTTTCATTTTCGAAGCACTTTCAACATTTAACTGTAGTGCACTTTCAACAAGGCAGTTCGTAAATGCCTTGAAATTTTTAGTGATGGATCTTATTCCTGAGGGTAAGTACAATATATTTGTAATTAATATAAATCTGTCTGTTTGTCAAGCAATATCAAATAATATATATGAAAGAATATAATACATAAAATATACATTTTTTTATTCTAAAATAGTTTTTTTTTTAAAGACTATGTATTAACAAGAGTGCGTTAATTATTTAAATTATCAATTTTCAGGAAAACTTCCCCTTATCCACTTCCACAGCTTTATTAGTTATTCATCACAACGTTTCAGGCCTATATTGCCCATTTTCAAGTGATCTTGTATTTGTTTTTTTATCCCTACTTGTTCTTGTGCTATAATTAGTAAAGGAAATTTCTATTTGTCATCGTAGTTCGCTACATGCAGTTGTCACATTTTTTCATTACTAGCTATCCTGAGGGATCTATTGAACTGTAAATGGACAAGTAGGGATAAAAAAGCAAATACAAAATCACTTAAAATGGGCCCGAAACGTTGTGATGAATAATTAATAAAGTGTTGGAAGTCGATAAAGGGAAATTTTCCAGAAAATTGGTAATTTAAATACATTTTTTTTTTTTTTTTTACAGCTTTCAATGTCTGAAAATAACTTGTACCCAGACTTTATATATATCTTAGCTGCATCATCATTATTTTTAATGCTATACATTTTAACCAGCACGTTTGCTTTACTTTTTCTTTTGTACCTCCACTCTATTTTAAAAATTGAATTTTTAAAAATGGATAAAACTCAGAAATAATCACGGAAGCGTGTATCATTCATTCTCCTTTAAAAGCACAAAACATTTGTTTTATGTCGGGTTTTCATTTGTCCTCGCTGTATATAACCTAATAGACAGACAAGCCTCTGCGCATGTAACTTATCATAATATTTTTCAGTGATCCTCGAAATTAATATGATAACAATTTTTTTTTCCTTTCTATAACCTGTTAAATGAGATCCCTGATTCATCAAGGATTTTCGGGATGATCAATATTACTGACTTAGCTATCCATCAATGCCTAGATTTGGGTCGAAATCCATTTAATGGATTGAATAACTAGATTGATCTTTAGTCTGTTTAAATACCAACCGCACGCATGGAATGCATTACAAATTTTGATGAAACGGGTTGGGTCTTATAACCCCTTTCTAATTATTATAACTAATTGGCCTTTAAATAGATCTTTAGGTATGTTTTATCTGCCTAACTGAAATACTTGTGTAACTTCAGATATATAATTTTATCAGCCTAAAATTAGACCTTAAGCTGATTGGTTCTACAAAGGGCATATATTCACGGTAGTGATTGTTTTAATTAAGACTAAATAAATTTTTCTTCTTCTCTCTCTTCCACTTCAAGCCGATATCGGCGTAGAGTGTCCTCCCGTCCCTTCCTCAGATGCCTCGCTTCAGCAAGATTTTCGCCCTTATTCCCTGCGATCGTCTGGACATATTCTTCATAAGGGATCATTTTACGGCCGCGTATTATATTACCCATATGTCTAAC
Source organism: Rhaphigaster nebulosa (assembly GCA_948150685.1). Lineage (NCBI taxonomy): Eukaryota > Metazoa > Arthropoda > Insecta > Hemiptera > Pentatomidae > Rhaphigaster > Rhaphigaster nebulosa. Next base: position 176,969,904 of record OX411306.1, read on the forward strand.
TTCCATTATTTTTTTTTTCCTCGGTTTTCTTCTTCTATACGACGAAGCATTTCATTTTTTTTTTTTTTTTTCTAGAAATCTCTTCAACAGAGGTAGGTACTTCTAATGTCTCCTTTACGATATCATTTCTTCAGCGGAGTAACCAAATGCAAAGATTTTCATGCTCGCCTTTTCTCCTCTCCTGAAAATAAAATTTTATTAATATAGTAAAATAACACATGTAAATTGTTATGTCTATTTCATTTTTTTCACGAGATAACACACACGGCTCCACAAGACGGGCGAAGTCCGCGGGCTTAATCCGCTGGTTGTTTCGCAGGCCAAATCGGGGGATTTCTAGTCTGTTGTTTGCCCACCAAGGTGTTAATTGTGTCAATGTGTCAATCTGTGGCCGTCTAAAATATCCGTTCGTGTACAATCAGCTATTGGCGAGTCTTTTTTACTTTCCCTTACCTTTATACGAAGTATTATAGTAAGGGGAAGTATTGCGATCGTGAAATTTTTTTTCTATTGTAACAAAGAGTTGTTAAAAGGTTTTAAGCAGGATCAACCTGCCATACACCACTTTAAAACAAAATATCGAAAGATCAAAAACCTAGATATTTCGACCGCTTCTCATGAAAAAACAGCTAAACCAATCTGGAACAAAATTTATATTGCTATTATTTTGAGCAGTAAAAAGGTTATTTGAAACATTAAACTGCTATGCGAAATCTTGAGAAAATATGGCAGACAATCTGTACTAAAATTGTATTTTATTTTATTTATTAAAAAATTAGACCAATAGGTCCAATATCAACGATCTTTAAAATTAGTAATGTGAAAGTTTTACCTGTAATGCACTAGAGGCGAGTTACTGAGGAAAATCTAAAGAAAGTCCACATTATCTAGCATGGTTTTTACAATATTTCTTGGCATGAGAGTGATTGCAACTATTTTGTATGAACTTGTAGGAAATTTAATCCTCTACAAGATATGTTATGCGTTTTGCAGTAAATTACACTAAAAAATAGGTATTAAGGTGAAACTACTAAATATCTAACTTTTTGCGGTTTTTGATGTTTTGGAGATTTGTAGGGCACCATATCTCAAATAGCTTAATTCCGAATTTTAAAAAATAATGGATATAAAATTTGAAGGAAATGTAACGTTTTTTAAAATTTGTTATGTCAAAATTTTACCTAAAATCTGCTGGAAGTGAATTACTGAGGAAAATCTGAAGAAAAGTTATGAAAATGACGATTTCGTTGGCCTATGAAATTTGATTACAACCGATTTTGGTTCATATTTCCAATCTACAGTGTGAGCACTGTAGATGCACGGCCTTCACGATAAAAAATTGTCTTGAAATCAGATACGTTTTTTGGCCTCAACTCCCGATCAATGTAACGTCCTATACCTGCCACAGCCGGTCACCGAAGGGTGTAAAGTAAATGAGGGAGACTAGGTACGACATGCATAGAGCTCTCTCTACAAGCTCTTGGATGGGATACGTCTGCTGCACGAGGTCCACTAAAGGGTCAGGGGATCCAACAGTTTGTTTCTCAATGCTCGAGGAGAACTTTTTACAAACTAAAAAGCAATGAAAGGTCTTATAAATGATAAAATTCCTCATGATGTTATTGTGTTATCATGCCTGTGCTAAAAACTGCCAATTATTACAAAATGGTTTATTATTTTCAAATAGTAATATTTCAAAAATATATGGTTTGTATCTATTAGTTCTCGACTAATGCGAATAATTCGCAGGACTTTACATATCCCTTGGTTTACAGTTTAGATAATTTGATTTTCTTTCAAATGAGCATTTAGAATGTTTCGAGAGAGGAACATGTCCAGAATACTTAATAGAAGATATCTACCAAGTTCAGTAAAGAAATTAAGCATTAGAGACCTATGGAGCAGAAATTTGAAGCTTGTCCCAAAATGATCGCCGTGAGATTGCCGTCCTGAAAGTATTAAGAAGAAATTGTGTCAAAGCAAGTAGGCTCAGATATTAGGGTATGTAATCAGAGGGTGAAATTGTATAAAGGAAAATGTTGGAGGTGCACTTCAGTAAGAAAAGAAAAAGGAAAGACCAAGAAGCTGAAGGAAATGGAGAAATAATCAAACGAAGGATGAAGTAGAGAGTTGCGAGGCCACGAAGACCTGTAGCGCCGGGGAATTTGTCTGCAAATTTCATTACACTATTATCTCAGCTAATACTGGTGCGATTTATATAATTTTTTTTAAAGAGAATTTTATCACCTTTTTTTTAAAATGCCTTGGTATGCTGATTTTTAAGCACCTTTTATTTCTCCTCTATCTTTATAAATGGCTGAATTATGGGCTTATAAAATCTGTAATCGGCCACCATTTTTAAACAAAACGACAGCTGATAATGTCGAGTTCCGAGGATCAGCCTGGGGTAGTCTCTGGCTCTGGTGCCGAATCTCAAGAAAATCGGTTCAATAGTCTCGGAGAAAAGCCGCGGATAGTGAACGGCGTACGGACGAATTTTTTTAATTCGATATTTGGATTTTACGTATCTTGGAAAGTAAAACCTCAAATTTTGTAGAGGGGTTAAACAAAATAATTTAATAATGGAGATTATTAATTATATTTTAATATAGATCTCAGTAATCATAATACAATAGATCCCATAGAGCTCAGTAATCATTCAAGTTGTAATTGTAAATTAATGAGTATTATTCATTTGCTGCTTGTTTAATTGAAGTATATGTTTTTCTAAATTTGATTAATACTATACACAAATTTCGAAGAACTTATGATATGGAATTGTGCGAATGATCACTAATATTTCTGCAATCACCTAAAAAGTCTAATTTTATCATTGTTGGCTGATCTTCTAAGTAGGAAGAAATTAAGCAATTATTAATTTCAATATAAATATATAATTTTTCTTCACCTCCTTAGATTTAGAAAAATAACAGAAATTACAACAAATTCATGAACACAATCTCAAAAAATCTTATAGTTATGAGAGTACTAGTGCTTAATTTTTCTTTATATTGTTAATTTATAAGTATTCTTAAATTACATAGGCGTTATGTTTCATGATAAATAAATTTGTTAAAGATAATCAAATAAATTTGTTTTTCATCTCATATTGATTCATTTCACTTTTACATCCCCACAGCATCTATTCTATCACATGAAACGTAAAATATACTTAAAAAATAATATAAAAATCATTCGTCAACCTGCCTAAACCATTAGTAAATTGTAAATTTCCTCTAATCGCTGCAATAGGGTATTATGTCGTAGCATGCTGTAAGTGGCTAATATTATTCAATGACCCTGGTGAACTTCGGGTTTCCGAGTGAACATATGTTCTTTTTGGATCCTTGAGCCGAAATGGCCTAGATGGCAGAACGGACTCCTACGACCTTCCGCTACCAGAACCAACTGGACCGGAACCAAAAGGCTTACGAAATTTGCATCCAAAATATTCATAAGTTACCCATGGCCGTCGTGGGAGGTAATCAGTAATTTTGATTCGTGATCTCATTGTATTGTAAGTTTGTTAACTCACAATTTTATTCACACTTTTAATAATTAATCACTATCATCAAATGGTCTAAATTAACATTATTATGGCATGATTCACCCATTACTGCATTCTCCTGACTATAATCTGAGTTAAATTATCATTGGATGCACCTACAGAAGCATAGGTATACCACCGAGAAGAAGAATAGATGAATGTACGACCTCGTGGCTGGAGTGATGGATAACAACCTCTCGAACTATATTTAACGTAATGTAAACATTCATACACCCCTCACATCCAGAATAAGGTTCCCATTGACGATTATTCCTCTATCGTTAAGCTTTCACTATTCTGTAATTTTCTTAATTTACTATTATACAAAACTGAATCCGTTTTGGTCACATGGACCATCCTCGCCTGGATCCCTATTTCCGTCGGAGAAGGTAAGTCTTTAATTATATCAATTGGATTCTTACCACCACCACTTATAGTGACACAGTGACATAGGTTGCCGTATTGGCAACTGCAGACTTCGGTAGAAGAAATTACACATTCTCTTTGATCGCTCTAATTTTCCGGATAGGCTCATGAAAAGGCTGAAATAGCTATCTTCTTTTTCCGATTTTCCTTATATATTTTTCATTTTCTTCTTCGCTTGTTCTTCTCCACATTAAAGTTGCCGTGGTCTGCTTGAATTCTGGAAGGTTGGATAACAGTGACAGATGAATGAACGTGCACTTCTCTGGATTGTCCAGTCTTGGTTGTTTGCTGCTGCACTTGTTTGGCCACGATACCATTATTAAGCATTGACATTCGTCTCGGACCTTTCCAAATTACACAGGCCAACGATGAAAAAACTTTTGTACTGAAAATACCTTATTCCTATAGTTTTTAGGGTGCTGAATCCAAATATGATATTAAAAAAGCTGTATCACCCACAATGTCTTCACATTTTATAGTTGAATTTATTGAATTAAGTGATTTTTAAAGAATTGAACAGCTTTCAGTCTTCCTGAAAAAGGAAGACCTACATATAAAGTTACACCTCATGAAACAATTTGTAAAGGCTTTGCCTAAAGATGGACTATGTTTCATCTGCCGGACCTCTTTGTCTTTGTCGGACCTGACATTAGAAAAATGATGTTTGATGTTTACTTTGAATCCACAATGACCTTAAATGAAAAAGAAGCATAGGTATCATTCAATCAAGTCGTTACAAAGTTCTTGGGAAATGAAAAAGATCCAGAGTATGTTTCTATTGTAGCTAACATGTTACAGAAGTTTAAAAAGTTAGGATTTTTGATGAGCCTGAAACCTACAGAAAACTATGGGTGATACAAAAAAACTAAGGCCAGATTTAGATTCACCATATAAGAATCTATAAAGATCAACTATTAAAGTAAAAAAGTTTTCAAAATTTTTTTTTAAAATTATAATTAATGGATTAGGTTTTAATTATTAGGTTAGTTTTTCAATTTTATATATAACATTTAAATGCTAGTGTATAGTTATTTGGATTAACTTACTCTTTTAAGGTGTCTTTACCTTTTTAACGTAATCAATTTTAGAACGAGAACTGAGCCCAAAAAACGTGTATTTTTTTTCAAGAAATTTTTCATAGTGTAGGCTGAAAGTACTCTCACTATAGACTGGAAATATGAACGTCTGCCACGTTCGCTTGAAATCAAATTTAGTAGGTCAACGAATTCGTCATTGTTTTCAGATTTTCCTCTCATAATATCCTTGTAAAATAATTATTTGACAAGGATATTACATATACCCAGAGATGCCAGCGTTTTCTCGACTCCATTTTTCATCAATTTAGCAATTCCTTCCAACATTTTCCTATTCCTGGGAGCTCAAACGATCAATTATACTAGATAGGCTGTCGATTTTATCTACGACGTGGGCCTTGCTTGCTTTATTTAAATTTTGCGTTGCATTATTGAAACACCAGTATTACGTTCCCGCCAAAACTTCTTCCACGACCTCAGCGAAATCTTCGACCTCACCCATTATCAGTAACTTATCTATTTTAATCTATAAGATAACTAATAAAACATTGACTTTTACCTCTAACTAGGAATACCAATTCGCTATGATGAGACTGATGAGTAGATTAAGATCGGATATTATCCTCAGACAGGAAGAATATACATACTCAAACATAATAAATCCTCATTAGTAAAAAACAATATTAGTCGAAGATGATTCCTCCTCAACTACATGAGTGCTGGAAAACTTCACAAGGCACTATTTCAGTCTTCGAATATCTTCAGTAAAGGCTTTATAACGAAAAACCATGAAACAAAAATTCATCCTCCATATAATTTAATTTCCCCATCTCTATTTCTAGCCACTACTTTAATTGAATTTGAATTGCTTTGATAAATTATCTACATTACGATTATATATGGGGAGTGCTTTCCACCATTCTCATTCAATGGTCACCACCACCATAGATGCTTGTAAAAATATTTACCCGATTTCATTTTTTTATTTGCAATAGAAGAGTAATTTACAATTTCTCAATAACTTCAATATATTAATTTTCACTGTGAATGATTTTCGTATTCTAGGTAATTCAAAAGTACTATTTTCATACTTTGATGATTTTTTTTTTTTCAGCAATTAATAAATTCGATGAGTGTAAGCCTTAAAAATACTTTATTAATAACAGTACAGAGTTACATAATATAAAATAGTGTGCTACTGATAGTGTTAACTATAGATAAACTCTACTAAAGATATTACTACTAGACTTAAAGCTAATGTAGTGAGAGTGTATGTCTCACATTCTCTTATGTTCTGTCTTATATTCTAATTCTTACATCCTAGTTTATATTCTAATACTGATTTATTTTTCCATTTCATATAGGCTTTTATACATACAATAGGAGAGGTAATGTTTTAGGAGTATAATATTTATTTAACGCTGACAAGCAGGAAGCAAAACAATAACTTCCTGGGTTATAAACCCTATTTAATAACTAATACTTCCTGGGTCAATGTCATGTGTTAACTCAGCAAATAGAGATTGAAATAATAATTGAAGGTATCGTCATATGACAATTACCTTTCATAATCAGAAATTTCTTTGTACAAAAAACATTACGATTTTCGGACATGATTTCGTTACTTTCCAATTCGATCAAATCTTTACAGTTAACAAAACGATTGACGCTGTTGGAATCTTTATGCAGAGATAACATCCAAACATGCTCATCACTTTATGGAAAGGATGATGACAAAGATGGAGAAGAAGATCGTCCATCATTTCCTCCACCTCCGCCATGGCAAGATCTAGTAGAAAATGATAAGAAGACTGACAAAGATAGTTGTGAGAAGAAATGAATGGAAATAATCAGGAGAGCAAGAGACTTAAGAACAAAACACAAACAAAAGAACAAAAAACAAGTGAGTTAGGAACATTTCAGATTGATGCTCTACATTATGATTAATAAAATTGAATAGAAATTATATTTTTGTTCTGTCATAGGACATGTGATTTTAAATATTTTAAAGATATTACTTCCCTTCGGCTGTAGGTATTTTAACCTCATTTTTTTATATTTATTGCTATTGATATTTACCATTTCTTTTAATTACTGTTGATATTTACTTATACCTGAACGATTTCCAACAACTAATCGTTTCTGTCATTTATTGATGTGCTAGAATATCACGCAAAGGACCTTCCTTTCCTATGTATTAAATTTAATTAAATAATCGGTATATATATCTGGATATATATACCTTGGAACAAAAAGAACCTATGTCGAAATCTCAGAAATTAGTGCGACTGCAAGAGAAAAATAAATGTTAAATTTATTGTTCAATGCATCATTGTCTTCCCCTGGGAGGAAAATCGCTTTTTTAACTATTAATTAATTCCTTATCCTGATTTTACTGGTCTATCCACTCAAATTTCTAAGATTTGGATATTGGCTCTTTTTGTTCCAAGATACAGATATACGTAACTACTAAATAAAGCTCATTCATTGCTATAATTGGAAAATAATTGGATGGCGTTAGATACAAACAACATAGCTTTATCGGAAAAGAGGAAAGAAACCGTACAGCAACTTTTGTACGAATGGTAAGCAATTAAAATCTTCTTATTCCATTTTGATAAATTTTTCAGGAGAAATATAAGTTTTAAAATGTATCAAGTAATACAGATTTAGTTGTTATAGTTTTTACTACATACTACAACTTTAGCTTAGACATTATTAATTACATTAATAGCTTAGAGATCGTTGATGACAGGAGGCCACGCATCATATTTTTCTGTGCTGGCTACTGGAGTTCCGTGGTTTCCATAGACTGGTGAATTTACGAGGTTTTCATGGCTTATCATCGACATGACCTTATCAGAAATTAAAAAAACAAATCGAGTGATATGCTTCTTGTTGCAAATAATATTGGATTTGCAGTCCGATTACTATCAATCCATTAAATGACTTATGTCATACAGAAACCCTGCTCTATTCCACATAGTTTTTTCTTAGTAACTCAGGAAGGATTATTTAAAATAAGATTGTTAAAAATAAATGAAACTGTAGGTTAGTAGCGAAAAACCCTTCAAAAATATTGATAATCAACACGGTAAACTATTAATTATCTTTAAAAAAAAACATTTTCTGCAAAAATTACTAAAAATGCATTTATAAATTGGATGGCATCCATCTTTGAATCATATGTTCTCTAAAAAAATCTGTTATTGAAGAGAATTTTTATCGATATCAATCACAAAAGTCAAAAGTGAATAAATCGTTATTTTTGATACGGGAATCGTTTTATAATGAGGCTATGAGATTAACTCCATTATCCTCGTTAAAAGGTACTTGTGTGATTTAGTTTTATATCCTTAAATACAGAGTACTTTGCTAACCATGATTATCAAACATTTCATTCTGATAATTAAACGATTAGGTTATAATTATTAGGTTAGTTTTCTAATTTTGTATAATTAATTTCTAGTGTATAGTTATTTGGATTAACTTACACTTTTGGGGTGTCTTTACCTTGTTAACGTAATTTTTGAGGTGGAGCGTATTTTTTGAAGGGTGGGTTTTTTATTTCACTTGGAATTAAATTAAAATGTTGTCCAGCTATTGTAAAAGTTTGGTTATTCTTGTTTTGAAAATAATTAGTATTTTGAGAATTGTCCAAATTGTGGTTTTAGTGATTCAAGTCTTATAGGCTCAGGTTTATTTAATGTTTCAAGGGAACCAGTTTTAGACCGAGAACTGAGCCCAAAAAACGTTTATTTTTTTTTCAAGAAATTTTTTATCGTGTAGGCTGAAAGTACTCTCACTATAGACTGGAAATATGAACGTCTGCCACGTTCGGTTGCAATCAAATTTAGTAGGTCAACGAATTCGTTATTATCGTCAATTTTTTTTCAGATTTTCCTGAGTAACTCGTTTCCAGTAAAATTTAGGTAAAACACTGTCATTACCAATTTTAAAGAACGTTAATCTTATAGCCTCATTGCACAACGATTCCCATATAATACAAATAATGATTTATGCCCTTTTGACTTTCTGTGATAGATATCATTATTTGTATTTGATATGGGAATGGGGGAGGAGGGGAAGGGCAGAGAGGAGGAAGCGAAAGCTATACTCCGAGATATCGGAACGGACTCTGCAACACCAGAAGAAAAATTCATGAGACGAGTTTATAGTGGAGGAGTCAACGAAGAATCCCAGGAGAATACCGTACAGGATGGTACTGGACAAGGTGAAGCCGTCACAGATGATGGTAGCTATGAGAGTGGGAGGTGACCAGGCAAAAACTCTGGAGGAGACGGCGATAATGTAAGTGGATTACACATACCCCAGGGATGACCCGTCCAAGGACACAGAGGAGGTTTATTTTAGAGGTTTATTTCAACTTTTCGGAATTATTCGATATTGAGGTCCACTATTATGTTTTCGGTCACAGTTTTTTAATAAACTATCGATTTTAACATTCCGCTCTCACGTATCGATTTATTTAAACTTTTCTGATTTATTTGATATTGAGGTCCATTATTATGTTTTCGGGGTCACAGTTTTTTAAGAACTATCGATTTTGAGATTCCGTGCTCACATATCGATTCATTTAAACTTTTATGATTTCTTCGACGTTGAGCTCCATTATTGAATTATCGGTAACGCGGAATCTTAAAATCGATCGCATTTTAAAATACTGCGACCCCGAAAATATTATAGTGGACCTCAATATCGCAGAAATCAGAAAAGTTTAAAAAAAAATCGATGTATGAGCGCGGAATCTTAAAACCGATTTTAAAATCGATAATGGTTCATTTAGATGCTTATTAAAATAAATAAATAAGTTTAGACAATGTTGTCTGCGTTAGCCTTTCCTCTGGTGGTCTGTGGCCTATTGACTGAGTGCAAAGCCTTATGGATGTAGAAATAATACTTTTCAATAAAACGCGTTATTATAATTATTATTATTCCTAAGAATTTTTTTGCAGGGGGATTTAAATATTGTTTCGAAGGTGAGAGGGCGTGGATTGAATAATAAGGCAAATAATCATCTAAATATCTGTAGCAGACATTAAATATTCAATTTATAATTATTTTTATTTAAACCAAGATCAATGTTCTTAATGGATTCGATATATCGATTCTGATAACATTAAGTTGATAAGAACCTTTGAGAAGGTTACGTTGTGTTCAAAAAATAAAAAGTGTTTAAAACGGAGTCAGATTATAAATCTTAATAAATAGTTTCGGACTCACAAATCATCGAGTTATTAATAAAATAATCCTAAATGTCTATATATTTAGGTGATTGTTTGCCTTCTATATTTATTTATTTATATATATTTATATTATTTGTCTTTTATAGATATATATGCGCCTGATTATAGAATCGCCAAATTTGACATAAGTTTTAATTGGATTAAAAACTATTGTAAAAATTACCAAAAATATTACTCGAAACACTATGCTCATGCTGGTGGGTATGAAAATTATATTTTTTCGTGCAATTAGGAAAGGGAGAGAATTATCCTTGTGATCCGCCCTTCTGTGTACGCCACTATGTATAATCATGAGTAAATTGTCATATTATAAAATGCTGTCCGCATTTATATGAAATATTTTTAGGATCACATTTTTTTTTTTTAAATTCATTTTCCTTCTAATAAGTTTTTTTCCTCTCTTTTTCTTTCTCCTATTTGGCCATTAATGGCATACAGGGTTTTGGCAGCAATGGTGTTGTGCATGTGATGAAGGTACACCACTACTGTCAATTAAACTCAGCTTTATTTATTATTCTTATTGTACATAATTTAAGGATACCTTAAGTTATGGGAACAATAATTGAGTATTCTATGTTCTATGCGGTCCGATGCGTGGCTGCTCATATTATACAGAAATCTACTGCCCAGACCTAGATATCCAATATGAGCAACAGAGCTAGAGATACGAATCGCCATTATTTTGCAAGTGCAAAATGTAAAGTAAAAGATGAAACAGAAAAAATGAACCGAAATGTTACCTGTATCAAGAACAAGCAAAGGTGACTGAATTTTTTAATGTCGTGAGTTCTGAAGCTGAATCCAAATAAACCGAATCAGAAAAGACAGAAGTCGCTTCTCTCTGTATAATGAATTAAGGCTGTGATATGGAAGAGTCATTATCAATATTGTCCATAAGATCTGCAACTCTTTACGATTTAGCAACATTTTCCCCAAGTCGAACTGAATTTGAATGTACAGGTAGTCCTCCCAGTTCAACCACATCAACTTCAAGCCATAGAGAGATAGAAAGCAAAGGACATGTTTGCAATGTAACATCTTTCACAAGTCAAAAACAAAACGAAAGTAAAGTTTATTCCAACAATATTGGTTAATGCCGCAGCAACATTTGCTATAGGCCCCGCGCAGATTTAATCCCTCTCTGGTTCTACTGGATATCTCTTTAGATTGAACAAAGTTACCATTGTATAATGACAAGTGTCACCTGTACCGCTTGGCTTCTCACTCCCTCATTTAAAATTATATTGCTCATTTGCTAAATCAACGTCATCACACGAAAATCATGATTTTTTAGTTAATATCACAGAAACAATTGAAATCATGTGAACTTTGTGTTACATAGTAGATTGTCATTTCTGAGCTTTCAAGGCCAATCGTGACATTTTTTATTTTTTATGATAGTTTCACTGAAATGATTATAGTTTTTAAAAATTCAAACGCATCACTTGAAAAATCGTGAATTTCGAGTAATGAAATTGTTGCACCAAATGGAGCGATATGCAAAGCTAATATTTTATTTAAGTGTCCGACGGGAAACGTATTTAAAAAGTTTTATAATTAAAATATCTGATGTGGAAATCTTCTTCTTCTCCTTGGCTCTACGATTCGCGTGGAACCTGGGTTTCTCCAACAATTTCGTCGCCATTACTTCCGCGTATGGGTCGTGCTAATGAATCAATCCGTCTATTTATTTTTTGAGGTCTCGTAACAATATTTGTTTTCCGGGGTCGTTAGCTCGACGCCTAACCTCTAATCTGGAGGACAGAGAGATTTGTGGTCGAAGTCCTAGTTCTCTAGTTTTCTTGCCTGTATACGGATTTTCCTGAAGACAGTAATCCTCACTGAGCTTAGCCAGGAAAAATGACATCTTCAGCCTCACTGAGGTACTAGAGTTGCTGCTGCCCGACACTTGCGTTCGTGGCCCTGTTCCCCAAGGATGCCTACCTTTACTACGGCTCCGAGTGCTTCCCACTAGACCTAGTAACCCTAGGCGGATGCCCTTACGAGGTGCTACCAACCGGGCCAGCTGGACCAAGGTTTATTAACGAGGTGTTCCTACTCGATCCCTCCCCCTTAATCCTATTTTGGGACAGGCCGTGGGGCAGGATGCGCAGCTACTGGTTCACTGGCGAAGTTATACTATAGATCGGTGGCTCAAAAACTGATTCTGAATATGGTTACTAGTTTGCGAAAACAGCAGTATCTCAAAAATGACACTTGGCGCCACGACACACAGTGGTAAAAACGGCCAAACTAGGTGGACATTGTTCATATCTACCAAAATAAATTGTTGAAATCACTTAAAAACTAATGAGTATATCCTTAAGATCCTTAAAGGTATTTTTGTACGCTGCGGGGCTGACACGATGCGACACAGCGGCTGTTGCGACGGTCGCATTGGCCGCTTTGCGACAGAGTCGCGTTCTTACAGAAATAATGCCTGTATTGTATAGTTTGCGATGTTTTTTCGGTCAGGAGAATCACATAAAACTGCTTTCAGAGCTCGATCTATAATCATTATTATTATTAGGATATTAACCAGCTGGCTCTGATAGTAGATCTAATAATTCATCCGGGAAATATTTATCTTTGTTTGTAGAATGCAAATATTTATTTATAAGTGGAATGCAACAAAGCACTATCATCCTCAGTTGTGAAATTCGAAATGTATGGGGCAAATGAAGGATGTAGAACAAATCGTCCATCGTACTTTTTCGGCTGATTTTTCTTGTATTTTCTTTTCTGAATCTACTTAAATCCTAATTTATCGGTTTTAGAGATTCTTTGGACATCATCCCAATTGTTATGGAACACGAATCAGTTTTATCATATGCCTATTTTAATAGCTTACGCACACTTCCTGGCATACGATAGCAGTTATAAAGGGACACATATAACGTACTTCAACAGACTCTCTCGTATAAGCTGAAAAACGTTCTCATTGACGACGAATCCACTTCGTTAAGTATTCATTAAGTTCTGTTTGTATATTTACAAGAATATATTCTTCAAAATAACAAGCTGTTGGATTCCAATCGTTATTTGATACAAAGGCTTGTTTTACAGCAATCAGTCAACAAGTAATCTGATTTTTTCCCGCAACTGTTTTTGTATTTTACTTTTGATTTTCTCGAAAATTTCCAAATCAATTGCAACTATTTTGTAAATCCACCATTTGAGTATTTGTAGCCGATGAGAAAAATTCGAAAACATCTCAAGACAGCGAAAGTAGACGTGATGTAAAGAAACTCCGAAATCATACTGTGTCGTATCTTTTGACCGGTTAAATATTAACGAGAGACCATTCATTAATTCCGGGGAAGCATCGCATTTTCTGCAGGTTTGAACCGATTTTCCGGTATATGTACTAAGGGTCTTGTCGTCATCCATGGCCATCTAAAGTTCATAGCTAATTTTATGAGTAGATGAGTTTCCCATCTACATAAATCACTGTTAGTTGTAAACGCTCTATTTGTGATTTTATTTCCTAGTCTATAGAGTAGTCTCTTTTTTAAAGACAATTTTAATTGGTCCACGAAACAGAAGGAACGTCGATATTTTGTTGAGCCAAATTATCCTGTTGTCACCATTTATAGTTGCAGAGGCACTAGCTCCTCTAGGTTCCCGTCTTCGCCATTGCCTTCAAAGTCTGATTATAGGTGTCCTTCCACATATGACTGCTTATCGTTGGAATGGCCGGAACTGCCATCGCTTTTCAAAAAAATCGGCTTTTACACACATGATCAAAATAACAGTTTACTTTATTCTGCACCTATTCCTTAGTGATATCATCACTAATGCCATCTAAAATTAACTTCTGGTTGACGTAACATTTGGCATCTGAAATATTTTTTTTTTCATCGGCGTGAGCCACTCACACATCAAAATGATCACTTTTGAAGAGGATCATTCTCCTGAAAAAATTCGATATTTTAGCCCTATGGGTCAGGATGGGTGTGATTCTACTTTTTACACAACTTGTAGATGTTATACTTCAAAGTCATGTTACCCAGGAGGCGGAGAAACATGGAGGAAAAAGTTGCACAATTTAAAATATCTAATGAGGACACTCCATGACTTGCATGTACGCCTTTTAAATTACAAATCAGAAGCTCAAAAAATGAACCTGACTTTAGTTACTAGTTTCCGAAGACAGCAGTATCTCAAAAACGAAACGGTGTCGCGACCTCCATCCATTGACACAAACACAAGCTGTTGTTTCTGGAGGTCTCATTCAGTTGGTAACAAGTTCCAAAGAGATTTCTTCGATTTCCTTGACAACATTACAAGTATTTACAACGTTACAAGATCAAGCATTGGAAATCGACGGTTTCAACATTTTAAGCGGAAGAGTATCCGCTTAACTTATATCTTATTCTCCTGCTACAGACTTGTTCAGCTCGCAAATGGGGAGGAAAAAAAAGTATTTTACACTAGATTTTTACCACTTAAAATAAGTAATAAAATTGTTTAATTAGAATGGGAAAAAATCACCGAACCATGTGATCTCTATATTAAATGTCGATCATACCTTTTGATTATTCCAAATTGGAGATGTTCTACATTATATTTTAATATAATTTTTGATGAAAATCTGATATGGCCTTCAAGTAAAGTACCATTTCTGGTTTGCCAATAAGTCTTAAATACCAAATTTGAGAAGTTTTTTATTATATTATAATATAATTATATATTATTTGTTATGAAAATTAGTAAGGTATCACTTCCAGTAATCATGCAGTAACCAAAAAGAGAGATTCGCAACTAGATTTTACAATAATCCTAAATATAAAATATTCTACGGCTAACCGTTTTTGAGTTATGCAAGATAAGTACTAACGAACGAACGTACCTATAGACTTCACGACGAAACTAGTCAAAATAGATTCAGAGATGGTCAAAATGGATATATGAAAACCAAAAATTTTCGCGATTACAATTTACTGAGTACAAGGAAGTAAAAATATTCAATAGAAAAACTCAACTAATAAAAGCATATTTTGTATTTAACTTTAGGTTGCATAAAAATTTTTTTTTTCATCATCCCTCAACTTACTGTCAATTAGTTCTTAGTTTTGTTAAATATTAAGTTCTTCTAATTATTTTGCATGTGTCCAAATAGGCAGTTGGTCTAAAACACTTTTTTAAGTTTTTTACAACATTACATTATTATATTTTGTAAATAAAATCTCTTTACTTTTATATTATCCGCTTGCATTTTAATATTAATACTAATAATTAAGAAATATTGAAATTAGTCATATGTTGATAATTAGAAAGTATTCTCATCTGGAAGTTACCTTTCGTAACCCCAAAATTCAAGCAAGAATATTTCGATTTTTCGATAATGACTTGGTTGCTTGCCCATTCGAAAAAAATTATACGGATAGATAAACAATGGAAGCTGTTGGAATCCTTAAGTAGCTTTTCTTTCCATACATACTCATCATTATGGACAAAAAAAAAAGAAAGTAGCGATAATACGACTTCGAAGAGTAACAAGAATGCTAAAGAACCAGCTGTAGCAAAAGAAACAAAAAAGATCATAGGACCGAGAGCAAGACACAGGTCAGTTCAATTGGCGGACTTCGTCAAAAACGCTAAGAAAGTGTCAGATAAAGAGAAAAAAAATAAGATGGCGTTTTTACAGAATAAAAGAGAGGAAGAAGCAATGAAAATAGTCAACAGAGTAACAAAAACCTTGGAAAATTCTGATAAAAAGCCAAAGAAGAAAAAGTGATTCCTTCCTTTTTATATTGATGAGTCAAAATACGGTTAATAAAATCGAATACAAGAAATTTGTTTTCATTTTTTTTCTGCAATAATGTTCTTTCAAATATTTGACATATGTTATTTAATTATTTGATGTTTAACTTGCTATTTTCGCGAACTATACCCACATATTCCACCTATACCACATAGGTTACTTCAACGAGTTTATAACTATTGCTATTACTAAAAACATACAGTTTAAAGGACTTTGAGTGTTTGTTAACTCTCATTCATTCGTTTCATTTTTATGTCATGCCATTCTAGATTCTTAATAATGTTACCATTTTCCTGGAGCATAGATCTTATACCTAGCCTAAAATCTTGAAGAAATTCTAATTCTGATAGAACATTGGTTTCCAACCGGTGGTTCGCGAGAGCCTCGGACTGGTCCACTGAAGGGCCCAACAGCACCTTCCTGTATCTTTTTAGAGATCTGCATAAAATCTGTATTTTTCAATATTTTGAAAAACATTCGAAAACGGGCATATTGATCGGTACATATTAGGTTAGAGTACAGATATATCGGTGCCATACTCTGTTTAAAAAACGTTTAACCAGTGCAAATCGTAGAAAATTTAATACTTTTTAACTTTTGTAATAAAGTGTTTTTAGCTAAAAACACATTGTTTAGGAGTTAAAAACAAACTACTGAAAAAAATTCAAAAATTTCGTGATTTTTAGGCTACAGAAAATTTAGCCATGATATGTTTGGTGGGCAAAACTTTTTCACCTTTCTTACAATAATAACAAAACAAGTTAAAATAATAAAATCTTCTGCCCTACGTTATGGAAGGTAAACCTGCAATTTCATTGGACTATAAGGACTTGAGTTGAGAATCTTTACGTTGCCAGAACTCCAATCTAAATTTACAATATGACTCGGGGCCTTGTCAACCTTCGAGGAGGATTATGGGGCTGGGATAAGGTTTAAAACGAATGTGATATCCAGTTCATGGTGTAGGGAATAGTTTGTTAAATAGTATGGAGACATATTGACTATATTTATAGCATATTATATAACATATTGGACTATTGTTCGAAAGACTTGGAATTGAATGAATTGGATGCGTTTAGTATTTGAAAATTTAGCCGTCCTTTGCAGTTGAAGCCCATATTTGGAGATAGATTTCGAATTAGTTTTATAATTTGGCAGAATTTAATCGATCGAATGGTGAGGCATTCGATTAAGTAATCTTCACGGTGCCGGTCTTCGGCATATGTTGCCTCTGGGCGATTATGTCATGAGCGTCCCAAAAAAATTAAAATGATTTAGGAGGAGAAAATGAGAAACATTTGAAGGGCATACTTTTATTTAAGATGTACCACAGTTAGAACTAAGTTTTACAAACAATGATCAAGAAGGTAAGCAAATACAGTTGATCAAAATATTTTTTTTCGGTATTTAATATGAGCAAAATCTTTTATTATTTCGGAAAAATCTAACTATGTGATATTCCATGGATAACCTGGTTAGAGCTCCCAATTTTTCTTGAGACATTGTTGAACGAAAGTGAGTTATGACTTTATGAAGTTAATTATGATTAACTTTAGTTTAGAAAAGGATAGCTCTTCAGCAATGACCTTATTCGTAGCAATATGTTGCCTCTGGTAAGACGTTGTTCGCGATATTCTTATTGCTGGAGTAGACTCCAGTTAAATTAAAAGTTTTTAAATATTGTAAAATGTCAATCGGTGAAGAATTTTCTTTTATTTCTTAGATTTTAGTTAATTAATGATCGATGTAAAGAGAGTGTTTCTTCGTACGATTGTAAACCGTTGATGAGACTCTAGACAGGTTTTACTTGCTCCGATTTAAAATTAAATATTTAATCTGTTGTATATTAATTTATATTTTATTCAATATGTCTCTAATTCAGTTGCTTTACTAATAGGCTAGAATAAATTTATTTCATGTGGTTTGTAATTTGTTATAATTCCCAACAAGTGTCTTGCGCTCCTCCAAGTCGGCGCACAGTGGTTCAAACATTTTTGGAACAAAAATTTGCTCTTGGCGATACAAATGTGCTAGGAAAATTAAACAAACGTCATTGTCTTTAGGACTAAATATTCCTCAGGTTGATCTTAATATACCACTTAAACAATCGTAATCTTATTATACCGCTTTAACAATGATAATTTTAAATTCATTTTCATTAAATTTTAGTGAAACGTCTGTAACTTTGCATTGTTTGCAGTTATTTGAAGCAACTTTTATAAATTGGATTTTGAAACAAACAAAGGTAATTTTGATAAAATTTCTTATAATGTGTAATTATGGCGATTTTTGGCTGAGATACGCACTTATGCGAGATACGCACATACGAACAGACTTCACGAGGAAACTATTCAAAATGGATTCAGGGATGGTCAAAATGGATATTTCCGTTGAAATCTAAAAACCGAAAATTTTCGCGATTACAATACTTCCTTTAAATAAAAATGGTTCAAATATCTGCAAAAAACTCAGAGTTACAGACGTTTAACTAAAATTAATGAAAATGTTGCAATGCTTTTGTATGACGACGGCCCATAGTGGCTGAAGACTGTAAATATATCGGTCGCTGAAGATTGTAAATATATCGGGTGAAGACTGTAAATATGTCGGTTAGCACGGTAGATTTTAGTAAAGGTATAATTGATGCTCTCCGTCGTAAAACATGATATCTAACATTTGTTGTGATTTGAAGTTTTTGGCTAAACCGGATTCCTTGCAACTGATTTGATAAGTAGCTGAAAGAATGAGTAGGTGTAATGTTAGTATTAGGTTATGGTAGGTGGCTGCTGGTCTAAGATAAAGCATTGTAACTAACATACTATGTAGAAGTATTCATTTTGTCAGTTACCATGTTATACTACTGAATGCCTCAACCATTGATATTAATCCTATTGCTGTTGTTATGGATAATGTAATAATAATAATAATATTAACATTATTATTAATAATAATAATAATAATCTAAAGGAACATTCTAAGCGATTTGAGGAGATAGTAAATCAAAATTATTACCTATTTTATTGATTATTTTCTTTATCTAATAATATAGGAATAGGTTGTATGTAATTATACTCTTATTAGAACGGAAGATAAATTTTGAGATGTTTTGGAAATTCAGTATGCGTTTGTAGATTCAGTTTACGTTTGTATTCAGCATGCATTTGTAGCTGCATTTTAAATAGCATCTGATTTACAACATATAACTTGATACTCAGGTTTATTCCATCCAGTACCTCACTTTCTTTCATTCATTATTTTTTTTAAATGGATCAACATCCAAAATATATATTTCACTGTGTCAATTGCTTTTTCTCATAATAAAGACACACAGCGCCGCACGATAGAGAAATCTCCGGTTTTCCGTCAAAACTTCAGCAAATTGCACAATTAGAAATTACTTATTCTTTAGGCCAAACTATGTCTAGGGGTCGTTGGGCCATTTCATTGGCTCACAAAAACTGGAACAAAGAGACACGAAAATTCCGAAATTCGTAATATCTCGGCTCCATGATGAGATAGGATATAAAGGGTGATACCAATCGATTCTAGGTTCAAAAATAAATGGAAAATTTGAATTCTAGGTCCAAAAACAAAGCCAACATGTCAACCTCCGTATATTAATTTGAACTAACAGTCGAGTGGGGTATTGTAGAATGTAAATTTTGTGGAGCTGAGTAGATTAAGACTAATCCTCGATCTATAACCCCACACCAAGTGAGATAATGTTCAAAAAAGAAATGTATTTGGATATTCCTGATATTTTTCGAACATTCATTCATTGTAAAAATTCCCACATAAATAAATTTCTCCTCTTGCATAAAATAAATTATAAAATAAAATGGTGGATTCTGTAATTTTTATTTCTCTTTTCTTGAGCCTCTTCAGAAGTTAGGTCATATTTTTGACAGTGAATATTGAATTTGTGATTGAGCTTACAAATGACAGGTTCCGACTGAATACAGAAATATTGGATCAAAGGAAAACATCGACAGATAGAATAAATAACACCGTATCTTTGAATAAACCTACCAGCTCTCTCTTCTACGACGAAAAATTTCACTTAAGCACTCTGTTCCTGAAATTTTTAGAGGAGTTTCTCAATGGTATCTACATTGTAAAAATAGCTAAGTCTTGCCGGAAGTCGATGGAGCTCTTTTGAAAGATTCGCCAATCTTTTTTCCTTCCTATTTCAGAATTAGAATATCAACCTCATCTAACCTCAAACCTTCATAATAAGGCAAATAATTGAATAATAAAAATACATAAAATTTCGATTTGAAATTTCATTGAAAATAAAGATATATGAAAGATATATTTTATGCTTGAACTAAATAATTTTTGATTGACTGCATTAGTTCATTTCCTCTATATATGTCCAAAAATATCATTTTGGAAGATTTATTGTAAGATTTTATTCATATACTATTCAAGAACTGGAAATAATGACGCATTTTAACTTTTGGTGTGTGTGTGACACAGGTTACACTCATTCTGTTTCCCCGGTGATTGGACTACTTCGTAAATACTCCTTGAAAACGTTATCAATTTAAATACAACAGAGATCAAAGTTTTCGATTGGCTGTAACGGTGTGGGGAATACGTAAGATGTTTAGGTATATAATAAAAAAAATACCACAGTAGCACAAAGCGGAACATTTTTTCTAAACATTGTCGTAATTAATACTTACCTCCCTGCTATCATTTTAGCAAATGCCAAAAACTAGAACACTTAAACCTCTCGCATAAAAATTACATATTAATCAATGATTTTGTCTTAAAATTATATAAATGCCACACAATAGTTTTAAGCATCTAAGTTAACTTTGAAAAAATGTACGTTAATCATTGAAAAGATGTATTTCCTTTAAGATTAGCGCGTTTCTAGATTTTTAGCTCTGAAAAAACAAATATAATTGATGTTTTGACCACTCTGTCCAGCAATCTGCAACCTGTTGGCTCCAGCAATCTTTAATTTGATTGGTAAAAATAGTATTTCTATTTTTGAGAGTTTTGCCGCCTTCGCCCAGCAGTGCGCTTTATCACTAATCGATTTAGTTTTTTAAAATTTTATTTACTGTATTTTTGTCAATAAAACATCAAAATTATTACACCATAAACAATATAGTGGACTGATATTCCTAGTCACGATCTGGACGTTAGTGTAAATTTTAGAAAGCTATTCAATATCGCAGCCACCTCGATAGGTTGCACAACATCGGAGCTTGGGTTCATCCGTTACACGGAAGATCGAATTTCGCTCCTAGCATATTTCCAGATATATGACAGATCCCTTCCCTAAAAGGAAGTTTTATTTAGCCTGTGAAAAGTCGTCACGGGTTGAGAACGGCTCGTGATAGTGCACAGCCATTAAAGGAGAGGAAATTATTTATGTGATAAGTAGAAATATTTATGCTAAATATTATTTATGATTAATGGTTACATCACAGTTATTACACATATTTTGTATTCGCAATTGAATAAATTAAATAAAGCATCCGTCACATTTTCGTCTTGTATGGCTATTTAATTCGTGGCCCTTTGGCTTTTTAATTGGCCAGCAATGGCACTAAATTATTTAATTAATGATAAAGTGAGCTTGATTGACAATCATATTTTATTCTATTCTATTCCATTGATGAACGTAATCAAATACAATTCCAGTAATGTTCCAGGTATAATAACGGTTATTTGGAAATAATATTTATAAAGAAAATAATCGTACTAACAATAAGAGAAAAAGAAAAATCTCGAAAATTTGCGAGTTGTTGCTCAACTGTGTTGAGTTGCCAAATTACACAAAATACTGAATTAATCATGTGGAAAATATTAAAATCGAAAAAGCATCGATCGATGGGAAAAGCGTTATAAATAGAGATATACCAGGTATGTAAATATGAAACCGGAATTTGCCAATAGAAAGCGCTAGCTGTAAATTTAGCTACCGTGAAGTCCCGCTGGGGGCACCATTTTGTTTTGTTATCATCTGTGAAGGTGTTTAAACTCACAATTCAGTTGTCATACAACAGTGTATTTTGTGAAACAACAGTAAACATGTCGGATTTTGTGCCTGGAAACTACGATTTGCGGACAGCATTGATTTTTTGTTACCATTTAAAGAAAACAGCAGCAGAATCCCATAGAATGCTTGTTGTAGCTTACGGTGAGTATGCTCTTGGGAATCACAGTGTTTTGAGTGGTTCAAAAAATTTAAAAGTGGTGATTTTGACATAAAAAACGAGACACGTGGAAGACCACCGAAAAAATTTGAAGACAGTGATGCTTGTTGGATGAGGATGACACTTAAACCCAACAACAACTCGCAGATCAGTCAAGTGTGACACGAAAGGCCATTTCCATTCGATTGAAAGCCCTGGGATTTTTAAATGGGATATTTTTAAATGAAAAATTATGATTTCATATTTACACACCTGGTAGAGAGGGAAAAAAATCTTAGGCTTAACAGAAATGATAGTGAATAATATTTTACGTCATATTCTAGAACTGATTCTTTTCAAAACCTCAGAACTTCTTCAAGAAAACACCTTTTGCAAGCGGGATGGAACCCCTACTTTCGAACCCAAGCCCTTTCACTGTAAATCATTTTTTTGCCGAATCCCTCTCTGTTTCTCAAGTAGATAGGAAATATACTTTTTGTAAATGTTCTCTTTTCCAGCTCGTAAATTAATGCCTTGGTACTGGAACCTATTTCATAATAAAGCACTACTAAGTGGTTAAAATACCAGTGCAAAGATTTGTTTTTAGAGGTTACAGGTTACTTACTGTCTTAAGATAATAATAATTGTATCCAATGTTTTTTTTTTAATTTATTATTTTTAATATAACTATTTTAAATGTTATCGTATTTTATCATTTTACAGTGTTAGTCATACGCGTTATAAGTCATAGGTAAATTTGTAGTTGTAGTTTTGTACCTTATTATGAAGCAGGAGGAGTCTATAAAGTAAAGTACAAGATGTTATATGGTTATTGTTATATATATATGGTTATTTAAACATTGTTATAATGTTAAAACACGAGAATATTTAAAATATTTATATTAAAATATCTGATATGGACACCCCATGATTTCCTTGTAAGCCTATTAAACTATAAATCGGCTGGCTGCTCCTGAACTTGAAGTGACTCTGAACTTGGTTACTAGTTTCCAAAGACAGCTGTATCTCAAAAACGTCACTTGGTGTCGCGACATCCATCCATTGAAACAAACAGACACACACACACACATCAGCTCTTGTTTCTGGAGGTCTAATTCCGTTATTATATATAGTTTTCTTTCAATTTGAAACAAGTTCCTAAGAGATTTCTTCGTGTTCCATGGCAACATTAGAACTGTCTATGTTACTAGATAAAGCATTGGAAATCGACGGTTTCAACATTTCAAGCGGAAGAACTGGCTTTACTGAAATGTTGATCTCCTGCTGCAGACTTGTTCAGCTCATAAATGGTGAGGAAAACTAGCATTTCACACTCCATTTTAATACATAAAATAAGTAATAAAATTGTTTAATTAGATTAGGAAAAAAATCGCGTTTAAAACCTTTATCACCCAGCCATATGTATTAAATGATTATATATCTTTTGATTTAAGTTTATTAAGACCTTCAAGTAAAATACTTCTTTAGGCTTTTCAATTTCTTAAATATCAAATTTGAGAAGTTTTGCATTATATTTTAATATAATTTTTGATGAAAATCAATAATGACCTACAAGTAAAGTACTACTTCCGGTAATGATGTAGTGATCAAAAATGGAGGTTCACAACTAGATTTTACAGTAATCCTAAATACAAAATTTTAGCTTTCTACGGCTAACCGTTTTTGATTTATGCGAGATACGTAGTTCGTTCGTACGTATCTCGCATACATTAGTTATGCGAAATACAAACGTACGTACAGGCGTCACGACGAAACTATTCAAAATGGATTCAGGGATGGTCAAAATGGATATTTTCGTTGAAATCTGAAAACCGAAAATTTTCACGATTACAATACTTCCTTTACTGCGTATAAAGAAGTTAAAATGAATAAGATTATTATTATCTAATGACTATATGTAACTTGAAACCTTTCGACACGAACCTTTCCACTTGTATTTGTACTTTTCTACTTTATTATGAAATAGAGCCCTGATCGTTCAATTCGAATCTTATCGTGAGGTCTGCTATTAGTGCTTCTTTTCTGCCACATTGAACCCCAGAATACCCATAAATGTTGTTGAACCTTCGCTATCCAGGCAAACCTTTTTTTGTGTTTCTATATCACGATTTACCCTACCGACTGATTCATCATCAAATTCCAACACACCCAAAAACCGACACTCCAGGTATTTGATGGTGTCGCCTTCTTCAATAGATTCTAATTAGGAATTAATAACATCATTGATAACCTCCCCTTTTCAATATGATTCTGGATTTTTGGATGGATTTCTAGATAATCACTATTCACCAAGCATTTTTGGAACGCAGTTAATTGCTCTCTGTCTCTTCCGCTTCATCACTGTGAGCGGATACCCTTTGATCATCCGCGAAACCAATTGGTGAAATATGATCGTGGTTATAAAATACTTTGTAACCATATTCTTGAGCGGACTTTGGATCGCACAGCTCTGTTGATAGAGAATTCTCAATCGCTTTTAGGTTCTCACTCTTTTCTTTTACAGAAACTAAAAGGTTCTCGAAAAAAAGGTCGCCTGGATAAAAGTAGAAGGCATCAAAATTTCTTCAAAAATATATATTTACATGCTGTCAACTGGTCGAAAGTTACAGCGGTTGGAATGAATGATCGAATGTTTTGGATAGCTTTCTATTCTTCCTAAAATACATGGTCTAAAGATTGGCAGCTCTCTTAGCCTCCACTTTAGTCAATCCCGAACCCAAGAAACCTGTACTGATTTATCGTCTTAACCCTCCAGAAGACTCTTAGACCCTCACAGTTAACGCGGCGTTGAAAACCGGAGGATAAGATAACCTCATCGTAATGTAAGTGGAAAACTATAGGTGCTCATTTGAAAGATAACAAAAACGATAATGCCTAAAAAGCTCAAATTTTTAATGGTGGCTCTCCTTATGTTGTATACGTGCAATTAGGCGTTATTTGAAAACATCGTACTCAAAGTGATTAAAAGAAATTATTTCTTAAACCTAAATAAACTTATTTCTAAAATATATTTCACTTTTTACAGGAGAAAGGCTTCAACCACGGAATAAAATAAAAAATAAAATGCCTCCGAAACGTTCATGATTCAGCAGATCTACCAGCGCAGCACGTAGAAATAACAGAATTGGAGTTTCTAAAATAATTTTTTTTTCGAACAACTCAAAAACTATACATCTTCTGGAAAACTACAGGTACTCATTTGAAAGATAATTAAATTCTATACTAAACAAAAACAAAACCATCTAAGCTGGGCCAGCAGTAGTAAAAATACTAAACATATAAAAACAATGTATAAAAGCATATTGGACATTGTATTTACATTTTCAGCCTAGCTTCCCATGGAAACTCGTTAATTTCTTTTTTTTTTTTTTTTTTTTTTTTTAATAATTCGAAAACTATACATTTCATACACACAAACACAGGTTGTCATTTTAAAGGAAGCTAATTGAATTATCAGTATAATAAATATATACCACTCTTTCCCTAACTGATTTAGTAATCACAGTATCTCAAAAACGATAATGCCTAAAAACTTAGAAATAAGATAATTCGAGCTTAAAAAAGATCCGTCCGTCCGCCATCCGCCGATTAGAGATCTTAACTCGGCCATTTATAAGGATAGAGGGGAAATGAAAGATGTTTTGGAATCAGCATATCAAGGCATTAAAAAAATAAATAAATCTATATCTATGTAAATGCGTTTGGGTTATTATTTCGACCAAGAAATAATAAAAAATTTTATTAAAAAGTTTTAAGATACGTAGAATCTAAATATCGAATAAAACAAAAATTCCGTCCATCCGCCGTCCGCTGCTTTTCTTCGAGACTACTGGAACGATTTCCTTGAGATTCGGCACCAACGCCATAGGTTACCCCAGGACGATCCTCGGAAATCGATATTACCATCCGTCTGTTTGTTTCATAATGGCGACCGATTAGAGATCTTATAAGCCCAAAACTCAAGTGTGCGGATTAAAATTAGAAAATCCATGTTTTTCACATGGCCAGTTGTATGTTGCATGCTCGCAAGTCGGGCAGCCAACACGTTTATTTGTCTTCGCTGAAGACGAGAAAACCAAAAAACTCTGAAGCACTTGAATAATAAAGTCAAAAAAATTAAATGAATATCATTAAATCCTCTTCTTTATATATAGTTCTATTTCAATGAATATATTCATGATCGATAAGAAGATAAATATCATTATTTTTTTTCTATTCATCTCTATTTCTTTTTCATTCTATTATTTTACCGTTATTTCTTAATTTCTTCTGCGGCAGCAACGCGCCGGGTACCAGCTAGTTGAGAATAAGAAAATGCCGGGACATCAAGTGAGAAAACCATGTTAGAGCCGAATTGACATGAATCGGCAGAACGAGCCTTGAATTTGCGTGAAAATATATCTAGCTGTTTTAATTGTTCTTAAGAAAATCAATTATTTGAAAACGTTGTTGACCCTTATCATCTTCTATTAAGGTCAATTTGATCTGAGAAAAAATATGATTCAATTGAAATAATACTATATTAGTTCGTAACCCTGGATATTTTGTAAAGTTAGGATGTTTAAAATAAAATACCGCAGTTGCGTATATAATTAGTGTGTTTTAATTAGGCTAATTTATAATATTAAATTAGGTTTCCTTAGACATTAAATAATAAATAAATAAAAATAATCCCAATCGTAGGCTTTTTTTTTTTTTTTTGCGTACATTGCTACATTGTGGTCAAGTGAACCTTTTCTCCCAGCTCTGGTCACCGTCTAGTCGCCGGCATCCAATTTGCCTGTTTTAATAGTGGTTTAGAAGTTAGATAAGCTTTCCATGTATTAATATTATAAATTAAACAAAAACAATGATTTTTGGGCATTATATACATAATTTTATACTTTTTGGGTTCTAAATGCACGATTTTGCACATTTTGAATTTTTTACTGAACTTTTTTCGGTTTTTTACTGCACGACAATCCGGTCTCTAGTGATTTTAAGTTTTTTTCTTGATGATATTTAAGTTTCTTCTTCCTTTATAATGTTTAAATTTTATGTAAAATCTTTTTATTCAGGCGTGTTGTTTCAATCCAAAATGAATTATTGTTTTCAACAAAAACATCATTTTTTTTTTTTTATTGTAGATAATGGTACATGAAAATTCAATGTACGATCAATGTTCAGTTGTTCCATCACCTGACACACACTCATTGTTTTAACCACCAACTCTATTATTATGGGGATAGCACCAAAAACAAATAAATAAATTATAATATTAAATTATGGTACATGAAAATGGCAAAATAGTTTGGAAAAATATAGACGTATCAAGATTCAGGGCTAAAAGAACAAAAGAGAAACGTTTTTTTACGCGATATATTGATCATAAGAACTTTCAACCACAAGAAATTTTTCCACTCAATTCTTTAAATCCGATATGAAAATTTATATATTTCAAATGTGCTACTCGGCAAGAAGACCCAATAGGAAAGACTATCCGAAGGAAATGTTAGAACGGATTTTCGAAACCTTACCTGGGATCCTCATAATTAATGGTCCCATAAGAATCAATAAATAAACTAGTTTAGAGTCCTGGCACCCATTATCTACCACCCAAATCAATATATATTTTCTTTTTAATGTGATGGGCCCATCTCATCATTTGGTATTTTATTGTATTCAGTTATCTTAATAATATTCGTTTTTTTGTATCAATTCATGTCCTCTATAAATCTCCAAAAATTGAGGGCAATGCGTAGGATTAATTTTATTTTCTAAACATCCTGTACGAATTTTGTTTGTTCTCTGCATGTATCATGTATTGAGTATTTAAATGCAGTAAAATTGAGGAGTTTTCAATTAAAAGTCGATATATCCACTTTTACAAAATTATTACAAACAAATTGATAGGGCGGCATCTCATGGAGATAAGGCAAACTTTTGTTGCAAAGTTATTGATTTGTAACACTTATTTGAAAGAAGAAAGTGTAAGATTTGAAAAAAAAATGAATAATTTTTAAGCGTAGAATATTAATTAGTTAAAGAAATCTTTGTTTTTGAGAAGTGGACATGTTATCATTTGATGGAAAACTCCTCTACTATTACTCTTAATTTACAGTATACCTGAAAATCCTCATAAGTGCTTCTGACATAATTTTATAGAAGACAAAAAAAGACTTCAACCTCTCTGAAGCCTACTGTACTTACAAGATATTACAACTGGTGATAGAGTGATAACGCTGATAACGTAAAAATGGCTCATTCCAATCGATCTGGAAACTTTTGTTTTATTATAGAGATGCAAGATATTTTAATATAAATAAGACTTTCCAGGTTTTACGGGTATACTGTCGATATGTATGATTGCAATATGATCCCACCGTTTGTGCTAATCTTTTATATATTTTCTATATAATAAATATTGAAAATTATTTCAAAAATTTTAAGTAAATTACATGAAGCAGTTGATCATCAAAGCTAGTTAGTTTTGTTTCTAAGCGAACTCCAACTGTTGAGTCAGAAGTTAGTTATAATGTGGTCTGGAAGGGTAGACTTTAATTTCGTGGCGGACCCATAGAACAAATCTCGACATTCACTATTAGATTAGAATAGGTTGGTGTAAGTAAGGACGTTAAATCCAATTTAACAAATTAATGTTTTACAGATGTTAAGCATCAATCATACTGGTCAGTTTAGGTGTCAATGGAAATACTAATAATCTCCTTTTCTCCATGTTTTCAAATCCTGGTTTGGGGATTCTTTGTTTAGTGATATTATGATTTGGTCTTTCTTTGTAGTATTTAGAAAATTTATTAATAACTTCATCAATGTTATATTTGAGCAGCTTTTTGGTTTTGTTTAATGGTTGCATTAAACCTTGATGGTGTAGACAAAAAAATGTCTACGTTTTTATTTCGTTAATTTGAATACTTGCGAATTATATATTACATAGGTCGCTGGCTGGTTACATAGGCTGGTTCTAACTTCGGTTACTGCAATAGTAGTAGATGTTTATTCCGTCATATTTTTTTTTAAGTTTTTACTCTTAAGTTTATACTTCGTGAATAACGTCTATTGCATTGTTTAAGATTTCACATAGTTCTTTCTTAAGTTCATGAAAACTGCATACATTGCTTAGTAATTCGAAAAAACTGTTCAGCTTATCTACACGTTGATTCATCTAACGTGGTTCCATTTGTGACCAAACTGAGGAGGATTGGTCACCAAGACAAAAAACGTGTTTGCTTTCAAGAAAATTTGTGTTCGTTTAGGCCAAAAGTTACCTCATAATAGACTGGAAATATGAACGTCTGTCACCCTAGAACGGTTGCAATAAACTTTTATTGGTCAACGAATTCGTTATTTTCTTACTTTTTTTCAGATTTTCCTCATTAAATCGCTTCTAGAAAATCGCATTGAGGTAAAAGCTTAACATAGCCGATTTAATTTATTTAACGAACGTTAAATTTCTTGTAAGCTTTATTTTTAGTATTTTTTATAAATATTTATTTTTTATAATTATAGATATATGTAATTACTCTTAACAGAATAACTAAAATAACAATTTTAGAGAAAGTGGACATTTTTCAGTTTTTCTTCAGTAAATCGCTTCTAGTACATTTTAAGTAAATCTTTGACATAACCAATTTTAATTTCCTGATATAAATATTGAATTTCCTGTAAGTTTTATAAGTATTTTTTTTTTAAATTCGGAACAGCTTCTGAAATGTAACTGAAATGTCTGAAATCGTAAACATTGCAAAATGTCAAGAAAATGCAAAAAGTTGGATATTCAGAGGTTTCGCCTTAATAACTATTTTTCAGTGCAATTTACTGCAAAATACTTAATAAACAATCTTGTAGAGGATTAAATTTTACGCAATATCCATACAAAATATATATAATTACTCTCAAGAGATGGCAAGTAATTTTGAGATAACAGTTTTAGAGAAAGCAAAATTGTTATTTCAATATTTCTTGGAGTCTGTTGAGAGTAACTAAAAATATTTTACTCTCAAGAGATGGCAAGTAATTTTGAGATAACAGTTTTAGAGAAACCAAATGTTATTTCAATATTTCTTCAAGTCTGTTGAGAGTAACTAAAAATATTTTTAATGGATGTTGTATGAAATTTAATCCTTTATAAGATTGTTTGTTATGCGTTTGTCACTGCATTGAACTAAAAAATAGTTATTAAGGCGAAACCTCTGAATATTCAACTGTTTGCGTTTTCTTGGCTTCGTTTCTCAGTAGCTGTACCTAATTTAAAAAAAAATAAAACAAGATTTTAACGTCCTTTAAATTTGATTATGTTAAGATTTTACCTAAAATGTACTAGAAGCGAGTTTCTGAGAAAAATCTGACGAAAATGGCGAATTCTTAGACCTATAAAATTTTATTGCAACCGATCTAAGGTGGCAGACTTTCATATTTCCAGTCAATTACGAGAATGCTTTCGGCCTAGACGATCAAAAATTTTCTTGAAATCGGGCACGTTTTTTCTCATCAGCTCTCGGACTATTAGTACATTTAATCAATGCCCGATCTTTCTCTAAGCCTCTAGATGACAGATTCCAATCATTGGGTCATCCTATCTTCTTCGCCTCTATCCTTGTTTATACTTTTATCAATAAATGAACGGATATTCCGTTCTACATCTTGTTTTATTCTTTGTTAGTTAAATTCGATCGTTATGAAATATACTAAACACCAAACATTCTTCGATAATTTGGAAACAATAACTACTCTGCTTGTTAGCAGAGGATTATAGTGAATAGCTTATTCGTTAGAATTCTTCAGTGGCGGATCCAAGAGAGGGCGAAGGGGACGACGCTCTGGACCCGCGTCCTTTGGAGGCTTGTGTTTTATAAAAATTAAATAAATGACTTATGCATTATAGATGAATTTATAATTTTAGGAGACCCCGGACTCCCCGTTCCTTTTGGGGGTTAATCCATGCCTCCCAAACCCCCTGACCCTAGGTCCTTCTACTCTGACCGAGGGGCGACCCCGCAAGGTCTAGATCCACTATTGTCATATAAGATGGAATGTTAAGCTTCTTTTGACCTTCTCCAACCGATCTTGCGCAGCACTCATCATATCGTCAAGTCCGGATTTTCCTTCAGAAAGTAGAGAGCGGTTATTCTCTTAACCCATCAAAAACGACTATGTACTGCTACTTCCATCCTAGATGTAGTTACTGTTACAATTCACCTGCCAGAAGTAATTGTTACTTGTTGCAAAGACCGTGGGAATGAGTTACGAAATAAATTTGATGCGAGTCATTACAAGATCCCCTCTTGGGCGACAAATGACGGTTGTTCGTGACGGGGTTATATTCATCAGGGACCATCAAATGGGCAATCTGCTAGTTACTCGGCTGTAGAATGTCGTTTCGAGAATCGCTTTTTTAATGGAACTGAACGTTATAAATCTTAATTCTGTATAAATATTTTACAAAATATTATCCAATAATGCTTTACACAGATACCTGAAATCTTATATTTTTACAATTTTATATTCTATCCAATTTGCCAATTCGTGAATTTCGAACGAAAAATATTAAATCAAGAATTATTAAAATTAAAAATTTTCATTTAATAATGAAGTTATGAAGTCAATAACTAGAAAAAAAAGTAAATGGAAAAAATTTATAAAGAGATAAAAGTTTATAAGTGAAGCAAGATTATAAAAAAATATATAATGTTACAAATTAGCATAATAACCTCTTGATTTTCTCAATTTGTGCCAGAAGATGGTAAGTATAGTAGATTTTAATTTCATAAACTGTAAACAATAATTTAATTGAAAAATAGAAAATCTAACACTATAACTGGAGAAACATAAAACCTATAAGAAATAGAGTGACTGAAAATTGTGGCGCGTTTTTGCAAAATTTTACATCTCCACTTTCATAAATCATGAAAAAAATTTAAAATCGTTTTGATTCTATTGAATTCATCTGATATTCAAAATTATTTTTGCTAACTATTAATTTAACTTAAGATATATGATTTATGTTTTCGTATGATGAAATAATCAGCATCATTAGTTTAAAAAAAAAAAAAATTATTAGTTG
Source organism: Rhaphigaster nebulosa (assembly GCA_948150685.1). NCBI lineage: Eukaryota > Metazoa > Arthropoda > Insecta > Hemiptera > Pentatomidae > Rhaphigaster > Rhaphigaster nebulosa. The sequence continues at coordinate 177,002,181 of OX411306.1, forward strand.
TACATTTTTGGAAAACCCTACATATTCAATATTTGTAGAAACATTTGAATTTTTCTCTGAGACAGCTTTGCCGATTTTTATTTTAATTTGCAGCAAAAACACAGACCAACCCAGGATGATTCTCGGAACTCGACATCACCACCCGCCATTTTATATAAAAAAGGAGCCGATTTTATAGTTTCATATGTCATACGTCGGCCATTTATGGAGATATAGGAAAAATATAAAGTGTTTTGGAGTGTATTAAATTTTAAATACTTAATTTTTCAACCTTTTTTATTATGATTCCAAAGAACATTTTTATTGTTCGATTGGATTATATATTTCGAAAAAATAAACCATTATGTAATAATTTTCAGCGTTAATAGATAATCCTAACAAACAATAAAAAAGTTCTTTGGAATCATAATAAAAAAGTTTAAAAATTAAATATTTTAAATTAATTTTTTAATTTATTTTTTATATATATTTTCTTGTTTGGCTTTTTTGGTATTATGACTCCAACATACTTTATATTTTTCCTATATCTCCATAAATGGCCGACTCATGACCTATGCAGCTATTAATCGGCCCCTTTTTGATACAAAATGGCGGATGGTGATATCGAATTCCGAGAACCATCCTGGGCTGGCCTGTGTTTTTGCTGCAAATACCATAAAAAAATAAAATAAAAATAAAAAATTCGGCCTAGTTGTCTCGGATAAAAATTCAAATGTTTATAAAAATACTGTATATGTAGGGTTTTGCAAAAACGTCCAACTTTAATCACTTTTTTTTTAACTGATGATGCTGATTATTTCATCATATGGAATATCAATCATATCACTTAAGTTTAATTAATTGTTAGAAAAAACAATTCTGTATATTAGATTAGTTCAATAGAATCGATTTTAAAAAATATTCGTGTTTTATGAAAGTGGAGATGTAGGGTTTTGCAAAAACGCGCCACAATTATGAATGTTCAATAAAATTTTAAATTTTATCTTAGTTACTAAGATAACGAATATACAGGAAATAATTATGTGCAGGGAGATAGATAATGGTGTAGGTAGTTGGAAAATGGGTATTATATGGGTAATACATAATTGTATCATATATATTATAATAAATGTTTAAGATACAAAAAAAAATATTTATAGTTAATTTTATATTCAATTAAAAACGGGCATGAATATTTTTTAATGTATCACTCAAGTACTGCTTTTGCTTTTGTTGCGGCTGTATTTGTCTTTCTCGGGGCCACATTTGAAATTTCAAATTTTGGTTGATCGTGTATAGGAAGTATCTATAGCGATAGATTCGATTCTCGCCATTTTTGATTTTTCAAAGAATCTATGGAGATTCTGCTGTTCATTCTTCATTTCTGGCATCAAATTTAAGCAAATAAGTTTTTGTAAAGTAAAAATAAACTTACAATTCAATAGTTATGAAGGTCTAGGAATATAGCACCAATAAAATCACGCGTTTCCATCACCAAATTGCTAATGAAACAGCTTCTTTGAACGTGATCAAGCGACTGAAAACAAGGTTGACATCATGACAGTTATTGTCTCCCATCTTAAGGTGCATATAGACGACCGAACCATACCATAACAGGCCGCAGAAAAAGGATCGTGTAAACGCTCACACACTACCAGATATGGGCGTGGCCACTTGAACGGGTAAGTAGCCACGCCCATATCTGGTAGTGTTTGAGCGTTTACACGACCCGTTTTCTCCGGTCTGGTCTGGTCCGGTCGTCTAAATGCACCTTTAAGTGAAAAAAAAAAAAAACCGTTCTTCTAGCCACCAGCGCAATATAAATATATTTTGCAAATATATTTATTTTAACTTCGTCAAGTTGCAAATATATTTCAAAAGTTTCGGTTTAGTTTTCATGGAAATATTTTCTTTCCATAAAATAATATGAAATTAGAAATTATTAAGTTGATTTCCGCTTTTGTATTCATAAATTACTTTATTACAGAGTACATTGTTTATAACAGATTGGTGGGAGAAGGTTCGGTCGCATCCGTCTCCTTTCAGATGCGTTCGGTTATCCATCTATGGTCTTATGCTCCTCATAAAATACGCTTTATCTTTGCTAATACTGGTCCGATTTTGATGATTCTCTTATTGTTTTTTAGATAATTTAATTACCTTGCATACAATTCTATACATAATTAACCATAAAATGCATACTTTTTAAGCTATGCTCAAATAAAATATTTTTTTCAATAACTTTTTTCGCTGCATTTCCCCGGTAATGTACTACATAAATGAAAAGTTAAAGACCTGTAAGGAGAAGACATTAGGCAAGTTTCATCAAAATCATTTGAGCCGTTTACGAGAAAATTGTAAAATCCAAGATATAATTGCCACTTCCTGTTAATCCAATACGCTGCATCTTTGCTAATACAGGACCGATTTTGATGATTATATTTTTGTTTTTTAGATAATTTAATTATCTTTCATACAATTTTATACATAAATTACTATAAAATGCATGCTTTTTAAGTTATGTGCAAATAAAATATTCTTTTCATCGTAACTTTTTTCCCTCCATTTTCTCGTTGATATACTACATAAATGAAAATTTAAAGGGCTGTAAGGAGAAGACATTAGGCATTTTTCATCAAAATCGTTGGAGCCGTTTTGGAGAAAATTGTAAAAAAGTGTAAAATCCATGATATAATAGCTAATTCCGGTTAGTCGATTTTGACGAAAATGTTGCTGTAACATCACCTGCATATGCCCGCCTTATATACGTAATTTCAGTATCGTACAACTTTTCGTTTTTGAGCTAGACTGTTCATATACACATACCCACACACACAGACCATTTTGCGAGACTTGGTCATTTGGACTCAGGGGACCTTAAAACGTGTACTTCCGTCGAAAAGTCGAATTCGAAAATTTTCACGATCGCAATGCTTCCCCTTGCTATATACTTCGTATATAGGTAAGGGAAAGTAAAAATTTGCGATGTTTATAAAAATGTAGATAAATGGATGAATTGGCTAGTGTCAAAGATTATAATAATTATCGGTGCACTACAACGTGTACAGACGATTTGTCAATTAAAAATAATTTTATTTAATTAAGGTGGCATCTGTGAAACTGACTGACTTGTGGCATGTCTAGTAAAATAGAAAACGAGGCTAAATTAATAAGCTCGAATACTTCATTAAACGAATATTGGTAAAACGTATGAAAAAATATCATTATCTAAAACCTAACCAAAACATATTTTAAACACATCTGCGAGGCACAAATCGTTTCGGCATAATCCTCTTGTTACAAGCGATTGTACCATAATGGGATGATGACCCATGAAAGAAAATACGAGGATTCATTTGTTATGGTTTGTTTAATTGAATCCTTAGTAACTATTATTCTCACTAAACAATGGGGCTTTTCAATCGGATTTAATGCCACTAACTAGTCATGTTTGGACAAAAAAATCTCTATGACAATATCAATAATTCAAAACTTAAATTATTTCGAAATAAATTCTCTGTTTAGCCGAATTTTCGATCAATAGTTATTGTTGATTTACAACATTTTACTTGTTAAGAAACACACCTCATTCGTTTTGTTGAAAATTTACGAATTAATTTAATTGTATTTGAATAAAATTTGAAAAAGCACTTGATCTAAGAATCTGATCCAATGTCATCGTCGTCCCTAATTTTTTGATAAACTATTAAGTCGTCTGACTTGTTTAATTTATTAATAATATTGATTAGGATTCCAAAAAATTATAAATTTTTAATAAATACAAATTAATTTATTTACAATAGGTTTCTTTGTCCTTTTAAAATAATTTAGAGGATAGTGATACAAACACAGTATATGACCCAGATATAGTAGAAATATTATTAGCTCCTGATAGTTGTCGGTGCTGGTTTTAAAAATCTTAGATCAAATTTTACTTTTTCATATTAATATTCTGATGTATTTAAAATTATCCGAAATTTTGATTTCGAATGGAACATATCAATTCAAAAATACCATAAAAAAGTTTATTTAAAAAAAAAATAAGAATATATAAATAATTAAGGTTATAAAAATATAGAAGGGCATGAAAAGTCTAGGACTACAGATGACTACAGGATGACTACAGAGCGCAGGGGCGTACGCAGAATGTTTTTGCGGGAGAGGGAAGAGTTAATATGAAGAAAGCAATAATCACCTAAATGTCTGTAATCGCCAAATTTGGTGTAACATTTCAGGATAAGCATGAAAATTGGATCAAAACTATTGTTAAAATTACCAAAAATACTACTCAAAATACAAATCTTATGTTGGTGGGTATGAAAATGAATTTATTTTATACATTTTAGAGGGAGGAGGTGGGTATATCTTCCTGACCCCTCCCCTCTCCTGGGTACGCCACTGACAGCGATTTTTACTGACTGGAGTATGTTTTAGATATTTTTACATGACAGTTAGCTACTTTTCAAAAAGAAATATCATTGATACTTATATATTCATAAATAATGTATGACAATTGATAATATTACAAAATTCTTTTTGTAGAATTTTTCCTGAGGATGGACTGACTGTCGAAACATTGGGTAATTATGATGGCATAATAAAGATATTATAGAAGCTAAAAGGTTCATGTTTCCTCAAGTTGACATATATCAATACATATTGTAACCTTCGAAAAATAAAATATTAATATATAATTAAAAAAATATTTTCCAAGGTCATGTATCATTATTCTGTATTGGTAGATCTCTTTGCGTCACCTAGTGAACGTGAAGGGATTGATAATGTATAATTATCGCCTATCAGTAAGAATAATTCAAAATTATCAGCTAGTATTATCAAAGCTATGATAATGAAAGACCTAGATTTTCTCAATCATAGTCCTTTGCATATTTCCTACATCCTCGATGACAACACCCCCAACGTGCTCAACATAACTGACACCTTGGAAACGACTCATAGATAGCTCTATAAACCGGACCCCCTCACCGCCCGTAATCAATTATTCATTGGTTCATTGTTCACGGTTAGTTTTCAGGTTATCGGTGATTTCACGGGCATTGGTGGAATATACTCCTTTGGAAATTCTATACCTGTTTAATCAAAGTTCTGATTAAAACCTAACTGGGTGTCATAGATTTTATTTACGTCGATTTAGATGGTAGGGATGATCGATTGGCGAGTATTATAATTTTCAATCCTTCAAACGAATCTCCCACTGTCTACCGCCCCAAAGCTGACTGGCTTCATAAATACACAATAAGTTATGAAACCCAAAAGTTAAATGCGCAAGAAATTTAAGTAAAACGAAAACCAAGAACACATCAACTATACGAGTATATTGTAATCCATAGAACTCCAATTTAAGTTCTCTCTCTCACACCTCTTCCCATCGTTAAACTTGTCTTCAATTATTTTTATAATTTTTAAATTATGTTGCATATGTGTATATAACAGGTGACGTTCGAAGAGGAAAGTGAATTGGTAAAAAACAAAAAAAAAAAAAAAGCATAATCTTTAGTATATAGATATGCTAACGCTTCGGTCTATTGCAAGGCCTTAATGAAAGCTACGAACAATAAACAAAATCTCTTATATTCCCTTCTTTTTTATGCTTTACTTTTCCTCAATAACAATCCTACTCCAATCCATAACTCTGATAAAAACATCGGGATCACGTTTGATTAGCAACTGTCCAGGAGTGCCCGGAAAATCCATTAACATGTTTAAGTATAATAAGCATCCCAAATATTTTGTGAACCCTTACGTTTTCTCTTATTTTTACCCACTGCAACTACGATTGTCTGATATGCGGGAAACGATGAACATGAAATGAGATCAAAGCTACTGATGAATCTTTTGGATCTCCAGACGCACTCATATCCCAAGCTACTATAGAGTTCATATGACTCTATCCGTATTATACTTCTTTAATGTTTATATCTTTCTACCTCTAAAAAACAATAAACCACCTCAAATCATTGAACTCTTCATCCTAAGTCCTCATCCATCCACTCCCTGATCACCAGAACCCAACCTATCGATCGACACATAGAACTGCATCCTTCGTTATGTCCTTTCTTATACACCCCTCCTCCTTTTGGATTCTATTGGTAAAGCGTCTTTTCTATCTTCCATCGCTATGTTGGGGTAGCTAAGTCCTGACCTAGCTGCTGACCTCCAAAGATCGAAATGAATTATTTCATTATTATTATTGTATTAGTTCATGTATTCAATGCCTTATGCATTGAACTACAATAACTAATTCGTTTCAATCTGTAAATAAATGTTATATTAATTGTTTATATATTTTGGCATTATTCGTATCATATAGTTTTGTTTTTTTCGGTTGAAGATGAAACAGCTTGACAACAAAACACATTCTATACACTGCGCTGTATTGATCCACCTTTAACCTCGTTGTGACTCCGGAAATATCGACAGGCATTACAGACTGAAAATTGAAAGAATATGTTCAAGTTCCTAAAGCACAACAATCTTCATAAATACATTAGCAGTCATCCAACCGTAGGTTTTTTGTGAAAATTAATTTATAAAGTTTATTTTTCACAGGAGTGTTTCTTTTTAGAGAAAAAAATAAGAATCAAAAGAGTTCCCACCTATCCCATGGATGAAACATACCCTAATTCGCGAAAAACCGTCTTCCCCCTCCCACCATTCCTACAATGAGCACTCTGTGCTTCTTCTCATTCAACTCCGAATCTATTGGTCGGACAGAACTAATGGTATACAAATATTTCTCATAATTCCTTCGAGTAAACAGCATTCAAAATTGAGAACAGTTTGAAGCACGTAGCAGGCAGTTACTGTAATGTGGCTTTTCAAGGAATATATTAAAATTTGTTGGTGTTAGGATAAAAGTGAACAGGAACAAAATGTAGAGAGAATTTTTTTCTACAAGAAAAGTAGAATGAGATTAAAAATTATTCAGGTACTCTTGTTCATGGTGGAGCACAAGATCGAGCAGCACAGTCCAACTTTAAGGCAGCCACGTTTTACAATTGTTGGATATTAGCTCGAGGATAGAAGTTGGGGTTGATCCTTCGGTGGTATAAACCGGTGATAAAATGCATTCATTTTTTTGCTATCTCACTGTGTATTCATTCTCACCCCTCTCCAATCTGGATTTGATGAACCAAACGGTAGGAATGCTGCGGAAGTTGGCGACAATCTCGCTAAAATCAAATCACGATTCTATTACTCAACGAATTGGTTGAATGCAGCGCACCTTTGGTTATTTAATGATTTTTCGATTTTCTGTTGACTATACTCATATGTTCAGCGGTTGCGATGCCATTTCTGCTTTTTTGGCAAGCGGAAAGCACAAACGATAAGTTCAATAAAAGGGAAGATTTGGAAGACATTGTACCTTTATTCAGTAATGTACCATCGACGAAACCAGAAATTGTGATTGGTGGAGAGCGATTTACACTCCCTTTTACAAAGCTCCGAAATCTGAAAAATCATTAAATAATTACAGGTGCTTTTCATTCAACAAATTCGTTGGGTATTCGAATCAAGCCGTGATTTTATCTAAACTGCCCCGAATATTTGGAAAGGGGTGAGCATGCACCAACACTCTGGATATGCTCGAGCTAATATTCTGCAATTGTAAAACGGGTAGTTGCGGAAAACCATGTGGTTGCGTCAAAGTTGGGCTATGCTGCAAGGCCTAGTGCTCCAACCGCCGTAATATTTTATTTCTATTCGTTATTTACGTCCAACCAATAGATTCGGAAACTGGCAAGTGCCCATCAGGGAGCAGTTTTTAGCGAATTAGGGTATGTTTCATCCACGTGGCAAGAGGGTTTTGATTCTTGTTTCTGGTTTTAAAAAGAAACACTCCTGTGAAAGGCAAAACTTTATAAATTATTTCACACAAATGCCCTTTTTTGGTCTAATGACGGGCGACTATAAAAGAAATGTAAATCAGCATAGCATGCGTCTAATTAAGGATTTTCAACTTCCTGCGGGGATCAGCCGTGTATTAGGAGTATGTATTTTATTAGTACCAATAAATATTATTTTTCATTAAGTTTTTTTAATAAAAAAAATCACTAAATTAGTACTAGTAGTAGTAGTAGTTCAGAGGAGCCACGCCGGATGTAACAACCTGTTAACTAGAAGTGTTTCCCCAGGCGACTGAGTGACAGTCTGCTACAAACGAGGTGTAGTGTTGTTAGTTCGTTAGTGGGCGTCACAACAGTGGTCTGGCATTCCCCTACAGAGCACTCCTAGGGCGTACTTGACTGCTACGTGAGTGAACGTCTTTTACAAAAGCGAGTGGATATGGCATGGTAAATGCTCTCAACAGGGCCGTTATTAAGATCGATAACAAGGGATATATCGATGTTTTATGTAAATTGCATTTAACACCCTTGGAGCATTATTGATAGTCTGCGATACGTCTACGTTGCGAATCGAATACAGAAACGTTTCATTTACGTTCTCACACGTTTCTTGTTAATTTTTGTAATCTATCAATGTTATCCCTTCAATAATAGACTTACAGAATGTAAACTATAATTATTTTATAAATCTGTATGATAAAACTGATTTGTTGCCCGAATTAATGACTACGTTTTGGAAGTCTGTCGATTTTACTTTTAATTAATGAAACGCTTATTTTAAACACTTTTAAATTTCGATATACAGTATTTTCAATGATTTTCATATTATTATTTTATTAAATATAACTCCATGAATTTTCATAAATTTGGCTTTGTTGTTTAAAAATAAAATGTTTTATTTTTGCGAACACGAAAAAATGTTTAGGTATATTTGGCTTAACAGGCTTTGAGAATCATTCGTTTTTATATTTTTGGAAAAAATTATTATACAGAACATAGAAAAAAGTAAGATAATTTGAATCTATATTTTATAGATACTTCAACATAAAATTCATTTTTTAAGATGTGATGTTTTACTTTACATATTTTTTTCTTTTTTCTCTCTTTATATTTAATGTAGGTTTCAATTTTCATATTTACATTATTTTTCATATATTTTTTATATTAGCTTCTTCAATTTGGTATAAATTTCTACGTACGCTATTTTTTTATTTTATATATCCATCCTCCATTTAATTCCTACAATATTTATTCTTCTTTGCTTTAAAGGTTGTACCCTATAATACTTGTCCCTGATGAAGGCATATAAGTCAGACCGAAACGTCGGCACACATTAAATTAATATTATACTCATCCAACATCTTCCCCATGATTACATCTACGGTCAACGATATTTCTATCATCGCAAAAATAATTCATTTTTGAAAAAAAAATTAATTATATTTGTTCTTAAAAAAAAAAATTCATACGATTCAATAAACTTAACTTTTCAAGTAGTTTGTGCTTAGATCTGGCAGAGTGAAGACGTGCGTATAGAGCTATCAAGGATTAAGCTATCAACAATCTGATAAGCCACCATTTCAATTTATATTTCTTTAAATATATTACTATTTTAATTGTTTTACAAGGTATTTTTTCTTTTTGGTTATTTAATTTTAGCTTATTCTATTTCTTTCACTATGTGATTCAACTGCAATTATGGCTGAATCTCCATCCTTGAAACGGAAAAAAAGACGATTTAAAGCTTCGGTTATAGGGAACAATGAAAATTTTAAAAAACTGTCTCAAGTTTTTGATTATAAAATAGCTTGAAACAGATAATGAAGGAAATTTTTTAGGCTTAAAAAAAGTATCACCTTTTTTCATTCATAAAAATAGAAACATTTTCCGAAACATAAACAGATGAACTGTTAAAATGTCAAAATCTTCTAAATAACTTTCCTTTTAAAATAGAGCCTCATATTAGATTAAATTTAAGCAAATGCATTAAATGCCCTGGATCTTCATTATTCAGTTGACGAAATAAAAGACGAGTTAAAACATCAAAATGTAATTGAAGTTAAAAGAATGATATTTTTTTAAAATAATGAACAACACGGAAGTCACAATTATTTGTTAAATTTTGACAACCCTATTCATCCTAATGAAATCAAAATAGGATTCTACAATGTTGTTGTTTGGCAATTCATTTCTAATCCCACCCGCTATAATGCATGTCTAAAAAATGGCCATACTAAAACAGTTTGTAAAAAGCAACCTTGTGCAAGTATTGCGGGAAGGCAAATCACGAAGGGACATAATGTAACAGTCCTCTTTCTCGATCAATTTCCAGTCTTTATGAAAGAAAAAGAAATTATTAGTATTCAAGAGTTTGAAAAAAATAACATATGTTGCTACCAAGAAAAAATATGAATTATTGCACACATTACCAACGCAAATGATCTTTTCTAATTTTGTTAAAAACACACAGTAAGTGTATAGACCGATGATTTAAATGTTAATACATTTGTATTTAAGAAGCCGATCTCTAAGAAGCCGTTAAAGTGGCTCTTCCCCTCTGAACGTAGACAATATTTCGTTGGTTCTTTCCTATTTCAAACTATCACCATCCCCCACCGTCCCTACATCTACAGTCTCCTACTATTCAAATCCTTGGTCCACTCACTGGAAACAAGATCTCGCCTTTCTGAACTCTATATCCTCTCCCACAGAACCAAAACATTCGAACATTCCTTTCTCGCCCGCTCCTCTATCCTTTGGAATTCCTTTCCTTCTAATATAAGCCATGCGTCTTCTCTATCCTCATTCAAATCCCTCCTTTTCCAATACCTTCTTTTTCTCCAAAATGATGCTCTGTAACTGCGAAATTTCAGTTTAGTATTAACATCTGAATCAGAAGTAAATAATAGTTTTATAATGTATAAACTTCTTCTTCTTCTTTCACTTCTCCCTGTAATACCTTTCAGCGTAGGGAAGCGTCCAGCCAGGAGCCGAACTCATCTCGGTATCTTGCTAGGTTTCTGGCCTGTTGGAGATCTTTTCCTCTTTTTCTACTAAGGCGATCGATCTACTCCAGATAGGACATCCTTGGGCGTCCTCGAGGTCTTTTTCCATCCGGCATGTAGTCCATCGTCTTGAGAGGATCCCGGTGGTCACTCATTCTGATAACATGGCCGAACCATTTCAGTTGCCTGATTTCCAGGAGGTCTTTTAGCGGGGCAATCTTCAATTCCTGTCGAATCCTCTCGTTGCGAACGCAGTCTCTTCTTGTCTTCCCCACCACTCTTCTCAAGTATCTCATTTCTGACTCTGCTTGCCTTGCTAATACCCAGCTTTCAGCTCCATACAGTAGTATCGGCAAGTAGACTGACTTGAAGATGTGAAGTTTGACATTCCTTCCCACTTCTCGCTTTCCTACAACAGTATTACATATCTGGTAGTAAACCGCGTTTGCCTTGTTAATCCTCTTGGATATTTCCGCATCCATCTTCCTAGGCCTGCCCATTACTGTAGCGAGATAAGTGAAGCCAGTCACCACTTCCATTTCCTCCTCATTGCAGAATATGTGTACATCTTCTTCCTGCCGCCTAACCACTTGCAGGATCTTACTTTTATTGGTATTGATTGCCATTCCTTTTCGGCGGAGTTCTTCACACCATTCTGTCACCGCTTGCTGGAGCTTTTCGATCGAGTCAGCAATCAACACTACATCGTCCGCATAGAGGAGAAACTGGGCTACTACTGGGTTTAGATTTCTTCGCCCTAGAAACGTCCTCTCAGTTCTTCTCCTGCATTCCACCTCATCCATGAATAGGAGGAATAGTAGAGGACTCAAACTCTCTTCCTGCTTGAACAAAACCCCCTTCGCCATGTTAAAATGGCCAGACTCCAATCCATTGAGCCTAACGATTCCTTTAGGCTCCTGATATGTCGATTTAATGGCCTCTATTTCCTCTCTTAGGACCGAGTCGAAAGCTGATTTGAGGTCCAGGAATGCAATGTACATATTCTTGTCCCGGTCCCAGGACTTCTGGAGGATATTTCTTAATGTGAAGACGTGATCCTGAGTTTGTCGTCCTGATCTGAACCCCGCTTGTTCTTCTCCAATTTGGTGCTCCACCAGTTGTCTAAGCCGACCATCCAGAATAGAGGTGTACAATTTGTAGATGACCGGTGATAGGCATATTGGTCGGTAGTTGGAACATTCAGCCTGTCATCCTTTCTTGTGTATGGGAATTATGATGTTAATTTCCCAGTCTGTTGGGATCCTTTTCTCATCCCAGGCTTTCTGGAAGAGAGCTTGAAGAGAACGCTCCAATTCAGGGGCCCCATATTTCACCATTTCGGCCACTACGTTGTCCAGACCTGGTGCTTTCCCTGTTTTCATTTTAGCAATTGCTCTTTCGATCTCTTCTGTCTAAACTTCAACTTTGCTAATTTCTCATTTTCTCTCTTTTTCTTTTCTTTTTTTTCTAATGTTTTTGTTCAAATTAATTATATTTTTCGAGAAAAGAATTTATTTTATTGAAAATATTGTAAACATTAACTGATCTGTATTTTGTAGTCTTATGGCCAGGTATTGTTTCTGTTTTATTTGCTATTGTTAAGGGACCTAGTTCCAGAATAAAGTTCTTTTTCTATCTATCGATCTATCTATGTGGCCCCGGGCCTCATATGTATCACCCCCCATAGCGACGGTGGCCAAACAACGCTGCAGACGCGTCACCAGACGCCCGTTCGCTCTATAGGGAAGAATTAAGCCCCACCTCAGCATTGCTTATCACTTCTAGAGGCTTCCCTCTCCCCACTTGGAAGACGGCTGCCATGATAGACAGAAGTATCACGCCGTGATCAAGCTACTTCTAAAGCATAGTTTTCACTATAATCAGCTCCCGAGCCTCACTACCCTGGACTGAGACGGCGCGGCAAAGAAGCAAGTCATGGGACCTCAAGGCGACGTCTATTCAGACAAGCCGTATTTTATAATATGAGACCTGAACCCCAAATCTCCGTTAACAAATAGAATAAATTAAGTTATTTAAGCCCTTAACACATTGACGCTAATTGTCCCTTCAGGGATAACAGCTTGATTACCAATAAAATGCATATTAACATGAGATGGCGTACTTCTTAACTCACGTGCACGAATATTTATCATAACTCGTTATTTTTTAACATACAAGAATGGGGTTTCCCGTTCATAACGCATATACGAGCCCCCAGTATTGAACACCTACCTTGCATCAATAATAAATGATACCCATAGCGAAGATATCGATTAGAAGAATGGCAGCCAATTCAGGTTATTATTCTCTAGCGAGCCTTCTGAAAAATAGATTGTTAGATTGCTAAGCCGTGCAACAAAGTTTAGGCTATACAAGACTGTTGTTCGGCCAGTTGCTACATATGCGTGCGAGACATGGACGCTCACGAAGGCGTCTGCAGAACGAATAGATCGTTTCGAAAAGAAAATCCTTAGACGAATAGTAGGAACTAAACTCGAGGAAGGAGCTCTCCGCCTAAGAAGAAACAAGAAAATCTACTCAATGTACGGTGACCCATCTATCTCCCAGTTCGCTCTAGTTCAACATATGAAATGCTTAGGACATGTCCTGAGAATGGATTAATCGAGAACTGCAAGAAGGCTTTATGATGGGAAGCCGAAGGAGTTAGCTCTACAAGAAGACCGAAGTCTAAATGGATGGATGGATGGATAATGTTAAAGAAGATTTAAGGATGAACGGAATATCCATCAGGTGCGCTGCCAACAGGGACGAGTGGGCAAAGGCAACTGAGCAGGCCAACAAGGACCGCTACATGCGTCTGTCGCGCCTAGAGAAATGAATGAAAGCGTTTTTAACGTTGAATCGGTCCTTGAAAAGTGATTTGGGTTGGGAGAGAGAGTAAGTAAGAAGTTATGATGAGGACTCAAACCAAAAAAAAATTAAGGTATTTATTTGTTTTTTTAAATGTACAAGTTATGGTTAATATTTTACACTCAAATCAATGTAAATGAAATTAAGATAATAATTACTTTTCTCATGACTATAACATATCAATTATTAAAATGATTTAAAAAAAAAAGTCTTACACTGCTGAGCTTAAACTACGATACTTGATAATAAATAAATGTAATTAGGAATTGATAAATTATTTGCCACTTCTATAAATTTGTTTTATTGAAAACTAGTTTCAAATGTTATACATTCACCCTCAGGGTAATTATTGGGACTGATCACTCCCTTATCTAAATGGGCGTGGCTTCACATTGTTGACATTGAGGTTATGCTCGCTCAAGAGATAAATAAACCCCAAAAGTTCTATTTCAGTTGAGGTCGGGTCCGTACCGTAATTTCAATTATTACTTAACAATTATCACATTGTTGACATTGAGGTTACGTCCCCACCACATTCCCTTATACGTTCATTCCCATATACGTTCACTTCTTTCTTGTAAATAATTACCGAAATATACATAATTTTTGCGTAATTTCAATTATTACTGCTTTAAATAGATCACAGCTGACGATTTCCGCTCGCTGCGCTCGCTCAAGAGATAAGCAAACTCCAAAAGTTCCTTTTCAGTTGAGGTCGGGTCCATACCGTAATTTAAATTATCTCTCCTTTAAATTATTACTTAAACTTCCCCAGATCACCGGAAGTCGACAGCACTATCAATTTTAAATATGTAATTAAGGCAGTAATAATTTTAATGATTGCAATGAATACGCGGTTTTCAAAAACCAGGACAAAGGAGAAGAATGGTGGCGGCAACTGGTGACGGGTGGGGCTATAACCTTACTGAGGCCACGGCCCTATTGATAAAGGAATGACAGGTCCCAATAACTACCACCCTCAGTTCTAAAAACACACAAAAATTTCGTTTGGTATTAAATTAGTAAAAAATTGGTAAAAAATTAGTTTGGTATTATTATACATATTAAATTAGATGTAATATAAATTAGTATTATAAAACATTTATGAGTTATGAATTTAATTAAGACAAGAAATCAAATACATGTTGGTACTCACCAAGGTTATATCAAACAGAAAAGTTTGTACTGGTTTCTTCTCGCATTGAACTAACAATGAACGAAAGATAGGTAGGGTGTTTATAGGTAAACGGTTTAAGGGTAAGCATTTTTACTGTAATGCCGGTGAGTAATTGGCTTTTCTGTTATAGATGGGAATAAATTTAAGATTGGACTATAGGAGATATTTATTTGGTCATTTAAGCAACAATCTAGATTGGATTTGAAGGATTTTATTATTTCAAGTGCTTCATATATATTTAATTTGAGGGTGTTTTCAACATGATGTATTAATTTAGCTCCTGAGTCTTTGATGAATTTATGATTTTCTTCATTTAAATGAATTGCAAAGTTGGAATTCTCTATCTTATTACTACATGCACGTATGTGTTCCTCTAATCTCTGATTTAGCGATCTTCCAGTTTTTCCCGTGTATTTGGCTGCACAATCATTACAATTTAGTTCGTATCTCCGCTTTTTTGGAAAGGGTCTATTTTGTCTTTAGAAGAAGAGAAATATGAGGATAGGTTTTTTTCTATTTTAAATGCAGGGTTTAATCCTATTTTTTTTCAATTCATTTCCGACTTTGGTGGATATAGGGCCGTAATATCGAATCAAAACATAATGTTTCGGGATGGGCCTATCTTCGGAGGTTGTTGAATAAATATCATTAATTGTCTTTTTTTGTATTTGTTTTTTTAAAATATGATTGATAGTGGTTTAATTGTACCCGTTATTTTTTGCTATGGAATATATTATTTCAATTTCTTTATTATAGTTCTTTTAATTTAATGGTACGCTCAAAAGGCGAAAGGCGAATCTAAGTCCAAACTTAGATTTATTCCCATCTATAACAGAAAAGCCAATTACTCATCGGCATTACTGTAAAAATGCTGACCCTTAAATCGTTTACCTATAAACACCCTACCTATCTTTCGTTCATTGTTAGTTCAATGCGAGAAGAAACCAGTAAAAACTTTTCTCTTTGATACAATCCATTTAAACCTTGGTGATTACGAACATGTATTTGATTTCTGGTCTTAATTAAATTAATAAATGTTGTATAATACTAATTTATATTGCATCTGATTTAATATGTATAATAGTATCAAACTATATTTTGAATTGCTTATTTTTTATTTTTATTTTTTTTGTTTGTGTTTTTAGAACTGAGATGAATTTATAACATTCGAAACTAGTTTTCAATAAAACAAATTTATAGAAGTGGTATATAATTTATCAATCTCTGATTAGATTTATCCTTCTATACCATCATGCGGATGTCAACTAATAAATAAATGCACAATAGTCTCGGAATTTAGTATGAGAGCAATCGGTAATGAAGTCCTGACAATGGTAATGCATGTCATGTAAAGTCCATTGAGAAGATCTCAAACAGATTTGTATATAAGGCTGAGCAAATGCTTTTCCACCAAGATTTTTCATTATACAGTCCTACAACTTCACGCTACTGTTTAGTTCCCGTGATGCTATAATTATATCTATATTTATGTGGTAAGTAATAGGTGATAATAAGTTTTTTGTTTAATTCTGGTATGTACTCAAAACTGGTGTAATTTTTATGTCCTCTGCTTGTTTTCAAATTGTTAAAGGTTTCCAAATATTGGAACGCGTAATTCCTGTATGAATATTGTTTGACAAGATAAATACCCGTATCAATTTCACACCTCGGGCTATTCCAGATTCAGGTGTTGGATGATAAATGTTTTTCAGTCGCGAAAAAAAAAAGTGAGGAAAAGAAAAAGCCGCCGACATGTTGGGGTCTTCGGAGTCAATAGGTTAGTGGCGATTTGTCAACATCAGGTTAGGCGGATCTCAACCGATAAAATCACTGTTATTACCTCAGCTGAGAGGTAAGTGCGTACATATCTCACATGGCCGTCCGCTTGAAAAGGATACCTCGCAATTTGAACGATTACTTCTAAAACCAGATATTTTCTAAGGAACGAACACAAACGAATTAACTATACCATCCATTAGTACAAATGATCGTTTGCAACAAAGATGCAATGAGTCGTTGCACTCTTGCTTTATATGCTTATGGCAATACAGTCTGTCCTTGAGCATTGTCGTTATAATGGGTTATGATGAAGATGAATTGGTACATAAAGTGAAAAACATTCGCCATATCCTAAATCCGGTTTATCCGGAAAGTTCTTTTCTTTTTCGTCCCTCTGTCTTTAGGTGCTTATAAATATAAAACTGATACGAAATGATATTGCTTAAATTATTATAAATTATAAATTAAATTCGTAATTTAAAATGCATAATTTAAAATACATTTATAAAAAAAAGTTTAGCATGAAACGTTTTTTATAATTTTAAATACAAGTTTACATAAATTAATCGTATCTTACATACAATATGTTTTTGTTTTTTTAATATACAAAATTCATATTTATTAAAACATATGTGAAATTTTTCCATATGGTCCATATATTTGGCATTAGTGAAGTAAAGAAGAAGGGTAGTGGAGAAGTTCTACTTGCTGACAACTATAGCCTGATATACTCGGGAGTTCCAAAAGAAATAAGGGCTAAGGAGGGAGTTGGCATTTATCATGACACAGGAGTTGTTCGCAAAGGTAGAGGAATGGCAGCCAGTCTCACCGAGAATCATTATAGCAGACATGCAGCTCTCAATTGGCAAAATATCCATAATACACGTGTATGCCCCAACAGAGGATGCGGATGTATTGGATAAAGAATTATTTTATTCAGATCTAGAGAGGGCAACCAATATGTGCCGAAATAAGCAAAGCAATCCCGGAATAATGGGCGACTTGAATGCAAGAACTGGTTGGGACCAAAATAGAGCACATGGAACAACGGGTCCGCTTGGAGCGGAGGCTACAAAGAATGAAAATGGACAACGCCTCATAGATTTCTGTGTCGACAACGAGTTGCTGATAGGAAATTCCTTCCATCCTCACAAGCCAGTCCACAAAATTACTTTCTCTACGCCCGAAAGGAATGCTAATAGTTGCATAGACTATTTTATATGCAATAGAGAAATACGGAGATATTTCACTGATGTGAAAGTTATAAGAGGTGCAGAGCTAAGTATAGACCACATCCTCCTGGTTGCTGATATCTGTATACTAAGGCCCAGAAAAATCAAACCAAAGATATTTACTAAGATTGCTTTGATGAAATTGCAAAACCCCAAAAAGAAGCTTGAGTATGCAACAAAATTAGACTCAATCCTAGAAAGCATAAGCCTAGATGACCCCATTGATACACTTTGGTTGAACATCAAATACAAAATTATTGAAGTGGCCACAGATGTTTGTGGCTTAAAGAAAGTGTTTGTGTGGAAAGAGATCCAAATGGATTTAGTTCCAAATATGCAACTCCATCGTAGGTAAGAGGGAAGTTGGTATGTATATATATATAAAGCAGTGTACCTTCCAACTTTGCTCTACGGCAGTGAAAGCTGGGTAGCGCTAGACAGACATAAAAATAGAATAACCACTGCTGAAATGAGGTATCTCCGAAGAGTGGCAGGAAAAACAAGATGAGACTGCATAAGAAATGACAGAATTAGAGAAGAATTAGACGTCGAGCCACTGGGACAAATACTCGAGAAAAGACAACTTAAGTGGTATGGTCATGTCTGCAGAATGGGAGAATATAGAGAACCCAGAAGCTTTTATGAAGCCCGACCAA
Organism: Rhaphigaster nebulosa; assembly: GCA_948150685.1. NCBI lineage: Eukaryota > Metazoa > Arthropoda > Insecta > Hemiptera > Pentatomidae > Rhaphigaster > Rhaphigaster nebulosa. Next base: position 177,020,748 of record OX411306.1, read on the forward strand.
CAGGTAAAAGGTCTGTTAGATGGTAGACCTCGACTGTCTTACGAAGACCACATATCCAAGCTAGGACGATCGAGAGGGAAGTCGATAGGAGAGATGAAGGCGCTCGCGAGAGACCGAGATGCCTGGTTGCGATGGCTGGATACACCTCCACGGTGAGAGGCATAAGGAGGAAGGAAAAGAAGAAGAAGAAGTGAAATTTTTAAAAGTGTGGCATAAGCATTTTTTGGAAAACGAACTATAATAAGCTAATTACAGTGTGTGAAAATAGGAATTGGAATGTTGAAAGGTTTCGTAGAACCTTTTTCTTCATTCTTCGAATTTAGGTCACCATTTCATACGAAGTGTCTTGTGGTGGTTTTGTATGATACTTAATGTGAAAAGTAACGATTTCCTTAATACCTAAGAGGAATTGAAGAATATTTTAAATACTAATCACATCATCTCTTATTCGTTTTAGCTCTGGTCATGTCATTTCGAATAAAGGGGGTTCTACTGTAGAAGTTACAGGGCTACTGAATCAATTGGGTTCGTGTGGACATGGTTCAAAATTCAAAATTGATCAATTTCGGTATTTTTCAATCAAGTACATAAAAAAGATGAACTTCTGATTTGCGCAGGAAATAATGCAATATATGTTTTTAAGTCGGTGTTAAATTTGTAGGAATATTAAATCAACGTTTTACCAATAGTTAATAATCTTGATCGTTAAATTAATTTTGTTTTATAATTCCCACATCCAGAATGAAAGAGGCACAATTCAAAGTTTCAAATACCTATCAGAAATTTAACATTTGGATCCTTATCATCCCAGAGAGTAGCCATACCTCAAAAATGAAACACTCTCGGAGCTTCTATGCAGAACGAATTTCTAATGTTCGTTCAACAAAAATATTTATTCCGAATTTGCCCCTTTCATTCTGGAAATGGTCGGATTAAGCCAAAAGGTCCCTAGACCCCTCTCCCCTTTTCAATTCACGAAATTTTATTGCATAAAAGAAAATATAGACACAATTAAGTAAAGTTATACATACAGTTAATCGCTGATTTGTAAAGATGGCTAGTCATCATTTAGCTGAGAAACGCCTTTAGTCAGTGAAGTTAAGTCAAATATTTTTCAGTAACTCACATGTGAAAAGGATGAAGAATCAGAAGCTAGCTAATTTAGTGTCGATATAAATAAACACTTTTTACATATTAATTGATAAAATTACCAATGAAAATAATAATTTTATCATTAATTATTTATCTTATTTCCCTAATTTTAATTCATTTGAGAGAACCTATATGTAAATTTAAACATAATAATGGCTCTAATTGTCTTAATTGGGGACATAATAGGTATAGTCAATCACGTTTTAAATATCAGTCGTTTTGGGTTGCATTGAACCATTATGGTTTAGCCTGGGCTGTTTTCTGTTATTTTCCGAAAATTCGAACTCTGACTTATTATCTTTAATTATTCTATTGCTTTTTCTACGTTGGTAAACTAACAAGATTCTATTTACTCTGGAGTTTGTTATTTGTTTTATAGATTCGTAAAAATTTTAGTATAAGTAAAAAAATTAATTTAAAATATGTGTATATATATATATATATATATATATATATATATATATATATATATATATATATATATATATATATATATATACTGATCCCATGAATCAGTATTCTCAGCAATTATAAGAACTGAAAATTAATTCATTGATGAACTTTTTGTCATTCACTAACCGTTTTATAATAGTCGATTGCATGAATATTATTTCATTTAGACTTCAGTGAAATATTTTATTATGTGACTTTAGAATTCAAATAACAGTTACTTCAAAATATAAATTCAAATTCAAATAGAATATTACTTTATATTTGCATAATTGGTCCTATTTTCACAGCTGTTATCCACATTTAAGATAATTCTAAACACATACATTTAAAACAGCAATATCCATAATAGTCACTAAACTACTGAAAACAGTTAACCGAAGAGTTTATTATCACCGTAACTTCTCTTCTACTCCATAATGCTCCAGAGGCGTTGATAGCCACCAGTTGGCTATTTTTTAGCCATGCAATATAAAAAATATCAGCGATTTATTTTTTCATACCTTTATTGGGCATGTATTAAAGGCAATTTATTTGTACTTCTACTTATTAGAGCTATATTTATATTGATATGACTTCACACAAATAACCTTAATTTTGAAAATATCGAAAAAAATGAAAAATTCAGTTCCGAGGGTGATCAAATTTTTTAAAGCCATAAAACTATGTTTCAAAATGAAGCTCGATATCTCTTCTTAAGAGTATCCGAAATCGACGATCTTGGCTCTTAAGAAAGAGGGAAGTTTCTTTTTTCCATACATATTAACAGCTATTTCATTATGTAAGAAAATCTCTGTAAAAAAATATGTCAACAATATAACAACAAAATTGAGTTTTTTTTTTTGCGGTTTAGTTGAGTTTTTAAATCGCCTAGTTAAGAGCCTTTATCGACGACACAAATTGGGTTTGAATCGTTCGTGATCTTTTGATAGAATTAGACACTTAGCAAAATTATTAGGAAAAAAAAAATTTAGATACGCCCGAAAATTTGAATATAGAGCTTTTTCAGAGTGCTAAAGCCAAGTTTGAAGCAAGTTTTTAATAAAAAACAAAATCTGATAATATACTTGACACCTTAGAATAATACTATTTTTATTACAATGGATTCTTCAGGATCTCTCTAAAATTTAATTACCTTCACTATCAAATGAGCTATAAATGAGTTATAATAACAGTGATAAGGTATTGTCGGTAATCTGTTCAGGAATCTCCGTCTGCAATTAAATGTAAGTCATTTTTCGGTTTGTTATGTTATGTTTGTTATTTATAATATGAGAATATGAAAACAATCATGATTTTCCTAAAGTTCGTCTATTTTTTTTTCGCTTCGTCTCACTCTTTTTTATATTTCTGTTTCAGATTTCTCATCTATGTTTGCGAGCCATGCCTCGAAAATACGTGCCAAAGGTCGGTGGACGTAAGTGCACAAACCATACCAATGAGCGAATTTCTTTCTCTCAGGATGGAGCTACCCTGTAACAAAACAGGAATTGAAAATGTTGGTTCAAAACTAACTGATGCGTATTGGAGTTAGGCTGTGATAAATCGCTCATGGTGTGACACCTGGGGACGATTGGATTTCATCATTTCTGGCAAGAATCAGCAGTGCTCTTTCGACACATTTTGCTCAAAATATTAATCCTAACAGGGCACAGGTGAGACACGAGGAGATAAACAGATTTTTTGATTACCTAACTGCAGATATCAAGGATGCTTCCCCAGAAAATATCATACATTTTGACAAGACATGTCAAATCAGATGATCCTGGAAGAGCGAGGCACATACCCAAACTTGGGCAAAAACATTTTAATAGAGTAGTGAGTTCCTCTGAATCCAGTATCAGCATAATGTATATGGCCACAGCAGCAGGACATTAGTTAACACCATTCGTGGTTTACAAATCTTTACACTTTTATAATTAGTGGATAAGTAGTGGTCCACCAGACATCGGATATTCCTGCTCAAAAAGCGGCTGGTTCAAAAGCAAAGATTTTGAGGAATGGTTCATCAGCATTACTGTGCCATATGTAAAAAAAATGAAAACGACACAGAAAGCCGTCGTGATTGGAGACAATTTGTCGTCCCATTTTTGGTTTCTACAGACGTGAAACATATGTTATTGTTATGCTTAGGTATAAATTTCTCAAATTCGTTATGACCTAAGAATATCAAACAGCTTAACAATCACTCTACAAGGAAATTAGGAAAGAGGTATCTCATTTATTAGATTTTCTAATTGAATAAACCACCTTAATATTATTAATTAATACCATCTTAAAGGCGTAATCAATAAAATAAATAAATAAAAATTAAATATGTAACATCCTGAGAAACAGATGAGACCTAAAAAATTAGTGTTCATTTAGAAGCCTATATTTGTCGGTTTCCATATCGGAATACCAATGCTCTATCTAAAAAGCTCCCTTGTGCTCCAAGGTCTGCACAAACCCTTTTCAGATCCCTGGAATTCAACCCGATTTTCATATAAATACGTTAACCAAGCCACCACATAAACGTTCAGCTTTGTTTAATCAAGTGGACTTTGTAAAAAAATCACCTGATCCGTATTATTACAGCTGTGTAATAACAGCACTTCTACAGGCTAATTTTGTAGAACGAACATATCTATAACTATTTGTAAGCTCGATTTAAAAAATTTTCACTCGGCTTAAATAGTCATCAATATAATCATATCTAATTGCCTTAGATTGTATAATTCGGCTAACTCCAGAAGACACTAACCAACCTCCATGAAGACACTACAATCCTCAAATTAAAACAAGCTGCTTAGAAACCTAAACCTGGAGTTAGTGTTATATTACTGGCCCATCATTACTAAAGCTGCTTTTATCTTGAATAATAAATTAAATATTTCTCTGGTTTTTGATAATTAATTGTGGTGACTGTTGGTAAAGATATGTAAGTGTTGTTATTTATTATTAATTTTCTTAATGCTAGGTTTTCGACTTAATATCGAATGATTGTTATACTGTTGATGTATTGTCGAAAATAAGTACCATTCATCATATTATATCGAGAAGGGTAGAATACTTATATGATTAGTATAACAACTGCATTTTCCATTCGGTCCATTAAAAATATATGATGTCACCTAACATCTATATATCGAAATCCATTAGGTTATGAAAACATCAATACACGCCGAGGAAATAGGCCAGGCCATCAGTCGACATGAAGTCTACACGGCTCGACGCCACGTTTCGTTCAATCATCCTCAACTCCAAACTGTGGGGGATGTTCCCTTTCAACCTGACGGACGGATGGCAGCTCCAAATATCTAGGACGGCTCTCCTCCACAGCTTCCTCATCGTAGCCTTCTCAATCTTCTCCTTCTGCAAGTCAACAATGTCCTCCAAGAGTCGCCTTAGCAACTTGATCTTTCTCACTGAGCTCTTCTCACTCAACCTGACCGTCATTTGCTCTGTCTTAATGTTGATTTTCAGATATCGGCGTCTTTCGGATGCTCTATTCACTTTGCTCTCCATCCAGAGGCGGCATGGTATAACGCTTCGATGTAGAAGGTACTTAATCCAGCTTTGGGTGGGCTCATTTGTTCTTCTTTTCGTTCTAATTTACAGGTAACTCATGGCTAATCAATGCATATTTATAATTTTATTTCCTTTCGATTTTTCATTTTTTTAAAACCTTTGATGAAAATATGTGATTATAACATTCAATCCTACTTCATACCCCCAGAAAGTCTTAGGCAGGCGTATGAAAAACTTTTTTCGGGGGAGGATTACATTTTTTTCGGAGGGATTTAAATTATTTTGGGAGGAGAGAGGGGTTTCAATTTTTTTCGAGGGAGGGATATAATGAGAAGGCAAGTAATCATTTAGTGTCTATAATCGCCAAATAGGGCGTAAGTTTTAAGGATGAGAATGGAAATTAGATAAAAAATTATTTTAAAAAAATATGTTTTTCAAACATTTCGGAGGGAGGATACACTCTGATCCCTCACCCTACGCCACTGGTCTTCGGAGAGAGTTGCTCTTATTGTCAACGTGTCCATCTGATCTACTCGGGCTAAAAATCAAAGGAGGTTTCATTGGGAATCTGACGGATTTTGGTTGAAGTGTATGGGTAACGATTGGTGATGGCATCGGCTACGAACCTTTTGGTTCGCTTATACATTTTATTAATATTTTAATTGCTTGACAAATATCACGATCTTCCACTTTAGAGGGAAGTGATTAATTGGGATAAATTCAGACCATATTTACACACAAAAATAAATAAATAGTAAAAAAATAATGTTAATAATTTTTATTTAAAATTAAATTAAATAAACATCATGAATACTGCCACACTTATGTGCAATATAACAGTCATCTTGAAAACGCCGAACCAATCTTATAGTGGCCACGTGGTTGACATAGAGTAACATTGATTGAAGATGCGGGATAGAGATTGAGCCAAAGTATAAGGATAGCTAGAAATGTTTTCATGGAATTTTGAAATGGAATAAATAACTGTATAAAAAATATAAACTGTTTCGCTCAGTTAAGAGAAACTAATGTATGGTACGATTGAAACACTTTTTTAAGGTAAAACTGTAGCAATTTGAAAATTTGTTTTTAACTTTGATCCAGTCAGTACTGATAAATTACATCTTTTGATATAGCGAATAAGAGTTATTCCTAACACTTCGTCCAGACCCTGACACCCATCATCTCAGATTTTGATAAATTTAATATGCTTTATGCTTTCGAATAGATAAGATTATATGCCAAATTTTATTAGTATAGTAAATAAAATATGGTATCCAAATAGTAATTTGTTTGGAGGCACTTAAAATGTATACAAAACCTCGGAGCGACCCAGAGAAAATTACTTGTTCTTTGAAAAAAAATTGTACTATTATTATTTACTACCCAAATGGTAAATAACTTTCACATTATATTTTTTAAAAAATATGCTTCTTTCAGAAAAAAAAAACAATCAAATATGATAGACTGCTCGGACACCAAAACCCACCGCGGGGTGTTCTTCTTCATGCCTCTCAAGTCATTTAGCTTCCATGTTGCCGACAGGCAATCTGCTGATTGTCAATTTTTTTTTGTATTTGACAAGTATGAATGAAAATATAAAGAGAAAAAAAATAAAAATATGCAATAGGCTAAAAATTATATATTATGCATCGAGTTATGAAAATTTTAAAGTAAAATACCGTCCTGCCAAAAAAAATATTATGAACCAAGGATGGTATATTAATAAAAAAAATCCAATTTTTTTTAGTAGTTCTAATGATATTAGCTACCAAATAGAACTATAAAATAATCGCAATTTACCTAATTAATATTGAAAAAATAATTTCTATAAAACTAGGGAACTTTTACTGTAAAATACAGCGTTTTATAAAAGAATTATTATGAACCAAAGACAAATGATATCAGCTGCCACATAGAATTTGGTAATATCAAAGTAAAACACCGTGTTGGTGCATGAAAATTTTTAGAAATTGGCATTGGCAGAAATTGGGTTCCAAAGCAATTCTTATTTTTCCTGTATCTTCATACACGGCCGAAAAATAGGCTTATAGGGACCTCTATTAGGCAGCAATTTTGAAACAAAACTACGGATGCTAATGTGGAGGTTCTAGGATCAGACTGGGGTGACTTATGACTCAGGTATCGAATCTAAAACAAATTTGCGTAGGAAAAACTCCTTATGGTGAAGGACATTTATTTTATTTATTTATTTTTTTTCGATTTTTTGATTCTGCGTATCTTAAAATTTAAAACAGCAAATTTTAATGCCGGCTTATTTTTTAATCTATGCCGATTTCAAAGGTTCTTTATTAAGCATAGTTAAGCAAATCAAATTGTTTCATTGAATACCCCATTAGTTCTTGGTAAAATGCCGTATTTTACTTTAAAATTTTCCTAATTTAATACAAATTATTTTATTTCTATGTTAAAAATATAAAATGTCATTATTTTTATTATTCTATATGGTAGCTGATAACGTTAAAACTACTAAAAAAAAATTTCTTTTTTCTTAATATGCCGCCTTTTGTCCATAATATTTTTTTTAAACTCCGTATTTCCTTTAAAATTTTCTTAGTTTTATAGATTTTTTTTTCTATATTAAGCTGGTAAAATAGCATTAATTTTATTATTCCATATGTTAGCTAATATCATTAGAGCTACTTAAAAAATAAAATTTTCTTTTAATAACATATCAACTTCATAATAGTGTTTTTGTCAAGCACCGTATTTTACTTTAAAATTTTCATCAATCGATACATACATTTTTTTCTAAATTGTTGGTGCGCCATACTTTTTTCTTATCTATAAACAAAAGTTTTATAAATCTATGTGAATTTTATTTTATAAATAATATACTTAAGCATAGAAAATATTATATAGAGAGAGGGTCCCCTTGCATCTACGGTTGGGGTAGGCTTCTTTAAAGTAAATCCTTGGAGGGCCCTCCCTCCCCCATCCCTCACCCGATACGAAATCCAAACTACGTTACTGTAAATAACCGTAGTTAAATTTGTTTCACTCGTGCAAGCAATTTTCTTCGTAAGCAATTTTACTCTCTTACATCTTCCTCTTTTCTTTCTGTAGACTGTTCGAGCTGACCAGCAGAAGCTGGAACAATATCCTATTCAAGATCGCCTACTTCATTCCTACCTGGATGATGTTCAGTTCTGTGATGGTGTTCTCTTCAGTGTGTCTCTTAATCGGCGACTGCTTTGTTTTGACCAGCGCTGCCCTGCTTAAACCCTCTCGCGGACTAATCGAGCTGGACTTTTTACTTCAGACACATTTCTTTCTCACAACGGCTGCAGAGTCGGTAAATGCCTGCTATGGTATCCAGAACCTCCTCGTCTTCATGACTACCTTCTTCATTTTCACTTCAAGAGTTTATACCGTTCTTAGTGGAAACAGCATATTTTATGTAGTGGTGGCTGTCTTTTTTTACCCTTCCTTGTGTTGGAACATTGTTCTCATCTGTAATGAAACTAAAAGAAAGGTGAACATTATTTTCATATACACATGCCATTAAATATTATGAAGTAATTGTGTGAATTGAATGCCATATCATGAATGTAATTACATTTTATATGTTTTCAAATTAATTCATATTTATTATTATTAAACATTTCTTTTAGGCTAAAATGTTTACCGAAGCCTTGTATCATACTGCATTGTTTGGTAGACAGCACTTATTATCAAAAAATGTAAGTACCTTAAAATGTGACTTTTCGGATCTATTTAATATATTTTACTTTTTGGTTTATTATTATCTATAATATGTAATATAATGTCAAAGCAAGTAGGCTGAGATGGTTGGGACGATGCATATCTTATGCAGAGCATAAATTGCTAATTTGAACATTTCAAAAATCTTAGGCATTTGTTTCTCTACTGAAAAGAACAGAAGAGGATGCTCCTTTGCCAGAGTCGCCGCATTTGTAGGGAAATTTGAAGTAAATTAATTTATTATAAATATTTTATTGATTTCATTTATATATTTTTGCAGACAAAGGTGCCCTTCCATTTCGCTACCATAAAAGAAGTGCAATTTTCTGCTTGCGGTTTCTTTATTGTAGACTTTCCTCTGATATGTTCTGTAAGGCCAACATACGGATCATACTCGTTTATGGACTGCTGAACAACCTTAATTTATTTAATTTGGCTTGGTGTTACAGATGATCGGTGCGGCTACTTCTTACCTTCTCATTCTCTTCCAGTTAGCCAATTCAGAACTAAACGCTCCCGCTTAGCAGCAGACCACTGCATCAACAAATAATGAATACCTTATTAAAACTAAATATCAGTCCTAATTAGTAGATTATGAGTGAGACTTGTCAGTAATATTGTTCGTCATTTTAGAAAAAGAAAAATTTCTCATGTATGGCTATTACCTTCAACATAAATTAAATATCATATAATAAAGATATGGATCAGCGTTGATTATACAAACAGATGATGGTTGGTTTGCGGTCAGAAATAAAACACACAATAACGAAATATACTATAAGCGTGTGCTACGTTTCTGCCTATTTTTTTTCCTTAGCCCTGATGAAGAGCTACAACCTAGGCTGAAAGGTCGACTCACATTAAAAAGTATATTGCATTACTGTGTGCTCTGACAACCATACTCAGCTAATGTAAACATTCAAAGTCTGTATTTGCATACAGACTATTCTTACTGTCATTTTCTAATCATTTTCTGTTAGTTTCTGTACCAAACTGAAAAATCCGGAATATATAAATTTTCAATTTTGGTTGGTTTGGAGGAATCCAAAGTGAAAACTATGAAATGTTCATAAAACAAAGTGGTGATCATGTAAAGTATATAAAAGTTTTAATAGTAATGTCATTAATTATAAATGAGTTTTAGATTAAAAGGATTCACGAAATAAGGGATATGAAAGAAGAAATGTAAAAATAAGGGTAAAATTATAGATATTTGAAAATATATGCTATTATGAAACTCCTTTTATATTTGAGTAATTAAAAATGACCTAGTAGACAATAATTTAATCGCGTAGTTTAAGAACTTTTACCAACCCTCCAATTTTGGTTTGAATCTTTCAAAGAGTTCCTGAATTATGTTTCTTTTTTTAAAACTTTCCTCTTTCCAATAAGTCCCAAAATATCGAAATCGGATAAACGTAAGATGTGATTCAGAGCTTCAAATCTAAATCTAATTTCATTAAAATTTTTGAAGCCCCTCGGAACTGAATTTTTTTTTTCAATGATATTTTTAACGTAAAGGGTTTTTGGAGCGCTGAATCAAAATCTGCCGTAATTTTTTTTCGGTTCCCAGAGCCCATTGGAACGAAGCCCATTCATGTACCCAATATGGAAGGGTTCCCACATAATCCCTAACCCACTTATTTTCGGTATTGACTTTTCTTTGAATAATTATTAGACAGAACATGGAACATACAGAATTTATATAAAGTTATCCGTTGCCTTTTTTACACAGACATAATTATTGGCTTTTATCAATTAAAACTATTATAGAAAAACCTTCTACGGTGGTTCCTTTCCAATGTGAGCTTCACTCTACACCTACCAGATTTTTCGGTATCCTATCGTTCTTGATAGTTGCTAGGTATGGTGTACGACAGAATACCATCAAATCCTGAGTTTCAGATTCAGTAAGTAACTAAACAGGTCAACAAATTTAAACTTTTTTAAAGTAACACTTATGAAATAGTTATATATGAAATATTTTGTAGTCCTTTTCAAAAATTAAATCTCTTTCAATATTTCTCTGGCAACAGAGTGGAATAAGTACAACCCTTTATCAATTGTATCCTCAAACTGTAAATATTTTTCATTCCTTGGGATTAAAAAGATAACTTAAATCATCTTTCTCTCAGTCTTACATTAGTTTTGAATTATTATTATTGATTTGCACAACAGTCCTTAAAGGACCTGGCCTCAGAAACAAACTTTCGCCAGGCTTCCCTATCGGCAGCTATTCTTCTCCATCTTCTTATACCTATAGGGCTAAGGTCGTCTTGGACGTCGTCTTCCCCTCCTGGGCGGCCGTAGAGTAGTCTCTTTGGCAACCTCCCTTCCTCTATCCTCTCTATACGCCTATTGAGGCGGTACCTTTTAATAGTGACCACGATGTCTTCATTGTTGTAGAACTCATAAAACTCAACGATTTCCCTTATTCGCTCAGATCATTTATTCTCTTGGATCTTTTATATTTTTCTCAGGGTCTTCCTTTTCCAGATTGTTCACGCTCTTAGGAATCGCCAATCTACAGGAAACAGCTTGGTCTCCTACAGCAGTTCAGGAACGTACAATGTTCAGAGCGAACAGAGAGAAGACGACTTAATGAGTATGGACTGACGTCCCATTCTCCAGCAACTAGAATTCTCCTTTGCAGGGAGCACCGAGGTCGGCGCTTGACATTGGTATTGGTCCAGGAACACTCAAACTGGACTCAGGAAGACTGGATTCGCTTATTATTATCTGACGGGTCAAGATTCTGCCTACGGTCCCCAGATGGACGAGGAAGAGTGTGGAGGAGGTGGGGAGCGAGGTTCGCTCCGTGTAATTTTTCTCCAAGTGTTGCTTTTGGAGGAAGTAATGGTTTAGGGAGGTAGCAGCTACTTGGAAGGCAGCTAATGGGACGTGCTTGCTGTCCATTTCTGTGAAATGTTCTTTTAATAAATACCACCATGATTAACAAAAAGAGCGTTCTCACCAACATCACACAAATCATGTATAGCTGTGTTACTGATGCCTTGTTTCTGTGAAATGAGAGTGGAATATTGTTTTTCTCATCTGACTCATCATGATGGCAAACTGTTCAGAAAATTTTATCTCTATAGATAATTCTCTTTCTCGTAGAAAAAAAGAAAAGATAAAGATTAAAAAAATATAGAAAATATGCAAAGATATAATAATCTAACATTTTACGTACAGATCATATGTAGTTTTAAACCTAAATAGAAATAAAAATAAAATTAATCTTTAAAAAGAAAAAGATCCAAGTCTGAGTTATATAAATCAATCGGTCCATTTATATAGTAAAATTTTAAATACTTTAAATATTTTAAATTATTTAAAAGTATATATTATAAAATCAAAAACTAGACACCTTTCTATTGTTCGAAGGAGCTAATAGAAAAAACAGAAATAACTAAAATAAAAAAGTTCTTCAATAATAAATCGAGCGAAATAATTCTTGAAAATTTATTGTTTGTTAAATATTCATTCCTGAACGTCGACCGGAATCGTAAAGATATAAAGTGTAAGATAAAAAAAAAAAAAAAAACTAATAAAAAAAATTCTTCATTTTTTTTCATTCGTAACAGTTATAAATCGCCTCTTGGAAACCGGATGGGGGCTTGCGATAATGTTTCTTAGCAGTGAAATCTATTACTTATTATGTTCGGCCGAGACGAAAATACACCGCTCGTAATTTATTCGTCTCAAATGTATCACAATTTAATTTACTCACTTCGCACTGGCCAGTTATTTATCCAGATTTCGGTCTATCAAAGGCGTATAGTAATACCTTTTCATGCAGTATGTAAGTAGAACCAGGGAACTCTGTAAGTTCATCTTGCGTAACCGAATCTTAAATATAAGCATATCGTACTTTATCTAGTCTGGCAACTGTGAATTATGAACGGTTTCGATTTCCTTCTCAAGAGGCATGATTGCCCTGATATTAAATTAACGGATTTGGAACCTCAACTCAGCGCTAACATTGTATAATTCTAGGGGCAACAGTTCATGAGTAGTTGTTCTTTCACCCCATATTTACTTATCACTCTTCCTGAAAATTCATATCTCTCCGGTGCATTCTCTTAATATGGTGGATTACAGGCATGAGGAAAATCTGACTGAAAATTATTAAACTTAGTTATGTGAAACTCATTACGCAGAGTATTGTCATGGATATAATTTATAACTACATATTTATTTATTAATTTGTTTTTGGCTGAAATCCTCATACTTGGGTAGTTCGCCTTTATTCAGTTTATTATATATATATAAATACAGCATAAAATCATCCTTATAATAAAAAAAAAATTATTTATATTGTAGCAATGCAAAACTGAAACTCTTCAAGTCTCAACTGTTGTCTAAAACAAAGAAATTAAACTTATGAACCTAAGGAGCCGAAATTTAGTTTTTGTCACAAGATGACAAACCGTAAATTGGGAGAGTTCGAAAGTAACTGTAACCAAGCAAGGAGGCTAAGAAGGGGAGGACATGAATGGAGGGTGCAATAAAAGAGAGGAAAATGTTGAAGACACACATCAGTGAGAAATAAGAAGGGAAAAGCTAAGAAGCTGGTGGAAGTGGAGGATGGATCCAAGGAAAAATGTGGAAAGAGATGCCTTTATTAGGCATCTCTTAATTATTAGGCATCGCAATAAAGGCATCATTAATCTTTTTTTAAATATAACTATTTCGAAATAATAAACCATTGCGTAATAATGTGAAGCTTTTTTTTATTCGAATTTGGGATTTGCGTATCTTGAAATGTAAAATCTTAAATTTTGACAGAGTGTTGAATATTAAGAAACAGATTATCTCCTAATCTCCTTCCTATTAGTTCTGAAGTTTTTTTTAAAATTTAATAAAAAAAAATTAACGATATTTTGGAATATCCGTCTGTGCCGATTTTATTAAGATATTGTTTTTATTAAGTTCGTTTACAACACGATTTAAATATTAAGAAACTGGTTATCTTCTAATCTTCCAAATCATTCAAAAGTTTTTTTTTTAAATTAATAAAAAATATTAACAATAATTTGAAATGTTGATATTTCTGGGCTGATATCATGAAGATGTTTTTACAATACAGACATTTCACTGCCGATATCAATTGTTTTAATTAAGTTCATTTAAAGCAGTATTTAAATATTAATAAACAGTTTATCTCCTGATTACCTCCCAATTCGTTTAAAAAAAATTGTAATTTAATAAAAAAATTAATGATAGTTTGAATATCGATATTTTTATGCTGATATAACTAGGATATTGTTTTTATAAAGTTCATTTACAGCACGATGTAAATATTAAGAAACAGATCGTCTCCTAATCCCCTTTCCAATCGTCTATATTTTTTTAATTTATTATAAAAATATAAACGATAATTTTATGCCGATAATATCGCGATATCGATATCGATATTTTGCTTTTTATATCCCATTCCTACCTCCAATGTGACCAAAAGTCAGTTAAGTGAACTTGATTTTATAAGAAATAATGCATCTTCTATGTGCTGGTGAAAAGCACTCTTATATTAAAAAATCCTAACATGATTTAAATTGATCAAAAATAATATTGTTTGTGTTTAGCGCGAGGAGGTCACGGCCGCAAAGTGTCCGGTTCGAAACGTTGTGGGTTCGATTCCCAACTGGGTCAGTTAATATTTATTTCGCCGCGATCCCGCGAAATGAGTATTCACACTCACCCTCCCAGGGATTGGCAAACAGGACCACAAGGCCCACTGGCCGGACTAGTTCCCCCACCAATACCAGTACCAGTACCAGTAGTGTTTACCGCATTCACAACAGTTAGCGCTAGAAATCACCACTTCCAATATAATCTTTAAAGAGGTGGTTTCACAGTTATTTACCTGTCATGTTGCAATGTTTATAACAAGTTTGTAAATTATTATCAAGGCATTGCTTATATGCATTTATAAACAAATCAGTTTTACGTATGTCCTGTAGTTTACCTCCTATGTGTCAATGACGATGATATAGTTCCTTTTCATTCTCCATTTTCATAATATTGATTTCCTTTCACCTGTTCTATTTAATTTAGCACTGATTTGGTACTTTTAATTTAATGCTGACGATTTGGTACTTTTAAGTGAATACGAGGAATCTCTAATACTAAATAAATAGAAGAATATAATATTGTGTATAAAATTTGGTCCGAGGAAGGAGAGTTTGGAAATTCATATTAGAATATATTATATTCTACTAAGAATATCCAAAGTTCTTAATGCAGATATGTGGTAGCTGCTTATCTTTCTAATCAAGGTGTTCGCAATATCAGGAGCTTAACAAACAATTCTACTTTTGATACCTATGTAAAAAATCAATTTAATTGTAAATTTCTTATTTTATTAAAAAAGAGAATTTAAAACAAAACAAAAAAAAAAAAAGCTGAAGGATATTTATAAAATTAAAACATTTAAAAAAATGAATCGATTGGCAAAATTCCAAGAATTTTAATTGTATAACAATTCCCAAATAACTTCTGTTTTTTGGTAAAATTTACATTAATGGAGCAGTGGAGCTCATAAATTAGTGCCCTTAGCATAAATATTTATTCATGTATTAGTTGATGGTATTTAAAAATACTCCGTATTTTGAAGCTCTTGGAGTTCTTCTTGAATATTAATTATTAGTGTCTTATTTATAAAGCGAAAACATTTTCCGGTATATAATTTTAGCAAATTTCATGATAGTGTTTATTATTAGATCTAGTATTGATTGTAATTGATGACATATCGCGATGACAATAACAAATATTCTACGCGGAGCACAATAGTCATAATTTAAAACTTTAATAGATTCCACAAAAATTAGGTTGAGCTAGTGCAAATATTTAATTTATTAAGGATGTGTCAATACATTTATTTGTGTCCGAATTAATGAATATTATTTCGAGAAGTTTAGATCCCAACAGTTCTATTACAGTGTGGTTTATTTTTCTGTTTCATTTAATTTACCACAAAAAATGCCTCAATAAGGAAAGTAATGTAACCTCAAAAAGGTTTCATTCTGAGCTGTAAGATTCCATACCATTATTGAATGGTGCTGGCCAAGAATTAAGTCTCAAAATAAATAAAGATAGAACAAAATAAGTTTAGCAAGAAAAATACATAGAAATGGCAATTGTTTCTGTATCATAGACGTAAGGAGAAGCAGGTAGAAGTGTACAAGTGTCAGACATCTATAATATCTAAGAAAAACGGATTCTAAACGGAATTCGGAAATTTAGTTTTTGTCACAAGATGACAAACCGTAAATTGGAGGTGTTCGAAAGTAACTGTATTCAAGCAAGGAGGCTAAGATAGGGAGGACATGAATCAGAATGGAGGGTGCAATAAAAGAGAGGAAAATGTTGAAGACACACATCAGTGAGAAATAAGAAGGGAAAAACCAAGAAGCTCGTGGAAGTGGAGGATGGATCCAAAGAAAAATGAAGTGGAAAGAGATGCCTAATAAAGGCATCATTAATCTTTTTTTAAATATAACTATTTCGAAATAATAAACCATTGCGTAATAATGTGAAGCTTGTTTTTATTCGAATTTGGGATTCTACGTATCTTGAAATGTAAAATCTTAAATTTTGACGGAGTGTTACACATTTTTTTCAGATTCAGGTTCTAAGGGAAAGTATAGATGTTGGAAAATTATCGATATATTTTTGTTAAGTAAATCGATATTTTTGTCCGATGGTTTTTATCAGACAACGTAGTATCAATTATAAAATTTGAATATCGAAAACCGATATTTTTTTCAAAAAATAGAATAAAATTAAATAGAATAAAAAATTAACAAATAACGGTGAGTTCGGCAAACAAACAACCAAAAAAAACTAGGGGTTGGGTTTATTCATGTTACTACTATCTATAGTGGAATTATCTTAACGGTTTCTGGTCAGAGATGTAAATATCGATAAGCATATATCTTATCAAGAGTTTTCAAATATATCGAAATAGTAGTTCGGTAGATTAACGAAAAATATCGATAATTCGGGCCTCGATGTTTTTTATCTTTAAAAGCAGAACAAGAGGGTTCCGACATTCAATTGAAGAATAGGGTAATATAAATTAACAAGCCTTAGATTTATATTAGCTTTAATAGCAACAATTAAATATTCATAACTAACTTATCACAAACAAAAAAAAAGTATCTAATTATTAACATGTGTCATTTAAAAAAAATATTACACACCAGGAACTAGAGAAAACATTAGTTAAATTGCTTAAACATTAAAAAAAAAAAAAAATATAATTAAAAAGGACGAAAGAAAATCAATATTCTAAAAATCTATCAAAGTACATATTAACATTTATTTTTAATTGTAAGAACTAGAAAAAAATGAATAAAATTGTTCAACATGAAACAATTTAAAAAAATAAGAAAGATAATCACATAATAATTTATACTGACTGAAGTCTATCAAACTTACAGACCTAGTAGAGTTTTTTTTTATTTAATTATTTTTTGGAAAAAATATCGGTTTCCTATACTCAAATCTTAATATCGATGTTACGTAATATCTAATTAAAACTGACAAAATTTCTTTTAAAATATTGAACATATATACGTCTAATAGTTCCCGAGATAAAGTGTTGATCTCGTTAAATAAAGTGTTATTTTTGTGAATATTTCGTTATTTTTGACCGTTTAATTGGCACTGGTCTTGTGTCCAGTGAACGACTAGAAAAGACGACTAGACTTTGTGTGAACGACTAGAAAAAACTGACATTACTGATGCTTTTTAATGTTCAAGCCAATATTTTTTTCTTAATTATTCTATGCCTATATGTTCTCTGACTATTCAGCTTTGAAACAAAACCAATTATGGTGAAATTTAGCCAAATGCTGAATGACAGTGACCAAAAGTCGGTAGTTCGCCATCTTTGGACGCCATTGTGGTAAGATGCGGCCACTTTTTTCTGGGAACTTTGGCTTTTTATAAATCATTTGTCACAATGAACACAACGATGTACAATTTATAGGGATGTGGGGATTGCAAGGTAGGGGGTCTGAGTCAACTACTGAGTTTATGTTAATAGGTAAGAAGAAAATATTAAAAATTAATCCTCTTAACCCTCATTTCTAGCAATAATTCACTTTTTCTAAAAATGTCACTTATCACCTTTATCCACTCGACCCTTCATTTATATTGAATAGCTTTTTATTTCCATGTAGATTATAAATATGTGCATGCGGCCAACAAAAAAATATATATATATCTGATGTGGACAACACACACGCCTATTAAATTATAAATCCGTGGCTCAAAAAGTGATACTGAATTTGGTTACTAGTTTCCGAAAATTGACACTTGGCGTCCCGACATCCATTTATTGACAAACACACACTCTTAATATTGGAGGTCTCATTCCGTTATTACATGTCGTTTTCCTTCAGTAGGTAACTAGTTTCCAAGATATTTCTTCATGTTCCGTGACAACAATAAACCTTTCAACATCACTGGATAAAGCATTGGAAATCGACAGTTTCGATATTTGAAGCGAAAAAACCCATTTAACTAATTCCTTATTCTCATACTGCAGATTTGTTGATCTTACAAATGGGAAGGAAAACCAGTATTTTACACTCAATTTTAACACTTAAAAAAATTGAACAAAAGGTAACCCCAAATGGTTTGTGATTTAGTTAAGTCGTTCATTAGTGTAATCGAAAACGCACCGCCCGCAATCACTTATCTTGCTCAATTCCCATCTCGGAGTTATATGGTTTTTATTAACATATTCATGATTTTTTAAACTATGAATATTAAATACGAAGATTCTAAAAGTTTCAAAAGAAAAAATGCCGTAAATCTTCATGAATTAGTGGATTGTTTAATTATTAAGCGTTAAGATCCAAAAAACCAGTTTTTGAAATATAATTACAAAAAAGTTATTTCGTGCCTTAGGCAATAACGATATTTCATTCTTAGCACTATTTCATAATAATATCTTAACGTCCTCCCAAGCCTTTAAACCTTAGGTATTTTTATACATACTATGTGTATTTATAGAGTATATAAAATATTTATGTACATAAGGTATTTATGTACATAAGGTATTTATGTACATTAAGGTTTATGTATATCATGCTATATGTATGTATATGTCCTGAAATACACACGTATTTATAAACATATGTACAGAGTCAAAAAAAGAAATTGTTTCATTCTTGACGTTTTCCACTATTTCTAAGGACCTCTCGTTCAGCTCTAAGACCTCTAGTTCATAAAAAAAAAGTACCCGTAAAGTTTCACCAAAACGGTCACAAGTTTTAGTAAAACTTTATGAGTATTTTTTTTTATTGGTATTTAGCATCCTTTCCTATCCTGTTAAGACAAATAGGATTTGTTGTCCTACAGGTTACGAGCCGATTCTAACCAGAGAGAAAATTCGAGATTCATTACGTGGGCCGCCACGAAACCAATTTCAACACGCCCAGGCAGGATTCGAATCTTCGCCATAGCAGTCTCGAGATTACTAAGGTGACGCCTTCACACTCTCGGCTATCACGGCATCCATTGTGTGTATGTTAATGGCTATAAAAAAATAATACATCGATGCAACGATGTTTAAAATCTTCAAATGTCAAATATGGATGTTACCGATGCATCGATCAAAAAGCATCAATGTTTCAAAAACATATATTTGCCATCTCCTACTATTTTATATTTCTGTACTTAAGGGACAATAAGAGTCAGTGCCCAAATCTTAGAAATTTGAATACATGCACGAGTGAAATCAGTGTAGGGTTTGCATTAATTGTTAAAAGGGCCATTGTCCTTCTGTGCCCCATTAATTGACTTACAAATATTATACTTACAATAATTAACATTAAATATTAGTTTTATATGAATTCATCAAAAGCGATGAGGTATTCTTCCTGTTCCTCTCAACTCTCTTGGCCAACTCCGGAAGAACTCCGCACAGAGCATTGCAGACTAGACCCCCGCCATCGAATAACCCCCACACCGCCGCAGGAATGCCCGGCAGGAGGATCTAATTGAAGAGATCCCAAGAGCTGGAATTAATGGCTGTTTATGTCCCAGCCATTGGGTCCCAGCCGAGTCAGTTCCATTCCTCCGGTTCCCGACAATCCTGGATTCTTCTCGAAGCTCCCACAGCCTCCATCGTAATTGAACAAAAATAAAGTCTATGTTATTGTCATTTTTTTTACCTTCTGCAGTCCTACGTTGCAAGGGATTGCTTCTTTACATCCAACATGACACTGGTACTTGGTTTTATGTTGATGTTTATTGATACTGATGATCCTGTTCTTTACTGCTATATTAATTACTTTAAATATTCGGCACTTTCAACAGCACTTAACTTATTTCAGAAGCGTTATCAAAAATATAAATTAGATAGTAAATGTAGTAAAATTTATAATCAACGCTTGAATTTATTTTATAATTACTACCCGAAGGCCGATCCATAATCGGAAAACTTTGTATTTAATTAGTTAGAGTTGATGAAAAAGTATAATTGTAATATTTTATACAGTCATATACTTTACAAGAGTTTTACAGCTTTATTAAACAGGTGACAATATCAATGCAATAAAGATGTAGAATTATTACAGCACATTTAAAACGTGTTGTAATATTTTATCTTTATTCTATAAGATTTAGCAAAATTCTTCCGCGAGATTTCAAGATCCATTTTGTAGACAGACTGACATAAATTGCTTATATTTGAGTATGGGTTGCCATTATAAAGTAACTACGATTTTAGAAATATGGAATAAATTTGTCTTGAGAAGGAATCAGGATATGGGATATATCCAAAATAACTGTTTTAGAATTGTGATTCTAGTGCCCTTCTTTTTTAGGTGTTTTGGAGGAACCAGAAGCAATCGAGGTAAGGTTTTTGTTTTATAAGTAGACATGAAGCTTATAAATATTTAAACATAAAAGTAATACTGATGACGAGAATTTATCTTGTGCCTTTATTTATTAACTTTATATCGACGTCGTCTTTTGAAAAAGGCTTAAGCACCAAAAATTCGAAATTTAGGTTTCAATTGATTATGGTACATAAACACTACCTCTATCGATTCCCGCTCCCGAATTATCGAAAACAAAATTGCTAATGGCCTAAAAATTGATGACGTAAGCACCAAACACTAACGACTCTCAGTCGTCATTCTGGCCTAAACCAGTGCTACAAACCTATAAAATATATTAGGTAAACCTTTGGAATTGCTACTAACGACCTTGAACAGACCTAGATTTTCAAACAGACTATACTTTCACCCACTGCGCATGCGCAATTAAATCCTCAAACTTCTCAGTTGGAACGCTGGTGTAGGGTTAGGTCAGACTTCCTGCCTTTTTCCGGAAAAAGATTAATTTGATCCATGACCAACTCATTCGGGTTATGCTATTAACAATTTCGATCCAAGGACCAAGTCAGGAACTGCGAACCATCATACGCCAGGGAGCGGAAAAATGGTAAGCCAGAGGTGTAGTAATGATAAACGATTGCTGACAACAAGTGGCGCATTCGGATTCGTTGAAGCTCAACGCCGCCTTTTCATTAGAAAATTAATCCATTTTTCTAAAACTTCATGGACGAAAATCTATTGATCCTTAGTTTTACACATAACTGGTAAATTTTTTTCACCACTTGGACTAAACTTCCCAGATCCGAAGCTAATGGAACGTTGAAGAGATTGGCCATGATATTTAAGCTTAAAGATGGTGTAGGAAAGAAGGCGGTGGGACAAGAGATCTATTCGGTAAAAGGCGGGAAGTCTGGCCTAACCCTAAATGACTATTCCAAGTGAAAAAGATCTTTCGGTTTGAGTATTTAAGTGGGCATGCGCAGTGGGTGAAAGTATAGTCTGGTCTGAGAATCTAGACCTCTTCAAGGTCGTTAGTAGCGATTCCAAAGGTTTACCAAAAACATTTTTGGTAATACACATATGTGTATATATATATATATATATATATATATATATATATATATATATATATATATATATATATATATATATATATATATATATTGTTATTTGGAGAAAAATCGTTTCATGTGTTTTCTATAACGTTGCTAAATGACGCTTACGCCTTTTTCACAATATCTGATGTGGACAACACATGACTTCCTTGTCGCCTATTAAACTATAAATCGATGGCTCAAAAAGTGATCCTGAATTTGGTTACTAGTTTCTGAAAATTACAGTATCTCAAAAACAACACTCGGCGTCGCGACATCCAAATGGATGTTGGCACACACACAAGCTCTTGTTTCTGGAGGTCTCATTCCGTTATTATATTAAGTCTTCTTTCAGTATTTAATAAGTTCTCAAGAGATTACTTCGGGTTCCATGACAACATTAGAACTGTCAATGTCATTAGATAAAGCATTGAAAATCGACAGTTTCGAAATTTTAGGCGGAAGAACCCACTTAACTTATATCTTATTCTCCTGCTGCAGACTTGTACATCCCACAAATGGGGAGGAAAACAAGTATATTACAGTCAATTTTAACACTTAAAACAAGAAATAAAAATTTTTAATTAGAGTGGGAAAATAAATCAAAAATAAAAATTAATAGTTTGTAACCTTTATTACCGAACCATATGATTTCTGTATTTAATTTTAATATAATTTTGGATGTAAGTTTATTATGACCTTCAAGTAAAGCACCCTTTTCGGATCACCAATTTTAACCAAAATATAGTAAATACTTTCATATTGATATAAAAGTCCTATTTACCAAATTCGTGATGTTTTGCATCATATTTTAATGTAATTTTTGATGAAAGTCTAATATGATCTTCAAGTAAAGTACTACTTCCGGTTTTCCAATTTTAACCAAAATTTATTGTGTTATTTATATTAATATATAAATCTTATAAACCTAATTTGAGAAGTTTTGCACTATATCTTAATATATTTTTTTATGAATATCAATAATGACCTTCAATTCCGGTAATGTAGTGACCAAAAAAGGTCATACAATAATCCTAAATAATTTTTTTTAACTTTCTACGGCTAACCGTTTTTGAGTTATGTGTAATACGAACGTACGTACATACAGACGTCACGACGAAACTAATCAAAATGGATTCAGAGATAGTCAAAATAGATATTACCGTTGAAATCTGAAAACCGAAAATTTTCACTATTGCAATACTTCTTTTACTGAGTACAACGAAGTAAAAACGACCTCGATATATACTTAAAATATTATCGGATGATTCCAAATCAAAGCCTTATACAAATAAATAAACTGCAAAAAACGAACCGGTCGTCGCCATCTTCAATTCTGGAATCATCAGGGCAGAAAAATATAAGATCGCGTATAAGCGTATCTCAAATCACCATTCTAAAATATCTGATGTGGACAGCACATGACTTGTACGCCTATTAAACTATAAATTGGTGGCTCAAAATGTAATCCTGAATTTGGTTACTAGTTTCCGAAGATTGCAGTATATCAAAAAGCGTCTCAATATATCTTAGCGTCGCGTCATCCATCTATTGACATGCACACACACACAAACTCTTGTTTCAGAAGGCCTCATTCCATTATTATATGTCGTTTTCTTTCAGTAGGTAAAGCATTGGAATCGACAGTTTCGACATTTTAAGCGTAAAAAACCCACTTAACTTATATCTTATTCTCCTGCTGCATACTTATTCATCTCACAAATGGGATGGAAAACCAGTATTTTACAATCAATTTTAACACTTAAAACAAGTAATAAAATTATTTAATTAGAGTGGAAAAAATTGCGTTATAACCTTTATCACCGAAACATATGATCTCTGTAATAAATTTCAATTTATCTTTTGATGTAAGTTTCTTATGACCTTCAAGTAAAGTACCCCGTTCGGATCTTCAATTTCAGCCAAAATCTATTAAATTACTTATATTGATTTAAGAGTCTAATTTACCAAATTTGAGATGTTTTGCATAATATTTTAATATAATGTTTGATGAAAATCAGTAATAACCTTCAAGTAAAGTACCACTCCTGGTAATCATGCAGTGACCAAAAAGGGAGGTTCACAACTAGATTATATAATAATCCTAAATACGAAATTTTTACTTTCTACGGCTAACCGTTTTTGAGTTATGCGAGATACGTACGAACGTACGTACAGACGTCACGACGAAACTAGTCAAAATGGATTCAGGGATGGTCAAAATGGATATTTCCGTGGAAATCTGAAAACCGAGAATTTTCGCGATTACAATACTTCCTTTATTTCGTACAAGGAAGTAAAAACACATATAGAGACAACACTGTTCAATATAAACAGCTTCATCACACAATACTGCTCAACTATTCGGCACTCCGCAATGACATTGTTCCAACCGACAAAATCGAAAAAAATGAGTTGTTGGTGCGGCAATGTTCTATCCGGCTTCTGATACAAGTAGAACGTACTCGTGCTGCAATGTTTTGAGAAATAACCGAGTTACAAGAACGAATATACCAATTTTTTGAAGTGTTTGCAGAAGCAGTTTTACAAAGATGAGATGGTGGTGGGAAGGTTAATGAATTATGTTGCCATCATATTATTGTTTTTGTAAATATTCTTTACAGTTCATTGTGACAAGCATCGACTAGTACCATATAGAAAATCACTATGGGTGGAGAGTTAACTGAATAAATGAGTTAGTGAAACTTTGACATTAATTTACACAAAACGTATGAGGTGTTAGCTGGAAACTTATCATTCCAAGGGGTCGATATATTGAACTGTCTTATTAGCTTTTGTTAATTTCAGATTTTAGCCGTCTTATATCATTAACTATTAAAAAATAAGAACAGTTTTAAAATTATTATTGAATATAACAATGATTAGAAGAATTCATACGATTGCAATCAATAAAAATAATTCAGGATGGTTACCGTAGTAAAGGCGAAAGCATTCAGTGTTAAAGAGGACTTGAGAATCGAGTTGAGCTCCATCAATCCTAACCATTGATGCTCTAATTTCAAATAAACTATAATATGCTTCCAACTGATAAATATTGATGTTTTTCTTCAAAATATCCAAATTTCTTATTTTTGATTGATCATTTTCATTTACATTAGTTTTGGTGTTGTTATGAGAGTCTTTCTATTGCTGTCATGTGAAATTGATAAACTTTTGCTTTTGAATTCTTAAACTTTATTTTCTTTAGAATATCTACAATAATATCGTCACCACCACCTTTAAGTATCGAATGTGAATGATTATAGCATTTCATATCATGAAATGAGCGTTTCAGGAGACCAAAAAAGAACTTCACATATTACTTAAACTTTTCCACATCCAATATATTTATTATCTCTGGGCCTTTTAACTTCTCTGACCCTTGTGAGATTTGTATTTATAAGCTTTCATTTTCCAAATATACTCTGGATAAATTAATAAAGCTAAGGAATTCGAAAAATAGGATTTTTCACATTCGTTACTTAGACGTGATTTTTATGGTATATAAATTGTTTTGTCATTTAAATAAACTTTTTAAATCAGTTTGTATTTTGTTTAAGAAGACGAATCTTTAATTCTAATATCATACTAAGATCAGACAGTGGTACGTCCAGTTATTCGAAAACTGTAAGTGATACGCAGTTAAATAAAGTCTAGAAACTCCTAACTTTCTGTATTTCATTAGCGTTTCGAGGCTATTTTACATTATATGTACATTTTTTATACTACTCCTCGTCATACTATCCATAATAATTCCGTCGAAAATTAAATAACTTGGTTTAAAAACTTAAAAATATTTGCAGAGTATTCCATTTTCAATCTTTGTCATTTTTATTGAACTATGGATAATTTTTATGGGTAGCAAGTACATAAAATAGTACGTTAATAATGTTATAACTGATAATGATTAAATTAATATTGTTATTATCAAATTGATTGTGACAACTGATGCACAATAACACTCCCATTGCAAGGTCAGGTACACCCTGAGAACATTAATGGAGTCCTTTCGAATTGATTGCAAACCATCCTTAATATTTACTAGATTTATTTACCTCCGTTTCCCCGCTTTTCAATTCCTGGTTGAACAAGAGCTGTTTCCTAAGGAAAAGCTCGAGATGGCTTTCACTCTTGTAGTTCCCGGGTCCGATCGTGCTCCAGGCTGTTGGCAAACCTGGAGAAGATGAATCACGTGATACTCCCGACACTTGCCAAATCCGCAGCCTCAGTACCGTTAACTTTTCTACCTTCGATCTGGGAGAACTTATTCTGCACAACTAGTTCAACATACCGCTGACTTGGGAGAATAGTTCCACAATGCGAAAAGTTTTGTGTTTCCTTCTTTTTTTTTTGCATGAAAAACTTCTTATCAAGAATATTTCTTTTAGAAAAAATGTCGGATTTTTAGATTTATTTTAGTTTTTATGAAAAGCAGCCACAATTTAATTCACGATAAATGTTTAAATGGTCATTAAATGAAGATTAACTTTCTTTTTAAACAAATAAGATAAGCAGTATTGGCTAAGAAAATTTCCAACTTGATGTTTTATCAGTGAGTTAGAGATCTAAATAGGCAAACTTCAAACGCTTCTTCTGGAAAATTTCAGTTTTTGTAATGTGGCACTCTTCTTCCAAGCCAACGATATTGTATCAGGATATGAAACATGATCCTGTTGCGGATTCAGCTGGTTGGATTAATAGCAAAAAAAAAATACGTTCATTTTTCACCCACGAGGGTTTATCCTCCAAGACGTAATATAGATACTAACTTAATACCATAATGGATACCGTATCATCCGGGTACTCAGCCAAAGTTAATATAGAGTTTGGTTTTTTATTATTGCAAGTCGACGTTCCGACCCAAAAATGTGGGTCATCTTCAGGGATACGAGATAAACCAGAGATATGTAAAGAGAATGATAAACAAAAATTAACATATCATACAGTTAATAAATAAATGCATAACAAGCATGAATTAAAATGCAAGAATAGTAATGAAAATAAATAATAACAAGAATTATATAATGAGAGAAAATTAATTTATAAAAAGAGAAAGCAAAACTAAAGGATTATATAAACAAATATAAGGGAAATGATCAATAAGTTGAAACAAATATATAAAGATAAAAATTAAGTTAAATATACTGAAAATTAAAATAATAAATGAATTTGTGAGAAAGAGTTCTCAACAAACTGTGTAACACTAAATACAGTCACAACAACTGAGGCGACGACAACATCGGCATTCTTTAAAACTACTATAATTGAATTATTGTTAAGTGAGTCATCGAAAATATAATTGTGACCGATACTTCTTTTTCTACAAGTTAGTGAAATAAATTAAATATATAAATTGTAAACTAGATGTAAAGGTTAACATTAAGATGATTTTAACATTAATTTCATAAGAAAGAATTATTAACCTAATATTTCCCTTATTGAACACCTTTACATAGCTCCTATTAGTTGGTCCTCATCAGCACCTCTCGTTCTACAAAACTACTTTATCTATCAAATTTAATCTCTTTTTTTGATTGAGGTTTAGGAGATGGTACAAATTAGTTCTGTGTCGGGAGGGGCCCAAATATTTGTATCGAAATAATTGTACCAATAAATCAAAACAAATTTCGTAAGACTTTTGGAGCTTTGTTTTTTCTGGTATGTAGGCGATTACATGATTTAAAGTTGTAATTTTGAAATTCTCAAAATTTTTGTATTAATTTGCCTCATAACTCCTTTCCCTCATGTCTTATCTCAAATCATTTCTTAAGATCAGATTTTACTCGAAAAAGCATTTGATTTTGTGTACGTATACGATATAAGATCTTTCCTCTGTTTTTAAACGGGCGTCAGTAACACAGAACATGAGACTTTTGTACTAAACAATTTAGACATTGTACCACTACAGCTCACACTACCACCGCCGCCTTTCACACCCTCACAAGTTGCACAAGAAATTGGACAATTGCCAAAAAGAAAAGCCCAAGGGTATGGTTTGATAAATGCTGGAGTATCTCAGCAAATGCCTAGAAAGGCCATAGTGTTTCTTACGACAATCTTCAACTGTATTCATAGGGCCTCCAAATTTCTAGTGCCAGTGAAGATACTCTCACATAACAATGATTAAAAAACCAGACAAAGACACAAACAATCCTTCATCATGTAGACCCATAAGTTTACTTCCTTTATGTTCTAAATTATTCGAAAAATTACTGTATCCAAGACTATTAGACAGACATATAATTCTTGATCATCAATTCAGGTTTCGAAAATTACACTCGACAATACAACTACACAGATTGACTGACTATATAGTCGACAAAGCTTTAGACAAAGTCTGGCACCAGGGGCTTCTCTTTAAACTCACGACTGTACTACCACATACCTACAGCCTACTTCTTCATTATTTTCTCTCAGACAGATTTTTCTCTGTACATCATGGCTCAGGACTATCCTTAATTCGACCGATTTTAGTCGGTGTACCTCAGGGATCAATCCTTGCTCCCACTACTGTAGATAGCCTACACACACGCCATTCCTCCAAGTACCCACACTCTTACAGCTACCTACGCAGACGACGCGGCTATCATTACTAGACACGAAAGTTCAACACAAATTATCAAAAGCACCCTAACACATCACATTTACTCTCAGACTAGAAACATGACCACCTGTCAGTTTATTTAGTACCGATTCCACAAAAGGACTAAATTTTGATAGGAGAATGACATGGGGTTCAATTAATAGAAACACGAAAATTAAGTATTTACACATACCTATTAAAACCTCTTTGGACTTACGCTCTACAAATATAAGGCATAGCAAAACGGATACACATAAAACGACTTCAATCTTTTCAATATAAGATACTACGACTAATTACCCAAGCCCCATGTAGGTATATAACATCGCTTTGCACACTGGCTTACACATGACGGTCAATGAACGATTAACCTAACGGATGTACTTATTTTCTTCACAAGTGATAGCTAACTAGAGGCTACGTAAGGATAAAGAATACAAGTTTACATCTATTATAGAAATACACATATATTTTTTCTGTTATATCTTTCAATAGTTATGTTTATCTAACAAGGGGCGTACGGAAAAAAAAATTTCGGGCAGGGATCTAAATGATTTAATGAGATTTGATGAGAAGAAGGCAAATAATCAACTAAAGGCCTATAATCTGTCGTAAGATTTAAGAAAAAGCATGAAAATTGGATCAAAAACTATTGTTAAAATTACCAAAAATATTACTCGAAATACAAATGTTATGTTGGTGGGTATGAAAATTATATTTCTTAGTACATTTCGTGGGAAAGGGGATAAATCTCCCAGAACCCTCTCCCCTCGCCACCCATACGTATGCCACCGTATCTATCATTCTAATGACGTTATCGCATTAATAAATTCAAAAAGATGATTCTACAAGTTAATTCTCACAAGCCTCATTTCACGTTTATTTCATTGAACATTGGAACAACACAGGATTAATTTGATTTTTGAATCTCTTCTGGGTTTTTCTTTTTTTTGTTTCCTTTTTATGTTGTTTTTTTTTATTTTATTTCAAGACGATAGTTAAGAATTTGAATTTTCTTCAAAATTTATCATCAGATTACTGACACATCTAATCCGATTAAGGTAAGCTAGCAGATCCACCTCAATCTATTCCATATTCCATGTATATTGGCACGCTATCTCCTACGGTACTTTACGCCCACTGCCAGGGTTCGTAACCATCTCCTTCATCCTTTCGGAAAGTTGACTGATCCTCGGGGTTAGGTAAAGGCGGTGTGTAATAAGCGCGATGAAGAATGGCAGCGAGCTCTGTAATTTGCGGATACCTCTGCCCCGCGTCACGAGCATTTTCGGTAGCCGGACATCGCCGCTTTGCACAACCATTCTCCCACGATTTCGGCGCTCTCTTAGATGTTCCCACATCAACAGAATCCTCACCGTAGAGTTTAGAGTTTCGCATAGAGAAACCGAAGTGTTAACCAATCTTCCTCTAATTAGAAAGACCCTAATTATGAAGAACTAGTTATGAAGACTCAAATGCGAACTATCTAACCAATGCATTGGCTCGTAAGACCTACAAACGATAGAAAACTAAAACGTGTCTAGTTTAAAAAATAATGTGTAGCAATCACAAAAAAAAAGTTATATTTGAACATCTTAGGGAGATAACCAATGGCGTACGCAGGGTAAGTTTTGTATTCTTGTATTCTTCTAAGTTTTGTATTTTGAGTAATAAATTTTGATCCAATTTTCATTCTGATCCTTAAAACATACGCCCAATTTGGCGATTACAGATACTTAATGATTACTTGCCTTCTCATTAAATCCGTCCACGAAAAAAAAAATTAAATCCCTCCCAAAAAAAAATTCTGTGCATACGCCCGGGGATAACATAAGAAGATAGAAAAACCGAATATGCATTAGGATAGGTCGAATAAATCTATATTATTAGAGCAACACCACGACATCTTTAAACCGATTAATAGGATACGAACGAAATTTAATTTAGCTAAAGCATTAAAAAATAAATTCAGTTTTCTATTTTTTCAACAATATTGTGATGTTTCTGTTTATTATCTTGAGTATTTTTAGTTGCTCTGATATTACTGATTTGCTATTCTAATGTCACCACCCTTTTTCTTCAATACTTATATGTTGAACTGTTTATGAATTATGTGTTATCTCTATTTTGTCAGTTTTTGGAAGTATGATGTGCTACATCCGGTCAGCTTTGGTGTGATTTTGTGGATCCTCATATCTAAATAGGCGAAAAGTTGACAACTTGTTTTGAAACCCCCATTAATAACCTTTTCCTTTTGGTAAGTATCTAAACAGCATATCATTTTGTTTGATTTCCTTTTTTTTTTTCAATAAAAAAAAATTAATTTTTTGATCATACATTGCACCTCTTTTACGGATTTATGTAGTTGAATTGTTGGCTGGATTAACGTTGGATGAGATTTTTTTCACAATTACTTTTTTTGGTGGATTATCTTTTGTTGTGGCTCACTGTGAGGGAAAGTTTAGGATTAAATTCTAAAACTAGCCGATTGGCACTGTTTAGCAGTTAGTTTGAGATCTTAATTCTTAAATTTCCCATAGAGTGAGTCACAACAAAAGTTGTTCTTCCAAAAAATTAATTTAGAAAAATGTCAGATCCACCAGTTCAGTTGTATTTTTTTGGTTTATGCGATACTAAGACATCGTTCCTGTTTTCATTCTTATCAACTTTCCCACTCCCTCCCCGTCTATACTCATACCATTTCATGTAATATAGTACCTGGGGGTCCAGCCATGGTAGGAAATTATTTCATTAAATTAGCATGGATAAAAAAGATATAATAGTTACACAATATTATATGTTATACAGTCGCGCACTTTACAATAATTTGAATCATTCATTAAACACACAAGCAAAACAACAAAGATATAAAAACAAAACATTTACAATCATTAGAGAAAACATAACATATCATCTGCTACCTTAGGTTTAATCGTCCAAAGTTCATTTCATTATTCCTTCAGTTTTACAAAAATATTTAAATTCTTCCAGATTCCGATGAAACTTAATTGAGTGACTCTAGGCCTTAAAATATTGGAGTAAGTTCATGATTATCGGTCAATAATCCCCGAAAAAAAAAATCGGGAACATTTCATGTGAAAAACACTTTTTATTTTATATCTCTGGTTCTGATAGAGGTAGAAAAATAAATTCAGTGAAAACATTTCCCTATTGCCAAACGGAAAAAAATTAAAAACGAAGCAATCAAAATATTCAAGTATTTGGACGGTATTTATAATCCTTATTTTTCGAAACCCTACACACATCTGGATAAAATTAAATACGACACGAATTTTTCTGCTACTTTTCACAAATAATTTTGAAATATCACTTTTCATCAAAGGTTAAAAAAAATGCTTAAAACTTTTGTTTATGTTACGTATATTGTAATTGAAAATAGTTCAATAAATTATTCAGTAAAGCGCAGTTCAGTTTTTCCATTTCCGAAATTCTACATACATTTGGTTAAAAATAAACACGACACGAATTTTTCTGCGATATTCTACAAATAATTTTGAAATATTACTTTCCCCCTAAGGTTTTTAAAAAATGCTTATATAA
Source organism: Rhaphigaster nebulosa (assembly GCA_948150685.1). Lineage (NCBI taxonomy): Eukaryota > Metazoa > Arthropoda > Insecta > Hemiptera > Pentatomidae > Rhaphigaster > Rhaphigaster nebulosa. Next base: position 177,052,685 of record OX411306.1, read on the forward strand.
ACTATTCATAAGTGAAGAGAAAAAAAACTATTTAATTACAATTTATTTGTTGATCGAACCAGGAAATTTAGTAAATCTTTAGTTTTGACAAAATAATGAATCTTAGAGTTGAACTGTGAATTTCGTAAAGGGCTCATCTCCGAAAATTAAATTTCTTTCAGAAGACAAAAAAAAAACAGGATTCCTGTTGAACCTTTGGATTTATTTGAACAGATTTTATTTTCTTCGTTGTATTTCATCATTATAACAATCAAATATCAGTCATTCCCGCTAATAAAATATCGGTCTATAAACGTAATAAAATAACAAAACAAAAAAGTCCATTTTGAATAAAAACCGAGATGAGCCCTTTCCTAAATTTATAATTCAATTAGATATGTATGTATTACATTTCGGCAGTTTCTTTTGTCAAATAGTTCGTTTATTAAAATAGTGACATTTTTCATAAAAAAGTAATAGTTTTAAGCTAATTCATTGCGCATATTTTATAATAATTATAAATAAAATACCAATAAACTGCATTTACAATTATAATAAAGGTAGTTTGTGGTACTGTTCATCCCTCTAAAAAAAGCAATCCACATTGTACCTAGGTTCTTGGGTCATACTATATATTGCAACGAAATATATACCACTTTATATTTATTCCGATGCAAAAGATAGTTTGCATCACGAAGGTAAAATCAGACTAAGCAGTCTTAGCATGTGTTAGCAATTGCTGTAAAATTACTTTCCTTCCCTTCCAGAGGTAGGTTCCTCAAGCTACGCCCATCAATTGGAATTTCTGGTCGTCAAAGATCACGTGTCGACGTGTATTAACCTCAATAGCAGGTATTGATGCAATTCTAAGAAAAAACTCTCAGGTACTTTACTCCTACACATATTTCAATAATGATGAAAAAAAAAGTCTATTTCTCCAATATACTATAATAGTATGTCGATAAAAACTATTGTACTATTTACATTGTCAGACTGAAGTTATAATTCATGAAATTGGTTGTATTAATGTATAGATATGAACAACCGTGTATCATAAACCATATACCAGAGTGCATGGTTAATTATCTTAAGTCAGCATATACTTTTTTTTTCTTCTAACAGGACGCAGTTTTAGATCTCACTTGAGAAAGGAGGAGTAGAGGTAATGAAATATGTTGTAATTTATGGAGTTCATAGTTGTAGCTGCAAGTGATTGTTTTAATAGACATTGTTTATGGATAACCAGCCAGTGGGTACCCTTATACTGCTTGGACGCTACGTGTGTTTAGATCGTGGAACGAGTAGCAAATTTGTTGTCGATGCGGGTACGGATTTATTTAGTCTCTCCTCCAAGACCAGCCATTTCAGATATTATATTTTTTTTACGAATAATGAGTTACAAAATTGACTTGGGCAACCGATCGTCGAGTACTAATAATACAGACGCAAATAATATGTTTTTATCATAAATAACATGTACAATAGAACCTGTATTGTAAATTGTGTTGGCCGAACTTTCAGTAAAATTAAAGTGATTTAATCACGTATATATATATATATATATATATATATATATATATATAAATATATATATATATATATATATTTAATCTAAATGCCTAGTGAATTGGTTTTAACATCATACTTTCGATCTGTAGTGCTTACAAAATTTTCTGCAGGATATATATGCATAGATAAAGAAATCATATAAGGTTCTCTTCTGGAATCGATAGGAAATAAATAATTTTTCTGAATCCCTTTACCGCCCTAGAAAACAGATTTAGAACAGCTGACCCTGCGGACAGCATCATGGTGGGAGTGATTGGTCAAACCCATCAAAAATTAACAATGCAGTAATGAAGTATGAAGAGTTGAACGCCTTGATTTGTAAATGCGAGTTTTACTTCCTGAATTTACACAAAGGCGCTTTATGGTACATTTCGACATAAAGTGTTTTTCAGGAAGAGTGCCTCAGGGCAGTGTCTTGGTAACATTATTCTTCATTGGTAATATTATTCTTCATGGTTAGACTTTTCGCCTGAAAATCCACCATGCGTTTTGTTACACATTATAGAAATATATAAATAAATGCATATGCATCATGTTTATGCCTCCTCTCGTGATCTCTTGCCAACAACCGTTAATAAAATAAAACAATAATAAAAACAACCAATAAAACACCTTGCAAAGCACCTTAATGAACAGCTTCAAACAATATGCTCCTCCTATTTTAACCTCATTGCACTCATGTAATGAGAATCTGACTGGCATTTATAGATTATGTTTATAAATGTACGTATATAATTTACTTCAGATCTTTTCAGTTAACAGGATTAAGAAACACACCACAAAAGCACTTAACAATTCATTGCTAATCACATGTCGATGGTAACATCTAACCTTTTCATTAGTGAAAGAACTAAATGAGTTGTCTTCCAATTATGAATGGTACCGATTTGATGTGATTATGACGGGGTAAAAAAAGTTATGCAATTTAATTTCCCATAATTAAATGTTAACTATACGGGTAAACTTCGAATTTCACCTGAGCGACAGCTGAACGCCGTCCGACGCGACCGTCAAACGAGACGATAGAAACCAGAAATTATACGGGGTCAGAGTTGAAGATGGAAAGGCTTCCAACAGCTAGATAGGAGATCATTTGCATATAATTTGTTTCTTATGCAACAGTCGCAAAGTGTAGAAAGTTTTTATTATTATAAAGCTAAGGACTACAGTTTATAGTTTATAGTAAATATAAATACTTTATGGCATATAAATGAGGGCCTTATATCTTTTTAAGTTGGGTCGTCCATGCAACGGTAAATTTAGAAAATTTAAATACCATAATATTCTTGAAATATAATACATACAATAATACTGCACTGGCCAACAAACCGATTTTCGAGCGATCACAGCCGAGGCAATTTCAATAGACAAACGCAACTTAGCAGTGACTCATACCTACAATTTTATTGTGAAATATCTGTCTTTATCTTTCAAATAAAATTGAAATGTGAAACATATATTTAATATGTAAGAAAACATTGGTCGGTATTAATTATGTATCTCATCAAGTAGGTAATTGTAAACTCCAGTGAAAATTGATTTTAATCTGACTTTTAAAGGCTCTATGCGGATAGATAAGGTAGGTAAAAGTGCCCCAGAGCGACAAATGCCTGCCGACTAACACATATGTACACCCTTACAAAAAATTGCTATTACCAATGTTTCAGATCTCTAATGCCCCAAAATTAGCCCAAATATCTTGAAACGCTGTATTTTTTTATTTACTGCGCTATACGTCAGAAACATTTCTCAGTTTTATCACAAGCCACAGACCTCCTGAACTATCAACAGGAATTTTTGGGTCATCTTCCAAAATTTAGAACATTTTTAGAGCATTCCAATGCTTTTTTTCAGGAAAAACTCAAAAAATTGTATGAAAATTTGGAGAAAAACTACTATAACTCTATAGGTCCTTGAGCCGGACAAACCAAAGTCATAGAGAATGGTTACATAAGCCATATTGACACTCTCAATTTTTCCAGATTTTTCGAAGTGCAGATTGAAATTTTTTAAAAAGATATTGTTAATTTCTGGAAGTTTAACGCAATTTACTCGTAAGGTGGGCTACGAACGTGGGATCACTGATTTCAATGAAATTTTTTTTGATGATACGAGGTCGAAAAATAGTAGACACTTGCCAATTCTAGGAGCCTAGAAAAAAATTATATTTTATATAAAGCCAACAATTGTTTATATTATTGTTTTCTGCCTTAGCCTTAGCGTATCACCGTTAAAAAGAAATGGATTCTTTGCAATATGACACTGACAAAATTCCATAAGGAACATAAACTCTGGTTATAAGGTATTATTTAAATATTCTTTGAGGATATGCCTCATGAAAGCGCATCACCTTCCTCAATGCGGTGTCCGGTAAAAAGTTTTGACGCGAGTTCATGAAAGTTTAAAAGAAGAGCTGGTTCCCTCTTAGAAGAATATTTCTCAACAAACTCTGTATTACTACCTGTGAATTTGTGAAAAGTTTGTTTGAAAATTTTTCTACTAAAAAAACTGCTAAAACATATATAAAATCGTACAATATATTAATACGGTACCGGCTCTCAGAAGCGATGAATTTTGACAAACGAAATGCGAAAAGAAAGGGAATTTCATAGAGAAGTGACAAATTCCTATTTCTATTCGTAAATTCTTACTTCAACTTTAATAAATAAATGAAAAAGGTTCAAAACTCCGACGCCTAAGTAAGTCTGCAGAAACAGGTCGAGATTTAAAGATTTCTTAGCGTACATCGAGACTCGAAAGACGTGCCTGCGGAAGGTATTCGTGTGTGTATGCTTTTTAAAGTCCTAAAACCTAGAGATAACGCACGATTTAGGGCCTAAGGCAACTTGCGTACGTGTTGTTATGACAACTCCATATCCGTGGAAGCAATTTGACTTGCAAACGTTTTAATAAGTGTGAAATTATTGTGTGAAAACGTTATTTTGCAGAAAAAATATTATGGTAAGAGAAAAATAAGTGTGACATTTTATTCAAGTGAAACGTTATTGCCGTTTATAAAAGTCTATTGCCATTTTGGTCCAGTCACTTGAAAATGTCTGTTGGTTTTTTATGCTAAATGGTTTTTTGGTTTCTATGAATGATTGAGGAGATTATATATTGTTTGCCATGTCTAACAGTAAAACACTATTAAACATTAATGCTGTTTCTGTATACTGCATACTGTTGCTGTGTCTTATTGCTTAGGTATCTGGTTAACGGAAGGGATATTTTCCAGTGGGGCAAGCTAATTACTAAGTCAGCGATATGTCATTACAGTTTTTTTGTATCTTTGTTTTGAAATTATTAATGAAATAGAAAAATTATACTGGTTTCAGACAGAAAATTGTTTAAACTCATTTAATGACGATTTACAACAATCACACATTAATCTGGATGAAAGGAAAATATTTCATTATCAATGAAACATGGCTTCCAGACTTTAGTCTCGCTGGATTGCCAATCGGCCACACTGTGCGGTGCGTTTCAGACAATTCAGCAGGATACGTATATTATGCGGCACGACGTTTATCGAACAATACTCATATCAATATCATTTTTATTCAATAAAAGTATTTTCATACAATTATAATTTAATTTTTCAATAAATCTATTATAACGTACGTATAACTATCAAAATATTTTAGCTAAAAATCACATAAGTACAAGCTTATAACATTGAAATAGTTTTCACTTCAAATATTTCAAATATATCGGAACAAAGGCAATGTACGTCCAAAATATTTATTGGTTTCAAAAAAAAAAAATCGGGCACCTTAGCGGTGTTTTTTAGATCTTTTTAGCAAGCCATCTAAGAAAAGAATTTGAAACAACTCTTTGTCTTACCACAATTTTCTAGAAAAAAATCTGATGTGGATACCACATGACTTCCTTCTACGTATAACTATAAATCGGTGGCTCAAAAAGTGATCCCCTGAATCAGCATTTAGTTACTAGATTCCGAAGATAGCGATATCTCATAAAGCACACTCGGTGTCGCGACGTATATTGGCGTCGTTTACTTGTGGCGGTCCTCTGAGCCGTAATTCTGTATGTGTTAAGAATCAGAATTCTATTTTCTAAATCTTTTATTTGACTCTTTCATTTATAAAATTGAAAAAATAAAAAATCTACTATGAAAATTAAAAAAAATTTATCATGAATTACAAGTAAAATACCACTTCCGATCATCCAATTTATAAAAAATCTACTATAGAATTTAGATTGACATAAAAGTATTATATACCAAATTTGAGAATTTTTGTATTTAATATAATTATGTCTTTATGACCTTTAGTACTGTGCCACTGCCGGTTCGCCAATTTTATCCAAAATTTAACATGTTTTTTATATTGATACATAAGCCTTATATACCAAATTTGAGAAGTTTAATATCATAATTTTATGTATAATTCTTGATGAAAATCTATTGACCTTTAAGTAAAGTACCACTTCTGATATTCATGTAGTGACAAAAAAAGAGAGGTGCACAACTAAATGTTACAGCAATCCTAAATTTCAACACTCTATAGCTAACCATGTCATATAAGAACGAAGGTATGCAGACATCACGACGAAACTAGTCAGAATAGATTCAGGGATGGTCAAAATGGATATTTCCGTTGAAATCTGAAACTGAAAATTTTCGTTATTGTAATACTTTCTTTACTGCGTACAAAGAAGTAAAAAAGTAAAAATCAAATGTGTTATTGACATGGACTCTGACATGAAAGAATGTTTTCTCGAAACTAAGTCTGTATCGATTTCTTCGTCACTACAACGTGAAAGACCGCTCCGAAAATCCACTATTTTCAACAATATCCGAGTTCATATCCGTTGAAGCTAGTTGCCCCAGAAAGCCTATTAGGAATCGTGAGAGGAAGGGTGGGTCAGGTAAGAGGGTAGGAGGAGGATAAAATATAATTTAATATCAATATTTGACGAATTTGTCATTATTACTGTTATTTAGGTTGTTCATATTTTCAAAAAATCGAAATTAAAATATTTATATTAATAATCCACTCATAGATTAAAAAAGGACCATTATAAATCCCCAAAACAGTTTTGTTAATTAAATTCTAACAAATTTTATTAAATTACTTTGTAAATATATCTTGATATATCGAGAAAACAAAAATTGAAAATGGTCTAAAAGTCGACTATTGATGACGTAAGCATCAAATACGACTTCTTTCACTTCTTCACTAACTTCATCACCAATGTTTGTGTCACAATGATCAGAATCATCAACGGTACGATCTACATCGTCAATTCATCTTCAATGCAATAGATATTTATTTTGTGCAAATATGAATGTATGAAAAAAAACATACCGACACTACGGCAAAGTTACACAAATATTTATTTTATTTGGAATAGAATATTAATTTGATTAAAATACAAAACATAAATTTATTTGAAAACCGTATTTGTACCGTTTATTGCTTTCATATCTCTCTCATTGGCACAAAAATCATACAATACTCAAAAACTATAGAGACATGCCCTAAAGTGTTATTATTTAGAATAAACTATTTTCGGAGTAATAAGAAATACGTAACCACAGGGGGTGAGTTGCCGATAGCCCAGTTCTCACAGACTTCTCAAACCCTTTCTCTTCAATGTAGAGCTGCTATCTTGCGGTTTCGTTCTATTCAAACTTTCTCGAGTTTTTTTATCTAATGTCAAGCAATAGTGTACAATAAAGAAAAGCTTTTAGCTCACAGGACGCTAACCTTAAAACAAATCAAACAAATAGTTCAATTTTTTATTTTATAAATTTTCTTTTCTAAATGGTTTCCTTCCAGGTACAATACAACTTCTTTTTATTCTTTTCAGTCGTATTTAACTCGAAAATAATAGACTTTTGTACTGTATAGAGTACTGCCCATCGGAAGGAAGTGGGAGTTCATTTTAAATCCGTTTAATAATCTCTAGAACAGGCTTGACCAACTCAAACGGTTTCACGGGCCACTTAGATGATGCATAAAATTATAGCGGACCGCGCATCAGGTAAACATGCTTTTATAAAATAAAACACAAAAAAATAAATAGATAATCGTGGCACACACAGACAGGCGGATCAGTTGAAAACTGCACATCGAAATTTTGACCCGATTGACAATACTTTCTTTACCCAGTTGCAGTAAGCAAGTAAAAATTAAATGGGTTTCCATAAATACATATACAGAATACTTTATCATCGTGACTATAATGTAACCTTTCAAATAGTCATATAACAAAGGCCAAAAATCCAATTTCAATACGCTGTTTGTTTGCTAATACTGCCACCATAAGCTAAAAGGCACTAACTCCGTATCATTTTTTAAATACATTTTTGTATTTTAACCGCATTGTTCTAAAAACTAAACTCTTTTAAGACATTAAAAAGCCCTAAAACTAATGATTAGGACTAAACATGATCAGGGCTTTCTAATGTCATAAAAAGGTATAATTTTAGAGCGATTCGGGTACCATACAAAGATGTATTTAAAAAAACAAAATATTGGAATTAGGGCATTTTAGCTTATCACGGCAAAATAGTGATTTCTATGATTTTATTTTTATTTTAATTGCCTTTCGAATTAGATAACTAGCAAAAAAATATATGCTTCTTGAGTTATGCAGAAATAGCATTTTCTTTTTATCATAACTTTTTTCCTGTTTTTTTTTCTCAGGGATGTACTTTATATATAACAGTAAAAGAGCCTTAAGAAAAAAAATAGGTATTCCACAGGACACCATTAGGCAAGTTTCATCAAAATCGTTAGACCCATTTTGGCGCTATAGTCTACCGATAAACAAGTTTTTTCAGGCATTGGGCAGCCAATATTACGCACAGGATTCCGATTTGGTACTCAGGCATTGGGGAATAAAACCCTACATAACGAAAAAAATCGTCAGCCTGTTCAAGAGATAATTGTGGCACAGACTCACACACATATTTGTTTATGTTTTCTTTCACTTAATTTTTCCGATTCTTTCATCAATATTTGGCGTTCCTGAATATCAAACGTATTACTGGAGTTCGTAATTGTACTTGCACATTATAACAATGACACATTCAAATTTTCTTTAATTTAATTTTTTTGCGTACATACAACCAGAAACAAAAGTTTCAAAATAATTATTAAATCGTTGGACACTCACTACACCCCTCCAAATTGAGTAAGGGTTTGAAAATTTGTATATAAATTGAGTAAGTGTTAGAGAAGTTTTGGTTCTCAACTTTTTTCTCCCACCGCGGTCAGTTTGATATTTCCAATTTTGTATTTTAGATACTATTAAAGATAATTTAAAAGTGACGAAGCTCTGCCGCTCACGTTTTTTTTAATAGGCAAGTTTAAAATTAGAAAAATAAGTAATAAATAAACATTTATTTTTGTTTTGTTTGTTATTGATTGTGATTGATAGCTTTGTGAATATAACAATGAAAGTTATACATTATATATATCATATATCCCAAAAGCATCTAAAATCGTATTCTAGAGGTTATGGCACAGTATAAAATACAACCCCATCTACCGTGCACTCCTCCGATGACCTTCGATACAATGCAAAAGTCTATTATTTTTGTAGAAAATACGACAAAAGGGAGAAAAAATTCAGTTATTAAATACACCTCGACGAAGCTCAAACAAAAAACTATATCAAATTCATATAATCCTTTTTAAACAATAAAACAAACAAAATAAGTTAACTTGATGGAGAATGATTTTGTTGTTTGTCCATTTGATTTTTACGTCTATATGTACTCGTATTCCAACTAGGGCATTAAAGAAGAGTCTTATCCAATATTAACACGTATATAACATATTATTATAAAAATCTTATCCAACAGGTAACCTACATGTATTCTCACCCTGAGTAACAATTTAAGCAGAAAGTTCAGAAAAGTTATTACAAATGTTCGGGCTTTTTTTCTTCAAGGGATATTTATTATCTCCTTTCCGATATTTCGTGTACCGTTCTAGATAATGATGGAAATAAAGAGTAAAACAGTGATACAATGATGTTTAAAAACATCGAAATTCATGCATTGATATTTAATAAAAACATCCGTTTGCTTGCTATCACTTGTACAAGCTGACCTCAACAGAGACTGAAGAATTCACCCGAAACGGTACATGGAATATCGGAAAGAACATGATATGTAAGTACACCTTGGAGAAAAAAAAATTAGAACAATGGACATGGCAGCACAGGGAAGAACCTTTATAATTACGAAAAATATGTAGGTAATAAATTGATGTTTCGTTAAATTATCTCAAAGAAGTAGCCCAAACTTACCTACATAAAACCGAAATAAACAAACTGATAAATTCTTTCAAGGTCTATGTTTATTTACTTATTAAGTTATCGCCATGCAATGAATTGGATAAAGTTTACCTAAAACTCCCATAAGGAAGATTCGGTGTAAATCAAGAGCATGTAGGCTAAAGGTTCAACGAAATAAGTCCAGTAGTCAATATGTCCAAAACAAGAGAACAATAGATCGTTAGGGACGACAATGGCATTTTAATAAAACACTTTGGGTTCACGGATATAACTCAATTAACACAAGCATTTAGTTTCGAGAAAAAAAAACTTTTTGTTCGTAAAATCTAACTAATCTATTTTGTTGATAATAAAGAATGACACGTGTCCTACAACAGGGCGGGCGTCCTTATAATACATGATACATTCTATTAGGAAAATTTGCAATCGGTCCCTTCTTTTAAAATATTTTGCGTGATTGAGTGACGGACCCACAGGGAAAGAAAAGGGGGAAATTTCCCCTACCAAAATTACCACAGAGAAAAAAAATTCAGCTAATTTAAAATATGTCTACTAGTACCAATACTCTTGAGTAACTGTCATACTCTTGGCTCACCTTGGCTCACCTTCTGAGAAATCTATCGTCGAAATTGTAAAATGTAATTATATAATTGTTTTCCAATTACATTTTTTATTAATTTAAATAAAATCAACTTCTACCGTTTTATGAATTTTTAAACCTGGTGAAAACTCAAAACTTATTTATATGGTCCCCTTCTGACACAGGATAAAACAACATAAACACATCATCTTTCCCATATTTCCTTATAAATATGCATTGAAATTAAAATAGTTGGCGCCTTAAAGGAAGAATATTTACAAACAAAAGCAAATAACAAAAAATTGTATGGTATAATCCCTGGTTGCTCTATGAAACGTCTAACCCAAATTCTGTGGTCACTCTGACACAGAGCTAGAACTAGGACTATAAATTTCGATAGAAATTTTATTTTTAGATTAAGTAAAATATATTTGTTTCTGCTTTTTAGATTGTATTGCCCTTAATTCAGTTAATGTTAAAATTAGAAGGTTAAATTATTTATTTCGAAGTATACAATACTTTTATAAAACTGTTGACTTTTATTGAAGGAGGGGAGGTGAAAGAAGAAGCGGTAAAATTAAGCTTGTCTCTTGGCAAAAATTCTATTTCTAGCCCTCCCCTGATAGTTTCCTCCCTCTAAAAACCTCTAGATCCGCCCTTGCATTGACTGTTTTCTTCTGCCACATCCCATTCCCTATAGCTGTAGTTGAACCAATTAGTGGATAATATGTAGGACTGTTTGCGGACTACATGGGATGGCAGCGAGGTCCTACAGAGCAAGTCTCATCCTCAAGGCGATCCAGTAGGTCCGGCTCTTGCATCACGTAACCGTTCTGCATTTTAATATAACTGGCCAGCACCTAGGTACCGTTCTGCTGGCGTGATCCTCTGCAAGGTCAGTTCTCCTCTTCCTTGTCCCAAGGGCTCCTACAGCCTTCAACTCCATCCGAGTTAGATGTAGCGATAGATGATGAGATGGATCTAGCGATCAATAATGGTGTCACGAGGCGGGTTACGAACACTTTCGTTGTTGATGACCGCTGAACGAAAGTAAGAAATAGTAGTATTAATAAGGATATACAGTGTCAGTACTTTTTAATTTTTGAATATCATAATCTGAACTGATGTCTCTGTAGCAATACAGAACCAATTTTTATTAACTAAAATAAAAGTGTTTTTTTTATAGTAAAAAAGAAGTCTGTGACAAAATTCCAAGAAAATTTAACCAGTATAGTGTCAATATTTAATTGTACTGAACAATCTGAATTAATATTTTGCCAGTACACATGAGTCATTCTCACAAAAGGGGACAATTAATGTCCCATGTTTTTTATTTAAATTTAAAATATCATAGGACTCAGATATAAATGTTAGTAAAGCAGGCTTGCTTATAGCAAACTCATAGTTTAATTTTTTTAAAATCGTAAATACACGTACCAGAACCTCCCAAGGAGTGATCCAGATTCTTTTCCCTGATGTTCTAAGCTCTGGGTCGGTTAATCGTACATGTTCTGTATCTGTCTACTGTATCAATTTTAATTTTTGTAAACTCTGTTTTAAATGACGTACAGTTTCAGAAGAATTGTCAAATTCTTGGCAAAATAATGATGCTAAAACTGAAAAACTATTTTCTAAACTATCTCATAGGTTATAATTCATTTCCATGGAAAGTTTGGACACCATACACCCCATCTACTTGGGCGAGAAAATAATGAAAAGTCCATGGTCAGGAAGTTGGATCTTTCCTCTGTCATTCATACCAGTGGATTCATCTCAATATAAAACCTAATCTTCCAGCAGGAGGTGATCTTCAAAAGTGTAATGGTGTTCATTTCCCTGCACCCTACAGTTTTTATGGGGCAAATCTTTTCTTAATTTATTTATTCGATTATGAATGCTTGTATGGCACTGTTTAAGTTTTGAAATTGGAAACCCCTAGTAATTTATTTCTTTTAACAATATCTTCTTCTTCATCTTCCTCCTTTGTGCCTCTCAGCGAGTAGGATATGTGGGGATAAAATTTCGTGTGGGACAAAAGTATGCAATGGTATTTTGAAAACATAAATATTGTTTCATGAACCCACAGCCAGTGTCTATGTGTTGGATCAGAGCCAGATGTGAAACGGAATCCTATAGTGTGGCTGTATCTGTAAACCACAAAAATGAGGTAAATCACCATTTAAGAGATTTGGTGTAATATATTCAATAATTCATCTAACCAATGTAATAACCAATTTGTAAAATAGGGTAGAGCTTTCGTTTTCGTAATCTTTTCTATTGATAGATGCATATGAACTTTTAATTCATATAAACGAACACCAATATTTGCACAGTTCACTAACCTGTAGAGCCATGAAAAACGAAATGGCCAGAAAGAAATAAAAGTTCGCAAGGCCTATGGGGCAAAACTAAGAAGTACTTTCACTCCATTATACAGTACTTTATCAATAATTCCAAATTAATAGTTCTTATTCCATGAATACCTGCAATATATGTACCTCTGCCGAAAATTAAAATAAGAAGAAAGTGCAAAAATAATGGCTTAAAATCTGTGTTGCTGACATCAATACCAAATAAAGAACTGATGGAAGCAGAAGCAGCTGAGAAAAAAGAAGAAGGAAGCTGTTGAAAAAACCAAGAGGAAATGGGTTCCTTCCAAACCAAAAAGAAACTTGTAAGTTCAAGTTCTGGGTCTGACAGAAGTATGAACCTACGCAATAACATCCTTGACCTTGATAAGTGCTTCTCCGAATTAGATCAGGCTAGCTCTCCCTAACTCCAGAAAAGTAACTTTGTTATCATAAACATAAAAGGGAAATGCAAGGATTCTTTTGGGCTTTATGCTTTCAAAATTCCTTTTAACCGACTTGATTAGATCGGTGAGACTAGTGAGATTAGATCGGGCAAACCTAACTCCATACTATACTTTTTAGCAAATTAGGAGTCTATTCAAGACCAATCTCAAATGGAAACTTGATTACATTTTTAAGAAATTAAAGTTTAATAAACGTAAAAGTTTTCCTGGTAGTGGGATATTTTCAGCCCAACAAGGAGCTGAGAAAAACATTCACAAGTAAAGAGTGATTTAAAAACATTAAATTTTGTCTACTTTACGATGGTACTAAATTACCTTGAATAGTTTTTGATTGATCACTTCCTATTCAACAAAAAATGTGATTTACACTAAAAAAACACAAAACTTAAATTTCTTGTTTTGTTTTTTTAGGAAGCACCATTGACCATATGAACGTTTTTGTAACTTCTGAGGTCTAATATCACCTCTTTAAATATTTTCTGTGGCTTGAGGAATACCATGTAAATTCAATAAATTGTCTTGTATTTGTTGGCATATAGGGCCAAATCGAACTGATTCAATTCGGGTAAAGTTATTTCTCTACTCCTTAACATACAAGAAAGAAATTTTTGTCCAAAAAAAAAAGTTGATTTAAGAGTGGTGTGCCATATAGAATTCTGTTACACTCTTAGTCCCCAATGGCTCCTTCCTCTCTACATTATCATTCCCTCTCTTTGTCTATCCCTTGTCTTTCCAAGAATCATAATTTCCTTATGTCCTGATTCGATGTAACTATACAATCAAAACCTATCCAGCCTTTTTGTGTTAAATCAAATCAATTAATCGATGATAATAATTTTAATATTTAAAAAGAAAATACTTTCTACTGTATGAATTTGTTATTTATTGTAATGTATTGGGGTATTCTGACTTATTAAATTAGTCATATTTTAATTTAACAATAATAAATATAATTTAGATAAAGATTTGAGTGATATCACCATGTAGAACACCATTTCTCAGCGTTCCTGACCTTATAGATGAAATTTCATAATATAATAAAGCATAAATAATGTAAAAATATAAAATATGATTCCTTTTTTATCACAGCAGCCTTGTCACGTTTTCAGTCATTAATCAAAGAAATTTAGTGAAATAAGTATGAATACTGCTATTAATAAATTATTGTAGGACTTGAAAATGTGAGTAGCTGATACAATGTCTAAAACTTAATATGACTAAGTTCATGTATGTATGTAAATTGTTTGCATTTAATGAACAAGTAATTCTGAAGGCTGAATTCTGAATTAAGATGATGTTCAAGATCAATCTGAGTAGGTAAAGCACATCAGGAAATTTTCTAATTCTTTGACTTACAGACCAGCCTTAAAAATCATTCAGTCGCATGCATACTACATCTTATCCTACTTCAACATAATGACCAACTATGCTATTACTGATTTTGATTCACCTTAATAGGCCACTTAATCGGGTAACCTGGTAGGAAGTAAATGTTGGAAGTTGGAAATGGTTTTAATCTGTTCATTAGACCTTAGATAATAGTTACCTAAGTTTGCCCCGTTCTAAGCCAAGGCGGGGGAGGGAGGGGAGGTGGAGGAAACTCCTAAATCTTCGCATTATTTTCAGTTTTTGGCCTATAACATTTAAACAGTACACTCTAGTGAAAATTTTACTAAATTATAAATTAAAGAACATTAAATTCTACATAAAATTGGTACCTCAAACGTTGGATTCGGTTTGACAGAGGAATAAAATTTAAAATCGAAAAACGTCAACCTCAGATGAGACCAGAAAGGGATCTCAGAGGAAAATTTTGGATAAGTTCTGAAAATGTGTTCATTTATAGTTTGCAGAGTACTGATTACGAATTTTAACTATATCACTTTGAATTTTTCCTGGAAATATTAAAAAAAAAAAGCTAAAAGAAAATATTAAATTATGCATTATTCGACTGAATTCTAATATTTATTTTATACTAAAAAAAGTAAGTAAAAGGAGTAAATTACCTATAATATTGATGATAAAGATTATTTTATTTGGACGCTCTGTTTTAAGCGAAAACTATTCGAAATTATGAAGCAGAATGTCTAAATTAATCATTGAGCAACAGCTTTCAGAGGAAAGTTTCGGGGAAGTCCTGAAAATTTGTTCATTTATGTTTTTTAGGGTACTGATTACGAATTTCAACTTTTTTACCTCAAATTTTACCTGGAAGTATAAAAAAAAAAGCAAAAAAATATTTCTGTTTTTTTTTTTGCTTGTACTTTAATTACCTACAATTTTGATTCTAAGGATTTTTTAGTTTGGCTGCTCTGTTTTAAACTGAGTGCAATTTGAATTTACTAGGCTGATGTTGAAATTTATTTTCTTGAAAAAATCATTTTTTGTGTTGTTTTTTTTTATATTTCTGAGAAACATTAGAGGTAACCCAGTCCAAATTCATAATCCGTATCCTAAAAAACATACATTAGCAAATTTTCAGAACTTCTGCAAACTTTCCACTAAGACCCCTTGCTCAAAGGTAAATTTTTACATTCCAATTCATAATTTCAAATTGCGCTCACTTAAAAACCAAGCGGCCAAACAAAAAAAAATCTCAGAATTAAAATTGTAGGTATTATTCTTTAATTTTAATTATTATTTTACTGAGGGTTAAGAAGCCCATCCTCAACATGTATCTTTTGTGAGATACCCTTATGTACATCTAGAGATCCTAAAGGAATCATAATGCTTCTTATGAAGCACATTAATTTCTGAGGGTTAGAGCTAGTGGTCTTTAGGTTTAAGTAATGACTGATTTAGGTACTGCAATCTGTAGAAGGCAAGAGCTTTTCATTTACACAGAATGTGCTCAGCCTTTTCTTCATCTTCTAGACACAGACAGCAAGTGGAAACTTTCACTAGTTTCATCTTTTTGAGATGATATTTTAGCAGACAATGGTCTGTGAGGTTTAGATAGAATTTAGCCTTTTCCTCTCAAAGATTGATGAAGAATTTAGATTGTTTCATAACGCGTTTTAATAGTGAGTATGTTTCTTTCTTCATTGTTTCCCAGGTGTCCATTTCTCGCTTGATTACAGTAGTGGATATGCTACAGTATGGCTCAGGGCCAATTAGCAAAGTTTTTGAGTCCTTCATTGCTAGGGTATCAGCTATCTCATTGCCTTCGATTCCTTTGTGTCTCAGGGTCCACGTTAGAGTAAGTTTATTGCCTTTAGCTAACAGCTTAAGGATTTCGAGACAATTCCAGACTAGCTATGATATAATTTGATCAGAATTTAAAGCCTTTAATGTCTTCTGGCTATCCAATATTATATATATTCTTTTTCCCTTGGGGCTCATCTTTAATTAAGTATAAAACAAAATACCTAAATGTATTTGAATAATACATGGTTTTAAGGCATTAGCAAAAGAAAACCAAAGAACTATTTTTTTTTCACTTCCAGGAAAAATTCGAGGTAGCAAAGTTGAAATTCATAATCAGTACTTTAAAAAACATGCATGATTAAAATTTCAGAACTTCTCAAAAACTTTCCTTCGAGAGCTCTTGTTCAAAGATGAATTTAGACATTCCGCCTCATAATTTTGACTGAAGTTTGCTTCAAAACGGAGAGTCCAAAAAAAAAAAATCTTTAGAATCGAAATTGTATGTAATTTACTCTTCTTTAATTTGGTATAAAATAATGCAAAGAATTTATTCCAATAATGTATGGTTTCCAGGTAAGAGGAAAACTAATACACAAAAAAAAAATTATTATTTTTTTGCTTTTCTTTTTATACTTAAGTTAAAATTCGTGATCAGTACCATACAAATCATAAATGAATAAATTTTCAATAGTTCTGTAAAATATTCATCCGAGATCCCTATGGTCTAAGCTGGGGTCCATGGTTTTTTGATTTTCAATTTTGATCTTCTGTCAAACCGAATCCAATATTTGAGGTACTCATTTTACGCAGAATTCGATGTTCTTTAATTAATAATTGAGTACAATTTTTACTAGAGCGCACTGCGTAGCAATGACATAGGCTAAAAACTGAAAACAGTCCGAACATTTGGGAATCTCCTCCACTCCTCTGTCTTGGCTCACCATTTATAACGGGGCAAACTTAGGTTACTATTATCTGACCTCTACTGAACAGATTAAAACGATTTCCTGCTTTCCAACACTTACTTTCAACTGCGGTGCCCGAAAGGTCTAGATTAACTAGCCTGTAAGGATTCTATTAGCTATTTTGGTCAATCCTATCATTTCTAGTTATAACGGTCCCAACTTATATATATTCTTTTGCTATTTCCAGCACTGTAACAAAAAACAAAATAATATTTTCGTCTTCACTCCAAGTCAATTATCTTGCTTTTTGAGCTGTGTAAGGACATGTCTTTCCTGAGAATCTCATTCTCCAATTCCAAAAGAGCCGGTTGTAGCTTTTCTTTAGTCTGCAATCAGAATTAAATTGTCAGCAAAAAGAATCAGAATTATTCGCATTTCCCACTTTCCTCAGCTTGCACTGTAACCAGCTGTCTGCAAGACTATTATTAGACAAATCTTTATTTATGGAATAAAACTTTGAAGACTAGCCATCTTTCAGTATTGTTGTATATGTACAGAGAATTCAGGCAATCATCCCAAAACAAATAACAAATTTGCTACACTAGTTAAATAAGACTAACACTAAATGTACAAGACCAGTCAAATCAAAGCTTAATTTTTATGCAATAATTAGTTTTCTAATAATTACATACAAATTATTATTTATTTTAGATCTCATACAATTTTTTTTTTATTATTATTTACAATCAACTAGAAAAGAATATAGCATTTGTATTAAAAGCTGTCATTTGACCAGCATGAATAGAATAGGTACATAAAAAATGTCTGTGTTTTAACTGTTGAATACCAAACATACATTAATTAATTAATCCAACAAAACTATAGATAATTTTATAACACATTATACAGCCATGAACTTCCTTCCTTTAAACTTCTTTTAACACCCATTTTGCATTCTCAAAACCAGAACTCAGTGAGATATGATTGGAGATTATAACAAATCCAATAAAGACAATCCCAAAATAAGGCCTTAATAGGTTTTCATACATTTTAATAACAGCAAACATCTGTCATTTTATAACATTAGTAATAAGAAAATATTAATTAAAATGCTAATGTGCTTACAGCTGACATGATCGGAAATATCCTGGATTATTTCCATACTTTTATACTCAGTCAGCTAAACAGGGGGCTGATTTTCCCATTCTAGGACCAGAACTAGGCATCTCCAAATAGCATCAATGGAAAGAGGTTCATTATTGAGTTTAGTTGAATATGCAAGGAATGAAAGGAGTTTGCTGGCTTAGTTTAGGCTAAACAATTAATTAAACAACAATCCCTTTCCAGAACTAAGAGGTCGCTAGGTCTAACAAGAGAAGAACTCCTTTTGATTATTGGAGGACTAGCAGACTTAAAAGACATATAAAGATTTGCATGGTAGTTAATGATGAAACCTGCATTTCAGACTGTGACTGATAAGAAATAGCCCACTGGGATCTAATAAAATCTAGGAACATAAGGCTTCCTCCATTAAATGGTTAAACCCTCTTGTATATTAATAAAAAAACCAAAAGATTCCTGAAGAAGGAATTTCCATAGATTATTCACGGGTTAACTAAAAAGAGCAATTGGCCCACTTGCTGGTCTTGTTCCCCTTTCCACTATTACCAGTACCATTGCTTAATCAGAAGAAAGTGGTAGATACCAAAAATATTTATAAAATATAAAGAGATGCCTTAATGAAACACTATTGTCAAAAATGGTTTTAGTCAGATACTGATTCAAGCAACATTAAGGCCAATGTCGAACACAATTCCCTCAACAGCATGAAATATTGCAACAGCTGTAATCATATTACATAATACATAGATTTAAACCAATAAGCTTCATATACTTTAGAAACATGCCACTTTAACCTAAATGTCCAATACATGAAGATTATAATCAATTTTTTGTTTATGAAAAAATAAGAGTTATTTAATTTTAAGTAAGATCATATCTGCATTTTCATTTGCATACCTAAATAAAAAATATACATTAATGGGAAATAGGAAATAAAAATCGAATGGCAGAAGATGAACAAAAATTAAGGCTGATTGATAGTATTAGGCTGAGCAGGTAGGATAATATAAATCAAAAAAATGTTTGTAATACTAAAAAAGTCCTTTTTTAAAGATTTTCTTATAAGGAAGGGAAAGGAAAAGTACAAAAGAAAGTAATAATTAAATAGTAGAAACGATCTATTTAATATTTTTGTACATGAAAAGAAGAAATAAAGCATGAAACTATTATTCCAACTTATAAACATTTCAAGTAACTAATCATGAAGAACAAACAAAAAAAATACATTTATTGAAAATCTTATAGAATTATGCTTTCATAAACCAAAAAACCATTAACAAATTGAATCGGCAAAATTAAAGACAAAACACATCAGCATTTAATTTATTTAAACATGCCTTCTTAGTTACAAAAATAAGTTATGTACTGTCCGAATTACCATAACTTGTACAAGATCAAGGGGGAAAAACAAAAATCACAACTTAATTTTCTAAAAACGATACAAAACTTGTCAATTTATGCAATTGGTGCTCTGTCGACGTGAGAGGTGGACTAATTTGACTTATCTGCTTGGGCTGAATCGAGGTTCCATCAATCTGCCAATCTTTCTCCTTCGCCAGGGCAACAGCTTCTGTGGAACTCATTCCAAGCAATGAGCCCATTACATCAGAATTTATTGAAGAGTAGGCACGACCAATCAATCTTATTCCTCTTTCTTTGATTCGATCTGAAAATTGTTAAATATTATTTATAGTGAAGTAATCATAATTTATATTAATATAATAATATTAGAGAAAAACTTCAAATGAAAAAAGATTGGAGATTTGGATTAGCCTTATACAACAGAACACAGATATAATGGAAGTCTATCTGCCACATAATCCAAAAAAGAATTTTACTACTTTTTTTTTCTCCATTAGTCAGAAATGCACTTAAACAACAGGTATAGAAAGAGCATTACGGATTCTGGTGGCAGAGAAGCAACTAGAATCTAATCTTCATTAATTCTAACATCAAACATTGCAACATAAAAGGAATATTAGCTCAATATGAATAGTATGTTGGTCAACTAAACTCTTCATTTTCCTCTACTTATCTCTTTCGCCTTGTTGAGGTCAATGATGTGTGACAAAGCAACAGCATGTAATAAATAATTTTATACCATTTTTTGTTTTAGTAGACCGTCCCTTTAACTATCATCTTCTCTTGTATTAATTTAAGATACTAATGAATTCAAATCAGATATCCTAAGCAAGTAGAAAGTTGGCTTCCCATGATGAATAAACCTTTTTTATTTTTCTCTTCACAGAAAATTGTCATAATATTGAAATTAATTAATATTATTATAAATAGTTAAGACTGAGAACCGTGGTATGAAAAGCATTGCCTGGGCCCACTCAAAATAAAAGCCTCTAGAATAAAAATATCAGCCGCCAAGTTTTTATTAATAATAGTATTGTGTCACTGAAATAAAAAATTGTAACGAAAAATCTAAGTTCTCTAACCAGGGTGTCTAGCAAGCTTGAAGAAATTACTGATTTTTCAGATTTTTATCAAGTTTTCCCTGACCAAAAATAACAAAATTTAATCAAACCGATAATATTTGTTACCTCATTAGCTAAATATTAACATATTAAATACTAATCATTATGCATTATTCACTATCACTATTATTTAACTATTAAAAGTACTTATCAAAGGTTGATACAGATAAACTTTATATTGGGAATATGACACTTTTACAGTCATCTATTGGGCACTGATATTAAAACTAATAAACCAAAAAAACACTGCAAATTATTAGAGAATGGTTTATTATTAATACTATTATGTATTTGTTAAATTTATTACTAACGTTATTAAAAGTATTTCAGAATCATTAAAGCTAAATTTTTTTTTTTTAGTCTATAAAAACTCTAATTCCTCTCCATTTTTAAACAAAATGTGTGATGGTAAGATCGAGTTCTGAGGATCATCCTGTGATGTGCCAAATCTGAAAAAAAAAAAAAAAAATCGGCCCAGTAGTCTCAAGAAAAGAGGCGGACGGACAAACTTTTTTCATTATTAGATTTTTGAAATCTGCATATATTGAACCACTTATTGTTTCTTTAATGTTCAATGTTGTATACAATCTATATACCAGGAAATTTTGTAAGGGACCAAGAAAAAAATAATTTTATCCCTTCCCACCCCTAAAGATATGAGGTTTTATGCTAAAAGGTACATTGAATCCAAAACTTGAATATAAAAACAAAAAAAATCTGTCCGATGCCATCCGCGGGCCAATTTCACCAAGACTACTGGGCCATTTTTTTCAAGATTCGGCACCAAAGTCAAAAGTCACTCCAGGGCTAGGAATAGATTTTATTCTATTCTATGTTCTGTATCTCAAGATGATCCTCAACATTAATTACCATCTTTGTCACAAAATGTAATAAGAGGTAATAAGAGTTTTCATACCCATATCTCACCCATTTACGAAAATAGTGGTAAAACATATATTGGAAGTTGAAATTGCTCTCTATTTAAATCTTTAAAGTTCAATGTTTTATACGATCTATATTCTAAGAAACTATAGGTTATGCCAATTTTTGAGTTTTAACCATGAATTTTCTCATTGTGGCTGTTTTCCTGGTTAGAAGGGTATCAAGGAGGATGTTTTCTCAATTTAATATTATTCTTTCTTGAGCTTGTCTTGGGCCTTTTAAAAGCAAGAGTACAAATGAAAAGTTTCACTTCAAGATATTAACGCAATAACATAACAGATGATATGCAAATAATGGGTCATGCTCAGATATCTTTATTATAAATGGGCATAAACAGAAATTTTGCAAATTTGATGTATATTTAATCTTTAAAATGTAATCATAATCCATCAATAGACTCTGATTAGCATTCAGAGGGTAACTATTGCCTTATCATCAGTTTTATAAGGACCTAATCTCGCCTCATCACTTCCTATGCAATGTTTAGTCATCAAAATTTCAAAAGCCATAAAAATATCCATCTAATATAAATACCAATTGATTCGAATTCATAATAAAGATATGAATGCCCCTTAACATCCTATACTCTATTAAGAAAAAAAGGCTGAGTTAGTTTGGGCACGTCATGAGAATGTCGGGCGACTGATGGCCTAAAAGGATGCTTAAGCATATACCATGGAAAGGAGGAAGAGAGGTCGACCGGAAAGAGATGGATGGAAGGTATACATGAGGCAATGGCAGCAAGAGAAAGATTCCTACGACAAAAAGAAATGGCGGGAGGATTTATTAGGCAACGACATCTGACATAAATATATATATAATCAAAGTTATGAAATGATATGTGTTAGCGGGAAAAATATTGGGTATTTGATAACATGAAATTGAATCCATAATTAACACACTTACAGCAAAAAGTTCAAGGCTATGCATTAAAACAATTAAACCTGAGAAAAAATAATTGAAGATCACTTTTAAACCTGGTTGAAATATGTATAAAATGATATCTCCATATTTAACCACGTACTTACCTTTTAAAGCTTTAATTATGGAACTAACATTATCGGACCAATGAGTATTGTTCAATGTTTTATGTATTTCAACAGTATCTCTCAACCACATTGCTTTGCCAACAGCCCAAATATTTCCAAGTTCTTGGTTCTGGGTTTTAATATTGCTTGGTATCCTCTTCCACAGAAATTTTGCATTGCAACTAAAAATATTATATGATATAATTAATCAGGAAAATATACAAATTCTGTTTATAAAATAAATAATAAAACTTTTAACTTAAAATAAAATAAATCTTTTCTTGAAAGATCATATCCTAACCAGCAAGGGGAAACAAATAAACATAATAGGTATATGTCTTAGACATCATTAAATAGTTATAAAGAGCTGTTTCGATGGGAAGCATTAAAAAAACCATTAGATTAATTTTTAAACGAAATTCACAATTAACATTAAGAAACATCATGGTATGGATTATCCATCAAGTCATAATGTAATGATTTTACACAATTGCAGAACAGAAACACTGTTTTTAACCAAAACTACACCATCATGTGGATGAATATAAAAAACTTATGATTATACTACAATAATATATGCATAAAATTAAACAGCAATTAAAATGAAAATCCCACATAATGAAGAAAAGCAAATACAACATTAATAAATTCTAAGAACTATTTTGTCTTAAATTATCACTCATAATAATCATTTAACTAAAATCATGGACATATAAATCGACATTACTAAGGTAAGTAATTAAAATTATATGCATATTAAAAATACTTACAGATCATTTTGGTATAAATAGATGGCCAAAAGCTGACCATAAAGTTGAGGGGAAGAAACTCCTCCTTGAGCCTAAATTAATAAAGATCATAAGTTCACAACAAATGAAATCAGTTATATAAAATAATTGGAAAACCAAAACATCAAAGCAACAATGAAGATATCTGAGGAATCTTGAAACAACACATACCTGAAGCTCTTGTTTTTCGAGATCTTCTGCTATTTGGTCCCAGTTTTCATTTACCATTTTTTAAGGAAATGAATAAAAAGTGAAAGAGTAATCTGGCATATCACGAAAATTACTTTAAAGCCTATAATGAGCACTTCTTAACAAGTAAACAACCTCGCATACCTTTCTTTGAAGTAAGAGGTAACACTGTTGTTACTACGGCAAACCAAGGAGATCAGAAAATAATATGTTGATATAAAATGAAGTTAGAAACAAAAATTAAACAATGCTTGGGCCGTACTTGCAGATATTTGTTAAATTTTAATATAGTGTAGTTTTAATTTCTATTCTAATAACTTATTATTCGTGAATAGAAATTTAACACATTCTAGATTAAAGGTTGTGTGAGCATTAAAATGATGCCTCTATTAATTCTTGACATACAGACGTTTTGCTCAAAAGTTTAGATTTCCAAAAACTGTTTTGCTAAAGCTTGAGCTGGTGTGAGTACTAGTTTGGAAAGTAGTCCTATTGGTCCTTCTCCAAGACAGCTTTCCAGAGACTATAACCCTTTTCGGAGTGGAAATGTTAAGATTTGTTTCTGTTAAAAGTTAAGACCCTTTTAAATAATTGTTCTTTAAAATCTTGTTTAATTATTGCAATTAATATATACCCTCTATTCTTTTTAATTACATAGTTCTAATTGGTAGACATCAGCTGCCATTTTTACTTTTACTTACACATGTAGTAAAGGAAAGGTATTGCGATCGTAAAAAATTTCCAATCCGAGTTTTCAATAGAAATTCGCATTTTAAGGTCCTCTGAGTCCAAATAACTAAGTCTCGCAAAATTACGTGTGTAAACAGCTTAGCTCAAAAACGGAAAGTTGCACGAAACTCAAATTAAATAATTTAAGGCTGAACCTTTTTTGTTGTCTTATTTTTACTTTCACATTTCAACAATCGAGCATAAATAAAGAACGGTATGAAAGTAAGTTTCATTCACTATCCCTCGAACTGCTGAATAGATTTAGGGGGTAGACTAATTGAACCTAACAAATTTCTGGCTTTTCATTCGCTTTTCCTCGTATATTAGGCTAATACAAATAGTGATCTGTGATGGAAATAACTCCGGTAGTTCTAATTTTTTAATATTTTCTATGAACTAGTCACCTCATGTAAAATTCGAGGCGATTAAAGCGCCTGAGTTCGCGCCGCCATCTTGAAAAACTAACCAGAATTACGGAAAAATCGCTTTTCCCTGATATATCTATCTCCTTTCCAATACAAATTTCGGTTAAAGTAGTTCAAATAAATCTTGTAGATTATAAAATTTCCTAGAAATCCGCGTGCACCATTTTCTTCTATCTCCATATAATACCGATATATGAAGTCTTGAACATGCGTATAAGTTCGCAAAAAAACAGTGAAATGCACAACATAAGTTTGATTTTTTGTGAATATCCCGTTTCCAGAACAGTTTTGAGAAAAATTAACTAACGGCAATTTAGCAGAGTCTAAAATATCAAATAACATGTGTATGTTTTTATTATGCCTATTGTGCTAACCCAGCGAAAACAGGACGAAAATTGAATAGGTACCTGTACTAGTAAGTAGCGATGAAACAAAAGATTGTTATCAAGCTGCTGAAATCAAGACATGTGATAAGGCAATACATTTCCGTTTCCATCCTTCTGCCTTGCTCTATTTACCTTTGCCTATCACTCTTACAAAATACTGACAATGTTCGTGGATTCACCGAGTTCACATCCTGAAGAAAGTCATTTGATAGGCTGTAGTTATCCAATAGGTATACCATGGTTAGAATATCTTCTCTAATAATATTTGCAGCAGTTTTTTCAATCCGATAACGTTCCTTCACCTGGTTGGAGCTCCTGTCTTGATACCAGTGGTTAGATATTATTTTTTAAATTAATTTTGAAACAAATTACTGGTGTTTTTTCCCCTTTCAACAAAAAAGAATTTGTCACCATAGTGGTTTTCAAGTCTTGCTCTAACAGTTTTTGGGTCTCCGAAAATCTCCTATTTTATCCATTAATAGATCTACTGAAAACTGACATTCGTCTGAATTATTGGACAGTTAATTATAAATGTCTCTGATTGTTTTTTCAACATCTTAGTGAGGAGATTGACAAGGTTTCTGTAAAGAAGGATGTGAGTGAAATAACTTTTTGTAGCAAGACGCATGATATCTTGCATCTTGAGCCACTAAGTCAGAGTCTTCAGGCATTTGAGAAATACGTTCAATCACTTGCTGAGACCACTCATCACTCCGTTCCCCAGCTGGTTTGGTAATCGTCTGATCCACAGAGAGCTGCTCCATCTTATGTACAGAATCACGTCGTGTTACAGGTAACTTTTTCTGTCTTTGAAGAGATTCTTCAGTTATTTCTTCACCACACAGAAACCGGTTCATCTGAAACCCGAATTTGGGGCCAATTGATCTGAGAGAACGAGTTTACGCTGGCGCCCCATTTCTACGAAGAAATGCTAAGATGAGTTTTTCATTCGTGTAGTTTTTTTTACAAGTAACATGCACGGTGACTTCCGTCAAATTTTTCAACAGCGATTGATGTGAGGTGATTTCTCGTTTCACACTTGCATTTCGAAGTGGAGCCACTCCTCTCTCTTTCACTTGCACCATTTCGTCATCACTAACACTTTTGTCACAAATGAAACAATATGCTACTTCCGAAACCGCAATTTCAAATCAACTTAACACACCGTAAAAAATATCAACAATCGTATCGTACTAACACTTCAGTAAAACAAAAGAAGAGTGGAGGTAACATGCAGCAGGTACCGTAAGGTGTCATGAAAACAGTGGAGTTTGTTCCGTTCCCCATTTCTTATCTTTTCGCTAATCCTAGCAAAGAGTTAAATAAATAATTTAATATTATGAACAATTATTATTATTTTTGTTATTATATTCATGGCTTAATTGTTGTCAATAAATATGACGAATGTTAATTTTGCGCAAATTCCAATGTTTTAATTTTTTACAATTCCTAGGTATTAACTCACTTATTTTTATGCTACAATTTCGCTAATGATAAATATTGTTGACGTCTATGTTTTAATGCTACCAACAATTGCAAATAAAATACATTTTAAAAAAAAACACTTTACCGTTTTTTCAATTTTTGACATGGTGGATTAGAACCTCGATATCTAATATTGATTAAAAAAACAAAAACATATAGGACTTTTAATAAAAAATAGTAATGAAAACTAGAAACCCTTGTCGTAGTTTCTACAAACATAATAGATCAGAATCACCCCACATTGATTATTATTTTTTTAAAAGTATAATTATTTTTTGAGTTAAATATAAAATTTAATATCACTAGAATTATTATAATTATTTTTAATTTTTGTTGTTATATTCATGACTTCATTGTATAAAAAAAATTGAATAACATAAGAAAAAATCTAGTAATGAAAAGTTCAAAACACTATTCAATTTTCGTCCTATATTCGGTGGGTTAGCACAAAAGAAATAATAAGAACATACACATGTTATATGATATTTTATGCTCCGCTACATTGCTGTTAGTTAATTTTTCTCAAAATTGTACTGGAAACGAACTATTCACAAAATATCAAACTTTGTTGCGCATTTTACTGGTTTTTACTAACTTATACGCATGTTCAAGGCTATATCGGTATTATATGGAGATAGAAGATAATGGTAAACACGGATTTCTATGAAATTTGATAATCTACAAAATTTATTTGAACTACTTTAACCGAAATTTGTACTGGAAAAGAGATACATCTGGGAAAATCGATTTTTCCGTGATTCTGGCTAGTTTTTTCAAGATGGCGGCGCGAGCTCAGGCGCTGGAAGGTCGAAAACTCGGATTTTACATGCATGAGGGGACCAGTTCATAGAGCATATTAAAAAATTGGAACTACCGGAGTCATTACGATCGTAAAAGCCTTTTTCGAGTTAATTGCACTGACCTATATCTCATGAACGGCTGGACGGGTTTTCGCGGTTAAAAATATTTTCCGACTAGGTGTAGACTAAAAGTAAATTGAATGTAAAAAAATTTCTGATTTTTCATTCGCTTTTCCTTGTATATCTCGTAAACGGTTGAATGGATTTCAAATGTCCAAACGATTTTCCCACTATTTAGTGGTAGGATTAAAGGATAATGAATCCAAAAAAAAAAATAGACTTTTCATTGGCTTTTCCTCGTATACTTCATGAACGGCTGAATGGACTTTCGCGATTCAAACGATTGTGTGGGCGCTTCTTTAATTCTTGCTCCAAATACTTTTTACCTTCAATCCTTACCATTAGTTAGCTATGCCTGAAAAACTAGTTTCTACTTACTATTTTCTGCGGTTTACTGAAGTAGAAAAATGAAGACCAAAAAATTCGATAAAAGATCCGTACCACGAAATAGCCTGTAGAGGCAAGTATTGCCCATTACAAACAATGTTTACATGCATCTTGTGAAGATTTTGAATATTTCATGAGATTGATAGGACCAGCATTTATAAAACAGACAAACAAAGCATTTAGAGAATCTACATTAGCAAAGGAAATCTAGAAGTCATGGTAAATGAACTCACTTCTGCTCCTTGGATCAAGAGAAGCATAGTAAAATGCTATCAGCCAGTTGAAAAGGCTGGGAGGAAGATCTCTCTGGTGTTCGCAGTTTATAGTTTTTTAGCCTAACCCTAAGGATACTTTTCATTAACATCAAAATATTCCAAATTCTCAATTTTTTAAAAATGCTTGGTGAAGCAGGCAACTCTAGGTAATACTAGTTCATCAAACCTGGGCTGGCCCACTGAGAAGCTGCAATACTTCCAAGATTGAATAATATTTCTTGCTGTTGAATAATAATAATCATAGCCTTATATATATATATATATATATATATATATATATATATATATATATATATATATATATATATATATATATATATATATGTAGACATATGTGTATAGACGTATGTATAGACATGTGTATATGTATGCATATGTATAAGACATGTGTATAGACATATATATATATATATATATATATATATATATATATATATATATATATATATATATATATATATATATATATATATGAATTACTAATGCATTAGTATTTTTGGCTACAAATAGAGGATACAACTATAAATTAATCATAGAGAGCCAAAACAAGCTTATCAACTGCTGGCTCGACATTTGATAAAGGCAAATAACTGGTGGTTTCAGAAACCAGTACTTACTTATATTTTGGAGACCACTCTCTCAGATATTTAGTCTTGTCACAAAGGCACCTTGTATAATAATTACAATTTTTTAAATCTCAAATAGTTTCTTTGATATTTTATTTTATTTTTTTCGAATGCTACTAAAGAAACTATTCTTTTGAAAGCTCGTCGGATACGATTTGATTTTCTCTGAAGACGTACTGGCCTGTTGGCCAATCCCAATCTACATTTGACTCATTTTCTGAAAAAAAATCTGATGAAATCACGAATTGCAAAGCATAATATTCATTACACTAGTGAGAATGAATTCTCCAGTAAAATTCATAAAAATTTAGTTTAAAAAAAATCTGTTTTTTCAGAATGGAAAAAGCCAATAATTGTTTAATTGAGGAAAATCACTATTTGAGCTAGCGAACTTAGTCCTTAGTTGAGCAACTGTTCATTTAATTACAAAGCAGCTTATTAGATCAATCCACATTTTTCGCAATACAAGTCCAAATTTCTCTACAATAGCTAAATGTTTCTCAACTTTAGTCGCCATTTTTGGAATCCACAATGAATTTTCTATAAGATAGGAATCAATTTGTAGAACAATATTGCTTCGTCAGGTGATCATAGCTGCCAAAACAATATATATATATATATATATATATATATATATATATATATATATATATATATATATATAATCTTGGGTTTTTTATATAAAATCAAAAGGTATCTCGACATTTATTGCAGAAATCATATGGTTCGGTGATGAAGGGCCTACGTCTGGCCGTTCCGTGGGATTATCCCAACCCATTGTAGTTTTAGTCAGAGCTCAGTCTGCTCACAAACACCGGTGAGGTAAGGCGCGTTTTTTAACTTGTCTGTGGTTATCGGTGTGCTGGCGCGAGTGAGTGCGCGTGGGTGATTCCCGAGGGACACTAAGTGGCTAATCGGGACACCCGGAGGACAGGAGGGTCAACAAATTTATAAGTTTTTTCGCCCGTTTATAGGGTTTATTTTGTGTTTTTATTTTTATTTGACTTTTGGAGAGCGCTGGACAGGAGGTCATTTGGCCGGTTAGTTATAAGTTAGGTTAAGTGCGGAAAGGTGAGAACCACGCGCGGGAAGCGCACAGTTAAAAACCTTTATTGAAACCCCAATTTTACGTAATTTATTACGTAAATGGGGGATTCAGAAACTCCGGTCGAGGGACCGAAAAATACTGAGGTTTTGTTGATGGATCAGGAAGAAGAGCCACAAAAACCACAAAGGGTGGTCAAAATGGCCGCTAACATGGACCTCGAGAACAAAATGGCGACGGTTAAATCCTCAAATTCATATGCTGGCGTGGCTGGGACGTACACCTCGATGGACGTAGAGTCTTATAAGGATACGGACGAGGAGACGAGGGCCGAGGAGAACCTGGGTCCAAAGGTTACCCATCAAAACCCAAGAAGGCCCAAAAGGGCCAGGAACGAAACCTCCCCATCGCGAGAGGAAGATGAGGATAGGCCCTCTTCGAAGGCCTATAAAGCAGCGGAGGGCATGAGGGAGTACCTCCGCAAAAGGACTATGTGTACCCAAGATCAGCAGGCCTACTTGAACGGGAGGGTCACGGAGATGAGAGACATGATCGTGGCCCTCGAAGAGAAGTGGAGTGGAGTTCCCCAGCTCGTGAAACACGTGGTTAGAGAGGCTCTAGCCACGGATTATCTCCATGAGGTCATAGCCTTTAAGGTCTCGGCGGAAGTTGCCCCGATGGTGGCCAACTCTATAAGTGAAGCTGTCGGAGGCACTTATGACGAAGAAATGAAGAAGTGGGTCTCCCCAACTGTGCAAGGGTCAACAGGATTATCGACACCCTAAAGCTGTCAAAGGAGGAGACCCAAATTCTGAAGCACACAGCCCAAACCCGGGCAGAAGAGAGGAAGGGAGAGGGAAGGAGCATGGAAGATTGGCGGGGCCATCTAGGAAGCAGGTGATACAGGTTCCTAAGGCCCGGAAAGAAGAATAGGAAACGGTTGGACGCGTGATCTTGGTCATGGAAACAACCGAAGAGGAAGAGGAGGAGCCGTGGACAGAGGCGAAGAAGAAGAAGAGAAGGCCGAGACCCAGAGTTAGGGCAGAAGAGGACAGAGAGAAGATGGAGAAGGTTCCAAGAAGGAAGACGTTTGCGGATGTGCTGGGGAAAGTAGCCCTAAAGTCGGTTTCCAAACCCCAAGAGGAGATAGTCACCTACATCACGGTGAAGGGGAAGGGGACCGATGGTAATTGGTCCCCCAGCAAGATCTATGAACAGTTGCCGACAAAGGAGGAGCTCGAGGCCTTAGGGGCCATAGCAAAAATTGAAAAAGTTACCAGGTCTGGTGCCGTCCTGGTAAGAACGGAAGGGGCCGACCAGGCTAGAAAAATCTTAACCCGGGGGCAAAATGGCGGAAAAGGGGTCGAGGTAAACCTTGTCAAGACTAGGTGGCCCCGAATAGAGGTTAGAAAGGTCCCCAAACACTGGGAGGAAGGGACCCTGGAGAGATACCTGTGGGGAAAGATCCAACAGGTTAAGTGCGAGGAGAAGGAAAGGAGGGGGTGGATGAGACCCTGCTTCTCCACTCCAGTGAGAAGTGGACTCACGAGGAGTTGGGTGATGGAGACCCTTCCATCCATTAGGCTGGCATTAATGGAGCTGACGGAGAAGGACGTCAGCGGAGTTTTGTGGAGCCTCTACATGAGAGACTACCTCGACCCCCCGCTCTGCCTAAAGTGTCAAGACTATGGCCACCCTGCAAAGTCCTGCAGCAAGGAGATTGCGTGCAGACCGTGCACGAGTACCGGGCACAAGGCAAGTGAGTGCCCGGGGAGGACCAGAGGAGCCGCCCCTTGCTGCAGGAATTGCAAAGCGAAGGGCAGAGAGGGGAAGGACCTCCAGCATTGTGCGGGCAGCAGGGAGTGGCCGATACATCTGGAGATGATGGAGGGGCTGGCGAAGAGGACCCGGTATGCGTAGGCTGCAGATCCTGCAGGTCAACATGGGCCGAAGACGAATGGTCGCAGATGAGTTACGTACTCTCGCCCGGGACGTTGACATCATGGCGATCCAGGAGCCATGTTGTCGGAAGAATGTGGTCGTTGGATTTGGTGTAGCGTCGAGGGTGGTCGCTATGAGCAGTGGAGAGAGGAGGAGACCCTGAGGAGACCCATAGTG
This sequence comes from Rhaphigaster nebulosa, assembly GCA_948150685.1. NCBI lineage: Eukaryota > Metazoa > Arthropoda > Insecta > Hemiptera > Pentatomidae > Rhaphigaster > Rhaphigaster nebulosa. The sequence continues at coordinate 177,084,902 of OX411306.1, forward strand.
ATTGTAAATCCTGCCCTCGACATGATGGAACAGAAGAACTTCACCACGGCAGATCAGGCGGCATGCTATGTAAGATGGGGCGTCTTTGTGTCCACGTACATACTGCCGAGACCGGCTAACGCCGAGGATAGTCTAGCTGCCGTGGAGACTCTCGCGCAAAGGTATAGAAACGCGATAGTCTGTTCCGACACCAATTCGTGGAGCACGGCCTGGGGTTCAGTGCGCACAGACGCCAGAGGGAGAGCAGTAGAAGAGAGTCTGGCGAGGTGTCAGCTCGTGATCGTTAACGAGCCCTCTGGCCCCACATCAGAGCTGGATAGACGTGACACTTGCCACGGTTACAATGGCGCGACGCATTGCTGACCGGACCCTACGGTCTGACACGAGCTCCGACCACCGGGTCATTGCCTTCAGTGTGGTGCAGGAGGAAGGCGAGAACGCCCTAGAAGTGGAAAAGGACTTCGTTACCCGATCGGCGGACTGGAGGGCCTTCTCCAGTGAACTGGAGGGTGTACTCGCGGATAGAGACTGGGAGGAGATGGCGCCGATGGAGGTGGAGTTAGGTATTGACCACAGAGTGGCAATGCTGACGGGCGCCATCACGGAAGCGGCGATTGCATGCCTACGACGCCGAAGGGCGAGAGTACGTCCGGTCCCATGGTGGACGCCGGTCCTGACCCAACTGAAGAGGTATACCCACCAGGTACGGACCTATGCCCACCATCGTCTGGCCGTGGAGAAGCAGAGGATCGGGAGAGCTCCGGGACTGGACGGAATAGACGCTGCGGTCCTTAGGAATAGTTCCCCGTACGTTAAGGAGGAGCTCCTCCAGATATTCAATGATTGTTTGGAGAGGGGTCACTTTCCAAGCAAGTGGAGGACCGCAGACTTGAGACTGCTCTACAAGGGAGGAGGGAATGACAGAGAATAACCTAAGGCGTACAGGCCGACATGCCTCCTCCCTGTCGTCAGCAAAATCCTGGAGTATCTGATCGTCACGCGACTTCGACCGATCCTCAGTGCAGCTAGTCATCCACAGCAATTCGGCTCGACCCGTGGCAAGGGAACCACAGATGCGCTGCTGAGAGTGCGTAGGGACGTGGAGGAGAGAGCGGAGAAATATGTCATGTTGGTGCTCTTCGACATATCCTCTGCCTTCGACAGTGTATGGTGGCCCTACGTGCTCCAGCGGCTGCAGGAGTTCGACACACCCAGCAATTTTTACACCCTCGTTAGTAGTTACCTCAGTAACAGGAGCGTGAAGATCAGAGGTGGCTACTACGAGGTAGAGCGGAGGGTAGAGAGAGGCTGTCCGCAGGGCTCTGTCCTGGGTCCGGCCCATTGGAAGCTTGTCTTCGACCAGCTGGGGGAATTGGAGGAGAGAGGGTTCCTTGCCACGGCCTACGTCGACGACCTGGCGGTCATAGTGGCCGAGGATAGTAGAGCCAGACTGAAAGCACAGGCAGAGAGGTGCGCCAGTCTCGTGTCGGAATGGTGCGTGAGGAGGAAGCTGAGCATGGCCGCAGCCAAGACCCAAGCCATGCTCGTAAGAGGCTCCACAGACAGGGCTCACCCTATCATATTGGACATAGATGGCCAGAGAGTGAGGATGGGTGAGGAGGTGACGTACTTAGGAGTGAAGATCAGGAGAAGATTCGACGTCACCCCTCACCTAGACTACCTGAAGGATAGGGTGACCCGGTCTATAACTGTCTTATACAGGATTGGGGGTGCGTTCTGGGGCATCAGATACCCAGCTACAATGACCATTTACAAGGGGGTGGTCATGGGTATCTGGGTATGGAGGTTTCCGGGGGAAACTACAGGAACATGGAATATGTCCTTTCCATATTCCTGTAGTTACCCCCGGTGTCCCACTTGTGGAGTCCCTGAGACTACAGAGCACGTGATCGTGTCCTGCACCGCAGTAGAAGGACACCGAGCCAGATTGTCGAGAAGTACCGGGATCTTCACCCTCGCCGAGTCGGACTTCCCCCGTCTGATGGAGGAAGAGGTTTACCCCTTTTTCAAGGACTTCGTGTACGGGTGGAAAGAGGTTGTGGGCCCTGAGCACTTTACTCTGGGAAGGGCCAGACTACCCGACTTCGGCGAGCCTCATAATGTTTGATGCACCCTGGAGGAGATGGGATCCGGATGGATGCAGCGGACCAGGAAGGCTGGAACAGCTTCCGGACGGATGCAGCTTGAGACAGGATTCGGACGGATGCAGTGGACCAGGAGGGCTGGACCGGTATCCGGGCGGGTGGAGCTGAAGATGGGAACCGGACGGATGCGGCTGACCAGGAGGGCTGGACGGCACTGGAAGATCCGGACTGGAGCCGGATAGATGGAGAGCGCCAGGAGGGCTGGCCACGCCGCCCGGCAGAGGATTAGGTGCAGCCCTAAGGTACGCAACCGCGCACCGGGCTGCTCCACAGTAGCGGATAATAAGGTGCAGCCCTAAGGTGTGCAAACGTGCACCGGGCTGCACCACAGTAGCAGGATTCATTGTCCCCAGAAATATATAATCCCCAAAGTAAAATTGTATAATAAGATATTAAATAAATGAGTAGTTTATTGGTGGTAGTGGCATACGCTTACCCCAGCGTAATGCCCCACTGCCGCCACGACCCCGTATGACCGAAAGGTCGGGTAGGGGGAATAAAAAAAAAAAAAAAAAATCAATAGATGGACGTCGCGACGCCGTGTCGTTTTTGAGATACTGCTATAATCGGTAACTAGTTACCAAATTCAGGGTCACTTTTCGAGCCGCCGATTTATAATTTAATAGGCGTACAAGGAAGTCATGGGATGTATATATCAGATTTTTTTTTCTAGAGTGGGTTACTTCTGCAAACAGAGTGTTTTTTGTTTTAAATGGTTTTTATTATTTGTCACTTTTTTTAAAAACTTTTTACTCAACAATTTTACGTTTTATTAATTTTTAATTCCGTTTTCCGTGGATGAAGGTGGTTTTCACAATGTTGTAAATAGGTAGCCGTTGTAGTATTTTATTCCACTTCATTTTCTATTACCACATTGTAATAACCACCTTCACGACTGAAAAAAAAGGAAATAAAAAGTAGCATTGTTGGACAAATAATAAAACCATTCAAAACAAAAAACACTCTGCAGTAGTAAACCATTCTAGAAAAAAAATCGAGGGGGCAAAACACACACACACGCTCTTGTTTATGAAGGTCTTATTACGTTTTATATGTTACCCTCAAGCTGTAGACTTGTTTAGTTCACTAATGGGGAGGAAAACAAGTATTTAATAATCAATTTTGACTCATAAAACAAGTGATCAAATTATTTAATTAGAATGGAAAAAAATCCCGTTTATTACCTTCATCACCAAACCATATGATCTCTGTAATAAATGTCTAGATACCTTATGATTTAAGTTTATTATGACCTTCAAGTAAAGTACCCCTTTCGGCTCTTCAATTTCAACCAAAATTTATTATATTGCTTTTGAGATATAAAAGTATAATTTACCAAATTTGAGATGTTTTACTTTAAATTTTAATATAATGTTTGATGAAAATCAATAATGACCTTCAAGTAAAGTACTACTTCGGGTTATCATGCAGTGACCAAAAATGGAAGTTCACAACTAAATTTTACATTTATCCTAAATACATAGTTTTAACGTTCTGCGGCTAACCGTTGTTTATGTTAGTTTGAGTTATGCAGTATACGAACATAAGACGAAACTTGCCAAAATGGATTCCGGGATGGTCAAAATGGATATTTCCATTGAAATCTGAAAACCGAAAATTTTCGCGATTACAATACTCCTTTACTGCGTACAAGGAAGTAAAAAAACCCAAGGTACAAAAACAAAACCAGGACAAAAAAAAATACTAGGTTATCGTACGTTGTAGGCATCTAACGTTTTCTGACCTCTCGACCTCAATTTCTCTTGCGAAACTAGCTTCGCAAAGTTGAGCATATTGTTGGAATGCAGATGAAATGAAGCAACTTTCTGAATTCACCAAGGTCGTTGCTAGAAATTTTATTCCATGAGATTCAACCGAGTATTGATGAAAATGATTTCGTTTTCACATGTTTATTTTGCTTTCGCTGCTATGATCGCCTGACGAAGCAATATTTTTTCTTGGTTGCTATCTTACAGGAAATTCATCGCAGTTGGAAAATTGGTGGCAAAAGTTAAGAAATGTTTAGTTAAGCGGCCTATACATGTTATAATTTAGTTGATCAGCCATCTCGCTCACCTTGGTTGACTACAGATAAATCAAATTGGCTAGCATTAATTAAGAGAAAATTTTGTACGGTACTTTACTTGTGTGATTTTGTTAGGAAATTTTGAATTAATATAATATTATTTAGCATATATCTATATTTAATGTAATTAGCAATATATAATAAAGCAACTACAGCCTTACAAAGTTACAGACATTTTTTACTTATTTAAACTTAATTAAAATAACTGTTAAAAAAATGATTTAACTGTCCTCATATCAAAATTTCATCTCTAACTTTCTTTGTAAAAAGTTTTTATTCTCCACTCAGTTTTCTGTACGAGACTGCAGAAGAGTCTTTGTAGGTTTCAGATTCATCCTTTTCGTTGAAAGTTCTTCCTGACCTACTCTCCAAGTAATTAATTGCTCTCTTTAGATAGTCTGCCTTCTTGTTTTTGGCCAGTTTTCTTTTGACTTCTGAATACTCCTAAAGAATAAAAAAAAAACGTACTTAAGTAACTTGCCTAGCAAGTAACCATGAAGGTTTCCGTAGGTTCATCAATCTCAACATTTAACTATTAATGTGACATTTTTTTTTGCAATGAAATTTTTTTTTATTAACATGGAAAGTCATGAGACTTAAAAGTAAAATTTTTGTTGAAACGAAATAGTAGTGTTCAGCAAATAAGTACGGATTAGTAGGTAGAACTTTTGCTTACCTCTGGTCCATCATTGTCGAAGGAAGATATTTCTTGCATCTGAGCTTACTAGTCTCTTAAAAACTCTAATTCGTCAAAGTACTGCAAAGTGGGTTCGTAATATCTTCATCTCCTCCTCTGGAACATTCACTTTTCTTTTTTTAAATTTTCTTAGCTCCCGGCAGTAGCACGTTCACTTATTTGCTTTTATTTTTCAAAATGTTAAGCATGGCATCAGGTTTAGCTTCTTTAAATTTTTCTAATATCTCTTCCCAACCCTTGTACTTTAAATTTGTATTGTTGTAGGCCTCTGATTTGACTTTCCACAGTTGTAGAAGTGCGTAATATTGATCAAATTTACATTTTTTCAAGCTAAGTTGTTAGGCATTGGTGACAACAAAGAGCACAACACAACAGAAGCGCTTGAGAAAGTACACAATGGGCTATTTGAATAATTTTGGAAAATCGTTTTAAATTATTCTTGATTACTTAATAAATACACTACATAGATATTTCCGGGAGATCTACGGTATTATCAATAAAAATCAATGTTAAAGTTTAAATTTCCAAAACCGCTGTATCTGTTAAGGCGCTGGTCATATGACGCATGTGACGTCACAGGCTAGTACCCCAATTTTATAACCTTAGAAAAACAGTATCTCTGAAGTGAATTGCATTTTTTTTTTTTTTTTCGAATTTACTGGATAGAATTCATTTATAAATGGTGTGTAGTGGCACAATGCAATACAGTCTATAAAAATTCAAGACAAAGTTTTTGTTTCTGTTTCAAAGAATCCTAACAAACGAAAAAATTGGTTAAAATTAGTTCAAAGAGACCCAAACAGCATTTTCTCCCATACATTTATATATTTTTATGTGTGAAGATCACTTTGATGTAAGTAATATTTCACTTTATATACAGTAAATAGTGGCTAAAAATATGTTTTTTATAAAAGGAAATAAAATCTTTAATGTCTAACTTCTTAATAAGGCTTAATCTTACAACATAAGTTGGAAGGATCCTTTATTGTGTCTTGTCAATATTTATATTATCTTGTCAAACATAATATTACATACTTGTTATTTATATCGGCAGAATGTTCAATTGTAGATGGAAAAAGATGTAACTTAAACATCTTTAAATATCAATTACAACAACCAAATATTAAAATTTAATATAATTTCAATAATTTAAGCAACATGAATTATCTTACATTTTTGTTACAACCTATTCATAAATAATGTTCCTTTATAAACCAACTTTGTAGGATTAAAGGAGCTGATTATGTAATAAAGAAATAGAATATATCTGTGTAATGTTTTAAATGTTCCTAAAAATGTGAAATTTTAAAATGAAAAATTACAAAATATATAATGGTGTATGAATATGTTTGACTAAGGAACATTATTTATGAATATTGCTTTAATTGAAATTGTGTTAAATTTTAATATTTGGTTGTTGTAATTGATATTTAAGTTATTGAAATAATGTTGTTTTCATTAAATTATGTATATTTGCAAAAAATAAGTTAAATATATTTTTTATGCTATTAACTGATAGGATCACCACAATTAATTGTATATTTTCAATGTTGTCAAATAGCCCATTAGGAGGAACAAGAGACTGGCATTGGTGCACAGGTTGGACAACACATCCATACATGCCTCAACGGGTTTGCACACCATTTGGCCCTACCCCCAAATATCAAACTGATTTAATTTCAGACCTGGTTGTACAACTTACAATTTGGTCGCCCAGCCTGCCCATACACTATCCAACATCAACACCAACACAACCAAGTTGTGCCGTGTCTGGACTGTTTTACAGTAGAACAATGAAGCCGCTCTATTAGTAGCGGTCACTGTACTAGTGCTTTCGAGCGCCATCTACTATTCTAACTGCTTTCTATTCAAATAAAAATAATATAAAATTGGAGAGATTTTTGAGAGATCTTTAATTAGTTACTATTTAAAATTATTAGTTTTGTCGACTTCCGAGGTCTAGGGAAGTTGTATTTAAATCAGTAATAATTTAAATTATGGCAAGGGAACGACTTCAACTGAAAAGGATGCGTTCCTATATCTCTTAAACAAACAACTCGAGCATAAGTTGTCAGCTGTGGTCTAATCAAAGCGGTAATAATTCAAATTATGGTCATGCCCCAACCTCAACTGACGACAGCACTAATAATTTTAAATAATATCCAATTAAAGGAGCAATCATTTTAGCAATGCTAATGAATACAAATTTTACAAGTGAATAGAAAGCATTTAGCACATATGGCGCTTAAGAGTGGTAGTGCGGCGACTGCTACTTATAAGGTGGCCGCATTGTAAAGTTGTACTGAGGGAAAAAATAACATTTCCTTTTTTTTTTTTGGATTAAGCAACAAAAAAAAAAATTAAACATAATTTTATTGTTCAAAAATACAGTATTAGTTTTATATACCTACTGATACAATCATTATTCAATTTAAAATGGGATATTTTGACATATAATCATTTGTTATAATTATGGTTTCAATTTTTTATTCTTCTCAAATCCAGTTTTTTTTGCCAGGTAATTGGATTATTAAAAAAGAACTGGTTATAACCGGATCAAAAAACTTATTTACCAAAAAAAATTATACCAACCAGTTATTCCCATCTCTATTGCCAATGACTGATGTTATATTGCTCATAATAGCCCTTACAGGATTAATAATATTGACACTCCTTCAATAATATTCGCAGAGCTTTAATAAAAATCAAATAAATTTGATTCCAGCCAATTTTATTGATGCCAATATTATTGTTACAATATACCCCTCAGAAGATCAATATATAGATGAAATTTGATATTTACTCAGTAATATTTACTGTGTAAGGGGCCCTTTAGAAACCAAACAGATACAATCTTTGAAGAAGTAATTTTTATAGAAAACCTTAATAAAAAATTAATAGATGTATAAAAATATCAAAAATATAAAGAAAACAACACATTTATACATAAATATTATTTATTTTCAAACTGATATTAGACCACAGCCGATTAATTTTATATTCCTAGGTACATTGTTTGTTAAAGTTAATTCTCCATGGAAAGAAATAAAGGTACCAAACTTTGTGATCTAGGAAATTTAACACTGAACAAAAAGTAAAAATAAACTTTGGTGCAGAAGCTAGGAAAAAAAATCAAAGGGGGGAAAACGTTTTTTCTAAGTCATTTAGTAATAAATAAAAAACTGTTAATGCTTTCAAAGTATAATTTGATGCCAACTATGTAGTGTGATTTTAATTTTTCTGTGCATATATTATGATTACGAGCATGAAATGACTCCATATTAAAGAAAATAACATAAAATTTAACAAATCATATCAATGTATACCAAAATTAGTCCAATGTCACCATATTTGGTAAATATCTTAATACTGACTGATTTGAAAAATAACTGTTTTCTGAACGATGTCCCAAACAAAGAAGTGAGAAATAAACTAAGATAAATCTGATAAGTGTTCATAAAAAAATAGTTTTTTTTTTTAAATAACTTTTACAACATAAGTTGTACGTCATCCTCAAAAAGAATTTCAAACAATTTTTTTCTGTATTCCCAGTCTCCTTCCTCTTTCCACCATGCTTTCAACCACACCCTCAAACCCAGGGGTGCCCAACCCAAGACGTGCATGCCACTATGGAGGTTGGGAACGCGGGCAGCCAGTAGGTTTTCGAATATTTTATCCTTAATTTTGATATTTAAAGAAACTAGTTCTCTTTCTAGGATGAAAATTTTATTGTATAAAAAATAGTTATTAATTGATTCCATTATGTTTTATTTGTGGAAAACTATTTTAAAAAGAAAGCGCTGAAAATAATTATTGTGAAGGTCTATCTATCTCCGTAGCGCTACAGACTGATGTGATCCTTGGCCTCTTCAATAAGCCTTCACCAGTTGGTTCTATCCTGTGCGGTTGCTCTCCAATTGCGGGTATTTAGGTCTCGGGCATCCCTAATTACAACATCCTCCCATCTCAGCCGTGGTCTGCCTCTCCCTCTTGTACGGTAGAGCTTTCCGTCCAGCATCTTTTTTGGTATCCCTATTATTGTGAAGGTGACATGATTATTTTCAAATGTGCATATTATTTATTTCATAAATTGTTAAGAAATTCAGTGCAGAATATCTTTTTATTAGAATATCTTCTGTCACCACGTGAAAATTTCCTGTTCTATCATAATCTCTCTTGCATTTTAAGGTATTGGGGGAGAAGGAGGAGGGGTACAGTAATTGCACGCCTCGATATGAGAAACTCTTGCTTGTGACACGCATTATAAAAAGGTTGGGCACCCCTACTCTAACCAATCTTTACTCCAGCGACCTTTCTTCCTATATCTTTCCAGTCTCCATTTTAAAATTCTATTAGGCTAATGCCTCTCGGCCATCCTCATAACTTGTTCAAAATAATTTGTTTTCAACGTTTCAGTGGTGTAGAGAATGTTAGAAAGTACTCTTATTGTTAACAAGTTTTATTTCATAAAACTTCTTTGCTCATAAATTATAAATTGCAAATCAGAAGTCATTGTTTAATGCAAAAAAAAGAAAACAATTAATTTAAAAAAATTGTATGTTTAGGCAATCTGACTAGTCAGTATCATTAGATATAGGAGATTATTATTACTACCAGGGTTTATTCAATACCTGTTTAGATAAAGCATTTCTAGTTTTTATGAAGCTGTCAAAAAACATGATTTTTTTCAAGTTTTTTGGTCCTAGCTATGCACAGGAACATTTTTACTTCAGCTCCAAATTTTAGATAGGAAAGTTAAGTTTGGCTGACTACTTCGGGCTCTCCATGAATGCTGGATCTTTTATTTCTCTACAGCATTACTTCAGTGTCAGTTTAACAAATACTTCACTCATTTCCCAAGTAATTATTTGATCTATTGATTTTTTTCACAACATGATTACAAAATTTATTAAGTTATGATTACAACAGTAGTCACATTTATAAAATAACTCTAGAAAACTTCCTTCTTCATAGCAATATGATCAATGCTTCAGTTAATCATTCACTGTTTAGAGTGAGTATGGACAATCACTAATTAAAACTACTCATACGATTAATATAATTTGTCTTCAATAAAAAATCAGTTTATAAAACCAAGTGTAGGAATGATTTCCTTAGAATGAATCAAATTATTAAGTATTTTAAAATATATCTATCATAACATGGTACAAAACTATCACAATTTTATTTTACAAAGCAAAGATAATTATAATTATTTTCAGTCTCAACTCTTTCTTAAATAAACATGTAACACACTAGTATTATGAATAATTACATAACTATACATACAGGAAATTTAAGAACATAGAATGAGGACTATGGTATAATTGGGCTTCATTCTTCAACGACTTGAAATCCATTAAATATATGTGTGTGTGTACATATACATTATTAAAGAACTGATTCTATATAAAAAAATATAAACACAAAACTATAAAAACAAAAATAACAACTGTATAAAATACTTTTCAATAACTGCAAAGGCAGTTCATTGCAAAATATGGAGAATTGGAGTGGAAGAAACAGTGGAGGCCACTGTTGGAAGCATTTGTCAGACCTTGATTTGAGTAAGCTGAAGGCTTGCTGGGTCTAATCTTAGCCTGCCTCCAGAGTGGGCGTTTTTCTGTAGGTTCACCTTGGCTCTGTAAGGAATCCACTTTTCCAATTCTAAAGGATCCAAGCCATCAACTGTGCTCTTAGATATCTTCAGGTCTAATTGAGAATAATACGCTTCCCGGATTACTTTAAATGCTCTAACATTTCGGAATGGGCAGCCCGTTCTTGGATCCACATACTTAGCAGGTAACCTAAAATCACAAATGGTTTTGAAAGTAACATAAAAATACAAGAAAAATTCTCTTTTCATTCTGGGATGATTCTCAGAAAAGAGAAAAATTATCCTAATGTTTATAAATTGAATACTTAAAAAATTATGTTTTTATATGTCCATTAATAAATAATATTAAACTAAAAATTTAATAATTAGTTAGCCAACTGTATAAACTTGAATAGTAAATTTATTCCACAAGAAAAAATGTTTTAGAAGTTACAGAATTAGATTTCACAAAATGTTTTATGCAAAGTATGATTGACAGTTGGTAGATTAAGATGAACAAACCAAAAATCATCAGCTTATTTCATATATTTAGTCGATTTTTGAACCCACATTGAAAGTAATCAGGACTAAAACATTTGAAGAATCCATGGAAGAAAGAGAGAGAGTCACATTTTTTTCCGAAATGGAGTAATTCATATCAATATGTTCATATCTTTCAGTAGAATAAGATCGTAAAAAGAAACAGTAGGAAATGTGGATGGTTGGTTTGTTAGAAGTGTTTGAAGAATACCTGTAGATTGAAGAAAGGTGAAGCTTCAAACTTTAAAACTCCATTTTCTCAAAATGTATTACAGATGGCTCTCCCCCTTGGTTCCATTTCATTCCTTTCTTTTATTATCTATTTTAATCTAAGGAAATATATTTTGACTGGTACATATCGTCGCCACCACGTTCATGTAACAAGCGTAAGATGAGATCAAAAAAGAACTTTTTATATTAAGGGCTCAGAACAGGTTCTGAATCACCTTCAGCTATGCTATAAGACAAATCAAGATGGCCATAGGCAATAAGGTCAGACTCCATCAGAGAAATATCAAGAAACAGCAACATTCTAAACTGTTTCTGGTAGGACCTTGTAAAGAAAGAAGCTCAATACTTCTTTCAATGGGAAGGACTATCCTGAGAGGTATAACAGGAATGCATACAGGTCACTGTTGGTTGAAAACACCTTTCTATTTTAGTATTAGTTGAATCAGCTATCTGCAGATTTTGCAGTAGAGAGGAAGAACGGCCTATCACATAATATGTAGATGTGACTTTGCTAGAACACATCACTTCCATTTTGGCTGTGACCATACTATAGAACTTAAGCTCTGCGGGCTGATTAATCCGCATAATATGATCAGATTCGCAAAGGCCATTCGCCTTTCATTGATCTGAGAGATAGAGTAAGTGACTGTACACAAAAGGTCTTTAGGTCACGATGTATCCAATGCTGGAAAAACAAAAAATTGGAAGTCATTAAATAATAGTATTTCTATTCAAAACTCATACATGAGAGAAGAACCTGTCAGCAGATGCCAAAACTACAGGTATTGATTAAGCAACAAACTTGGCTCTCTTGCTAAGAAGTAAAAGCATTTCTCTATCAGTGACCTAAAGGAACAGCTAGATACAAACTTGTATCAAAATAAGAAGGATTCTCAACTTTTTTTTATTCTTTGATACTATACTAAGCATGTCATACTGAATTTTCAAAAAGGCCAATTGGTTTTAACTAGACATCTCAAGTATTCATTTGAGATTTGCAACAGACTTTAGATTGAATCTAATTTTTGATAGAGGAAAGAGGTCTCACATTTGACAAAAATCTCCTATCTTGTGAATCTGTAATTGGAAGACAGCCATAAGCAAGTTGTAAAGTTGCTAATAGTTGTAGTTATAAGGAAAAGGACTTGAGTTAAAAAAAATAATAATAATAAATTATAGCTCACCTCGTTATTGGACATATCTTAGGCTCCTTCAGGCGAGGTGCTTTCTTGTCTGGAAATGCTTTTCTAAAAGTTCCTTCATCACTAAATGTTATAAAAGTTCTTTCACATCTCTCTGTTGTAAGAGGTAATGGCTTGGCTATTTGCTCTGAAATTTGAGAAGAATCTACTTTGGAAATGGAATCATCATCAACCTGTACTTTAATATCTTTTGTATTAGTCGTATCAACTTCCATTTCTGTGTGACCATTCATCATAACTGGACCATCATCATCAGTCTTAATTTCTACCTCAGCTCCAACATGTTTACTGTAACATGATTGTCAAAAGTAATAAACAATTATAAATAATCTAACACAACAAAACATTTCTCTACATAAACAACTTTTATAAACAATATTTTTAAATAGATATTTTTGCTAAAACTTATAACTCTGATGCTACCAGTAAATACCATGCTACCATACAATAGTCTATAACATTTGATACTCATATGGAAAAAGCTGCATCAATGGTAATAAGTTTAGCCATGGACATAACCTGCCACTTCTCCCAGGTATATAATTTTCTACATTAGTTTAAAAAAAAGACTGTTTTCAAATAATTTTCATCATCTATAATAATTAATTATAAGTTTCATTATCTTATTGGTATGGTGCCATGAATTAAATCACCTATACATATTAATTTCAGAGTGTTCCTTCTCATTGCATTACATGTGGCATCTATTAAATAAATTGTTTTTTTAACAATAGTACTTTTTTTTTTTTTGTTACACTCTCTATAAATACAAATCAATTAAAATTACAGCAATCAGTTTTTAAAATATTTCAATTAAGATTGATACCATCAACAACATTACTATAAAGTAAATAATTAATTTCAAGATCATATTTCAATTAAGACGATATGCTATGAATCAATCTCGGTTAAAAATTTATAAATCTGTTATTAAAAACTTTAATAGGAATCATGTGTCTTATTTCTCTTTCTCCAACAAAGAAGCTTCTTCAATGATTTCCAACTATCCAACAAGGCTAGAAAATATCTCCCTCAAATCATTCTGTAATTTCTGGTTGAATTTCTCTAAATTCTTGATCATAGTACCTAGGTATTCCTGATTATACATAGCCCTTAGGTCCTCTTCCTTGCTGAAATGTAAAGCTGCGACCTGCTCCTGCTGCAATGCAACTAGCTCTTGGATGGGTTGATGATTAGTCATTAAATTCTTCATACCATTCATCTGCAACTTTAAAGAGGAATTCCCAATCAGTTCATTATCTGCAAACAGTACAACATTATGATGAAAAAGAAAGGGCACGGGTATCTTCTTGTCTCACTCCTTTATAGAATCTGAAAATATCAGACACTGGTCCATTACATATGGGTCTTAGTGAGGCCGTGATGGACGAGCTCATTGGGATGAGGTTCCCAGAAAGCTCGCTACAGTATGGTGTGGGTTCAATTCCCATCTGGGTCAATTACTATTTATTTTATGGCAGTCCCGAGATATAAATCTTGACACCTCCACTCTGGTTAGCACAGGATGGCGACCTAAATGTAGCAGTCAGGGGTTGGCAAAAAGGATCACAAGATCCACTTAAGGACTAGTTTTCCCCCGCCAATATCAGGAACATTATCAATATGGATCCTAGTATTTTGACTTATTTAGAGTTCTTTTTATCCTGATTTCTATAAGAAGTTTTGAATCAAATAATGTTGCCTTGAAATCTAGAAATGAAAGATAAAAAAATATACTCTGTCCAAGGTTTTCTTGATGACCATTTAGAAAGCCATTTAGTATAAATTAATCAATTATTGATGTTATACAGTTTTAAAAATATCACTACATAGGAACAGTATATGCATTTATTGTTTACTGAGCATTTTGTATTAATAAAAATAACTGAATTTCTAATAGCAAATTAGGTACAACTTCCGTAGACAGCTGCCTTATCAGCAGCAGTCGCTGCACTAGTAACATTCATACTAACTAGCTGCTTTGTATTCAAATGTAAAATTCGTATTCACTGGAATTATTAAAGCTTTAATTAGATATTATCTATTAGAGCTAAATAAATAATTTCTATGAAATTTAATAGTACTGTCGACTTCCGTTGGTCAGGGGAAGTTTTACTAAAATCAGTAATAATTTAAATCATGGTAAGGGCTCGAACTCAACCGAAAAGGATCCGTTAGGGGTTTAGTTTATTTCTTGAGCGAGTTTAGCAAGTGAAAGTGTATTAATAATTTTAAATAATCTCTAATTAAAACAGTAATAATTTTAATAATTCCAATGAATACAAATTTTACATTTGAAAACAAAGCACTCAGCTAGCACGAATGGCACTATAGAGCGCTATTGTGATGACCGTCACTAATAAGGCAGTATAACATTATACCACAACTTATAATAAGAATTGTTACTAACCTGTCACTATTGTCTTCATCTATTTCTGTAATTAGAGGCATTGATACAGAATGATATTTTATGGTTGGACCAACAAAATGTTTTTTCACAATACGACACTTTTTCTTTTCCAATTCCATTTTATGATACTTTTCTAGAAAAAAATAAATAAAATATTAATAAAATGTTGTCCATGCAACACACACGCTTCCAAAACTGGTGATTAACTAGTATTATTATTCATTTTAAAAAATGTCATATAGCCGTTTTGTGACAAATATTTTTGTTTTGAGGTGAATTCAGTGCGAAATATGAATTTTTTTTGTAATTAAAAAAAATCTTAATATAAAATGTACCATTGTTTTATGGTACACTATATATATATATATATATATATATATATATATATATATATATATAAAACTTTTCTCTATTAGCTCTCTCTACTTTAATTTTTGTATTCTATAAAAATAATTGTGTACAAAAAATTTCAATTTTAAAAACAAAACCAACAAAAGTTAAACAAACCAAAACTTTTTTTGCTTCTTTATAAACAATATTTTACTCATAATTAGTTTACACTTATAGAACCCGGAAATTATTTTTTTGGTATGTTAGTACTGTGAATAACAGTAAATAATATGTGCTCTGATAGAAAAAAGAGGCTAGATAAAGTGAAATATTTTTTTAAAACATTCACTAAAATGATTAATATTACTAACTCAATAAGACAATATAAATAATTTGTTTAATTTAATTATTGCTGAGAAATGAAAAGAGCACTGTCAGTTGAGAAAATTTGTATACTTTTGATTCATTAGATAGAAATTTAGTATATTTTTTATAGACATTATCAATAATACTATCGATGGCTAACAACTATAGATACATCAAAAGTATTATGGACCATCGTCTATTCCTACCATTAAGATATTAAACAAACCGATCATTTCAAGACTTATAAAAATGAAAAATCGAGAAACTTAATTTTTATTATTTTTTAAATTTATTTTTTCATCAATTTCTCTATTCATGGTTCATAGCATACCATTAAGTCCATGGAATCCTAAGCATATTTATTTCAGAATACAATTTAAAAAAGAAAAGTTTCAATAACCCTTTTGTTGAAAAAACATGGGAATGCAATGCTCTTGTAGATTCTTGTCGTAGTTCAATGACACATCAAATGGAAAACAAGTGATATTATTTTACTTTATTCCAATCAATATTTAATTGGAAATAATAAACACATAAAAAAACATAATCAATATACATAACATCTAATAATAATTTAAATTTAAAACAATGATCCAGAAAGCAATTCAAAGCTATAAGCTGAAATTATAATAGAACTGAAGATCTGGAGAGATGACAAGACAACTGTACAGAAAAAATAAAACCTTCAAGGTTGAAGTCCTCTAATAGTCAAATAAATAAAATATAGAGAAATATTAATTAAGAAATACCTAAAGATTTCAAATTTTCAGCTTCAGTAATTTTAGCTTCTTCGAGTAATTCTTCTTGAGTTGGTTTCCAATTATCATAATGCCTGATTTTCCGACGCTTTCCTACAGCATTACGTTCTTTCAATCTTTGAGCAGTTGCTGCAGACTTCACAGCAGTAGATTTTCGAATAGATTTCCGTTCTGTAATTAAAATCAAATCAAATGTCATTGAATCAGCAATATTCGGATTTTATTAATTTTTGTTTCCAATGTTTAAAACAGGATTATTTCACAGAATTTAATGAGAAAGAATAAACACCTAAAATAAAAATTAGGAAATTGCTTTACTAAAATGTTTTATACAATTATAATAAACTGCTAAGTTTATTATATTTAAGCTTTCAAACAGGCAAAATTTATAATAAAAAGAACCTCTCCTCCAATGCAAAATTAAGGCATTACAACGTTGTGATAAAGCCTGTAATTTTGTATGGGATGAAGACCACATGCCTACCCAACTTGGAGAAGCTGCTAAGAATAGAAAGGAGGATCTTAAGAAAAATCTATGGGCCCAGGAAAACACAGGAAGGTTACAGGCGAAGATCTAACGAAGTGATTACAGAGAAATCAAGGACCTGGAAACCGAGATAAGAATCAGAAGGCTGATGTTCTATGGGCACATGAAAAGGATGAAGGAGGAAAGATTGAAAAAAAGATCTTTAACAAAGTTTATAGCTACAAAAACATGGGAGGATACACAAAGCAAATAAGAGAAGAATTAAAAAACCTTAAAATTTCGGGGATGCCGACTGTCTGGATAGACATATACAGGAAAACACTGAAAAATCTCACCAATATTGGAAGAGAAAAGAGGAGAGGTACAAAGTGGTCAGAAGAAAGAAAAGAAATGCATCATGAAACTGCGTTGGGAAGAAAGAAAATCAAGACTCCCAAAGAAGCCTAACCAATGATATTCGCGTGGTCCTTAGTGGCTGATGCATGATTAAAACAAAAAAAAAACTGCTAAGAGAAAAAGTGTCTCATTGCGTATGTGTTGTTGTCATGACAGCTTCATACCCATGGAAGCAAGTTGACTACACAAACTTTTTAATAAGTGTAAAACTATAGTGTGAAAGCATAATTTTGTAAATAAAATTGGAGAGTAAGGGAAAAAAAAATATTAAAAAACTGAAACTTATTCAAGATAAACTTTAGAGCCGCTAAGACAAATTTGCAGTAGATAACTGCCTCTGTTAACTGGGCAGCTCGATACTGGGACCCTGGCCAGTTCTGGTTTTTGCTGCTCAACCAGATGTGTCGGTATTATGGTAGATAAGAAAAATATTAACAGAAATGTAGAATAAAACTGTTTATGACATTAATAATATGCATATGAAGATTTTATTAAGACTTTTTTTTTTTTGACTCTACACCAGAGGCCTCTAGAAATTGTCATTATATTTTACTATAATATATTATCTATATGAACTGAAACTCTAAGAATATTTTGCTCCAGTTAACAACAGGTCCCATCACTTCCAGAAAGCCAGAGAGCGCTTCCTTTTCTACCTTTTTTTTTAAATTTCTTATTACCGTTTATTCGTTGCCAGTTAACAGAGTTTCTACTGTACTGTCATTATGGCCCTATTCCTTGAAAATTTCTGCAAGAAATAAGACAGAACGTTTTATAGGATAATATTTTACAGGTTATTTTGTATTTTAGGGGGTAAATAGCCTTTAAAGTACGGGTTATTACTATCTGTATTGTCAATGTATTAAACCATGTTTGTGCAGCTATTGTTTGTTGCAATCTGTTTTCCATGTTTCTTACCTAAGTATATGAAGTTGATGTATATATATTGGTGTATATATATTAATAAATAAATATTACATTTAGTATTGTTACCCAGTGATTAAAACCGACCATAGGACGAGACGCCACCCTCGAGCAATTACCAAAAATATGAAATATTGCCGAACGAAAGTGCCACTAAATTAATTTTAATAAAAAAAATGGATCAAAACAAACAAGATGCTGCTGCTAAAGAGACAAAAGGCTGCAAAAAGGAAAAGAAAATATTGAACTAACTCGTAAGATGAAGCAAAGCAAGCAGAAAGTTTATAACAGATGGGAATAAATTTAAGATTGGACTATTGGAGATATTTATTTGGTCATTTAAGCAAAAATCTGGATTTGAAAGATTTTATTATTTCAAGGGCTTCATCTATATTTAATTTGAGACTTTTTTCAACATGATGTATTAATTTAACTCCTTACTCTTTGATGAATTTATGATTTTTTTCATTTAAAAGAATTGCAAAGTTGGAATTCTCTGTCTTATTATTATATGCACGTATATGTTCCTTTAATCTCTGATTTAGCGATCTTCCAGTTTTCTCCGTGTATTTCTTATTACCATCTATAACAGAAAAACCAATTACTCACCGGCATTATTGGAAAAACCCTGATCCTTAAACCGTTACATATAAACATCCTACCTACCTTTCGTTCGTTGTTAGTTCAATGCAAGAAGAAACCAGTACAAACTTTTCTGTTTGATATATCCATTTAAACGTTGGTGAGTACCAACATGTATGTGATTTCTTGTCTTAATTACATTCATAATTCATAAATGTTTTATAATGCTGATTTATATTACATCTAATTTAATATGTATAATAATACCAAAGTATATTTTGAATTGCTTATTTTTGAATTTTTAGTGTGTTTTAGAACTGAGGATGAATGTATAACATTCGAAACTAGTTTTCAATAAAACAAATTTATAGAAGTGGCAAATAATTTATCAATCCCTAATTAAATTGATCCAATGTAGATATCATGCAGATATCAACAAATTAATCTCCTGTAAAGTTACAGAAATGTGATATAGGTTCTTATTCAAGTACCTCTGAGGTATTAAATAAATAACATTAAATACTTGCATTCTATTCAACTTATTTAAATATAACTGATAGAAATGAACTACTTGTCATAAAATTAGTCCAATCATCAACAAACTTCCATGGGAGATGGAGGAATGAAGTGCCTGAGTAGGCTGCTGAACATGTGCCCTAAATATAATAATGATTTTCCAATATACTATCAGTTCTAATCGAAGATGATGAATGCAGTTAAATATTAAAGCATAAAGTTAACTCTAAAACTAATAATCAGCTAGCAAGGGAAGGGCACAGTCAATGTAAATGATAAATTTTAACCAATTTTTTTAGGTGATTCTTAATCCAAAAATATTGGACATATGCTCCAACGTTTATTCCAATGGTCCCTAAGTGTTGAGAAAATACCCACATCATATTCCCAGTGCTGAAGATTTTATTCATTTGATGATATGGTCATATGGTCCTTATGAGAATCCCTTAAAACTTTATTTAGTGATTTGATTATTAGTTTTAATGGTTAAGTTTTACAAGGGGAGGGTACAGTCAATGGGCCAACCAATTTTTTTCAGGAGTTTCTACATCCAAAAATATTGGACATGTGTCCCATGCGTTCCTTCCAAGTCCTAGGAACCGGGGAAAAAATAATAAAACAGTCTGAACTACTTTATTTTAATTAGGTATTGATAAATTATTTGCCACTTATAATTTATCAATGCCTAATTAGATTGATCCTTCAATACCATCATGTGGACGTCAACTACTTTATTTTATATTTCTTTAGTTTATAATGCCCAAGCAACAATAGGTAATTCAGCTAGTAAGATAATAAAACTAAAACATAATGCTCATATTAATATTTCATCACCTGAAGGAAGAATAGTTTTTGGAGTATCTGTAGATCTTCTTTGCCTTTTTGCTGGCCTGGCATCCTTCCTTCTGATAGGTTCTGCCTTTCTTTTCACTGACTTAGGGTCCTTTAGAATAAATGAAAATGAAAATATGATTAAAAGCATTTCTTTTTTAACAAATATTTTAACAATGTATAAATAATGGATACAATTGAGAGAATGATTACAAAAATCAGACAAGTATTTTAATTTATGCAGTGAACAAATTGTCTGTTACATATTAGCCAAGACTTATATTATTCATTGGGGTCTTTAAAAAAAATCAAGACAAGTACGATTTCAAAAGCCATTAAAATCCGAGAAAATTAAGTAATCTAATTTTAGAATAGATAAACTTTATTTCTCAAAACGCTGCAAATTATTACACAATGGTTTATTATTTCCACTTATTTATTCCACTTGTTTATTATTCCACAAAAATATCTATTCTGTCAAAGTAAAAAATATGAAGCAGTAGGTACCAAAGGAAAAGAAATTTGAAGCTTGTCACAAGATGTCCGCCGTGAGAGTGCCGAACTGTGTTAATTAAAAAAACTGCGTCAATGCAAGTAGGCTGTGATGTAAAATGATACAGAGGAAATATTTGATGTGCACTTCACTAGGAAAAAATAAAAACGAAATTCATAAAGCTATATCTCAGCTAATAATGGTCCGATTTAGGTGATTTCTAGTTCGTATTGTAGGTATTCTCGTTAGCATTCGTTTAAATACAATAAAAGCACCTA
Organism: Rhaphigaster nebulosa; assembly: GCA_948150685.1. Lineage (NCBI taxonomy): Eukaryota > Metazoa > Arthropoda > Insecta > Hemiptera > Pentatomidae > Rhaphigaster > Rhaphigaster nebulosa. The sequence continues at coordinate 177,105,790 of OX411306.1, forward strand.
CATATAAATGACCTAAGTACATATAAACGACCGAGTTATGGGCTTATTAAATATTTAATCGGTAATTATACAGATTTTTTGTTTTTCAATTTTTTTTTTTTTTTCATGTCTCGTTATGCTGATTCCAAAACACCTTACATTTTCTCTCTATCTTTATAAATGGCCGAGTTATGTACTTATGAGATCTCTAATCGGCCGCCATTTTGAAACAAACAGACGGATTATAATGTCGAGTTCCGAGGATATTCCCAGGGTGACTTGTGACTTTGGTACCGAATCTCAAGAAAATCGGTCCAGTAGTCTCGGAGAAAAGCCGCGGACGGCGTACGGCGGACGGACGGATTTTTTTTTATTCGATATTTGGATTCTACGTATCTTGAAACGTAAAACCTCAAATTTTGAGGGGGGTTACAAAAAAAGTTTCTTTGGTCGATTCCAAAGGTCTATTATTGAAAATAATAAACCAAAAGCATTCACAGATAGAGATTTCTTTATTTTTCTTTTTTGTTATTTTAATGCCTTGTTATGCTGATTCCAAAACACCTTACTACATTTCTCCTCTATGTTTATAAACGACCGAGTTATGGGCTTATTAAATATTTAATCGGTAATTATACAGATTTTTTGTTTTTCAATTTTTTTTTTTTTCATGTCTCGTTATGCTGATTCCAAAACACCTTACATTTTCTCTCTATCTTTATAAATGGCCGAGTTATGTACTTATGAGATCTCTAATCGGCCGCCATTTTGAAACAAACAGACGGATTATAATGTCGAGCTCCGAGGATCATCCCGGGGTGACCTGTGACTTTGGTATCGAATCTCAAGAAAATCGGTCCAGTAGTCTCGGAGAAAAGCCGCGGACGGCGGACGGACGGATTTTTTTTTATTCGATATTTGGATTCTACGTATCTTGAAACGTAAAACCTCAAATTTTGAGGGGGGTTACAAAAAAATTTTCTTTGGTCGATTCCAAAGGTCTATTATTGAAAATAATAAACCAAAAGCATTTACAGATAGAGATTTTTTTCTTTTTTGTTATTTTAATGCCTTATTATGCTGATTCCAAAACACCTTACATTTCTCCTCTATGTTTATAAATGGCCAAGTTATGGGTATATAAGATCTTTAATCGGCAATTATTATAGATTTTTTGTTTTTCAATTTTTTTTTTTTTTTTTATTTCTCGTTATGCTGATTCCAAAACACCTTACATTTTCTCTTTATCCTTATAAATGACCGAGTTATGGGCTTATTAGATATTTAATCGGTAATTATACAGATTTTTTGTTTTTCAATTTTTTTTTTTTTTTGATGTCTCGTTATGCTGATTCCAAAACACCTTACATTTTCTCTCTATCTTTATAAATGGCCGAGTTATGTACTTATGAGATCTCTAATCGGCCGCCATTTTGAAACAAACAGACGGATTATAATGTCGAGCTCCGAGGATCATCCCGGGGTGACCTGTGACTTTGGTATCGAATCTCAAGAAAATCGGTCCAGTAGTCTCGGAGAAAAGCCGCGGACGGCGGACGGACGGATTTTTTTTTATTCGATATTTGGATTCTACGTATCTTGAAACGTAAAACCTCAAATTTTGAGGGGGGTTACAAAAAAATTTTCTTTGGTCGATTCCAAAGGTCTATTATTGAAAATAATAAACCAAAAGCATTTACAGATAGAGATTTTTTTCTTTTTTGTTATTTTAATGCCTTATTATGCTGATTCCAAAACACCTTACATTTCTCCTCTATGTTTATAAATGGCCAAGTTATGGGTATATAAGATCTTTAATCGGCAATTATTATAGATTTTTTGTTTTTCAATTTTTTTTTTTTTTTTTATTTCTCGTTATGCTGATTCCAAAACACCTTACATTTTCTCTTTATCCTTATAAATGACCGAGTTATGGGCTTATTAGATATTTAATCGGTAATTATACAGATTTTTTGTTTTTCAATTTTTTTTTTTTTTTTTTTTTTTTTTTTTTTTTTTTTTTTTGATGTCTCGTTATGCTGATTCCAAAACACCTTACATTTTCTCTCTATCTTTATAAATGGCCGAGTTATGTACTTATGAGATCTCTAATCGGCCGCCATTTTGAAACAAACAGAAGGATTATAATGTCGAGCTCCGAGGATCATCCCGGGGTGACCTGTGATCTTGGTATCGAATCTCAAGAAAATCGGTCCAGTAGTCTCGGAGAAAAGCCGCGGACGGCGGACGGACGGATTTTTTTTTATTCGATATTTGGATTCTACGTATCTTGAAACGTAAAACCTCAAATTTTGAGGGGGGTTACAAAAAAATTTTCTTTGGTCGATTCCAAAGGTCTATTATTGAAAATAATAAACCAAAATGTAACATTTTTTGGCCTGTTTGGTTTTTATGACCAACTTTCAATTATAATTCATTTACTCTTTTAGTATAGAATTGGCAACTTTAATAATGAATTCATTATGATTTTTTTTTTTTTCAAATCTCAATTTAGTAAAATCATCTCATAACATTAGTTAAGAGAACTTCTTAGTTGAATACGACCTATACGAAAAAATTGGTTTTTTAAAAATAGTATCAATATCATGAAAAGTATGCCAGAGCCATGTGTACCATGACTGATGTACACAGCAGGAAAATTCTAAAGCTCAAAAAAATTTCTAAGGACTTGCATAGAGTCAACAGCAAAAATTAAAAAAAAAAAAAAGATCAGATTCTGTAACTATAAACCCTCAGTTCCATTAAATTAAACAGATAAATAAGTCATTTGAAGTTAAGCTTAATTAAACTGCCATTGCTGAAACATTTGGAGTTGATGTAATTAGAAGTGTAAAACTATGAAAATTGAATGAAAAACACTAAGCTGAATATGTAATTAGAAGTGTAAAACTATGAAAATATTGAATGAAAAACACTAAGCTGAATATGACCTATATATAAAGAAAAAAAAATAGTATCAATACCATAAACAATTTCAAAAAATTAAAGAGAAAAAGTTTTAGTATTGCAAATTTTGATAATAACTTAGCAATGAATCATCATTAGAGTTTGCACATTGTTGAGAAAAATATACACCAAAATCAACTTTTTTTTTAATTTTCCTTATCTATATACAAAGCATATAGTAAGCAGAAGTATCGCGATCATAAAAATTTTTGAATTCGAGTTTTCAACGGAAATACACGTTTAAAGGTCCCCAGAGTCCAAATAATCAAGTCTTGCAAAATGGTCTGTATGTCTGTGAACATTCAAGCTCTAATGATTTTGATGAAACTTGCCTAAATTATTCTTCTTAAAGGCCTTTAACTTTTCATATATGTAGTACCTCACCGAGAAAATGCAGGGAAAAAAGTTATGATGAGAAGAATATTTTATTTGCGCATAACTTAAAAAGCATGCATTTCATGGTAAATTATGTCTTGATGTGTACGAAAGGTAATTAAATTGTCTAAAAAACAAAAAAAAGAATTTATCAAAATCGGTAATAGCTAAGATATAGCACATCAGATTAACCGGAATTATTATTATATCATGGATTTTACTATTGTTTACAATTTTCTCGTAAACTGCTCATATGATTTTGATGAAATTTGCATATCTTCTCCTTAAAGTCCTTGAGCTTTTCATGTATGTAGTACATCAATGAAAAAATGCAGGGGAAAAAGTTATAGCGAAAAGAAAATTTTATTTGCGCATAACTCAAAAAGTGAGAATTTTATGGTAAATTTTGTATGAAGTCATATGAAAGGTAATTAAATTCACCAAAAACTAAAAAAAAAATATTTAAATCGGGTCTTTATTAGAAAAGATACAGCGTATGTCATAAGGACTACTAGACCTTAGAGGGAAAACCTTTCGGAAGGAGACGAATGCGACCGAACCTCCTCCCACCAAGCCACTAGACTGTTGTTAACAAAACACTCTATAACAATGTATCGTAATAACATTAAAGTAGAAATTGACTTAATTATTTCTATTTTTAAATTATTTAATGGAAACAAAATGATTCCATTGAAACTAAATGAAATTTTCATGGAAATTGAACTGAAACTTTTAAAATACATATATTTTCAGCTTAACAAACCAAAAATATTTAGTGTACAGAATTGTAGTACTAAAGTTATTTAGAAACTAATTTATTATACTATTGTTAGTAACTTCTGTTTCCTCGAGTTCAGGGGGAAAAAAGATGAAAAATAGGCATTTGTTTATAATATCCAAGCAAAGAGACAACAAAAAATCATCAGAAATTATATAGTTCATAGCAACATAAACAAAACTACAAAAGTTGCTTACTATTTGTTTTGATTTAATCAGGTTATCGTTGGAAAAATAACAATTACACTTAATCTACCTATTTCATCGTCATAAAATATTTTACTTAAAACTGTTTGCATTCTGAATGATTCTGAACCTACATACCACTAAAGTGTCATTAAAAAATTGCTGAATATTTCAGAATCCTTAAAAATGGAGGACATCATAATATTTTTTTGCATCTTTTATAATTATGTAGGAAGTCTTTTCAGTTTAAATAAAATTAATAGCTACTAGATTTCCTTTTTCATACATTTTATTAGTTGAAAACTACCATATTGTCATAATATGCAATTGTTTCGAGTTTTCACCAGCATTTCTTATAAATGACTGTTTCAAGCACAGACGTTTAGGCTCTGAGAAACAGTAATTTACAGGAAATCTCCAGAAAAACAAATTGTCAACCAATTACCAAATCTTCTTTACCTTCGATCATTAGGGAAATTAAATCCTTAACATATATTTCAATGACAGGAGCAGCAACTATTAACATCAAGCACATACAGTCAAACCTTTGTATATCGAAAATCTCTATGTATAGAATTTTTTTTTAGGAATCTTAAATTTTTATTAGAAAAAAATATTCTGTATATCGAACGAACAATTCCAATTTGAAAAAATAAAAATGCAATTGTCATCAAAAAGAACCCTTAGTTTACGTACATAAGAATGGGTAATAATTAAATAAGAAAAAAACATGTTCCACTGGTTTGTAAAGCAATATAAATGAAGGGAAGATTTTGTTTCAGAAGAAGCACAGGAGTACCTAAATTCTCTGGATCTCTTTCCTAACATAGAGTGAAATTTTCATTTGAAATTCAATTTAACTTTTTCTTTCTTGTTGTGAGCATTGCTCTTAAACATGAAATCGTTGATGAACTATACACAAATAGACAGAAAGTATTTTGTGTGAAAACAAAAATAAATTGATTTTTATATATGTTTGCATATTTTTAATGCATGTCCTTACTAAATTAAAAATGTACATTTGTAAAAAATCTTCAATCACAGGTGTGATTTATAAAATTTTTTTCAGATAAGTGCTATTTATCGTTCAGTTTTGTGTTTCTAAAATCCTAAAAAATTACCTTTGTTATACCATTAACCCCCTAAAATTGCTTCTGAAAATTCTTTATACCTAAGAATAGTTATAATAGTTTTTAGCCTGAAAAAGGTGAAAAATTGCAATCTTTCTATATATTGAAATTTCCATATATCAAATTTCTTTCATGGTCGATATACACACGTTCAACTGTATTTAAATAAATGTGTCACAATCTGTATGTTCACAACTAAATTAGTTTAAAAATGTTTGCTCTGGTTTCAGATCTATCTATAAAAAAAGTCAAAAATTTGAATGGATTAATATCAGATTGCACAACTATCAAATAAAGATTAAAATAATCCTACATCAAGGAAAGAAAGAGTCAAAGTTTATGAACTATTAGCAAATAGAAAATATTGAACCATTAGCAAATTGAAATTAATACTGTCATAGACTCTAATTAAATGAGGCACCATAAATAGGGTAAATAAAGATGTTTGAATAAAAGTCAATTTTTATTGATTGTTGAGAACACTACAGATATAAAAAGGTAACTCCCAAATAGTGTACTTTTATTCACATCTTTACTATGGTCTACCTTATATGCCTTCGTTACAACTGCTTTCTTTTGTCGTTTTCCACTTTCATCCTCTTGGTCGGAGACAACTTCATCATTTTCATCTATGCTGAAATCGGAATCCACAACATCTTCCGCTTCCACTTCTGATCTGAAAAGTTGAAAAAAGTAACATTGACGAACTAGAAACCAATAAAAAATAAAAACATCCTTTTAATTTGGTCATCAAGCAAAATCAAATTATGTTTTAGTGATAGTTTCTACAAAAACAACTGAAAGCAGGAATAACAATGTCTAAAATTATTGAGGGTTCATCTTAAGGAGATAAATCGCCATGCCTTCCCAAAGTAAAGCTAACAACTAATATAATATGTCATTCACTTGTAATCATCATCATCTTCTACTTCATTGAATCCTCCATAAGTTGTTTTATAAAAATCATCTTCCTCTTCTTCATTAAGAAGTTTGGACAATTTGTTGCCAGCATTGGATCTTCTGTCCCTATTAGCAGCCATTATCTCAAATATTTGAGAAAACAAAAGATACCAGAAGTACAAGACAACTGAACAGCGTTTTATATAGACAATAATTTTAACCGAGCACAGCTAAACAACTAGAATTAAGGTTACTTCAGTCTTTACAAAGAGAAACGATCAAGTTTTGGTAAAGATTCAGCTGAACAGATGAAAGACCATTTACTAAATGAATCCAATTTTCAACAAAATACCGAAATTAAAAAATTCCATGTTTTGCATATCATGTCTGAATTCACAACATAATTTTATTTTCAATACAAATAGTAAGCAAAAATTTACAAAACAAATTAATGATGTTTCAGCGTACTAAAGGAACCCTTCCCTATAACATTATCGTTTGCAAAATTATGGTTGAAGTTTATAACGAAATTTCATTCTGTAATTCGTTGTTCTCCGAATCGAACTCAATCCTTTAAACACTTATGAATCATCTTAGTACGATGTATATCTGTATTTCTATAGCTACAAGTCAGCGAATTCACGAGCTGCTTTAAAACTCGCCCAGTTTCATCATGTTCACTAGCTAGCTAGCAAGCAGCTTGTTAACAATCTGCTAGAAAAGTTGAAAACTGGGCTACTTCACAAGCTGCTTGTTGGGTTGTAAACAAGCCATGTGTCATCACTTGCTGCATGTTGGCGTGTGCGCTTGTATTTTTCAAGAATATTTTATAAAATAAATCATTATTTTATTTAGAGTTAAATGTTATATCATATCTTTTATGATAAAAAAAAAGAAAAGTGATCCAAAGGGAAAGCGTCGAAGTACAACTGTTATTGCAAATGATAGCAATGTTCTGAAATTTCATATTTCTATTTTTCTCTTATTCTTAAACAACATTTAATATTTGTTGTAATAAATAGATTGTTCCAAAAAAAATCATTGCACAATATATCAAATACTTTAGAAATAAGAAATGAAAAAGATAACAAAGAGGAATAATAAAATTTAAAAGAACCATAAGAAAGACTTAATTTCCACGTAAAGAAATTGTATAGCACAATTTAATAGAGAAAAGTTGCACCTAAGAGGTCTGTGAAGACTTAGTCGCGTGCGAGCGACAGAGTTCCATAGGTGCAGATGGTACTGTTAGCGGCGTATAGATCGTAGTCGGTCGCTATATTGTTCCGCTTCTCTGAGGTCATGACGGAGTTTGTTGTTCCCGTATCAACGAGAAGTGATTTTCCTGTCCTTTTTGTAACGAAAAGGCGGGATGACGTTGCCCCGACTGTTGTTTCCGCCACCCGCGCTGCCAGTGTTTGTGGTTTCTGAAACGAGAGTTGGTCGCTAGAGACTTGAGAGTGCGGTGTTGTTGGGCAATTTGCTATCGATGGCTTGACTGTATCCAGTGCCAGCATTGGGATCTTGTGGCTCAACTGGGTGATGCTTAAAGGTCATCTGCGGCCTCTGGTTCACAAATGGTTAGACGCTCTGTGCCAGAAAGAGCTAAAGTCTCTGGGTTGCCAGTCGGCGGTCGATCTGTCTCCAGAGTTGCTGCGACTGCACTGAAATGATTGGACCAGTAATGCATCTCCAACATCTAGGTTGTTTTCCCGTCTATCCATTTATGCACTGCACTGCTCACAGGCTCTGTTCTCTAAATAAAAAATGAAAAAGGTAATATATGAAAAATATATGTTTGATCTTGGACAAAAAGGACAACGTCTGAAACGTCGCATAAAATGAAATAAAGGCATTAAAAGTATGAAGGTGTAGTTATTAAAAACTTTCAAAAGAATTTAAAATTGAAACATATTTCAAGCCTTCAAGAAAAAAGTATCAATACAATTTAAAATGATTTGTAAAAAGGCCTACTACGAAAGTTACAATTTAGCACTTCATTTTGAGTCTTTGGTGTATATCAGTAAATAATTTATTCTCCTTAAATGGCGCTACATTCCACGAGGGAGGAAGGCCAACTGCAATATCGACTACCAGTTATCTCTCTCCTGTGCTGCTGTTTTCCAGTTCCGAATGCCCAAGATGGATCGAGCGTCATCTGCCACACCGTCAGCCAAGCACTGCCTGGGTCTTCCTCGGGACCCGTCTCCATCCGCACAACCATTCGTCCAGCATCTTCCTCGGAATTTGGTCCTCGGTCTTTCCGTGTCCAGTGTGGAAGTGTCCAGTATTCCGAAGGTCAACACGAGTCTGATAATAATAATTTGAAGTTACAAAATACACCTTCTTATCCCATCTTCAGATAATTGTCTTGTATTGTCTAGAAAAAATAAATGGAATTTGAAGATTTTGTAATTTGAAACAATACGATGGTTGTGCTATCTTCCGAATGACAAGATAACCTGATTGAAGTAGTTCTATCTATTGTCCGTTTTAGAGTACTACTTCGACCTTGTGGTACAGTCTTGAAACCCTGATTCCCCCTCTCATATTTTCTTGATCTGTCTTCTTATTGCACTTGGTTATTTTCGTGGTGCTCGTATTTTATTTTATTTTTTAATTTACGAATTTCATGTGAAAAAAGTTCAAATTGCTATGTAAGTAATTGGAAAATAATATTCGTGTTGTTTTAATTTATATCTTGTTACTGATTCAAATTTGTATTCTACAGTTTGTTTTGAATAAGCTCTACAAGTTCTAAAAGTAATATTGCTGTTATCAGGTATATTTTAAATTATGATACCTATGTTATAATTCACATTTATTATTTTAATTTTACAGTGTATCCCAATTTTTTAACAGAACTAGAAGTATGTTACTTTTATTACTTTGAGATTTGTGATTTAATTGGGTTAAGTTTTTTGTTTTAGAATACTCCAATAACCTTGCATTGCTTAATATTGCACAATATTCTCTTTTATTAGATTTATTTTTGATGATTATGAAAAAAAAACATTCTTAAATAGGGGGAGCTTTAACATATTGTTTTGACCTTATTTGTTTCTCAGTTTCATTTAAGGTTTGTACTGAAACCCTAAAGCTATTTTCTGATCCAGATTCATGTTATAGATGTAGTTAGTTATCTTGATTACACTTGTTTATCTATTCTTATTAGACAACTCATAGGTTAGTAATTTGTAAATTGATGTATTCATCAGTTTCACAATTTGTGTAATTTACAGAAAGGGCATGACATTCGGTGATAGACCTGTAGAACCTAACAGTAGATCATTAGTCATGGAAGATGAATTTGAAGGTTTGGAGGAATATGAAATAATTGATACAGATGATTTGGAGGTAGAAATCGAGATGAGTTCTACCTCTGAAGAAGAGGAAGAAATAGCAGAGTATGAGTCCGATAGTGAATTTGAAAGGAAAATGTCCTGTATTCCTACCACAGACCATGCTTCATTTATTTTTTCAAAGCATACAGGTAAGTGTTAAGTTAAAATTGCTTTCTTACAATTTTCAGTTTATGAAGATGTTAGAAATTTCTTATATTAACTGCTAATCAAAACCTCACTGTGCATAAGCCGTAGGTGAAGACTTGTTTTTGTTATGTAACTACGAATCAAATTTTATTTCTCTTTAAAAGTATAATGTGATATGGTGAATTTTGAGCTGTCCTTTGGGCGATAAATTGCTTTAATAAAATATCTATCTATAATTTAAAAAATGCCTCATACTTTTGGGAACTCTTCTTACTAAATATGTTTGGTTTTATTTTCATTATAAGGATGTTTTTATTTGTGTTGAATTTTAATTGCAGAAGTGATAAAAAAAAATCTAAAATCAAGAGTCATTGTTAGCGCGAAGTAATAAAATCACAGAATTAATTTGGTAGTGTCAAGTATTTAACTTCTCAGTAAAATTGCATTACAGTAATCCTTCATTAGTACGAACTTGGTGGGAAACGGAATTCTACAGTTCATGTTAAAAAATTTTATCTTCAATGAAATTTTGTTTCAAGACATACCAATTCGCCTTATCCGAATGATCAACAATTTCTCTATACATATGCTTGCTCAAGGTATAAAGAAATTCACAACCATATCTAGCTACAAGTGATAGGATTATTACAAGATTGTGTTACTGAAGGGACTAGAATTATCAGGATGTGCAGTAGCCTTGAATTACTTGAAGATGGGAAATTCTACTTGAATTTTTCGTGTCAGGAAAAAAATTGGGAATTATGCTTGAGAAACAGCCAGTCATCAGGAATTTTTAGTTTTTTGACTAGTAATTCCATTTTTTTACTAAGCAACAAGTGTATAAAATATTAAAAAGAATGTTGATGCAGTTGTTCCTCTTCCTGTCTATAATTCCATGAAAGTTGGAAAAAGTCTCATTCCACTAACTTCATCAGTCCCTCTCTCTCAAGCACTTACTCATTCCATATTGTAAAATACAATTAAATTTTTCAATGTTTTTTTTTTCGCAATTATAATATTTTTAAAAATTTTCTTCTGTGAATTTGTGTCTCCTATCATATAAAAGATATTTTTATGTAGAAAATGATCTTTCTACATTCAGTGAAGTGATGGGTGGATATTTAAATTTAGATATTAAGAGTGGATCTCTAATTTCACAAGTTATATCTGTTTCACCATTAAGAATTTTATTAACATTTCTTAAAGTTGCTAGACCTACATTTTTTGTGAGAAAATCTCTCAGGTTTTCCTTTAAGAGGTCACCAAATTTTTCAGAAACACCATTCGTCTATAATTTCGCATCCCTCTTTTAGAGAGTTAAGTTTTTTTTTCTAATCTCTTAATAATATTTATTAAAAAGCTTAAATTTGTTTTCAAATAAGCTAAATCATTAATTACTTTGCTTTTCTCAATAATGGTTGAAACCTATTAAACACTTTGAGTATCATCATTAATTTTAATTTCATTAGCAATTTGAATGAATTCTGTGTGATTGTGAGCACAGAATATTGCCGATTCCAGCCAGGTCTCCCATCTCGTTATAACTGTAAGTGGCGTCCCGCATCTCTTTGTACTTATCTAGCCTAGACGGTGCTTTAAGAATAATTTTTCCTATTGGTAACTAATTTATTTATCTCGATAAATGATTCTCTAACATTTTCAGCCAATCGGTTGTAGGCATGAGCTGCACAAGTAACGTGAATCAAATTTAGGTATAATACTTGTAAAAACTGCCCTGCCTTAAGCATGTATGAGGCTGCATCAGTTAATAAAAGAACAATTTAATCATTAAATTCTATATCGTTGGTTATAATTTTTAAACTATCGTTAAGGAAACGGCTAACAGTTTCATGATTTGTTATTGGAAGTCATTTGCACAATATTAAAAATGGACTTTGATTAGTTTCACTTAAAATATCAAAAAAATTAGCTGTATAGAAACCATGGTGGTCAATGGTTTCATCAGCAATTAAATAAACATAGTTTTCACTTATTTTTTCAATTACTTTTTAATTTACATAGTTGTGGTATTATAGCACAATGTCAAATAATTTTTTCGTAATGTACTTTCATCAGGAATGTGTTCATTGGTATATTTTGACAAAAATTTTTTGAAAGGAAATTTTGTGAGGTTGAATAATAGAATTCCTGATGAAACCAATGCAAAACAAAGCTCTTCATTGAATGTGTCTTTTGATTGAAAAAGGTTCAGCAAATGTTGCTGAGAATGGTCTCCAACTGAAAATTCCCAGAAGCCTTCACATGTAATGCTACAATAAACAAACTTTTGTTACATTCTGATCTAAAATTGGAGTATACAATTCTAATAGTAAAAACAAGTACCTGTCTTTACGTGCTGAGCCAATCTGAAATTTTCTTTCACAAGCCCCATTTTTATTACACAAATTTCAAAAAATGGTTTTTCTATCTGTAGAAAAAACCCTCCTCGTTGAATTAAAAGGGCTAATCCTATTGTTTAATTTGGAACCAACTGATGTTCCTGCTTTAGGCATTTTGATATATGCAAGGAAATTTTATTTATACACAACAGAAACACTGAACACAATGACTGACAAAATAGAATATGGAATTTTGAAGGAGAAGGGGAAGAGGATGTTTTTAAGTAAGGGCTCTAGACAATTCAATACAATTACGATGCTGAACATTATTTACTTGGATAAGTAACTGTACATATTTATTTTATCATTTAATTTTTGTTTGTTATTAAATGTAACAATATGCAATACGCAACTGTGTATTTTATCTTTACTACGATTATGATCGTAGATTATTTTTATTCATCATAGATCATATCTATGCATTTATAATTGATACATTCAGTAATAATTAAAAAAAACAAACAAAATATCCCACATTGAACCTGTATAAGAAAATAGTTTACTTTTCCAGATTCTGTTTTAATCATTTTGGCCATATATACAATAAACCTTCAAATATGCAACATAAAATTTAGTATATCTACGCCAAATATATTGATTCTTATATATATTCAATCAATTTGATTTAAAAACTTGTATAAAAAAATATGCATTTGTATACAAATCTCGTCCTTATATGTGTATATAATATAATATATAATTTTGTTTTGTTATGTGCAATAAGTTTATGAATAAAATTGGGGTGAAATTGATTATAATACATGAATTTTATTTATTTATACTTGGAATTGGTTTTATACTGTATTTTGCATTTATTTTTATTTTTGGCGATGTGTTGAGCCCTCAGTGTAAGAAGTTAAGTAACAATTTTTCTTTATCAAAGGAATACAACCTTTATAATTCATTCATTCATTTATTTTTAAGTCCGAATTGTACATTGTATCATAAGCCAGCCAAATGCAACATGTAATGGTTCCAAGTTTGTTTTAAATTTAATCCAATAAATTGATGAAAAGCGTCTTGAATTTTACAGTTCACAGCCTTGAAATCCTTGAATTATGCTTGAATTTTTTAATGATATATCACTGGACACCCTGATAATATGCAATTTATTTCTAATAAAATACTGTATGTTTAATAATGAGAAACAATTAAGTTAAGACGTATAGTTATAACTAATTCATAGTTTTGATAATTTTATTTAGTTTTTATTTGTTATAGGGTCTGTTTATTGTATTGGAATACATCCTCAAGATGAAAATATAGTAATTACTGGAGGTCAAGATGAAAAAGCATTTATTTGGAATACTCAAACAGGGGAGGCTTTGTTGGAATCTGATAAATTTTCTGTAAGTTTTACTGTATAATAATTTTTGTTTAATACTATGTGCCTTAAACAGTAACTAACCACTTATTATGATTAAGTTGGCCATAACTTTTGCATGATTCTTTTTTTATGACCTTATTTATTTAGCTAAACAGATTTAATCCAGTCTTATTAAAAAACAAATATAGCCGATTCTAGTAAAATGTAATAATGGTTTTACTGAACTATTGCCAAAGGTTAAGCTCATGGGACTGCTTTTATTTTATTCTTTGCTTGGGTTGAGTCAATGTGGCTGTTTAAGGAATGGCGAATGTGGAGTGCTCAGTGAACTTCATGAAAATTTCCACCTCATGACTTGGTGATACACAATAAAGTTTTCTTGTTATCCTCAGGTATTTACACTCAAAGCCAGTTTCAGAATCTTAAGGTGCCTTAGAAAATTCTAGGACTGAATGTTGCATACTTTATATGAGAGAAATGAGAGTACAGCAGAAAGATTAAAATAAACAAAAGAAATAAAAAGAACAGATATAATATAAGAACAAATGCCGAATTAAGCTCGATGCATAAAGAGATAAATGTCATCGCATTCATCAAATTTGCACAACTCCGCTGGGCTGGTGATGTCATGAGAACGAACCAGGACGAGATCCGATTTAAAACTACGTCTGAGCAAGTGTATGGTACAAGGCGAGTAGGACGTCCCAAGCTTCATTGGGAGGATTGTGTGGCTAAGGACTGCAGAAAACTTCTTGGATTAAGAAATTGGAAGGCAGAGGTACGCAATAGAGGGACTGCCAATCCTCGGAGCAGGCTATGACTCATTAAGTGGGCCGTGATGCCAGATAAGAAGAAGAAGATATAATATAATTCAGTTAAGATAGTCACAATTGAAATAAAATGAAAAAATGTATTTATATATATATATATATATATATAATGTCTACTTATAGGTTGATTAATATGCTGTGTCTTGTAGCAACCCAATATATTTGGGCAGCATTACTGCTAAATAAAGTATTTCACTCTGGTAATGTTCGGGCATTATCCTGGAATGATTTCTCTTTGTATACAACCAATGTTACTTACATATTATACAGTTGATCACTTGATCTGTTGGTTTCTCTTATAACCTACTCTGTTACTTTCTAATCACTTCTGTTTTGTTTACTAATAGTATTTGTTAAATATTAATAAGTTGTATGCTAATAAGTGTTTGTTTTTTTTTATATTTTTATTTTTATTAGTTCTCTTTTATTTATTAACATTACTGTGAAATATTCATTAGTTGTTTGTTAATAAGTGTTGTTTCTTTTAATTTTTTTTTTGTGATTTTTTCTCCTTTCTGACAGAAAAATGATAAAACTTTTAGTTTTGCCTTTTACAGAAAATGCAATGAAATATTTCCAAAATTTTGAGATTATTCCAACAAAGAAAGTCTGAGAGGATGGGCATAATATTTCCATTACATATATAACTACATTTAAATTACAATAAGGCCTTGGACCTCTAATGCAAAGGATCCGTTGGTGGTTTGCATATCTCTTGAGTGAGTGTAGCGAGCGGAAGTCAATAATTGTAATTTAAGCATCTAATTAAATCAGTAATAATTTAATTTTAATAATCCCAATTAATACAAATTTGTAATGCTGCCAAATAACTTCAATTAGGATGCAATACTTACCCTACCGCACCGGGGTGCGAAATTCAGTCATAGTTTTTTTTTTGTAATGATTGTAAATAATTATTCTGGGTTATTTTTTTAATACAATTATTATTTTTATAATAACTTCCTGTTATATTACATATTATTTATGCCAATGATGCAATTAAGATTTACTAAGGGGCATTTTTTTTCAGGATTCTGTACTGAATGTCGCATTCAATCATGATGGAAAATATGTGGCAGCTATTGATATGGGT
Source organism: Rhaphigaster nebulosa (assembly GCA_948150685.1). Lineage (NCBI taxonomy): Eukaryota > Metazoa > Arthropoda > Insecta > Hemiptera > Pentatomidae > Rhaphigaster > Rhaphigaster nebulosa. The sequence goes on from OX411306.1 coordinate 177,121,244, forward strand.
GGTAAAATTCAAGTTTGGAAGACTTTACCTACTGGCTTTAATGAAGTTTGGGATACCAAAATAGGTGATGTGCAGGTAAGTTATTTTATGAGTTTACTAATATAATTTTTTGGAATGTATTGTCAAATCATAGATTTTAATCAGTATATTCTAAAGTAATATAACTCTGAATAATAATGGAATATTCTAAAATACAGTATAAGCTTGTTATAATGCTCCCATTTATTACGATTTCCTGGCTATAATGCTCTTTTTCCTTGGTACCGGTCCCAGCTTTTTCTATGAAACTTTGTTTGTTATAACTATCCCACATGACAATTTTCCAGTTATAATGCTCTGAATGAATTTTTTCTTTAAATTTGCTTACGTTCATATCATTTGATTTTGTAAAAATTATTGAAGTTTTGAATACAGTAAGTACCGAAAGGAAACAATAAAACGGTTAGAAACAACAGTCTAAAACTTAGTTCCTAGAAATATTTAGTTTTTATTTGGATGGGATGTTTCCATGAATTGATAGTTTAGTTTTACGGATATGGATCCGATTTTTGCCTCTGTTTTTTTGATTTCACGTTCAAGAAGAAAATATCCTGAAAATCTTTTTCTACTAAAGAAAAAAATTGATGTAATGAAACAGTTTAACAAATCTAATTTAAATCAAAAAGATTTTGCCTCATCTAAAAACTAGAAATAAAGTGGAAGAGACTGGAATGGAATCAGTAAAATCAACAGATGATTTTAGCGTGTTACTTATTTTTCATGCTCTTCTCAAGTGCAAAATAAAACTTTTGTTCACATATATAAATCAGAAAAATGCTGTTTTTAAAAAAATACTTTATGTTACCATAAGCCAAAAAATAAAATAAAAATTGAATGCTTTAAAGTAGAAACTTCAAAAATGTACATTTAAATGTTTTTTATTTATATGTAGTTTAAATTAATTAAAGTAAAATTTGTTTAGTTGTTTTTTATGTTTTCCCGGTTATAGTGCTCTTCTTCTCTGGGCTCTAGGAGAGCGTTATAATAAAGTTTTACTATATTCCATTCAGGATGTTTTTATGAGACAAAGAAATAAATTCCTTCTATTTTATCTCACTAATACTATAGATATAATAGCTTAGTCTTACCACGGTAATCAATACCCTGACACCTCTTATCACATTATAGTTAATTTTCCCTTTTGGGATCATATCTTTCACCTAACTACTCTATCTTGTATGTGGCTAAAAAGTAGAAAGAACTTGCAAACATACTATAAGCATTAGTTTTGTCTAATCAGTAAACAATCTTATCGTATGTATCTGATTCTAATTTAGTATGTATATATATTTAGTATATGTATATTAGTACAAAAGTATATTACTTTTAGGCTTCCAAGGGAGCATTCGTCGAACTTCCCACCGGGACCATCCAATGATCACAGTTATAAAAATAATTACAAATAATAAACCACTAAATACTTCAGAAATAGTACCTCTCCTAACCTTCGAATATCACCTCTCAGAGTTTAAAAAAATCTTGTCTTAATCACCTATAAAATTCCTATCCATTGCCATGGCCTAAGCTAACTTAGTATTCATTTTATTGTTCGAAGTATGTTATCAGTTAGTTCTGACATTTTTGAAAGGTTTATAATTAAAAGTTTTATCTTAGAAATTTAACTATAACTTTTTTTTTCTGTTAGTGGATGAGGTGGCATCCTCAAGCAAATGTTCTACTTGTTGGTGAGTCTTCTGGTTCTGTCTACATGTGGAAGGTGTGTTTTCTTGTTTCTTAATGATATTATTCTCCCATATTTATACACAAATTTGTTATTAACCAAGTTTTAAAATTTTTATAGATTCCATCTGGGGAGTGTAAGGTACTTCCGGGACATCGTGATTTAGCTGATGTTGGTGCTTTTATGCCTGATGGTTTGTACAGAATATTTATTTATAAAAAACGGAGAATATCATAATTCTAAATATTTTATATATAGCTCTGTTATTATATCTTTAATGAGTTATCTCTTACTTTCAGGTAAGAGAGCTGCCATTTGTTACATTGATGGCTCTATTAGGGTTTTCAATCTGGCTAGTGGTAATGTGTGCATGAAGCATGACTTTCCTGATATTCAGTTAGAAACAGTCATATCTCTGGATGTACATCCTGATAATAACATCATTGCTGTTGGAACTATTTCTTCAAAGTTATTTATTCTCAAAACACAAGGAGCTAAGGTAAAAAAGTTACACATGTTCTTAACTGAATGCTAAATTAAAAGCTTTAAATAATCCAAGCGATAACAATGTTGCTAATTTCTGAGCCTTGATGAATGAAACGTCCAAATTCCTCAAAAATAAAAAACGAGAATATCTTAAAAACAAAATAATAGAGATAGAAACTAATAGAATTGAAAACAACGTAAGAGACATGTACAAGGGTATAAACAGATCGCGTAAACAGTTTGAACCAGCAATGAATGGAATTAGAGATGAAAATAACAATATCTTGGCCGATCCGGGGGACATTGTGAATAAATTTAAAAAACACATTGAAAGTATTTTGAATTCAGGAAATAATAGTAATCTCCTCCTTCTGAATATCAGTGTGCTGAACCGTTAATTGAAGAACCGAGTAAGGAGGAAGTCGAAATAGCCATCGGAAAATTGAAATCTCATAAAGCAGCGGGAATCGACAACATTTCCAGTGAAATAATAAAAGCGTGCGGTGAAGCTGGAGTTTCTAGATTACATTTTTTGGTTAAAAAGATCTGGGAAAATGAAAAAATGCCCGAAGAATGGAAAGAATCTATACTTATTCCGATTCACAAAAAAGGTCCGAGGACGGAGTGTAATAACTATCGCGGAATATCACTCCTCCCGATATGTTATAAAATATTCTCGTTGATCCTAACTAGTCACGGAATATGCCGAGGAAATTATCGGAGACTACCAATGTGGTTTTAGACAGAACCGATCAACTATCAATCAAATATTTTCCTTACGGCAAATATTAGAAAAAAAATTAGAATTCAATGGTGTAGTTCATCAGCTTTTTGTGGATTTAAAAAAGGCTTATGATTCCATTGATCGCCAGAGACTGTATAATATTTTGATTGAGCAGGGAATACCGAAGAAGTTAGTAAATCTAGTAGGGATGTGCATGACCGAAACATTCAATAAAGTTAGAATCGGTAATTATTTTTCGGAGAAATTTGAAGTTCGCTCGGGGTTAAAACAAGGCTTCCTTTCACCTATCCTATTTAATTTAGCACTAGAGTATGTCATTAGAAAGGTAATGCGTACCGAAAGGGGATTAGATCTGGGTGGTAAAATATCCGTGCTTGGGTTTGCGGATGATCTGGTATTATTAAGTGAGGATGCGGAAACTATAAAACTGAATACAACAACGTTGATGACAGCTGGGAAAGAGGTTGGCCTCAAAATAAATACGGATAAGACAAAATATATGGTTAGCAATAGAAACAGAGGTGATTTTGAGGATATAGATATAGGAGAAATAGGTTTGAACACGTTGAGAAATTTAAGTATTTGGGATCTGTGATTACTAGAAAAAACGAAATTCAAGAGGAAATAAAGACGTGGTTAAAGGTGGGAAATGCTTGTTATTTTTCGGTATCAACATTACTTAGGTCGCGCATTCTGTCCAGAAACTTGAAACTTAGAATATACAAAACTATTATCTTGCCTACAGTTCTGTACGGGTGTGAAACGTGGCCGCTAACCTTGAAGGACGAACAACGCCTTAAGGTCTTCGAGAATAAGGTACTGCGTAAAATATTTGGTCCGAAAAAGGATGAGTCAACTGGAGAATTTAGAAGATTACACAACGCAGAATTGTGGAGCATGCACCCTGTTAATATAATCGAAGTGATATCATCGCGACAGTTGAAATGTGCTTGCAAAGTTGTTGGGCTCAGTAACGAACGAATTCCTAAAAAGTTAATAAACGCTGAGCCGACTGGTAAACGTCCAAGGGGTAGACCGAAACGTAGGTGGGAGGATTGTATTAAGAGTGATCTAATGAATTTGGGTTTGGACGGTGGTCGGTGGACCAAGATTCGTAGTCAGCGATTGGTGGTATCGGCATCGAACCTCCGGGTTCGCTAAGCCTTTTATTATTATGTTCTTAACTGATGATCAGTCAAATCATTCAATAAATTCATTTTATCAATTCAAAAATTTCTACTCTTACCTTGCTATTAATTTCCACTATTGTAGGTAAAGGAAATATTGTAAAACTCTGTCGGTGTATTCATAAAATTTGTTCCTCCGTTCAATCGCATACAAAACTTTCCCTTATTTCTAAATTTAATGAGATTTATAAATTATCTTTAAAAATGGGTGTACAATATTTCCCATCAGGTTGTTAACATTCTCAGTTTAGGCCCTAACTTTTCTACCCCTTCTTCTAATTATTCTAATCTTATCCCAAATCTTATTACTGACTTATAACATATATAAAGGGACGACCGTTTTGTAATTGCAGAGGAGGATAAGGAAATTTTCCGCATTCACATTAATAACATGATTTCTAATCACCTCCAACATCCTCCTTCCCGTTCTTCTCTTATTTTCCCCTTATTTTTTAAAGATATATCCCTTATCCAATTCTTCCTGAAATCTAATGGCCACCTTATTGTTTCCAAAGCTGATAATGGTAATTTAACTGTAGTTATAGACAAGACTGAATATACTGACAAAATTTACAAACTCCTTTCCGATCAAAACACCTACACACCTTCCATTCATGATCCCACCCGCTCTGTTATGTCCAGATTCAACCATCACCTGCATAGTGTAATAATTTGGAATGTTTTTTGGTTTATTATTTTTAATATCAATGCTCAATAAATGAGTTTTTTAAAAGTCCCGATATAAAGTTTACCTATATCAGCATTTGATAGGTGTTTTTAATAGTTAAAGATCATGATTGTGAGTAACGTATAATCATTATTATTTATCTAATGAGGTAACAAATATTATCGGTTTGAGTAATTTTTGTTCAGAAAAAACTTGTTAAAAATGTGGAACTCAGGGAATTTCTTCAAGCTACTTTGCTGGACATTCTTTTGAATTAAGCTTGAATTTTTTATGCTATATCACTAGACACCATATTTATGACCATTTAATGTTTTGGTCAATAATTTTTCATTTGTAAATTGATGCTCTGTCTCAATCATATAATAGTAAAATTCTGTATTTTTATAGTCAGCACAGCAGTTCATGTGTGTAGAAGAGCATGAAAAAGGAAGTGAAGCAGTTACAACTTCTATCGAGTATGTTGCATTTTCAAAAAAACTTCCTTATAATGTAATAGTAGCAGCAACTGACAATGCTCTTCATGTTTATGACTACGTTAAATCAGTAAGAACATTATTTTTTACCTTTTTTTTTCATTTAATCTGCACTTTTCATTTTAGAATTTTTAAAAAACTGTTAGCTCGTCATTCAATCATTTTGTTTTAAATATGAAAATATAATTATAGTAATTTACCAATATATTTCCATATTTAATAGAAATGTACTGATTATGACTTATCTTCTTGGAGCTAATCCTCAGTTTTGATACCTTTTCCAAAAATGATGTTTTGAATGATAAACTAACACCATCAAATTTAAAACCAATTTATTTCCTTTTGGCTTAGGAAGAAAGGGGTTACATTCCAATAGAGGAAGGAGTAACAAGACTTGTTTGGCCCGAGGGAAAACACATAGTGTATGTTGGCACAAAAGTTGGGAAAATCGCAGTATGTGATATAAGGGCTCTTAAAAGGATAGGGACGTTTGAAGGCCACTCCAAGAGTATTTTGGATTTGGCTATTACTAAGTAAGTAATTTTTTTAAAAATGCAATATTTTAATCAGGATAAGTTGGTTCGGAATGAGGTGTTTGATGGTTGCGAATTCAGAATCATTGACCCTATCTCAACCAACTTCTCCTTAATTTCATCTACGGTCAACAATATCTCCATCATTATGAATCTATGATGTTTATTAAACCTTAACATTAAGTATTTTTTGAGTAAGAACCTCTGAATATCATTTTCGAACTTATTCCTTTTCCATATTGGTAACTGGGGGATAAGAACTAATGGTTCTTAACAGCCAACCAGACATTATAGCTGTTATTAAGAATGGTGGAGTTAGATGATTAAGCAATTAAGGCTATAAAGTAATGAGATTTATTTTATGAATTACATAAAAATGAAATAAACTTGAACCTGTTCTTATGCTGTGCAAAATTACTAACTACCTCATGATGTAGATAGAGATTGCTTAACCGAAAAAGATAAAATTAATTTGGATTTTTAAATATTTTATTAATATGTGCATTTATTTATACTTTTTTAACACTTTCATTATGGAATGTTGGTTATAAAGTTTCCCGGAAATGGATTATTTTTTTGTTTATTATTATTTATGCTGGAATGATAATTTTGAATTGAGCATTCCAAAATGGCATCTGCATGTTGGAAAATCCCAAGTAGGCACATTCGTATAACACATGAACTCTATTATGTGTACAAAATATGTAAAGAGAACAGAAACGACAAGCCATGAAAACTGATGGTGCCAGCTACCCTGCAGTCATTGGTAATTTCACCTTTCAAAAAATTCATTAGTCTGTTTTATTATCGTTCCCAATGTTTTCTATGGTGTAGAATCCAAATCTGAAGTTATCCAATAAAATTTCCTTGTGCGTTTTGAGGTACTTATTACACATACTTATTTCAAAAGTATGCATATTCTTCTTCTTCAGCTCTACAACCCACTAGCATATAATAGCCTACTGGATCAGCCTACGCCAGATGTCACGATTTTTTGCAGCCACTTTACAGTTCTGAGTTTTAAGCAGACATCTTGTATTATTTGCCATACATGGCCAGCCTTCCAAGACTGATGAATCTGATCACATCTGGCTCATTCATCAGGTCGAACAATGCCTGGTTGGTTAGGCTTCACCAATCATTCCCGACTTGGATCCCCTCTATAGATATAACAAAGGATGCGCCTTCCAAATGTTTGCAAAGAATCCATGCTGGCCTTGGTCACCGTCCAAGCTTCAGACCCATATGTAAGGGCAGGGCGAATCAATACGATATTGATTCAATACGAATCAATACTCGTAGAGGATCAGCTTTATTGCTCTTGTGATAAGGTTGCTTCTCAGCTGAAACGTTAGGCCAAAAAAAGATCTGTTTGTGGCTGTGATCCAGCCCTTTGCTTCAGCATTAATATTGTTTTCATAGTTCACCTATGTTCTGAGATATGTAAACTCGTTCACTTTTTCAAATGAGAATCCGCCAAAGCTCACTTTTTCCCCCTCCCCAGCTCTGCTTGCTGGCCCGTGACCATATACTTAGTCTAAGTTTAGTTCACAATTAATCCTAAGCTACAGCTCTTTTAGACCTACAAACTATGTCCAGATCGTCAGCGAACCACAGGATCTAAACCGTTCAGCTCATGATTGTAGATGAGATCTGGGTGCTGAACCATCTGACAGCCTTCTCTAGGGCAAGATTAAAGAGAAGGCAGGCCACTGCATCTCCTTGTCTAACACCAACAGTGGCCTAAAATTCCTCCAAGTGCTCGGATTTAATCCGCATTTTACTTATACCTCCGTCCATCGTAGCCCGATAAAGTCTTGTAAGTTTTTTGGGCATGCTGCATTCCGTTATCGCTTTGTATAGTTGCTCCCTGTTGAGTAATTTTTTTATCAATAAGCAGATGATGGATCTGTAGTTTAATTTCCTTTCCTTTTTCAAGTATTTGCTGCAATGTGAAAATTTGGTCAATTGATGATTTCCCTTTCCGGAATTTACTTTGGTACAAACCTAGCGCTTGCTCCGCAAAAGGAAGTAATCATTTGAAGAGAATGTTGGACAGAATTTTATAAGCTACAGGCAGTAACAAAATGCACCCATAGTTGGTGCACTCTAGGGGGTTCTTATGAATCAGGCAAATCATTGATTGGTGCCATGCTTCGGGTATTTTTTCTTTGTATATGTGACCATCTAGGTAATAACCTGCACATTCTCTGAAAATTTCATCAAAATTAGAGTAACGGTAGTAAGTATTATCTCTGTTATATGGAAGTGAACCTTGACGCTATGGGACCGATGGAGTGGGGGTAAATCGGGCGCTCTGATGCCATAGCTCCTTCGCTTATCCATCTTGGGTGCTGCTTCTACTCTCTTTAACTTCTGAAAATATAATATATTAGTATATCCGAGCTAGAACTCTCGCATTAGATATCTATCCTTCGTCAAATCCCTAATACATTTTTTACAAGGGAAACATGTTTATTCCTATAAGAAATATAACTATTATTACCAATAAAGTTTATTAAACACTCACATTTGGTGAAGCTACACAGTTTATAAATTGAAGTAACAATTTATACTTAGTAAGTAATTAGCTTGCACCACTGAGAAATTTCCCTTCAGTTTTATAATTTAGCAATAAGACTCAGCTCTACCATTATCTATTTGTAGTATTTATATTTAACAGTGCTCTAAGGTTAGACATTGGAAAAAATACATAATCACCTCTATCATTCATAGAAACCTAAAAACGCTCCAAATTATTACACATTGGTTTATTATTTTCAAATAGTAATATTTCAAAAATACCTGGTCTGTTCAAGTTAAAGAAATTAAGCAGTCGGCACCAAAGGAAAAGAAATTTGAAGCTTGTCCCAAGATGATCGCCGTGTGAGTGCTGAACTGGGTCAAGCAGAAACCGTATCAATGCAAATAGGCTGAGATGGTTAGGACATGTAATGGGTACAGAGCAAATATTGGATCTCCACTTCAATAGGAAAAGAAAAAGGAAAGACTAAGGAAGGTAAAGGAAGTGCAGAAATAATCCAAGGAAAGATAAAGCAGAAAGATTCGAGGAAGTCAGGAGGCCGAGGGCCATGATGACCAGCAGTGCTGGAGAATTCGTCTATGAAGTGCATTAGGCCATATCTCAGCTATTACTGATCCGATTTAAATGATTTTTTTTTCCCTTTTGTTAGGAATTTCATCAGCTTTTGTTTGAATATAATAAAACCTTTAAAAACAAAAAATATTTGTGGACGGATTTTTTATTTATTCGATATTTGGATTCAACATATCTTGAAACGTAAAACCTCAAATTTTGAGGGAATGTTACAAAAATTGTTTCCTTGGTCGATTACAAAGGTCTATTATTGAAAATAATAAACCAACAGCATTCACTCTTATTAAAGAGTTTTTATTTGCAGACTCAACTTGCTTTTATATGTATAAAGTTGCCATAACAACGGCACGCACGCAAGTTGGCATAGGACCCATGCAAACCTATATCGAGCATTATCCCAAAACGGTAGATTTTAGGGCTTTAAAACGCTGGACCATTACGTTCCTCTGGGTATGGTCTTGATGCCCCCATCGAAATCTTTAAAACCCTACTCATCCCGTCTCGATTCGCCGACTCCCAATCGTCGGAGCTTTGAAACCTCCCATCATTTAAAAATTATGTAAAACGTTATCATACTTATTAAACTAATAAATTTCAGAGTCTTGAGTCCATTTTGATTAAGATGGAATCTAAAAAAAAAAAAAAAAAAAAAAAAAATTAGAAATACAGATAGCTTGTGATGGTCAGGCATAAATTTCTATCTGTTTCTACTAAGGGTACCCCCACCATTTCATATTGAAGCTGCCTTCATCAAAATCATTTAGGAATTTCATCTGTCAGCGGGCTAACCACACTTTTCATTCCAGAATGATATTCTGTTACAAACCTGTTAGCATTTTTCTCAATTTTGCTTTCTCTGGAGGTTTTAAAGCACTTATTGATCATTAGTTTTCATGGAGATATTGAGCTATGTATTATTATTTTTTTTATTAACTGAATAAATAAATTTCTGAGCTTTATTTCTTTATTGTTGTATTTTTATAAATATTCTTTGTTTTAGGGATGCCAAAACATTATTCACCACTTCCGATGACCATACTGTGAGATTGTTTCCAGTAGATGAACTTATGTCCCAATTAGGAAATTCTGCCGAATAATTTAATGTATATTATTTGTAAATAGAATTGTTAATCTGTATAATCTTGATCATGAATTGTAAATTAAGTTATGTGAATAAATATTTTTTATATTTTATTTTTCCTTGCAATTACCGCGATAAAAGAATTGAATTTATGGTTATTTTAGTGGTGATTAATTCTTGTTTTAAATTAGAAAACTTAAATAGGTTTTTTGGTGTGAACGCAGTTACCTGTCTTTGACTAATCTCTCCAATAACTAAAGAAGCCAGCTGCTCACTTTTTATCATATTTCTTTTGCACTTTTTTCCTTATTCCAACAGTTGTAAGGAATTATATATAAATTATTGGTCTCTAGGAAATAGTTAGATATCCATCATAATTTAATTTCTTTAGTAAGCCATCCTTTTTACGCAATGTTTCGTAGTGGCTTGCCCATTCTCAAGTGATCTTTGTCCTATAAGTATAATTATAATTCCATTATTATAACATGATTATTATAATCAATTTAATGAACTTTACCCTTCCAAATGAAAAATTTAGATAATTATGTGTTAATTATGAGAAACAAAGAAATATTGCTTAGTCATACCTGAATATGATCAACTTCAAAAATGATAATTTAATCATCAGCAGTAATATTTGGCTAGTAAAAATATTTTAATAGAGTATTAAAGCAGATCCCTGATCAGGAATCCGCCCAGAGCAGCTAGTTTAGTTTATGTTAAAATCCCTTTATTATAAGAGCATACTTGGTCGAGTTTGATAAGAGGGTTATGTGTTGAAGAAAGTTTGAGAGATATTTCATTAAAATGAGCCTGCAGGATAGCTCACTCTAGGTTGGTCATCACATAGTAAAAAATTGCATAGCAGAAACTAATGGAGCCATCCCTATAACATTTCTAGACACATAATAGCATTGAGCAAAAGTAATTCAGTTTACTTTGTGATAGCATAGTTTCAGTTTGTTAAAGACTTTCAATTTTTTTGTTTAGTACTATACATGGTAGAACTATTTTTAAACAAATACATCTAAAGTTTCTTAATCTTTAAGAGTACAATATGAAAGAGATTGAACCTTTTTTATCCTAGTGAAAAAATGGTTCATTGAAGTTTCATTAAGTTTAGCTTTAAAGAAAAATTTCTGATCAATTTCACAACTGATTAGATTGTTTCATTTAATTTTTAAATGTTTATTTACTTTATCATTCATCAATCCTTACTTTGAATTACATCTAAAAAGAAAAATGATGATCGTTTTTATACCATATTTTATTTTGATATAAAGGTTGTTCGTTCTATGTTAAAGCTCACACTTAAAAAATTAATTCTGAGAGTTACAAGGAGAAGTTACATAACATTGATAATGAAATAATAACTTTACAATCGGGACACATTATCAGTGCTGCATTGGAAGTTTAAGCACTAATAATTTTAAACAATATCTAAAGCAATAATAATTTCAAGTTTTCTAATGAATACGAATGTTAGAATTGAGTGCTGACCAGTTAGTTACCACAAACGGCGCTAGAGAGCAGTGTTTCCAGGTCAGCCCCCTTTAGGGTTTCTCCCTAAAACTAAATTTTCCCCTAAATTCACCAACTTTAACTCTAAACTTATCTAAATTTGCCTTTAAATCCACCAACTTTAAACATAAATGTTTAATTTTTATATTTCTATTAGTATAACCAAAATTATCTCCTAGTATAAGATAAAAATAAATGATTAGAAAAGTAAAAAATACCGCAGAGGTTGAATAAAACCCTCAATTTAGGGTTGGAAAACCCCCAATATGGCAACACTGCTACTGTGCTAGCGCGGTGACCTTTGGCTGCAGGCACAGATAATGCCGTCAGATTGTAAGGTTTTACCATAATGAGTATTACACAGAAAATTGAAAAATTAAGCACTATTTGACCACCCGTTTTGGATATATCTCTTGATCAAATCTTAATGTTTTGGTGGCTATTCAACGCTGTATTTGATATACTTACTGATTATTTTTTCGATTAGGAGGATAGTGTTTGAGTCTTTTTATTAAACTAAAAAAAGTCCAAAAATATCGAAGTATTTTGAGAGTACCACTGCTTTAAGCTAACGACAGAAATCGGAGCAAACTTAGTTTTTTCTTTCCAACAAAACAATTTTCATCTATATCGACTTTTTTCTAACCAAAATTGTAATTTTGGTATATACTAATATAATATACTGGACTATATTTTAGCCGATTAATAAAGCAACGTATTAGATACATATTGAATGAAATACAATTAAAATATAATGTAATATACAACAGCGTAAGAAATTATTTAATTTTAAATCGGAGCAGAGGGGAGGAGAGAAGACGCTCATGACGTAATTGCCCGGGTGTGTCAAATGTCTAAGGCTACCACTGCCACCGTCGTATTATTTTTTCTCCGTTTTTGGCAAAGCCACATTTAAACTGCATAAAAAGTGCCTATTCTTGGATTTTTAGATACCCAAAATCTTGTTTAGCTACAACTTTACAAGAGGGGTGCGTTATCACTTGTTCCTCCCGATCTTACACGAAGGTCATCGGACTAGCATAATCTAGCGCCATTTGTGCTAACTAACTGCTTTGCATTCAATTGTAACATTCGTATTCATTGGAATTATTACTGCTTTAATTATATATTAATTAAAATTATTAGTGCTGTCGACTTCCGCTTCGCCCAAGAAATGAACAAAACGGCAAGGGATCCTTTTTCCGCTAAGTCCATGAACAGCAAGGAATCCTTTTCAGTTGAGGTCGGGTCCTTACCGTAATTTAAATTATCATTCCTTTAAATTATTACTACAACTGCCCCGGATCACCGTAAGTCAACAGCACTAACAATTTTAAATAATACCTAACTAAGGCAGTAATAATACTAATAATTGCAATGAATACGAATGTTACAATTGAATGCAAAGCAGTTAGTTAGCGCAAATGGCGCTAGAGTATGCTGGTCCGGCGACCTTTCGGTAAGATCGGGAATACCAGTGATAACGTACCCCTCTTGTAAAGTTGTACCCTTGTTTAAGTTCAGCAGGCCATTTTTAAAAAAGTTGATTACTCCATTTATGCCCGTGATCCCACTAGCATTATAAAAGAAAAATATAATTGCTATAGAATAGAAAGAAAACTTTATTCTGGGACGAAATCCCCTAAGAATAATTATGTTGTACAAACAAAGAAATAACACTTCTGGCTTACATATTGAATTAAACAAATAAGAATAGATAATATAAAAATAATAAAAGAGAAAATAATTCTTGTGAAGCAATACAGATGAATGCTAATAAAAGAGAGTGAGAAAAGAAACACATTCACCCGTTTAACAAACCATTATCGTTAAAATAATTATTTACATCTCATAGTGAGAAAAAAAATGTGATGTGGGCAACACATGACTTCCTTGTACGCCGATTAAATTATAAATCCGTGGCTCAAAAAGTGATACTGAATTTGGTTACTAATTTGACACACACACACACACACACTCTTGTCACTGGAGGTCTCGTTCCGTTATTATATGTCGTTTTCCTTCAGTAGGTAACTAGTTTCCAAGATATTTCTTCATGTTCCATGACAACAATAACACTGTCAATATTTCTGGATAAAGCATTAGAAATAGACAGTTTCGACATTTTAAGCGGAAAAACCCACTTAACTAATATCTTATTCTCATGCTGAAGACTTGTTGATCTCACAAATGGGGAGGAAAACTAGTATTTTAGACTCAATTTTAACACTTAAAACAAGTAATAAAAATGTTTAATTGGATTGGAAACCAAATTGCGTTTGTAACCTTTATTACCGAAGCATATGATTTCTCTTTTAATTTTAATATAATTTTTGATGTAAGCTTATAATGACCTTCAAGTAAAGTACCCTTTTCCGCTCACGAATCTTAACCAAAATCTAGTAAATACATTTATATCGATATAAAAGTCCTATTTACCAAATTTGAGATGTTTTATATTATATTTTAATATATTTTTTGACGAAAGTCTAATATGACCTTCAAGTAAAGTACCACTTCCGGTTTTCCAATTTAGTCTAAAATCTAGTGTGTTATTTAAATCAATATATAAATTATAAATACTAAATTTGAGAAGTTTTTCATATTAATTTAATATAGTTTTTATGGAAATCAATTATGACCTTCAAGTAAAGTACCACTTACGGTGATTAAGCGGCGACCAAAAAGGGAGGTTCACAACTAGATTTTACAGCAATCCTAAATACAAAATTTCAACTTTCTATGGCTAACTGTTTTTGAGTTAAGCGAAATACGAACGTACGTACAGAGGCCACGACGAAACTAATCATAATGGATTCAAGGATGGTAAAAATGGATATTTCCGTCGAAATCTGAAAACCGGAAATTTTCGCGATTACAATACTTCCTTTACTTCGTAGAAGGAGTAAAAATATATTCATAAATTTACATTGTAATATGATACAGAAAACAAAAAAAATAAGATAAGCACACAGAAAAAAGATTATAAAAAAAAAATCAATATATAAAAAACGTTTAAACAAAATTAACAGCATAAAGGGTATATTTGAATTTCTTAATAATCAGATTGTAAATTTCATTGTAGAAAAAATAATTTATAGATAAAAAGAAAGGAATCATTGAGATTTACAAATCAAACGACGAACTACATGAACAATGAAATGAAATGTACATAAAACGAACGTAGTGAAAACTGATGCATTACAGTATAATGCTATGGTTAGCTAGCGTCCGACTGAGTTGTGAGCAGGAATTGGAATAGGAGGGTTTCAAATGTGGCTAAAGGGAATGCTGAATTTTAGGAGAGAGAGAATTCCAGAAAGTAGCGGAACGGGCAATGAAGGAATGCTGGACTGTATCGTTCCAGCATTCCTTCCTTGCCCGTTCCGCTACTTTCTGGAATTTTCTCCATGGAAAGGTATATAAAGGTCACAACGCCGAGATCTTGTGGACTGGGAGTGGATAGAGGATTTGAATTGGAGGAGATTGTAGACATAGGAAAGGCACTGTTTAGTAATTACTTGGTAAAGGAATGTGCCTAGGAAATACTGTCTACGGAAGGAGAGGAAGAGCCATCCTAATTGGGCGTTGTGATGTGAAACGAAGGAACGCCTCGGAATACCTTCAACAAACCTTTTAAAGCTATTCATAATTCTCTTCAGTCTATCTCCTAGATCTCCCATTAGGTCTCCTTACACCACCCAGCCTTAGTCAAAATGGGGAAATATGGAAGAGGATATTATGAGTCTTGTGTGGATTTGGGTAGGAAATGGCGGAAGCGTTGGAACAGTTTAAGGATAAAAATCGAACGTCGGGAGATGTGGGCGATATGGTGTTTCCAGAAGAGGGGTTGGCCAATGATTATGCCTTGAAGTTTTTAACAGAGGAGCAGCAAGTGATTGGTTGGTCGTTTAGGCATAGGATAGGAAAGTTGGTATTGGATCTGAGAAGGGGGTTGAGTATCAGCAGCGTTTAACCTTAATCCATTTAAGTTGGCTCATGCGCTGATTCGATCTAGGTCTTCTTGGGATTTCTGGCGGCTCTTAATTCTTTTAGGGTTTATTTTTTTTTCAATTTGGCTTGACTTCCATTGAAGTCCAATACAGCATTTAGGGTTAGGCAGTTGGGCAGTTGGTAGGATGGGATCCACCAAACTAGGTAAGCACAGGCTGCTGCGGTTTCACTTCGCTTTGTGCAGACGGTGCTGTCATGATCGATACCACACCTTACGCATTTCGGAGCGTGATCGCAATACGTTTTAGTATGGCCGTACTACTGGCATCGGATACATTGAGGAATTAGTTCGCTCCTGAGGAATTAGCCCGCTGAGCAGGAGAAGAGCGGAATTCTAATATCAAATCGTGTATTTAAAAAATTAACTTTTCTAAAATGAAGATATCACTTTTCTACTTTTATCTGAATGTATTTAATACGTAGTTCCAAAGATATTTAAATACTTTAAAGTTAAACATTTATTTGCACAATCCATCTAAAAGGTGTCGACTGTTTTCTAAATTTGAAACACTGTAATATATATATTAAGACTTAACACGAGAGACAGTCCCTATGACTAAACAAAATAAAAAATAAAAGTGCAACAGAAATATCGTAGGCGATCGAGCAAAAGTCAGTAATTCTGCTAGGGATTGATAAATTATTTGCCACTCATCTTCAGTTCTAAAAACACACAAAAAATTCAAAAATTAGCAATTCAAAACATAGTTTGGTATTACTATACATATTAAATTAGATGTAATATAAATCAATATTATAAAACATTTATGAATTATGAATTTAATTAAGACAAGAAATCAAATACATGTTGGTACTCACCAAGGTTTAGATGGATTACATCAAACAGAATAGTTTGTACTGGTTTCTTCTCGGATTGAACTAACAATGAAAGAAAGGTAGGTAGGATGTTTATAGGTAAACGGTTTAAGGGTCGGGATTTTCCCAGTAATGCCGGTGAGTAACTGGTTTTTCTGTTATAGATGGGAATAAATTTAAGATTGGACTATTTGAGATATTTATTTGGTCATTTAAGCAAAAATCTGGATTGGATTTGAAGGTTTTATTATTTCAAGTGCTTCATATATATTTAATTTGAAACAGCTTTCAACGTGATGCATTAATTTAACTCCTGAGTCTTTGATGAATTTATGGTTTTTTTCATTTAAATGAATTGCAAAGTTGGAATTCTCTGTCTTATTATTATATGCACGTATATGCTCCTTTAATCTCTGATTTAGCGATCTTACAGTTATTCCCGTATATTTGGCTGCACAATCATTACAATTTAATTCGTATACTCCGCTTTTTTGGAAAGGGTTTATTTTGTCTTTAGGAGAAGAGAAATATGAGGATAGGGTTTTTCTATTTTAAATGCAGGGTTTAGTTCTAGTTTTTACTTCCTTGTACGAAGTAAAGGAAGTATTGTAATCGCTAAAATTTTCGGTTTCAAAATTTCAACGGAAATATCCATTTTGACCATCTCTGAATCCATTTTGACTAGTTTCGTCGTGACGTCTGTACGGGCGTATATCGCATAATTCAAAAACGGTTGGTTGTAGAAAGTTAAAATTTTGTATTTAGGATTGCTATAAAATCTAGTTGTGAACTTCCCTTTTTGGTCACCAAATGATTACCGAAGTGGTACTTTACTTGAATGTTATTATTAATTTCATCAAGCATTGTATTAAAATATAATGCGAAACTTCTCAAATTAGGTATATAAGACTTACATATTAATATAAATAAGATAATAAATCTTGGTTAACATTGACAGAACGGAAGTGGTACTTTACTTGAAGGTCATATTAGACTTTCATCAAAAGCTATATTAAATTATAATGTAAAACATCTCAAATTTGTTAATAATAATAATAAAAGGCTTAGCGAACCCGGAGGTTCGATGCTGATACCACTAATCGCTGTCTACAAATCTCGGTCCACCGACTACCTTCCAAACCCAAATTCCTTAGATCACTCTTAATACTATCCTCCCACCTACGTTTCGGTCTACCCCTCGGACGTTTACCAGTCAGCTCAGCGTTTATTAACTTTTTAGGAATTCGTTCGTTACTGAGCCCAACAACTTTGCAAGCCCATTTCAACCGTCGCGATGATATCACTTCGATTATATTAACAGGGTGCATGCTCCGCAATTCCGCGTTGTGTAATCTCCTAAACTCTCCAGTTGACTCATCCTTTTTCGGACCAAATATTTTACGCAGTACCTTATTCTCGAATACCTTAAGGCGTTGTTCGTCCTTCAAGGTTAGCGGCCACGTTTCACACCCATACAGAACTGTAGGCAAGATAATAGTTTTGTATATTCTAAGTT
Source organism: Rhaphigaster nebulosa (assembly GCA_948150685.1). Lineage (NCBI taxonomy): Eukaryota > Metazoa > Arthropoda > Insecta > Hemiptera > Pentatomidae > Rhaphigaster > Rhaphigaster nebulosa. The sequence continues at coordinate 177,139,142 of OX411306.1, forward strand.
TTAAGTTTCTGGACAAAATGCGCGACCTAAGTAATGTTGACACCGAAAAATAACAAGCATTTCCCGCCTTTAACCGCGCCTTTATTTCCTCTTGAATTTCGTTTTTTCTAGTAATCACAGACCCCAAATACTTAAATTTCTCAACGTGTTCAAACCTATTTTCTCCTATATCTATATCCTCAAAATCTCCTCTGTTTCTATTGCTAACCATATATTTCGTCTTATCCGTATTTATTTTGAGGCCAACCTCTTTCCCAGCTGTCATCAACGTTGCTGTATTCAGTTTTATAGTTTCCGCGTCCTCACTTAATAATACCAAATCATCCGCAAACCCCATCACGGATATTCTACCACCCAGATCTAAACCCCTTTCGGTAAGCATTACCTTTCTAATGACATACTCTAATGCTAAATTAAATAGGACAGGTGAAAGGGAATCGCCTTGTTTTAACCCCGAGCGAACTTCAAATTTCTCCGAAAAATAATTACCTATTCTAACTTTATTGAATGTTTCGGTCATGCACATCCCTACTAGATTTACTAACTTCTTCGGTATTCCCTGCTCAATCAAAATGTTATACAGTCTCCGGCGATCAATGGAATCATAAGCCTTTTTGAAATCCACAAAAAGCTGATGAACTACACCGTTGAATTCTAATTTTTTTTCTAATATTTGCCGTAAGGAAAATATTTGATCGATAGTTGATCGGTTCCGTCTAAAACCACATTGGTAGTCTCCGATAATTTCCTCGGCATATTCCGTGATTCGACCAGTTAGGATCAACGAGAATATTTTATAACATATCGGGAGGAGTGATATTCCGCGATAGTTATTACACTCCGTCCTCGGACCTTTTTTGTGAATCGGAATAAGTATAGATTCTTTCCATTCTTCGGGCATTTTTTCATTTTCCCAGATCTTTTTAACCAAAAAATGTATTTTAGAAACTCCAGCTTCACCGCACGCTTTTATTATTTCACTGGAAATGTTGTCGATTCCCGCTGCTTTATGAGATTTTAATTTTCCGATGGCTATTTCGACTTCCTCCTTACTCGGTTCTTCAATTAACGGTTCAGCACTCTGATATTCAGAAGGAGGAGATTGATTATTAGTTCCCGAATTCAAAATACTTTCAAAGTGTTTTTTAAATTTATTCACAATGTCCCCGGGATCGGCCAAGATATTGTTATTTTCATCTCTAATTCCATTCATTGCTGGTTCAAACTGTTTACGCGATCTGCTTATACCCTTGTACATGTCTCTTACGTTGTTTTCAATTCTATTAGTTTCTATCTCTATTATTTTGTTTTTAAGATATTCTCGTTTTTTATTTTTGAGGAATTTGGACGTTTCATTCATCAAGGCCCGGAAATTAGCAACATTGTTATCGCTTGGATTATTCAAAGCTTTTAGTTTCGCGGCTCTTCTTTTTTCGCACAAGTTTAGACAATCATTATCGAACCACGGTTTATTCTTTTTATTGTCCCTTTTTCCAAGACACAGATTACTTACCTCTTTAATATTATCCCTAATTCCGATCCATAGCTTGTCTACATCTTCGCGATCCTCATCTAAAGATTCCAAGGCTTCAAACCTATTCTTGATTTCTACCGCGAATTGATTTCTAATTGAAGGGTTTTTCAATTTATCTAGATCAAAATTTTCGGAACAAATACGGCTTTCTTTCCTTTTTTTTATATTAAGTTTTTGTCGAAGTTTCGCGATTACTAATTCATGATCTGACCCACATTCTGCCCCACGATAAGACCTCACGTTAATTATACTATTTTGCCATCTTTGTTGTATCAAAACATGATCAATTTGATTGCGTGTTTGTGAATCCGGCGATGTCCACGTATACTTATGAATATCCCTATGTTTAAACGTAGTACTTTTGATTGTTAGGTTTTTCGAGATAGCAAAGTTTATTAGACGGATCCCATTATCATTGCTATGTTCGTGCAAACTTTCTTTACCGATCGTCGGATAGTATACTTCTTCCCTTCCCACCTTTTCGTTTGCGTCCTCTAATATTATTTCCATGCAGTTTCCAGGTAGTTTATCATATACCCACTCTAGTTTATCATAAAATTCGCATTTAACTTCATCATCACTGTCTTCGGTAGGGGAATGTATGTTTATCAGCGCGATTTTAAGCCACCGCCCCTGAAATATGGCCACAGATATCCTATCACTAAAAAATTTTACGTCCCTCAATGCGGAGAGCAATCTATTCCTTATTAGAAATCCAGTACCTAAACAATAATTACCGCTCCCACCGTACCAAATAGAATAGTTCCCTTCTGTTAACGAACCCTCCCCTGGCCACCGAACCTCTTGCAGTGCCATGATATCTACATTGTATCTCTTAACCTCGTTTGCCACCGATTTTAACCCACCCGCTGTATTCAAACTTCTTACGTTCCACGTCCCTATACCTAAATCTCTAATTTTCAACTTGCGCCATGAATCCCCTGAAGCAGTCCCCACCCGGAGACCCGAACGGGGGACTAGTTTACTTCCGGATAATGAGCGTTTTACCTCAGAGAGATCCATGACTTTTTGTGGTATTTTGTGAACTAAAAATATGTGAGTAGGGCGTTCAAACCTACGTCACACCCTCCAGCAAGCCTGGAGGGGCGCTCTCATTGTTGGTCAGCGAGTCCATCGGACTTAGCCGGGAGGAACTTCCAAGGAATTTCCACCGACCATCCCCACATCCGCCACCCGTGGGACGCTCCCCTATGCGGTAATGAGATCCGCGCGAGGCAAATTTGTTAAGTAGGACTTTTATATCAATATGAATGTATTCACTAGATTTTGGTTAAAATTGGTGAGCCCAAAAGGGAGCCTTACTTGAAGGTCATAATAAACTTGCATCAAAAATTCTATTAAAATTAAATAGAGAGATCATATGTTTTGGTAATAAAAGTTACAAACGCGATTTTTTTTTCAATCCAATTAAATATTTTTATTACTTGTTTTAAGTGTTAAAATTATGAATAAAATACTGCTTTTCCTCCCCATTCGTGAGATGAACAAGTCTGCAGCAGGAGAATAAGATTCAAGTTAAGTGGGTTCTTTCTCTAAAAATGTCGAAATTGTCGATTTCCAATACTCTATCTAGTGACATTGACTGTTCTAATGTTGTATCGGAACACGAAGAAATCTCTGGAAAACTATTTACCTACTGAAAGAAAACGACGGAATGAGACCTCCAGAAAGAAGAGTATGTGTGTGTGTGTGTGCCAATAGATGGATGACGCGACGCCGAATGTCGTTTTGAGCTACTGCAATCTTCAGAAACTAGTAACCAAATTCAGGATCACTTTTTGAGCCACCGGTTTATAGTTAAATAGGCGTACAAGGAAGTCATGGGTCGTCCACATGAGGATATTTTCAATTCATTTTCGACTTTGGTGGATATAGGGCCGTAATATGAAATCAAAAAATAATGTTTCGGGATGGGCCTATCTACGGGGGTTGTTGAATAGATATCATTAATTGTCTTTTTTTGTATTTGTTTTTTTTAAATATGATTGATAGTGGTTTTATTGTACCCGTTATTTTTTGCTATGGAATATATTATTTCTGTATGTATTTTTCGGTATGTCCAAAAGACGGTAAATTATGCTATTAAAGGCTGCGAGTTTATGTGCTATCGGTCTCCTAGCTTCATTGTTTATAACGACATCCGTGTGGGTGGGTTTCCGCTAAATTTCAAATTCATGATGTTTGTTTTTTACTGAGATTTCTAAATCTAAAAGCTTTATGGTTTTGTTTTGTTTCCAGTTCTACTGTGAATTTAATCGAGGGATGAATTTCGTTTATTTCCTTTAAAAAAATATTTATTTGTCTTGTCGTACCAGACCTTAGGCTTATAATGTCATCTACATACCCATATCAATATATGATATGTTGAGCTAGTTGAGAATTGTTTGATTCAAGAATTTTTTGTTCTAATTTGTCCATAAATAAATCTTCCAAAAGGGATGAGAGAGGGGAGCCTATCGGTAAGCCTCCTTTCTGTTTGAAGAATTTTCCATCAAATTGAAAATAATAAACCATAATTATTTTTTAGATTTAGAAATCTCAGTAAAAAACAAACATCATGAATTTGGAATTTACCGAAAACCCACCCAAACGGATGTCGTTACGCATTTTCTCGGTGATTTACTACATAAATGAAAAGATAAAGGTCTTTATGAAGAATAATTTAGGCAAGTTTCATCAAAATCGTTAGAGCCGTTTTCGAGAAAATTGTAAACAATTCTAATATCCATGATATAATTACCATTTCCGGTTAGTCCGATGCGCTGTATCTTTGCTATTATTGGTCCGATTTTGATGATTCTTTTATTCTTTTTTAGATGATTTAATTACCTTTCATAAAAGCCTATAGATAAATTACCATAAATTGCACGCTTTTGAAGTTATGCGTGAATAAAATATTCTGTTCATCATAACTTTTTTCCCTGCAATTCCTCGGTGATATACCATATACATGAAAAGTTAAAGGTCTTTATGAAGAATAATTTAGGCAAGTTTAATCAAAATCGTTAGAGCCGTTTTCGAGAAAATTGTAAAAATGTGTAAAATCGATTATATAAAGTGGCACTTCCGGTTAATCGATTTTGACGAAAATGTTGCTGTAACATCACATGCATGTGCTAACCTTAAATATGTAATTTCAGTATCGTACAGCTTTCCGTTTTTGAGCTAGACTGATCACATACACACAGACACACAGACCATTTTGCGAGACTTGGTCATTTGGATTCAGGGGACCTTAAAACATGTATTTCCGTTGAAAACTCGAATTCGAAAATTTTCACGATCGCAATACTTCCCCTTACTATATACTTGGTATATAGGTAAGGGAAAGTAAAAATATTACACTATATAATACTAAATACAGCTATAATTCACAAAAATAAGATATGAAAGTAAACGTAAGAAAAAAAACGGTTAATGGTAAGACATTAGACGAAGGGAAGTTTTTCTCGACTATTTTTATTTATTTATTTTTTTTTTATTGTGCAAAAACAATAAACAAACTCAGTCAGTGATTTTTTAGTGATATAAACCGACGTATTAACCCATAATTAAAAATTATTGACTGATTTCCTGATTATTTATTCCATCATATACCTCCATACAGTACAGATTAATGAGAACCAGATTTATGATAAATTGCAAGAAAAATGCTCGGTATGACTTAAAGATTTTACACAAGTAAATTTTGATTTTTGGTATTCAAACAACGTATCTAATCTTTATTTTATTTATTTTTTTAGGGTCCGTTATATTTATTTTTTTTTTTCGTTTATTCGGTTTAACATCTTTTTGTTCTCCAACAAGGGAAGGAAGAATAGGTTATTTTATGGATTAAGGACCTATTCATTCGTTCGTTCTCTCTGAGGGTTTCTAAAATCTTATATTTTTTTCTGTGAAAACGAGAAATCTCTATTTTGTGATTTGGTTTCGCCAAATATCACGAAGACTGGTTGCTGGTTGCTATTCCTGTGAAGTGATGGTTAAAAAAAAATCATTAATGGGCATTTAACTTCATTTTGGACGCTAATGGACTTCTGTAGATCTAATAGTCCTGGAGCCCTTGCAGAAATACGTGGCTTATTTTACACAAAGGTTTACATATTTTATATAATTGTATTTTTGAAGAAGAGCTAAAAAATACACGCCTGCCGTCACGAAGTCGGCGGACTACAAAATGGCGGCCAATCATACATGCAAGTTTTTGTGGTATTTTCAGGTATTGATTCATAACTCCAAAATGGCGCTTCCTAGCGAAAACTTTCATCGTTCAAGAATTAAATTCTATGTCGGATGAGTATTATAATTTTGGTTTAGAAAAATGGTCGAAACCGATGCTCGAAAAACAACAATTTCTACCAATTTGGCCAACAAATTAAAAAAGTTTAAAGGGACTTTTAAACGCCTGCACCACGGAAACGGCTATTCTAAATTAAAAATCTTTCGATTAAAACTTATAGAGCATCAAATTTTTTATTTAAAGAGTACTTTATACATAATTAAAATCTAAATACTATGCAACCCCATGCACGACTTACTGGTAGCGGATCAGATTGTCACCCTCACTCTCACATTTGTATAAATTCTAACAAACTTACTAGATGAGCTACAAACTTTTTTCTTTTTCGCCAAATTTTCAATTATTTTCACATTTAATGGATACTGACAGTTTTCAAACTTGATAGGCCAATTGAAGTCAAAAATTTATACAACTTTACCTTCCTATGACTTTTTGTCTTATCTCCATCGGTTGTAAATTTGATGGAGCTAAATTTGTAGATACACGACAAATTTTTGGAACTCTTTTCAGTTTTTTATTTATAACTCCGAAACGGTAATTGCTACCGAAAACTTTCCTATTGCCAGTATAAAATAATTTAATTTAATTGGGTTGTTTTCGCTAGGGACCACCGGGATCTAAAAATTTAGCTCATTCGAATTTATAACCCATAGAGATACGACAAAAAGTCATAGGATCAAAGTTGTATATCTTTATGAATTCGATAGACCTACCAAGTTTGAAGACTGTCAGTTTCCATTAAGTGTGGAAAGAATTGAAAAGCTGGTTTTTCGACCGTTGCTCAGTGGGGCCAATAGCCCATCTAGGAGCACAAAATTCAATGACCATAATTTTTTATTGGAAATCATGTGTTCGTCACAAATAAATAAAAATAAACCTTTGATGATTTTTAATTAATAAATTTATAAAATATAAATTTAAAATATAAATTAATAAAATTATAAATACAAAAAATTAATAAATAAAAAAAATAAATGACGAAAAATTAAATTTTAAATTTATAATTTCAAAGAATTTTAAAGAAATGGCATGAAACATCATTCAAATTAATTTAATTAGTTTCCCCATCCTCAGAATCGACATCCGTAGAAAAGTTATTATCTGACTTGAGTTCATCATAATCGGTTAGCGACTTGTCAGAAAGTGATGAACCAAGTGCCTCTGTAAACCGAATCCACAGGACAAGAATTAGAGGAGTGGGCAAAAGGGTCACTTGCCCAGGGTGACAGACTTCAGATGGCGGCAAATTTCAAGCGAAATTTTATTTTTAGGTCAAGTAAAAAATATTCTTTACTGCTTTTTTATTGAATTGTTTTTATTTATTTTGATCTTAATTTTAAATAAATTAAGTTCAGTCAATAAAATGAGTTAATGTTATGGAATGATGAAGTTTATTTCGAAAAGTATTGCCTAAAATACTGTTCACTTTTATTGGCGTTTTTAAAGCTTAGCTTGCAATCAACAATTGCCGCAAGGCTTTGATCTGTGATCATTTCAAATTTTCATAATCTTAGCAGCTGTTAATGATGACTGTGGGTCCACCACAAGTTTAACTATTTTCGCTTCACGTTGACCGAAGTTATATACAACAGCTTTCCTTCGGAATTTGGCTGCAGTATATTCCGCTTCTTAGTTTTTTCGGTGTATGCAAACTTTTTTTTTTTTGGTTTTTCTGGTCCCGCAAAACCTCGATAAGACCGATGGCTCCTTACCGGAAGATACAGAAAATTAGTTTCAAGAAGCTATTTTATTATATTGTTTTATCTATCTCATAAAAGCCGATTTCTTTCTCTGAGTACTTTTCAAACGCTCATTAATTTTGTATGTTAATTCAGCTACATATTTTTTCAAATCTGTTTAAGTATTATAAAAAAAATATAATATATATATATATATATATATATATATATATATATATATATATATATATATATATATATATATGCAGGAACGATTGTGGTTTTATCACCACACCAAAAATGTTTCAGGAAAACAAATAATATAATGTATTCACAATTTTATATGGGTAGCCTTATTTTGAAAATATCACAAGTATATAAAACAAGTTAAAAAAATAAGAAATATATATATATATATATTTCTTATTTTTTTAACTATATATACTTGTGATATTTTCAAAATAAGGCTACCGATATAAAATTGTGAATACTTTATATTATTTGTTTTCCTGAAACATTTTTGGTGTGGTGATAAAACCACAATCGTTCCTGCCCGCTAAAAACTGGGTCAGCATTGGAAGGAGAAGATTAACCTCCTGCCAGCATACCAGCACTTTATTAGATTTCGCCTTAAGTTGGGGTCCACACTTATCCCGTGGAATTCACCTTAACAACCAATCGAACAGCGTTGCTCTACGAGACTTTCGCTATGGACAATGTTATAGCGGGAGATGCCCGTGGAGAGAAGAGGCCGAGTGGGACTCCGGACGCAGAGTATTCCGGGGTCCAAGAAGAGGACTTTTAAATCTCGGCCCACCGCCTACAAGGGACCAGCGCCCGTCTGGGTCTTTAACAGATACGAGGCTCTAACGCCCAGTGAAACCGAACCAGGGCTCTCACCTGCGCCTGCTAAGGTAAGGCTCCCACCGTCCAACATCATCAGCCCGCCCATCTCACAGAGGGAACTAAGGACTTACCTACATGAAGTCGGGATCATGCACTTCACCATGAACTCTTCCGAGAAGGATCTGGGGCTCTACCTCATGAGCTACAAAGACTAAGATAGACTCTCATCAACTAAACTGCTGAGAGAGAACAAAGCATCAATTCAATTCCATTCCTATGCTCCACGCGGCACCAAGAGGTCGAAAAAGTTTTTTCTCTACGGATATGATGAAGACATGGAAATCGACCCGCTAGTTGAAGAGCTCAAGGAGCGCCTCCGCGGATTCAAGATGGCGAGGCAAATGAAAAGGCGAGAAACCAACGGCCGTCTTCGACTAACCGAGGGCATTCAACTCATCACTGAACACAGGGTTCGGTTAGAATACGTCAGAGCGTTGTATTCCTTGGGACAGGTGAAGTTCCGGGCTGTGCCCTTTAAAGAAAACCGAAGTTCAGTGCCGCCAGTGCCAATGGTTTTTTGGGCACACCAACCAGTATTGTGGCAGGACCCGCCCATGGTGCGGGGATCACCACCTGTTGTCCGGATGAGTCAGCTTCCGAAGTACCAGAACTATGGCGGTGAGCACCCGGCCTTCTCTAAAGACTCCTCAGCCGGCTGAAGCTTCTGAAGACCCAGAGGGAGAGAATGGAGGCGGTCCCTACTGCAGAAGCCAATTCAAGTAAACCCAGTAGACTAGTCCAATGAGACACATCCTACTCTTTCCTTCTTGGTGGAACCCCAGCAGCCAGCCGACAATCACAGCAGGGCCCTCACCCCCGCCATTCGGCTCATCCTCAGGAGCCAATTCTTACCGTCAGTTCTGCTGCCAGTCCTGAAGCTGAGAAGAGGGGCCATCTAGACGTCCGGATGGACAAGATGATGGACACGATGACCCAGCTCATGGCACTGGTGATGAGGCTATTTCAGAAACATGACTGAGCACCTGGTAGTCAACTACAACATCAGAGGCCTGATCCCGAAGAAGGCCGAAGATTGAGCTCCTCCAGCAGCACAGACCCTCGGTAGTGGCGCTGACTGACACCATCCTGAACACCTCGGCACTTCCAGGGGTACACTGTATACCGGGAGGCATGCTCATCAACGTCATTTGGTGGCGTTGCCGTCCTGGTCAGACGAGATGTCCCATCCGTCATTTCGACCTCAGTGGTGTCTATAAAGGCTGGCCCGTCTGAAGTCTCATAGGCTTTACTACCTGCTCACGTCGCCGAAGATCTCACTTCTGCTGAAACTGCAAATTTACAAAGCCATTATAAGGCCAAACATGCTCTACGGTGCGCCGCTGCTCCTGCACATGTATAAGTCCACCTTACAAAGACTGCAGAGCTTCCAGAACTCCGTTCTTCGGCGGATCGTCGATGGGACCTCACTCCAACGAGCGAGAAAAGAAAAAGCCACCAGCTATCCGGAATATATCAGCCGAAGGCACATTAAATTCTTTGATGGGCTGAAGGTCTGTGCCAACCCTCTCTTCAGAGACATCACCCCACCACCAAGGCCTGGGAGGTGACAGGGCTCTGCCCCCATGGTCGATGTGCTCGCCGAGGGAAATGGTCTGAACTCTGCAGTCAAGCCCACATTTTATTCCTTAACCAGCAGAATGGTTCCTCCCCTTTCTCTACAAATTAATGTGGGTCAATACCTGCATTTGAAACTCCTGCACGCAGCGGACATTTAAACAGCTTTGCCTTGGAATACCTTCGGGTAGTGTAAGGACTTCAGCTATAACAGACGGAGGATAAGAAAAAAAAGTATTATAATCTAATACGTCAATTTTGTGAGTATTAATAATTTCATTTAAAATTTCAGGGGTCTGTTCATGAGAAGACAAATTTTCCTGTTGTTCATAAAATGCCCAGAAATTGTGTTCAATTTTAAAAAAACAACAGTGCTTAGCACAAAACTGCGCAAAATTTGATGAATATTTCTTGAAATAGTGCAAAAAATGCTATAAAATGAAAAAAACAAATTTTGCGTTGAGATACCGGGAAGGGTATTTCACAGATTATAGAAGTATTGTTTATCTATTTCAAAGCATCGATCATAGCGTTTTCGAAAACCAATAGTAATTAATATGAAATGAGAAGAAGCAATGTTAATGTGATAAGAAACATACAGAATTATCTGATTTCACAGAAGCCATGATGAGCGATGACACACTGACATTATTTACAACTCTAAATGAATGTGGGCCTGCTTGGTTTTGGCTGACTAATCCGCACCTCATCGAATGGACGTACTGTCCGAAACGAAGAAAATAAGTTGGTTGAATAAATAATGTGTCAAGGCATGAAGGTTATTATGCTTACAGAAACTTATCACAAATCAAGTATATTTTTCTGTTTATTTGTATTATGTAGATCTAATACTGATGCAATTTGTTGTGTTTCATTGATATATTTTATTAATACAGTCGTTTGTTTTTTTTAATACACAATCATCTTATTAACCAAACGTCTTATTAACCAACCGTTTTATTATCATTATACATCGCTTGAATTATAACCAGTAGATCATTAATAAGTTATAAATTTATTTAGTATAATTTTCGTAGGAACAACAGTGCTCACGAAATTAGGTACAATAAAGCCACAAAATGGGGTTTCACTATTCTTCGGAAAAACATTTTGTAGTAACTGTTAAACATAAAGAGCTCTAATAGGGAAATTTCAGCAAATCTACTATACGTTAAAAAATATATTCATAATTTTTTTGTGCGGTTGGTGGTGTACACGATTTTGAGTGCTAAATGAAAATTTAACGAATATTGTAGGTTTCCTCTTGAAAAATGACCATCCTATGGTGTGCCAAGATCGGAAATTTGGATTTTTTTAAAAACTACCCTACCTTTTTGCATTTATTTGCTCGTTTTTTTGCTTCGATTCCCGGACTAAATCTGTCTTTAGATACTATTAGGATATACTGACAGTGCAACTTAAGGACTGGATAAAGGGTCTTTTAAGATTTTTAATGAATTGATATAAGGGTTCTCACAATGTTAAGGTAACAACTAATTACATTCCTTTTCTTCGGAAAATCTGGGCAATATCGAGATTCTTGAACTCCCCTACTCGGTACTGAATGAGCAATTGAAGGGATAACGCAGACAGAATGTTGGCGGGAGGAAGAGTGGAGGGGATGGGAGTGGGGGGGAGCGTGGGACAGGAAGCGGCAGTTAGATCGCCGAGATGTCCAGTGCGGGCCAGAGCCCCACCGGCTCCTCGATTAAGCTCAAGAAGGAGCTGGGCCTAGTCGACGGGGTCGGAATCATCGTTGGCGTCATCATTGGCAGTGGCATCTTCGTGTCGCCCAAAGGAGTCCTCGAGAACGCTGGCAGCGTCGGCTTCGGCCTCTTCATCTGGGTCTCCTCAGGCATCCTCTCTCTCATCGGTGCGCTATGCTACGCCGAACTCGGTGAGTACCTTCTCTATCTCTGCCTATCTACTTGGTCAGGAAGTGTTAGGGCGCCGGGTGGCAGTCTTCGCACGACAGAGCAACCTCACAGGAAACGGCGAATCAGGACAGATTGTCAAATATCCGCGGGACGCGGGCTGTAAGCCGCTACGATCACACTCGCTTTCCGACCTCTAGGGACTCTTTACTTTTCCGATTCTTGGTACCGAAATCGAAAAAGTAAATATAAACAAATCATTACCTGCCTAAAACTCGAGTCACGTGGTCTTTGATATTCTAGGCTTAAAGATAATTCATTGACAGCCACAATAGCAATATGTAAATATGATCCCTCCGTTTAAAATTCAATGCGACCTAAAATTTAAATATTACTTTCTTTCATGCCTGATTAACATCATAATACCTCTTGAAGTTAGGTTATCACAGAAATATAAATGAGTTCAGATTGTAAATTATCGGTTCAATATATTCGAATAAAAATTTCTTTTAATAGCACAACTTTCTTCCTGAGTCACCGGCGTTGATGTCACTTATCTTTGGATTCATTCGCATTTAATAACTTTTGTCTGCTTTATATATTTGAAAATTTTATTCTACCAATCGATTAATTTAACTTAAATTTTGTTTATTTTAAAGGATAAACCGTCGTTCGTTCTATAGGGATCGTGTTTACTGAGGTATTTCCCTCATTCTGCTACGCAAAAGCTAACGTTTTGTTAACTATTAATATTTTTTAACACTTCCTCATTTATGTTATTTTGAATAGGACTATTCTATAAAGGTAGTTCTTATATTTGTATTATTATATGTTTCTCTTAAACATTCTTGGTCTTATTTTTTAAAGGTATAATATTTTCATTAATTTATCTATTTACTAAATTTGAATTTCTATTTGTTAAAGTGTTTAAATATTTTTCACGTTTTAATTAATTTTTTTCTTTGCTTATTGGCTGTTAATTTCTGATTTTTTAAATTGTGCTAACAATAATTTCGAATTTAGATATTTTTAATGACCATTTTCAAACGTATAAAAACATTTATTCCCAAGGGATAAATTTGTATTGGTTTGATAATGACAAAGAAAAAGGTGGAAATGTTATCTCAATAAAGATACTTGTCATAAATCAGTGTGTTCGAGTTTACTAATCGAACACTTATTTATTTTCGGATCATTGTTAACATATAAAAATTTGATTTAATATATCGTCATTGTCACGAGAAAATATCTTATGTGACATCAAATATTCTATGTGATTTTTAAGTTTTGGTTTTTATATTTTTTTAGTTACATTGAATAATTATATCAATTTTTTAATTTTCTGAGTGGTAAGTATGTTTTGGCTCATTCTCAGTGAGTATTATTTCAAATTAAGTTAGACACTAAAAAATATAAAAGCCAAAATAAAAGAAAAATTTATAGTACCTAAGATATTATCTCGTGACAATTTCTTAATTCATAATTGGTTCATTTTTAGCAAGTATATTTCAAAGTTTAGACAGTTATTTCATTAAGAATGTGCGTTAAAGTGCAATGTTTACACTCAAAACCGTTTACATTATACGCTACTGAATATTCCATCCTCTTTTGCATACAAGAAAACATTAGTGATTCATCCTTTAAGCTATTCACATGTATTCATTTAAATTATTTACCCACGTTACAGTAATTAGCATAAAATTATTATAATTTTACTGTTTAGACCTTGTATTTTTGAAACTTTGTATTAATCTTATTAGATCATTGCGACTCATATACTGTTGTCAAAATATCCCATCGTAATTGTTTCTAGAACGGATGCTAAATCAAAATATTCCAATTTTCAAAAGGGATATGAGGGAATGAGCATAGTAGAGTGGGGGAGTGAGGATGAGGGAATATTACAAGGAAATAATAACAATAAAATAAAGAAAATTATATTTTTATTGAAATATCTTTAGTTTTAATAATATGTAGTTAAATTATTATATTATTTTTAAATTATTACAAATCGTATGAGATAAATTAATTTTAGCCTTATTAACTTTAGAGCCCCCATATTTACACCACATCAAATTCCATGAACCCTGAAGAACTACAACAGAAATTCATTGAATACTTACTTATACTCAATGAGCAGTTTCGGGAGTGAAGATCATCAACGCAAAGCACGTTTTTTAACTTAACATTCCACAATCACAGCATATGCTATTTGAGATTTCTCTCTACATCGGTTACAATTCGGTTCGGAGGGTACTTCTAAGGTTTGCCAACTGTTTTCCTCAGCTGTTTGTTAACTTGGCGCCCATTTAAAAAAAAATAAAAAAAATGACGGAGTGAGATGCATGGTAATTAATGCACGAGCATTTAATATGTCGACTAATTACAGCAATGGGACATGGTGAGGAAGTGAGGATTTTAATGCTTATAATATTTATATATTTATATATGTAAAATTATTATTTAATACATGAACACACATGAAAGCTAACCTCTGATATAACAATCTAAGACTATGCATTACCAAATCAATGAAAACATATCTGCCAGTTGCATAAAAAAAAAAATGCGGTTTCTTCATGGGATTGTGATTTCCCTGTTTTCAAATAATAGTCCATATATAGTAGGCTGGCATTTAAGAGAATTTATAATAAATCGTAATTAAAACAATTAATTAATCAATGATCCGCATACACGATGGCGTGAGGTAGCTTAGTTGGTTTACTATAGAAATAGATTAATGGGAATAGATCGATATAAAGATTGATTTTCTGTTTTATCTCCCGTGGATCGACTTTCCTTAGGCACACTCAGCCTCTATAGAGTGTGTTAACACATTATTTAATGAGCTGGAAAAAAATCCGGTACTTAAACCTTATTCTTGCCAGATCACCTCCTAGCATAACCATTTGTTAGAAAACAATATCCCGAACCCCAGACTCTTCTTGGACTTTAGTTGCACAGGATTCTTCGTTTACATAAACAAATTTTGTTGGCATTTTGGCCATAAAAGTGACCAGATGAAAAAAATAAAAATTAATGGACTGCAATAAAGATAGGGGCCTCATGTTTGTTAGATCAGCAGAATTATAGAGAAAAGGTTTGATGATGTTTATCTAAAAAATGTTTAATTTATCTGATTTTCAATAATAGTCATGAAAAAGTCTTATTGGATTTTTCAACTAATATAAACATTTCCCGTCCAAATTGAATATTTTGTAGGATTTACTATTACTTACTTATTTAGTATTACTATTTAGTTAATTAAATTGAATATCGTATGCCTTTTTCTTTTACGAATGATCAATAACACTTAAAACATCCCAAAATAATCAATTACTTTTAAAACGTAAATAACGAAGCAAGATTTTTGTTTTGTAATAATTGTATCTATGAAATTTAAAAAAAAAAATGAATGAATAATATACCGCAAAATAACTGAAAAAAATCCTTCTTGAATCAAGTCTTCATATTCAAAGAACCATCTGAAAAATCTAATATGGTATATTTAGTAAATTATAGTATACAGTAAAATCAGACTGGGTATAAGTTGTGTTTGAAAAATCAACAAACTAAGTATAATAGGAAAATTGTTCAAATTTCATAGGAAAACGTTTTAATTTGGTTTGCGAAAAGTTCAAAATAGATTGAACAATTCTGTACCATAAGACTTAAAATGGTTTGGCTCGTAAAATAAGTTTTGAAATTTTAGGTTTGAATATCTGTTCGTATTAGTATAAGAATTGGTTAAACATGGTTCCATGAAAAATGAGTTAAAATCAGGTAAATTCTAACTATTTTAAGGTAATATCTTTAATATATCAATGAATGCCATAAAGACCTCCTAGTTTATAATTTATTCAATAAAATCTAAGGCTTACAGATAAGGAGAATAAACATCCAGAGTTAGAAATTAAATAAAATGTAAGAGAGGGAAACTGTGACATTCCCTTAATAATATAAATGTATCCTCTTATTAACGTTTTATTATTATTTTATATTTTTCTCTGAATTTTTATGACTTGGATTATCAATAAAGGAAACGTTTTACAGACCATGGTAAGTCATTTTTTTCAGAAGCAATAAATAGGTTGGCGATTAAGGATTCTTTAGAGTTAATATTTTTATCTTCACAAATCTGATGTGTCCTCATTATAGCATTTTCTTCTTTTTTTTTTTTTAGGTTTGCGACTTATTTTCTCAGCTTAATCCTGGTGATATAACAATACATAAAATAATAAATTTCATTTGCTTTACTGTGTTGTTTAATACTAATATGTATTTCGTGTATTATATCGTACGTAATATCACAGCCTGCTTATTAGCAGGGCTCTGCTCTGAGTGAGTGGATTATTAGGAAGGAATGAAGGACACGAACGCCTGCTCGATGTTATCAATTTGCTTCCAAATCATTATGTAATTATTTTTATATATGTAATATATTTTATTCTGAAGATACCTGAATTGGCCAAATATTGACTAAGTCCGTGTTGAAAAAGTCCATACCGTGGGTGTATCCACAACTGCTTTCAGATTTCAAAACCCAATACATACCTGGCTTCAAAATACACAATAAGTTAGAAAAAATATTTGTTCCAGATCACAGGCTACTGGAGTGAAAGTAATAAAGATTAATCCATTTATTAAAACAAAATTGTTTTTACATATAAGCGCCATAAAAATTGTAATAAAGATATAAGTCCATCCCGTGATTGAAAGAAATAAGCTCTCTCCTCATTCTTCAGTGGGACGATCCCGTCCATACCGTGCTTCAATGTTTCATTCAGCTATTCAAACTTTAAACAAATTTTTCCTTCTATTTTCTTTGGTGTGGACAAGGATTCCTTTTTTTAATTAGACATTCAATTAAACAATTAGACATCGAATAAGAACCTTCGAAAACCTAATAAACGATCCCTACATTATAGAATACATCATCAGTAACGGAAAATGCTCATGCGCGATGAAAAATTCAATAAAAAAAAATGGAATCAGAATCCTCGGAAACCTAATAAACGATCCTTTTATCATAGTAAACTTCAACAGCAATTGAAAATCGAAATATGTATTATCGAAATTAAATTCGGAAATAGCGCCCTTGAAAAAAACGATACCTATACCAAAGAACTTCGAAACTAATATTTAAGTAGAAATACTCGTTGCAGAACAAAAATATTAATTATTCAAAATGCATTAACAATAATTTTATTTAAAAAATTTAAAATACTTAAATTAGTACTTAATATTGATTATCTAATAAACGAAAAATGTCCGAAGAATAAGTCGAAATTATTTCAAAAGTTATTATTGTAATTAAAATAATTATTTTCAATAATAAAGTAAATAATATTGAATTAATTCATGACCGGTTGGATTACAATTGAATTGGAAATGGTTACAATAGAAATGGAAAAGGCTACAATTGAATTGAAAAAAGTTACAATTGAAATGGAAAAGATGACAATTGATTTGGAAAAGTTTGCAATTGACATGGAAATGCTATGTAATACTTCCTTGGAACGGACCACATTTGACCTATGTTATGGACAACTCAGACTTTGAATTCGAAAAATTATTATTTAAAATGCCTAATTAAAAAAAAGGAACCCTTGTTCCACGCCAAAGAATAATAGAAGGAAAAATTAAATTAAAGTTTGAATAACTGAAATATTCATTGGAGCGCGGGATGTACATTACTGAAATTTCCTACCTGCGCGACGTCATCTCCCGCAAAGCTGGCTGAAAACTGAGGCCTGGAGATCATGAAAGAAAACTCCTGCCAGATTAAATGATATTTGAATTCAACATGAAAAATACTTCTGGGATCTAGTTATTTTTATTCTTATGAAAGAAAAATAGTTCTTTTTTGTAGACCAGTGTAATCTATTAATACAGAGCACGATAAAACTGCACGTTTTCGAAAATACAGACACTTTCATAAGATACAAATATTAGTCTCCACGTTTAAATTATAAATGTGTAAACACTATCACATACATTTTATTTGAAGTTTTTACCAAAATACAGCTACTGTAAATAATAATATAGATTTATAAAAAAACCTAATTGAAGATAACTTATATTTTATGAAAGTTTTCTACTTTGTATCTATTAACTTCTCTCTCTAATGAATGACATTATCTTACTAGCGGAATATCAGATGAAAAAAAGGAACATTATGAAATGAAAATCCGGTTTTTAAAATGAAGCGTTATTCATATGTTGTTTGGCATCCTCTTACTAAATAAGGAAAGAAGTTAAAAAAAAAAAAAAAAATGATTTCGTATATCCTTGAATTATATATATATATATATATATATATATATATATATATATATATTTATATCAGTTATATAAATATATATAAATGCATAGAATCGCCTAAAATAGAACCAATTTCTCCTCCTACTACAGTTAAGATATTGGCGGTACAGTATGGCGTTGACCCCAGAACTGGTCACAACGTCATGACCTCCACTCCCCCCCCGGACTGGAGGAAATCACAATACACTCCTGAGGGTCAGTTTAGTGAATAACAATAACTCCTTCCAGGCTTCTCTAACTCAATAATGGAGCTACTATTTTTATATCTGAATATATTACGCTCGCATGTTGCGTAAAAGTGAGGATAGAGTTCTTTGTTGCCATACTTCAGTAGCCAAAATATGGTAAAATACTTAATGTGGAGATTTTATATTAATTGATAATTTAAACACATTGTTTCAAGACTGAAGAATATTTAATAAAAAATAAAATTGATGACAAGTGAAGAAAAGATTGTTTAGGATGGAGGTACTTAATATTTCTTTTTTTCTTTCGATTTATTAATATTAATATATTCTGAATTTCGAATAGAAGTAGAGTTTCGTAAATATCAAACACTTACAACTGTATTGTATTATTTTTATTATATTTGATTTTAAAATTCGCCTACTATGACCCAGAGGAACCGTCAAATCCATAGCCGTGTTTTCAAAATGCATGAGAAGTTTTTGATCAATCTTTGACCCAAACTTATCGACTAAAACTGCATTTCACAGTTTATATTTTTAAATAAAAAGTATTACAAAATTTTTTGTTTATCGGATTTAACGCTGTTTTGCTTCATACGGCCAGAACAGTTTCTTGTTATAGTGGTGGCAATTTTTTTGTTAGTCCCCCGCGAAATAACCTTCTGTGACAAAATTAAACACGCGCCTGAATTCAGTTTCAACAAGCACTGCTTCCGTCGACTAAAAAGTGTTTATTACGGGCCAATTCATTTCAAATCAACCAGAACTCGTCGCTCGACATTTTTAATTTTTATATTTTTTTTTTATCAGCTATTCCCTATTATAGTTCAAAACTATGGTTAAAACATTTTTCAGGCTCATACTTATTTTTTTTTTTCGTGATCATTTAGAATTTGCTTCGCAGCCGATTTTTGAATGAAAATAATTTTTGCGAAAATGTCTTTACCTCTGGAA
This sequence comes from Rhaphigaster nebulosa, assembly GCA_948150685.1. Taxonomy (NCBI): domain Eukaryota; kingdom Metazoa; phylum Arthropoda; class Insecta; order Hemiptera; family Pentatomidae; genus Rhaphigaster; species Rhaphigaster nebulosa. The sequence goes on from OX411306.1 coordinate 177,158,497, forward strand.
TTTTTCAGATATCGAATCAAAACGAAAACTAAAGTTATGATAATGATGTGCTCTACATGTTTTGTCCCTCACAATACATTAACTAAGTAGTGAGAAAAGTGGCTAAAAAAATTGAAATTAAATAATGAAAATTAACATAAAACCTGATTTTTAATATAATAGACTCACCTTTGATTTTTTTTATGATGTATAGTTTTATCATTCCATTATGTAGAAATTTCAATCATGAAAACTTGTCAAAGAATTAGACTACCATAAGCGAACTTATATAATTGTGCCGAAGTTTCGGCCTAAGTTTTAGGCCATCTTCAGGGCAGCGAGGCGGTGGTCAAGCGCCAACTGAATATTAATAATGATATTGATTATTAATATTCAGTTGGCGCTTAACCACACGCCTCGCTGCCCTGAATATTCAGTTGGCGCTTAACCACACGCCTCGCTGCCCTGAAGATGGCCTAAAACTTAGGCCGAAACGTCGGCACAATTATATAAGTTCGCTTATAGTAGTCTAATTCTTTGACCGCACCCCCCGACCAACTTCTCCCTTTAAATATAAATATACGGTCAACAATAACTCCCTCCATTATGAAAACTTGTCCTTTTTTTAATATGAATTTTCAGTTATGGAAAAAAGTCATTTTCTGGCATTTTTTAAAGTTGAATATCCCAATGGTGGTTAAGTGAAAAATTATGAATCTAATTCAGTTTATACTTGTAAATGATAAGAACATACGAAGCAAATTTGGTGACAGACTCAACTGGTTCTGGAGTTGTATTGCAACAAATATTGCTGAAAACTGGGTTATCTATACGAAAAACCGTAGGGACAAATAGTGGTAAAAGTCCACTTTTATAGTGTTTTATCTTTTCTTTTTAATGGCATTTACTTGACAATTACATCTTTCGGAAGCTGTTAAGTAAGTCATTATTTAAATCACGTTTGTCTTTTACTATTTCCGACCCACCACCATTCTTCATGTCGTCGTGACAACTGTAAGTATCAACAATATAAATTTTTCATATTCGTTATTATTACAGTTGCTACAGGGACGATACGCGCGATAGTTGAATTCGAAACTTTGATTCGCTCAGAAAAATGCCTTTAAAAAAATAATTAAATAAATTACACAACATTTGTGTTCCGTAATATATCGCTGCAAAAATTGAAGGAATGTTGATATGGGCTTCTCCTAAACAGAATTCTATGTATTCCATCAATAAAACTAATATTTTCTCTGCAAATTATTTTTGTCTTGTTTTCTTGTTCGCAATGCTAATTACTTGTATAAATAATTATAAATAAAAAAATATATATTAGAATATGGCATGTAATAATAAATATGTGTACGGTTTTAAACCAATAAAAGAAATATTGACTTCTCTGACAAAGCTGGCAGATAATACCGTATAATGCCTTCTGAAGCGTGGCCGGATGACCTTGGCACAAAGACGAACCATCTGTTCAGGAATCTGGAGTCTAGGGTGAGGCATCCCTTGTCTCCTATAGTTCGTCTGTTTCTTAAATTAACATTTACTGAATTATAAAATATGAACTGCGTTTAAAAATGATTAATTTATAGTTTTATAAGGTTTGCTATCTAATTAGAAGTTTAGCAATAGAATTATGAAATAATTTTTTAAAATAGTGCCTTCTGCTCCAAAAGTTCTGAATATTTCGTAACATCGATAAGCTGAATTTTGATTTTTAATGATTATCAGTTGTAACACCTTCTGCCAATTTTTTTGTTGAATATTTTTCTTTAAGTTGAAATAAAACTTTACTTTATCAATTATTTGTTACATTCGATGATTATTAATTTTAATTTGATTTTTTCTACCCATTTTGTTTTTTAAATAATGGGTTTAAAATTAGGCGAAATTGAGTGAAATTAGGCGCTGGTCTCCTAACTACCAGGCCCGAGTTCCGAGTTTGGTTGAGGTTGATAATTATTAATTCTATTATATGAAATCTAGCATTTGCACGTCAGCTGTAACCTTTTCCAAATCAATTGTCACCTTTTTTCAATTCAATTGTAGCCTTTTCCAATTCAATTGTAACCTTTTCCATTTCAATTGTAACTTTTTCCATTTCAATTGTAACCCAACCGGACATGAATTAATTCAATATTATTTACTTTATTATTGAAAATAATCATTTTAATTACAATAATGACTTTTTAGATAATTTCAACATATTCTTTCGACATGTTTTCGTTTATTAGATAATTAATATTAAGAACTAATATCAAGTAGTTTAAATTTTTGAAAGTTAATGCATTTTTGAATAATTATTATTTTTTATTTATTGGTATGGTGAGTGGGTGGATTTCATCGATTTGATGATTGTTCGTTAGGTTTTCGAAGTTGCTAATGCCAAATTTACTTCCGAAATTTTGTTTGTGTACTTAATTATTAGTTTTCAAAATTCTTCGTTGTAGATATCGTTCACTAGGTTTTCAAGGACGCTATTTTAGAATTTACTATCGGATTTCTGACAGCGCATGCGCAGCTTGATAAAGGGATCGTTTATTAAGTTTTCAAGTGTTTTGGTTCCATTTTCTTAATTGGATTTTTAATCGCGCATGCCGATTTTACATTTCCGTTACTGTTGAAGTTTTCTATGATTTAGGGATCGTTTATTAGGCTGACTCCGTTATTTTTTTTAATTGAATTTTTTATTGAGCATGCGTATTTCGAATTACTATTACACTTGACATTTCTTTGGTACTCGTACCTTTTTTTAGGTTTTTGAGGGTTCGGAATCGATTTTTTTTAAATGGACCAATGATTGCGCCAGCGCTTTTCGATTTACTGGTACAGTTGAAGTTTTCTTTGTTATAATAATCTTTTGCATTGATATTAATTGATTGTATTTTTTAAATTTTATTTTTTATCCAGAAATTAAAATGGCCTAGCGAGTTAGCGCGCTTGCAAAAGTGCACCTACTCACAAACCCAAAGGTTGTGAGTTCGAATCCCGGCACCGGCACTACTTTAATTTAATTAAAGTAATAATTCAAGAAATTTATCACCCCTCCCTCTGGGTATGTGAGGCCCGTCGGCCTACTGGAGGCTACTCACACAGACCGGGCGTAGGAGTGATGACCCTACCCCGTGTACCTTAATTATGAATCGCGTTGTGGTTTTCCAGGACATAACATAGCCGCCCGGAGGTTTGGTCCATGGACGGTCTGCCTCGGTGAAAGAAATATAGGTTCTCGTGCGCCTGCTGACTCCGAACAGCCATAATCCATGGATCTAGACCGATTTGCCACTGTCCTTGAACCCGAGTGAGTCGGTGGGAAGGACACTGCCGAATTGGCAACCTGCCGCTGCACCATGGAACCATGGTTCGCAGCAACGTGAGGTTGGGTGACTCCCTCAAGGCTGTCTGTGCTCCCGCAAGCAATAAATGTCTGTAAGAACACCACATCGCGCGGCCATAGATCTACAAGGTCTATAGAGCCAACCGAAAAATATATATATATATATATATATATATATATATATATATATATATATATATATATATATATATATATATATCAATTGATTAGCCCATTAAGTTTTGGATATTAATATTTATTGATTATTGATTAATAATTAATAACATTAATTTCGCTTCCTATAACTAATAAATAGTGTTCAGTTTTCATGCTAGAGCGAAATAGCTTTGTCCCTATATCTGTTTCAAGATAAGATTAGTTTCAAATGAACCGAACTTAAATATTTATCCAGGTTTTCCTAGTATTCGGTTATTCAATCTGGACCTATAGATATCGTGTATCGTGAATGGGTAATATCAATAATAATGTGTACAAGACTATAGAATAGTAATTTAGTTTCATCATTGAAGATGATGTTTTTTCAAATTCAGGCTGATTTTTCGAATTTTGTTTTCTCTTAACATTTGTTGATGTTGACTTATAACAGATTTAAAAATAGTAGGTTCTCTTATTTCCAAGTTTGAACTCAATATTCAAGAGTTGTAATTTTGAGATAGCCTGGCTGGAATGGTAGAATGTTGGTCAGCACTCTGTTATTTTTTTTTCCAGTTATTTCGTTTACCTTAATATGTATTTTCCCGATATAGATTAAATCTCTAATAGATTTACGGTAATAACTGTTACCAATCATTATTAAAATTTTCTGTTGAGTATTCCTTATTCTCAAAATGAACAAATCCATCTAAATATTTCCAGTCATCAATATTTATACGATTTTATTATTGACATTATATTAATCAGTTTATATAAATAAAAATTCCATTTTGCTGGAAAATGGAAGTTTCTTTGGAAAAAGGACAAAGAAGTTATTGAGCTGATCTTATTCTATAACTTGGAAATAAAGGTGAGTAATTTAGCCCAGATTCAAATCTCTAATGTCTTTCAAATTAGTAAATAAATGAATCATTTGAAAATTTGTTACTTAAAACAGACGTCTGTAAAAAGTATGTAAAAATTTCGCACTGTTGTGATTTGCTCTAGTGGCTTCATTTTCTTGTGTGTTCTTGAACAAATGCAAAATCCAATAGTTTTTTTAATTATTTTTTTAGAAATTCTTTTCATAATACTTCTTCATAATATTGGGGTTAATTGTAGACCGAAAAATGAAGGCACGCGATATTTCAGAATTTATTGTGTCTTGATTACCATTTTTTGCTTGCCCCCTCATATTACACAGACTGACAAATATATAATTTTATGTTGAATATATAACATTTTTGGCGAACTTGCCTCGTGCAAATGGAGTTAGTAGATTTTATATACCAATCTATTTTTGAAAAATAATTTCATATAATGAAGCTAGAATATATATATATATATATATATATATATATATATATATATATATATATATATATATATATATATATATATTTATATCTCGCACCCGTCGTGGAAGACTGTAACATCTCAAAAAATCATGATTTTGAGATTTTGAAAGGAATGGAAATTGTGTGTGAAAGACCATGCTAAGTATAGTTCATTAGTTAGTCAAAAGATAGGGGTAGTTACAATTTTGGATGGGAGGTATTACGCCGGATGCGTCCGTGGAAGACCATTGGAACTCAATTTCCCAAAATAATACTTTTTTGAGATGTTATTCCACGACGGGTGCGATATATATATATATATATATACATATATGTGTGGATGTACGATACTAATAGCAAAATAAAATATTAAATTTATAGTATGTTTTATGAAATTAATTTTGAGATATTGACAAGAAGAGAAAAATGATACTAGGTTTTAAAATCTAATATCAATGTCAATTAAAGCCAAATAATTTTAGCACGTTCCTTACTACTTTTCGAAAACTCAAAGTAAAGTTTTGATATGTGCATTCCTGGAGTAAGTATCTGTTGCATAATTTTTCGTGAACTGCAAGTGATTGTTCCTCAATATTTCAATAACTTAATTAATTCATTTTAAGATACTAAAAAATATTCATTTACGCCTACTGTCAATGAGTACGGTTACAGAGCTGTCGCCTGTCGGTTCCATCGCTTTTAACCCTAGAGTTGGTTTGTCCTTATGTTGCAAAGATAATAGCTACGTCAGGATATTAAATTTGTAATGAGCCTTTTCTGTTAAAAAAAAAAAAAAAAAGTTTAAATATGGGTTGAGAGAAATTCCATACTTTTTATCAGAAAAAAAAATTTCCACTTTATGCAAACTGATACATTAGTAAGCATTATGGCTTTTCGGATATTATGCGTAACGCCTTTTAAACAGCCATAAATAGTGCCATCAATTTTAAAAAGTTAGGTAAATAAATTTTCTTTATTATTAAGTGCACTACTCTTTCTCAGTGATCCATAACGTTCAATGATCCGATAGAAGCCATCTCTTAAAGATGTCACCCTATCATGTTACGTCTTGTTTTGATCGGAACAAGATAAAAATAAGTTTTCTTTTAAATATAATTGTCTTGCTAAGACAGTTGCTAAACATTTTGTCTCCTTTCAATGCAACGTAGATTCATTTTCATATATTTCGTAAACATAGTTTGCTCAACTGCGACTCAGAATACACGTGCTGGCTCGATTCTGGAATATTTGCATATCGAGGGGTTATTGACAGTGCGAATCTAGTTCTCCTTCGTCACTCCTTTGCAAATTTCGAAATACACTAAGAATCTGGTGAACATGGATACGTTGAGACATGATAAGCCACGCTATGTTTACTTTAGAATGTTGTTCGTTTACTTATTCAACATTGATTACAGATACCAGCATATCTTCAGATATACTTGTCAGAAGTGGTACCCATTGTACCAATTGGAAGAAATTGTTTTTAATGAAGAACTGATGACTTATTATGAACATGTCTGATAATACTATTCATCTAATTTAGGTTTATACAAACAACTTAAATTAGTGCGTTAATTAACTAAGATTTCGTTTTTATAATTTTTTTAAATTAGTAATAAATATATTTATTGGCAAATATTACATTCTTCCACAATTTAGGATCATAAGTAATAGTGATAAAGGTGCACATTCATAAAAAACAAAATATCATAATAAGAATTAAATAAATGTACTTAATAAAAAATATATTTTTTTTTTATTAACTACTGTTTTGGCTCTTCAAGCATTTGTGTCATTGTTACCCTGTATTAAGTTTACAAACATTTGAAAATTACAAAAAAAAATATATACAATTTACTGTAAAAAAGCAAAGTTTTTAAATGTTGGTATAAATTTTAATTTTTTAAAGAAATAAAATTGATTTGTCTATTGTCTTTAGGCTTATTTTTTTCAAAATAATCATTCATCAAAATCATTTTTTTTTTCAAAATCATCGTTCCGTGTAGCTTCGTTTACATAATACTCTGTCAGGATTTGCAACACCGCCACAGGAGATACTTTCAGGCGATGTACCCCTCGTCATTAGCTACTCGTATGTGACTCTTGTGTCCTATCCTAAGGCGGGTTAAATAAAGTAAGTAAATGGAAAATAAGAATATATCTACCATAAATATGAATGTAATTTTTTTTTTCGTGATTAATATGTTAAACTAAAATATTGAAATAACAAAATAAAAGCTCTCACATCCGAACTTATTTACAATAATTACACTCTGCGCGTCGCTGGTATTAAATACCAGGAGAGAAAGTGCGCAAAAGCCGCGACGTGACCACTGCCGTTTCAACCTTCGAGACGGATTGGAAGGATGATTGTTGCTGGATGAGGATCGAAAAAGTGGGTTTGGATGATTGGAAAGATTAAAATACAATTTAGATGATTTCCTAATCTAGTTACAGAACAAGGAAATCCAGGACCCAGGAACTAAAAATGGGCTTCAAAATCTTATATAGATCGTGTTTCATGTTTTAATATGAATTTAAGATAAAAATGGGAAAAAAAAAAAAAAAAAAAAAAAAAACGTACGTAAGAATAAAACGATTGTAAGCTGATATGCCAAAAATATATATTTTTATGCATTTTCCCACCTTCCAGAACAGAAGTGACCAATCGTGTTCTTCACTTTTATCAAATGCAATATTGTTCACATATAATCTAAACATATTTTAAATGAAAAAAATGCTATACATGCTTTTTCTACGGCATTGGTAAGGGTTAGGAACTGTTATCCTATCAGGCTATGTTAGGCATTTGATATATTGATTATTATTTACATGGCTACAGCTTTAGTAAGATCAACCTATACAGTAAAGTAACTATCGTGGAGCAGCAATTTGCTCCAGGAGCCGGCTCAGAGGGTCTCCATCCCAAGATAAAGAAATAACAAAAAATCTGTACGTAACAAATAAACACAAATAACAGTTATAATTATTTCAACATCACATCACTAGACAGAAATCCAATAGAGATGATTGTTTTTTTTATTTTAAAAAAACGATAACAGCTCATTTGTCATCAAATTTAGAGTTTGGAAGATGGCGGAGAGGGATGTGCACCAATGTGACACTGCGCCACTGAATCTATCAGGAAGGGCCTTACCATGCTCGTACCCATCTTCTAGCAGTCAGGAGTAAATCCAAGTTCGCTTAGATTCCAGGTTGCCTGGTAATTGTACTTCTATTCCGCCACTCCTATTTCCAGATATGGAACTGCTCTTTGAGTCCCGTTAAAAGCAGTTTTTTTTCAATAGGAAGTCAGTTCCCAGTCAATGAACTGAAGTCTGTTATTCCCCTGGAACCTGGTAACGTTAATTTATTCTGAAAAAACAAATCTTATGGACACCCTATGACTTCCCTGTATGCCTATTGAATAATAAATCCGTGGCTTAAAAAGTGACCCTGAATTTGGTTACTAGTTTCCGAACATAGTAGTAACTCAAAAAAAAACACTCGGCGTTGTTATACTAACACCTACAGACACACTCGCACACTTATACACACACAAGCTCTTGTTTCTTATTCCGTTATTGTATGTCGTTTTCTTTCAGTTGGTAACAAATTCCCAAGAGATTTCTTCGTGTTCCTTGACAACATCAGAACTGTCTATGTCACCTAGGTAAAGCATTAGAAATCGGCGGTTTCAACATTTTAAGTGGAAGAAACTGCTTAACTTATCTTACTCTCCTGCTGCAGACTTGTTCAGCTCACAAATGGTGATGAAAAAAAAGTATTTTACACTCTATTTTAACACTTAAAACAAGTAATAAAATTATTTAATTAGAGTGGAAAAAATCTCATTTATAACCTTCATCACCGAACCATATGATCCCTGTAATAAATGTCGATATACCTTTTGATGTAAGTTTCTTATGACCTTCAAATAAAGTACTCATTTATTATTAAAGTACTCATTTATTCAAATAAAGTACTCATTGGGATCTTCGATTTCAACTAAAATTTATTATATTACTTATATTGATATAAAAGTCTAATTTACCAAATTTGAGATGTTTTACATTATATTTTAATATAATTTTTGATGAAAATCAGTAATGACCTTTAATTATAGTACCACTTCCGGTAATCAAAAAGTTATGTTCACAACTAGATTATATAATGACCCTAAATACAAAATTTAACTTTCTACGGTTAACCGTTTTTGAGTTATGCGAGATACTTACGAACGAACAGACGTACAGACGTCATGAAAAAACAACTCAAAATGGATTCAGGGATGGTCAAAATGGATATTTCCGTAATACTGATAAGCGGAAATTTTCGCTATTACAATATTTCCTTTACTGCGTACCTGGAAGTAAAAAACTGGGGATTCTCATGTGAATCAAATCTTAAACACTATTCCATTGAATCAGATTTGATAAATTTATCGTTTAAGAAACTAACATTTTAAGATATTTAAAAAAATAAATGCAGTTATATTTGCCGAATTTGTAGTAATTGTAGCTTAAAATCTAGATTGATTAGATTTTAGCTCAAATAGAATTTTAGTAGTTCCCGTACACTTTTCGCGTATTTATTTTACCAAATTTCATCTCTATGAATAATTTATTATTATACTACTTAGGCAACTGATCGTAATATTATAGCTTTATAGAAATCCTCAGTGAGTTACGGATTCGTAATATCAAGAACTTTTAAGTAGCTCGCTTTTCATTTACTTGGTTACAAACCGCAATCAATATTTGATTACAAGCCATATCACAGAAATTGACCCTGAAATAAGGCGCTAAAAAAAAAAACCCTCCGATTACAGATTCTATTAACGACCTATCTCGGAACTTCAAGCCTTTCAATCTGTTATAAAATGTTCAAACCTGTATTCACTAGCCAACCTCTCTAAATTTGTATATCATACAAATACTCCTCATATAGAAACCAATTATTTCATTTATTTCTGAACGCCGTTACTGTCATAGCTATTTAAAAAAAATAATATCGCAAAATTGTACAAATCTCTTACAAGAATTTGAAAAAATATATATAATCCCTAGATAAATAGAAATATTTAATAAATACCATGATTTTAGTCTTATTTTCTCCGAAAAAAAATTACTATTTCACTGCATCGAAAGTCATCGGACAGGGGCGCGAGTGTATTTTCTACCCGTTTCGGAACCCCTAAAACACGATTATGGGAGTTTTGGAGATGTTTGAAGTTTGTATAGATATATTTTACCCGCTAAATTTGGGCAAAAATATCAGTTATGTAAGCTACTTTTCAAAGCCAATCAAAATTTTTGATTGGTTTTGAAAATTTTGTTTCTAAAAGAAATACCTGAACTTCTTTTCAGAGCTCGGAAAATCTCTCGACGACCTTTCCTCGGGATGGTCAACGAATCTCAGTATGCAACAAGAGCAACCTGTAACTCAGTATGCATATGATCGACCTGTTTGTCCTTGCATAAGGTTTTAAATAGTCTGGATTGTAGAGGGCGTTTTTTTTTTATATTAACAATTTCATCAAAAGTTTTTTAAACTTTACTGGCATGCATATTATGTTGCCACCCGAGCCTACTTGTGAATACAACAATGAATCCACTTTTTATGTGTGGATTCGACGTACCTAATAATCCCGTTTTAAAGCTATCCATAGCCCATGTTCTTGCAACTCCAACACATCTATCCCATTTAATACTAGGTTCTGAAGCAGAGATGGCGAAACTAGGATTTTTGCCATGAAGACAAGTTTCTGCCTCTTTCTTCATCTCCCTACTCCTCTACAATGAAAGGTAGCAATAGTATCTCAGGTAATATATTTCTAAATAATTGATATAATGTTTTAAAATGATAAATTTAAAACATGAAATAATTTTATTGACTGAATTAAGGCCAAAACAATCCAAAAAGAGTAGCAAATATTTATAACTTATCCTAAAAATAAAGTTTCGCTCGAAATTTGCCGCTCTCTTAATTCTGCCACCCGGGGCAAGTGTTTGCCCTAAAGCACTTTGCCCCGTTCCCCTAAAGCTTCCTCAACTTTTTTTTTTTTTTTTTTTTACAAAATTTGAAAACTACTTCAGCCTACCAACATTTCCGTTATACGCTTTATAAATTTAATATTAAATTCAACTACGATGAGAGCATGCGGTTGTCATTAAGAGCACGTATGGTCATTATGTGGTTACTCAGAAAAAAAAACCCTAATTACAGACAGGTGTCTGGTAAGACCTGCCGACGTGAACAAAATGTTCTTAATGCCCTAAGACCTATGCAGCATCAATTTCGTTATAAATTTACATAAGTCCTTAAAAACTGATGTTTATGTTTCGTATTTATTATGATTCGAATTCGTCAACATATACAAATTTAAAACAATGTAAGTTTTCTCTTATTTTTCAAGGAAGTATTAAATCCTTCAATAATGTTTTTTGCATTCTCAACAACGTTTCGATCTCATGTTTCCTCATCATCAGGTTCCCAATCAACAAATATCAATTGCATTTTTATGATAAATAAATTATACTAAAACATTAATATATTATGATGCGGGCTGAACAGGACACACACACACACACATATATATATATATATATATATATATATATATATATATATATATATATATATATATATATATATATATATTTGTAATCATTTGAACAAATGTAATATCATTATATATAAATGGTTTAGCATGATTTATTTATCTTAAAAATGCAATTGATATTTGGAGATTGGAAACAACTCCAAATTGATGATGAACCAACTTGGGCTCGAAACGTTGTTAAGAATGGATAATAAAACAGTTTTGAATGTTTCAAGGGTTTAATACTTCCTTGAAAAATTAAGAAAAATTAGAGCAAACTAATCAAAACATTTTGGAATTTGTTTTCCTTTCTATCTGAAATCAAAAAATGTAAGTGTTGTTAAATGTTGTTGTTGTTTTTCGTGTTTTTCTAACCCCAAAAACTGCTGAGCTCAATTCGATGAAAATTCGTCGGGTAATTTTTATTAATACAGGATAATCAAAACTATAAAAAGTTTGTAAAAAGTGTAATGTAAAAAAAAAAAAAAATAATAATAAAACGGAAATTTTAATCTCTTGGCTAAAACTTTGGAATATTGAACTTAGCTATTCGAAAATTGAAATCCATTTGTTAATGAAGGAAGTAGATTTTTAAAAAATAAGCGATCACAGATTTAATATGAGTAGTTTCGATAGTACGTTCTCGGAACAGCAATTTTAAAATTAATTGGCACCAACGTAAACAAATAATTGTTTTGTAAATTATATAAATTTCTCCGCCTTTTGTTATAGTTTTCAAAACCGTTTATCGCTTTGCGAACATGCCTAAAACGAGAAGATAAATAGCTAAAAATGAGAAACGGCGATAATGCATTACTCGACAGAAGATTATTTCTTATCTCTCACTTCGGCCTGTTTAATTTGAAAAGCTATTAATTTTAATGACTGGATGCAGTTTATCCATCATCAGTTAAACCCTTTTATTTAAAAGTGTGCTTCTATTATTTGTATCAAGTGGTAAAATATAAATTTTATACTATTACTTTATATTTATTTATTATCTATATTCATATGTTCATTCATTGCTTCTATCAGTAATATTGTAATTTTAGTTAGTCTACAGATATTTTTTAGTACCCAAATATATTGCTTTATAGCTATTCATTCATGTTTATATTTACTTTTTTTAAATTTATTTTATTGGTATTAAGTGGATACCTTTTTAGTTATAACAAGCAACCATGTAGTTATCATATTAATCTATGTTTATAGATTAAAAAATATATATATATATAAAAGCCTCAGCGAAACCGAAGGTTCGTCCGCCAATCGCTGTTTACAAACTCCGTCCTCCGACCACCGTCCAAATCCAAATCCGTATCGTCGCTCTTAACGCAATCCTCTCATCTATGCCTCGGTCTACCCTTCGGACGTTTACCAGTAGGCTCTGCGTTTATTAACCGTTCAACACGGGATTCATTCACACCGTGGAATTGTGGAGCATGTATCCTGTTAGTATAATTGAAATTATAGCATCGCGGCGGTTTACTTGGGCTTGTAAAATTGTTCGGCTTAGTAAAAAAAAACAAAAAAAAAAAACTTTTGTGGTAATTATGTTTTTATTAAACACCATATTTCATATTTAGATTGCTTAATTTAAGATGTATAAGAGATCTATGATTTAAATTTGAAAAATAGGTGAATTTAGAGTTGCGGTGATCTTTTAATCTAATCTATTCTAGAACTAAAATCTCCGAGACCTAGTTTGGAACTAAATGTACTTTTGATCCAGACACCTGGCCTAATTATTTATATTTAAAAAAAATATATGCTTTCTATTGATCTGTTTATTTATTCTTCTTCATCTATGCAATATATACTCGTGTATATTGATAATCAAATATTTTCCCCACTATTCAAAGCCGTAATGAGAGACCCTTCATCAGTTTAAAATATGTTCCATGCGATCTGTCATAATTAATGTTTTATTAACAATGCCTAAAATTATTATTATTGTGATTTGACGAAAGACAGCAGTTTTAGAAAGCCCGTCTATATGCTTGGCCTCTTCCCAATGTAATCGCTTATTAAGTGTAGCAGCCGTTGAACCTTCGATACCTGTGTTTTCTTTATCTACTTTCGTCATGTATCAAACAAGTGCAATACAATTAAAAAGTAAAATATTACTCTAAAGTTTCTACAGAGGGCAATAATTTTGTAAAATATCTTAATAAGTTGGGAGAATCATTATGATTATGATTATCTTTAAAATAAAAGAATAAGACTGGATGAATAAAGCTGGTCATATAGCTATTTTAATTCTACAAATATTTTGAATAACGAATAAAAAGTTATTGGTTATTCGTTATTGAATAAATGTTTATTCTAACTAATTATGCCGAAGTCAGGTCTCGGCAATCAATGTGTTCTATATAACTTTGCTGTAAATAAATCGTAGTAACTTTTAAATTGGCAATGCTATGACAAACTAAATATCGTTTGAATCGATTTTTGGACTGGGCCATAGTTTAGTCTCTGAAATTTTTTTTTTCCCCGATATTTCGTAGAGATTCATTTCATGCAGTTCTGGCACCCTCTTTTAGTTATTTAAAGACAACGATAGCAAAAATAATATAGATATCCTACGAATCCAAGCCACGTGCCTAATGTAAGCGCCAAGCTCCTTCAGAATGTTTAGTTACAATCGTTTAGTAACAAGAAATAAAATGGAAAATTTACAATTGTCGTTAGTAATTTTTATTTAACACCTTATAAACCTAATTTACATCCAGAGGCTACTGCTTTTAATTGTATATTAATTTTTTAGACGTGGTCCATAAATATATTCGAATCCCGATCTATTTGTATATTACAACGTTGCCTCTTCGTGGCCTGTGCATCTGAAAAAAGTGACAACCAGATCTATCACCGGGTCGTGTGTTTGGCTCGTGCTTCTCGCTGAGCCAATTTCCTACAAATAACAATTCTACATAGTTTGCGATGTATAATGTATGTATGTATATAATATATATATATATATATATATATATATATATATATATATATATATATATATATATATATATATATCTTTCACATCTAAAAGTTCTATGAATAGTGATAATTAATATTTATACAACTGAAGGTCAAGGACTATTAATAATAAAATTCAGCCGAGCTAGGTGAAAGCCGAATATATTAGTCCACATTTAACTCGACCATCGAACTTCATCTTCTTTCTTTTACAATTATCTCCTCATTTACTCTTTCTTACATTCTTGAAGATTAACTCTAAAGTCATCAGTAAGTCCCCATAAAACCAGATCTCATTCTCCTCAACTCTTCCTAACTCTCATCCATGCAGCAACGTCCAAATGATTCTTCCCAGATCGTGATTCCAATTTCTGGAACTCCATCCCAACCTCAATACGTTTATCTCTATACTCTCACCTATTCTTATCATCATCCTACGTTTTTTTTCTTCGCCTGTTAAATAATCTATCGGTCAGGTTAACAAAAGGAGGGAAAATATAATAAAGAAAAATACTAATGTTTTTTCTGGTTAAGGAAAGTATTGTAATCGGATACAAAATTCGATGATCAGTTTTCAATGTATCTTACTCCAGAAAAAACGTATTTTTAGCCGTTGGTCTGTATCTGTCTGTGTGTGCCTCAATTATCTCTTGAACGGATGGAATGAATTTGTTGCTTTATTTTTTGTTTTGTGTACAAGTCGTGTTCATTGTGCGCGATAGCCGAAAACGTGTTTTGCTATAGAATGGGGCGCCAGAAGTCTTCTCTTAAAAGTTCTCTAACTATCCATAGATACAGTACATCCCTAAGAAAAAGCAGGAAAAAAATTATGACGAAAAGAATGTATTTTTTTCTCAATAGTTTTTCATTTTTTTGAGAAATTTATTTTCAATCATTTTTGTATCGGGTTTTTGAATGAAAAGAAAAACTTATTATAACCGATAGTGTAAAATGACCGATTATCGGTTCATGACATTCCTATTTCTTAATAGTTTTATTGGTCGATAATTTCAGATGCTAGACCGCCACTTTGTTTTTCATTCTAATTTTTTTTTTAGGGAGCAATACGTATAGAATAAGATTCTTTCTTTGTATCTTAATTTTTTTTTTAAATCTTTGGGTATTTTTCTGGCCTTAAATTAAGAAAAATAAAAACATTGAATATTATTATATATTTATTTACAATAAATAATATGAAAGTGAGCTACAAAAAGAAATACGTTTATTAAAAAATAATAAGCTTTACATCCAGAGTATGTAAATACTATATTTATATTTTTAATGTTATATACTCTATTTATATTATTTTATTAATGTTAAATTTAACATATTTTCTAAAAAATAAAACTTTCTCCATCATAATGGTTATTATTTATTTAATTTTGTTTTTGTTTTTTCACTACTATTTACCTGAAATATGTTCTCGTATCACCTTAAAAGTGTTTTCTTATTTAATGAATAATAGTTAATAAATAATCCTTATTTAAGGAAATCACATGATGATCGCATGATAATTTATTTATTGATGAATATATAATATATAAAACCAATCAGTGCTAGTTTATGCTTAAAATAACCTCGATAACTTGACATTTATAACAAGATTATGCATAAATCTGCATATAAACTAGTTTTCTGTATACTCCATGTGCAGTTACATAATGTTATGTTAAAGTATATTGTATGGAATGCGTTGAGGCGTGGGTAGGGAAAATGAAATTATAAAATTACAAAAATCAAAACATTAATCGGAATATGTAAGTATGTATAGCTCTAATATATTGAGGTTAAAGATTTATGACATAAATCAAGAATACGCTTTATATTTCCCACGTGCTTGTATGACTTGCCAACAAGGTTACACTCTAGGATACACATAACCTGAGAGCAGGAGCACGTGGCTGATGCAACAGGTGTTCAGTTTCAACCAGCCCAGCCGTGACCTACTGTCTTCGCATTTCTGCCAACTATCCGGATCAAGCAGCAGGGTCTTAAATGAATTCGGAATAATCATTATTATTTTTAATTTATAACTTTTTAAATATCGTCAGTACTGATAAATTTAATCGGTATACATTAAAGGTATACATTAATTATTATTATTTTTTTTTAAATGCATGTCTACTTTTGTTACTAATGTTTCAATTACTTCTGGTAACGGATGTTTTTTTTTTGTTTTTTTTAAATAGCTCTCTTAGCTGGTTTAAAATAAATGTTGCTCCTTATTTCCGATGACTTAGCTATTTTTTTTTTTAATTGCAACGTTGATTTGAGAATGTTAGGATGATGTAATAGTCTCCATGACCAACATAAGTAACGTGACCAGACGTCCCACTTCTAGACAATGTGTCCCGGTGTCCCCAGTAAGACAAATTAGCTCAAATGATAAATACGAAATATAAAAATGTATATTTTATGTTAATGGCAATAGAGTTTTTAACAATACACAATTTACGCAGTTTTTAATTTCGATTTACATTGAAACATTAGCAGAGTAAAACGTTTTATGTTCATTTTATTTGTAAAAATAAATCACAAAACTGATATAATATTGTATTTTTGTTCGAATTTCGATCACTGATTTATCCTAGTTATTATAAATAATTAGTACATACGCTAATGAAGTATTAAAACATTCCTTTATACTATAGTAATAATCTGTTTATCATAAACTTTAAGAGTCCACATAAAAATACTTAAAATAAACACAATATAATGCACTTCTTCACGTCTTCTCTCACAAAAGTATAATAAAATAGTCATTTAAACAATTTTAGTACGTTTATTCTGTACACAATTTATTTTTGGATTGTCAAGCTGAAAATGTATTTTAAAAGTTTCGGTTTGATTCCCATTGAAATTCCATTTAGTTTTCATGGAAATATTTTGATTTCATTAAATAATATATAATTTCCATGGAAACATTTATTTCCATTAAATAATATAAAATTATTTTTTCGCTATAACTTTTTTCGTGCATTTTTTCGATGATGCACTAGATATATGAAAAATTAAAGGGCTTTAAAAAGAAGACGTTATGCAAGTTTCATTAAAATCGTTAGAGCCGTTTTCTTTGAAATTGTAATATAGCGTAAATTCGATGATATAAAGTGCCACTTCAGGTTAGTCGATTTTGACGAAAAAGTTGCTGTATCATCACAGTCATATACCTACTTTAAAGAAGTAAATTCAATTTCGTACAACTTTTCGTTTTTGAGGTAGGCTGTTCAAATGCACACATAGACCATTTTGCGAGACTTGGTTATTTGGACTCAGGGCATCTTAAAACATATTTCGAGGGTTTCAATTTCCATTGAAAATTCTAATTCAAAAATTTTCACTATCGCAGTATTTCATATATAGGTAAGGGAAAGTAAAAATTACTTTAGTAACTTTCATAAATAAGGTGACATGTTGTTCTATTCGTTTGGAACCTTAACTTTTTATAGTGTAACTATCTGGAACTGAAATGTTCGGCAAAGTGATTAGGCATAATAAATCCTTCACTTATATCTTTGAGTGTCAAAACTGTCTTTAGATTTATACGTCATTTATTAAATATTATCGAGGAATGGAAGGTAATCCTTCAATCATATTAATCGTAAATTTAAAAATAAATAATCCACAGATGTTATTATTAACTACTGGGAATATCTGTTGAAAACCAAAGCCTTTCATAAAACACTGTATTCTATCTTTTAACCGATGCCGTGAGCAGCTTATTTCCACACTGTCTCAATTTCGATTTGACGTCGTGCCTCATACGATGTCGAATCGAAAGTCGAACAGTGTGGAAATATCTTTCCCTAACCTACACCGTTCGACTTTCGGTTCGACATCGCAAGCGACATGGCATGCTACACATTCCCTGTCCCTTTCGTCGAATTGAATAACTCATGAAATACCTACCTTCAGGCAGTATAGGAATTTAATGGAAGTCTTAGACTAACCAGAAAAATAAATAAATACGTATATACCTACCTATCTTCGTAGTTTAAAATCAATTTTTTTCTTTGAATTTAATTTTACAATACACTATACCTATTTAACCGTTACTAGTTTATTTTTCTATGAGAATGAGTAAAATTAAAATAATTAATATTTATATAATAAAAATAAGAATGCAACAAAGGAATTATGGATGTACAATATAATATTTTCCTATAGTATGTAAAATAAAAAAAGTGGTGTAGAAATACAACTCGTGAAAAAAATGTACATTTTTTCTCTTCCGCTCTTGCGCGAAATCGAATATAATGAATACGCCTTAATAAGGGACGAACCGTATATTAATCATAAATTTGATAGAAAAAGTAAAACTATTTTAACTCTTAATGTTTAAGATGATGTTTATAGATTTATTATAAAATTGTCATCTTTATACTAATGAAATCTTAAAATAGTTATAAAATGCACCGTAATGCGTTATTTGCCATTTATTCTATCCTTCACTAGAATCTCGCAAAGTTGTCCTAGTTCAATTCTTTCTTTTTTTTTTTTTTTATCCGTTATGACAATGGAATAGCAAATCGGGCATCTTTTTATTTAGCAGGCATTTAATCTTTTCTTCTGGTACAGAAACTTAGGAATAGTGTTGAAATATCAAAAACTGTTTCAGGTTTGCTGAACATTCATAAAATAATAATGCTAAAAACAATATAAAGTGTGCTAATGTATTGTCTATACTTTTTTTTTTTTTTTACTATCCCAAACATAGTAGAATAGTGTTAGAAAATTTACATGCTTGTAATGATATTCAAATCAGATAGAGAATCTTGTGGAAAAAAATTACTAAACGTAGTAAAGTGGTTGATGTATTTGTGTATGTACATATATTTTAAAAAAAGGTTCGTGTTTACTCATCTGCCCGTTAATTTCTATAATTACAAACTATATATATATATATATATATATATATATATATATATATATATATATATATATATATATATATATATATATTTGTGTGTGTATTGTAGAGGTTGCAAAAATTATCTTATATTTTTTCAACTTTTTTCAACCTTTGTTCTATATGAATCAACGTGGTTCATTTTTATTGAAACTGGAAAATCGTAATCGTATATTTTGTAGGAATTTTGATAAGGAATAATTACGAATAAAAAAAACTTCAAAGTTTTACTGTTACCTCTTTGGAATGATGTAACTTACTAAGTAATCTATTCTTTTCCCTAGCGATTTATTTCATAATTGCAATGAGGATTATATAAATATTAGATTGTATAAATTCAAAATTTAAGCTCTTACACAAAACAAGAAAACCCCGATTTCCAGTGATAACCACTTTTCTTTCTGTTCAAATACCCCCACCAGCCTATTGTATGTTTTTTTTTTTTTTCTGTTCAATAATCCTTTTGGTGAGAAAGGGATTGTGTGTGGCAATCAATTTTTCAATCACAGTTTTCATTTCAGCTTAATCGGAAACGAGGTCCGTTCTACTTTATGCCCGCAGCACATTCACCCGCGTTTTGAATTCAAAAATAAAAATAATACAAAAAATCCTGTTAATTGAAAAGAGCATTCAGGGCTAGTGTTCTGCGAATCTTGAGCGCTCGAGCCCGAGAAGCAGCTCTTTTGTTCTATATAAATGCCTGTGATATGCTAATCATCTTCTATTGTTGGATCTTTATAATATGATCTGAATAGCAGATGGCGTGATGTAATAAAGAAAATATCTGTAGTGTCGCCTTTTATACACTTGGAACGTGGCTCATTATGTTGCTGAATATAAACATTAAATTGCAATTAATATATAATGGTTCGATTGAATGAACTATTAACAACTTATTATAATATTACATCTTATGTTATGGAATACTTGATGGCGAAGCGCGTTTGGTCGAGGGTTCGAGGGCGCCTCATTCAAAGTGGTATGGATTAGATTCCCATCTGTGTTGGTGAATATTTAATATCGTTAGTTAATATTAATAAATTTGGTGTTACTTTTAAATAGTATCGACCACTCAACCTCAAGGGACGTGCTTTACGGTCAACAGTATGTAGGCAGTATCAATATTATGTACTATAGCCCATTTATTTATTATTTTAAAGTGATATAAACCCGTGGCTCAACATCCTTTCAGTAATATTAATATTAAGTATTTATTAATATATAAATACTTACCCTAAAAGAATTTATTGATTCTTGTACCTGTTCAGTTATCACGCACGAGATTGATTGGAACCTATCCAACAGAGATGGGCAAAAAGAACTCTCGTGTAATGAGGACCGAGTATTTTACTCGAATAATCTCACTAGCAGGGTTTAGATATGACGGGATGGATGGGCTAGGTTGGTCTCCGCTATCTCTTCCATCCTTAGTCATATGTAATCCCGACTAGTGAGAGTATTCGAGTAACAGAGTACTTTTTGTCCATCTCTACTATCCAAGGCCAAAGCCCTTCGCGAAAATTTTTTCCCTCTCATAAATATGAGGAAAAGTTCCCCTTCCCTCATAGGTCATTGCACCACCAAGAAAGTCTATAAATAAGTAATATTGTATTTTATAATATAATATATGTATTATTATACATATGTATATTATATATATATATATATATATATATATATATATATATATATATATATATATATATATATATATATATATATATATATACGTATGATATATAGGGGGTCGGGGTGGCCGAGCGGGTTAGCGCGCTTGCAAAAGTGGACCTTCTCACAAACCCAAAGGTTGTGAGTTCGAACCCCGGCACCGGTACTACTTTAATTAAAATAATAATTCAAGAAATTTATCATCCCTCCCGGGTATGTGAGATCCGTCAGACTACTGGAGGCTACTCCCGGCGTACTGTCCGTTTGACTGATGGACCCGCTTTGTCTCTCTAAACATATAGAAAATGTTCTCCTCCGGGGTCCAGCGACCCCCTCCGAAAGCTTTCTTCAGGCGTTCTTTTATTACGTTCCACGGGGTTTCCTCATCCGCCTGAATTAGGTTCAGAATATTTCTTCTGACTGTACATATCAACGCCGCTTTTAATGATTCTGCGTCTCCCTGGTTTATCAGGTTCTCCGCTACCTTCCTCTCGATCTCTGCCATCAGCCGATCACCGCCCTTGGGGAAATGATTTAATTCGCCGGTTTCCCCGGTCGCTGGTCTCAGCACTCCGGAAACCTTCTGGCATCGCCGCAGTAAGAAAAAAAAACGAGTTCACTACTATGTTACTCAAAGTCTCGGGTTTCGGCTCCAGTTAAGCTCCCTCCGCTCGAAAAGAAAAAAAACAAATGAAATAAATAAAAGAAGGAAAAGGGAGCTTGAAATGACATACACGAGATCCGAACTAAAACTGATTTATTCTCCTCAATAATCCTCATGAGGTGCATGAGGGGAGAGGAACTATATATATATAAAATATATATATATATAAATTTGAGTTCCTCTCCCCTCATGGGTCATTGCACCACCAAGAAAGTCTATAATAAGTAATATTGTATTTTATAATATATGTATATATTATACATTTATAACATATGTATAATAATACATATATTATAAACTTATAATATATACATATATTATAAAATACAATATTACTTATTTATAGACTTTCTTGGTGGTGCATGAGGGGAGAGGAACTCAAATTTTTATATATATATATATATATATATATATATATATATATATATATATATATATATATATATATATACATATATATATATATATATATATATATATACGTATATATTTTGCTAAACATATTAGTGTTATTTTATTATTTTCATGTTTTTAACAATTTTATTTTGATTTACGAGCAATTCGACAACTGGGATCTGTGCCAACTGCGGATTTTTGCATCGCTACATTGGCGTATGGAAATTGGTGAATATTTTAGCAACTTTGTGGGTGGTAGTGTATTGGAATGATAGTTTTTTTATTAGCAGCTCTTTAGATGTTTTTGAACTTCGATATTTTAATTCAGAGGATATTTTCCTTGGCAAAAACCGTTACAAAAGTTTAGGAACTCCAGAGTCGATTGCCTACTTTTATTAATACAATTTAGTTGTATTTTCTTTTCTTTTTATCTTAATTATAATTTATTTATATTATTTAAATTTAAATCTGAGCTTCACAAGAAACTTACCTTTGAAAATTTATGGGGAAAAAAATTATTTTTCTTATAACGCGTATAAGTTATGTTTGTACAACAGTCAAATGCAAACCATAGCAATAGAGACGTTTATGTTTCAAGCAATTTGTATTATTTCAGAGACTTCAGAAAATGGTCATCAATTCAATACACTAAAACTGAATTATTATGCGATATTTCTGTGCTCTTTTTAAAATTTATTTTTCATTTTAAATAAGTAGTACTTAACTGTTGAAGTTTGATTTTTTTAACATTATGTGGAAACTAGTATTTGCAGCTTCTGCTGAATATATGTTTTTATATTTATTTGTTTTCTTACACGTTTCCTAACCAATAAGACAGATCCGAATGTGTTGTTTTAAGATATTTATGTGAATTGATTAAAAGATATGCAAAAAATAAATAAAAATTCATGCATTCATTTAAATACTGAAAATTGTTTACCGTATTTTTTTATAAATTTTTTTTTGCATATTAGTTAGACCTTGGGAACTGGCGCTTATGGGAGAACACGAGCAGGCTATGGATATAGCTTGGGGTGATTGCATAACAGTTGCAGAACTTGATTTTGAAAATAAAGATGCGGTGGCTAAACATTATGGCGATTCCGTTACATGAGTTATTATTTAATTACCGAAAGAATTATTTGCATTTATTAAAAGATTAAAAGTTGAGACATATAGAAAACTTGATATTTTTTTCTACAAGAGACGGGTCTAGATATTTCTTAAATAATTCTTTCAACCACAAAGCGTTCTATTTTTTTTTAATTTAATATTTAAAAACTTATTATATTTTTTAATAATAACTTTATTTTATTTTTTTATGTTTAATAAAATAAGGTGAAAAAATCAACGTGAAGTAAAAAAATATCGGCCCGAAAATAGAACAGTAAAATAGAATAAATACCTTATATGCATATTTAACTTGAAATCTTTATTCACACTACATGTTGTACATGTCAATTATCGCACTGATAACCGGTGAATAGGATGAAATGTCTCTATAAGAACATGGTATGAGAATCATAAGGGAGAGCAGTACCCAACGGCAACTTCTTCTGGCATGATTTCAACATGAATTGTTAAACGAGGAGATTTCTCATCCAGCTCCTCTTCAGCCTGCCACGGACATGAGTGTTGTGGGTGTCATTCATGAGTGTGCTAGGGTGTCCACGTAGTTGTTTGTGAAATAGTTTGTAGCGGGTCCGAATGTGTTCGTTAACAGTAGGTATGTGAAGTTCACGATGTAAAGTGATTCAGTTATTGCTCTGAAAGTTTTTGTCTGAAAGATTTGAAGTTTGTTAATGTGAGTCTTTTTAGCTGTTCCATATATCTGTGATGCGTGATGTGTGATGCGAATGAGGTCCAGATAGGTTTCGGCCAGTGTATGTGTTTAATTTCTCTCCAAGTTTTAGTTTTGAATGTTTCGAAAGAAATGAGTAAAGAAGTCTTAGACTTTTATTTAGAGTTCTTTTTTCTTAACTCCATACCACTTGACTTCGGACAAATGTAGGACTAAGGTAGTGTACAGTGAGTGTCTGTGGAATCTGTCTATTGTCTAGGAAAACTAGAGGGCACGGTTTATATCGAAGAGTAAAAGTGATATGATTTAGGGATGGTGAGAATTTAAACCAGTTATTTAATCTAATTAAATACTATCGTAGAGTCTTGTTAAGATTACTGTGTTATCTGTACATGTCGATATTAGATTGTTAGAACTGCAAGAAATATCGGGTGTGTACTTAATGTAGAGTAGAGGACCAAGCACTGAACTTTGTGGTACTCCAACGATAGACCTAATAGAATATACATGACCCGGCTCGGACGGATAAAAATCTGTCAAAAAGGAAGGATTGAATAATAAGATAGTAGGTAGGTGGAAGTTTCGTCTTGTGATAATGTACTAAAAAAAGTAATTAATGCTCCGATCCACTATATTTTCAACAGAGTTATATGGACTACGGTATGAATGCTTCTCACTTTTGTGTATTTATATAATATCAATTCCAGATAGTCTATGCTTAAAAAACATCGACTAATGAATATGAAGCTGAAACTTTTTGAAAATCTTCATAATACCAATCCTTACAAAATAGGCTATTTAAATAAATTTTAGAAAAATGTACTTAATGGCTGAATGATATTCACCATTTTTTTTCCGTACATCTATAACAAATACTTATCCAATCTCAAGCCTTCAACTGTCCAACAAAAAACTTTTTGTCATATACTACCGTGTCATTCATAATTTAAATGAACACAATTTTATGTGTCATAGGCATAACACTCTTAAAGAAAGACTTTAAGAAAACATTTATGGTCCCAGGCACTTTCTGTTTCACTTAAGTTTATCAACGAGATAAAAGAATGTGGAGTTCATTACATTTGTGTGAGTTTAAGTATTAATGAAACATAAGGTGAGCCAGGCCATTTTTTCTCTAAAGAGTCATTCTTCGAAAATAGGGAGATTTTCTTATTACTTCAGATAGCATTGTAGTTTTGTTTAAATTTTTTTATTAAATTTGATTGTATCTCAGATACTGTTGTCAAAATATCCTGCCGTAATTGTTTCTATAACGGAAAATATATCAGAATATTCCAATTTTCAATTCATTGTTTACTGATTGGAACCTTAATTTCCAATCTATTCTATTCTAAATCACACCAAATCCTATAAAACCTGAAGAACTGTAATAGAAATTCATCAAATATTTAACTTACTTTCTCTATTCTATGAGCAGGTGGGGGAGTGAATATCGCCAAGCACAAAGCAATTTTTTTAACTTAACATCTCACAGCCATTGCGTGTTAATGGAAGTTTCTCTCAACATCAGTTACATTTTGGTTTAGAGGATTTGGTAAGACATGTAACTGTCCTCAGTAACTCAGTGAGTTTACTTGACGCCCATTTTTGAAAAGAAGTGAGGGAGTTAGGTGCATGGTCAAGAGCCAACCAATTAATTTAACTAATCGTCAATGTAATTATTCAATGACGAATTTGTTTTTGTTTTTTTCTAAAAATATTGAGCTTGTTTGCACACCTAATTTATTTTGATAGCGATAAGTAAGGATTTCTGGTAGCTGAACAAAGTCAATGTAGAAAATTCAAGCAATGGGACATGTGAGGGAATGAGGATTTTAACATTTAAAATATATTTACATATGTAAAATTATTATCAATACGAAAGCGTTAGCTTCCTCAGGAGTTATCCTGATAAAACAATCTAAGACCAAAATTTACCAAAATCAATGATAAAATATCTGCCAGATGCAAAATAGCCAATTTATTTATCAAAATAAATGTGATTTTCTTATTCTCGAAGAATAGCCCGTATACGATAGATGAAGTGAAATTTCCTTCATTTATATTAATAATGATATGATTAATACCGGGCAACTTTTTGGCGTTGTGAAAGGAAATCGAAGGTCTTTTAAGGTAAACTATTTGTCCACCGGTAAAGTAGACGGAGCAGTACGGCTATCAGAAGCTCTCGAGGTGACGTCATAGTGCATCATCCTTAAGTACTTGGGTACATATTTCAGCTAAAATCTTAGAGGATTTTGTATAGTGACGCTCTCCGAAAAGTTTTAGCTTGATGTTGAAAAGTAAATTTTTTGCAGACCGAGGCTTTTGGTCAACAAAGTGTATGACAGGAACAATACAAGAAATAAATAAAAAAACAAAAAAGCTCGATGATAATTTTTTAGATCATTCAAACTGAGAATAAATGCGATAAATTGTAATAATGAGAAACAATGCCATTTTTTCTTTAAGTGTTAAAATTTTAAAACTTTAACAATATTGTGACTAGTCAAAAATTGTCGTCCTTGGCTTACAAAATAACTCCAGGAAGAATACCACGGTCTCGTTCGCGTTCTGTCTTTATATATTTTTAGAATTGTTATATTTAGTACCCTTCTGGTTATATTTTTATCGTTCATTGACGATTTATCTCTTTGAATTTTACTTCATAATAAATTTGCTTAAATGAAATGATATTGAACTCATCCCTAAGCCTTATTACGTGGAAATACTTCTTCAGAATTCTGATAACATCAATGCAAAGTCATTTCTGTATTGTATCTGGCTCTCAACCACTCTAATTTCAAGGGCTCCAGGTAACAGCTATGCAAAGTTCAAGTTAGAAATTAAAGTTATGTCTACGCTATTCGACTTTTGTCGAATTCGCATGCGATGTCGCCTGGAAAGTCGAATCGAAAGTCGAACATTGTGGACATAGCTTTAGAGTTATACAAGTATTATTTTTATTCAAGATGCAGGTATTGAAATGAGGTGAAACATTTGCATTTTTATAAAGTAGCTACATTTATAGATATGGTTGTAGCTATATAATGATCATAATACTGATATATAATGAAAATATGATTTTTAGGCTGACTGTAAAATTGCTGGCTTATGACTTGCGAGACCCTTTGCGTCCTTTTTTAGCACCTTTGCTCCTAGGACTTGAATGTTACACGTCGATGTTATATGTTATACGTGAAGATTCGTATAGTAATAGAGGCAATGCGTTTAGGAATTTTGGCCTTGGCTGGATTTTTCAAGTTCTAATGGTGAATTGTTTGCTCCTGTTGTAAAATTTCTTTTCAATCATTTTCAGTATATATTCTTATTTCGTTTTGACTTAACGAAGTTTTTTCAAGGAAAACAAATCTTTCTAATTTCAGGTTTTGCCACTTTCAGATTTTTTTATTGTTCCAATACATGCTATTCAATTTTTCTATGCCATGCTTTACAAAACACTTTTTACTTAAGGAATAATGAAATTATCGCTGCTTATAGAATACTTCTTTTATGTATTCAAAGGAATCCAAGGGGTGTCTTATAAATACATATCGCCGTTTTAATATTGATAACTATTTTTTTCTATTTGGTCGTTTGGAAAAAGGTAGGCGCAACTTCTTGAAATAAAACATACAAAGTGGATTTACTAACAGTAACTTTTTCCGTACTTTAAACCTGTTTTTGAGAGCATGAACAGTCGCAATTTCTCTAGCTATGGGAAATATTACGATAAAACCGGTTCAATTCCCTGTCTTATGTTACTCAGTTGAGAACAACCCCCTTTATATTTTTATAATTTTATAACGTGTACAATATTTTGAAAAATATTCTTATGTTAAATTTTAATCTAAATTTATAGCATTTTTCTATTAATACTATTTTATATTATTATGAATGTAAAATAAAGGAAGATGAACAGGGCAGGAAATAACAGAGAGGTCGTCCTTAACAGCTTTGCTCAAATACCTTAGCTTTTTCCAACATTTTATCTTGAAAAACTTGAACACCCAAACTTATGCTGTTACTCAATTTTCAACTTAACACTCTCACATCTTTGAAATGAAAATCGTAGAAAGATCTGCTCGGAAAAAGAACTGAACGAATCAATTGGTTGCTCACCACGGACAACGTTGTTGCTAATATTTAATTATGGAAGTCACTTCATCGTAGTATATAATGCGCATTAAATAAACAATTTATGAAAATTAATCATCGCAAAGTGTCCTTGTTCCAATATCTTTATATGCAAGCCTATTATCTTGAAATTTATTCACGAAATGAAAAAATAAAGATAAAATAATGAAAAATAAAATAACAAGTCTAGACTTTGTAAAATGTATACGGGTCATTTCAAAATTATGGGTTATTTTCAGTTCAGCTATTTTGAATAAAAAATCCGCCGATAATCGGAGAATTTTAAAATATACACGGGTCATTTCAAAATTATGGGTCATTTTCAGCTCAGCTATTTTGAAGAAAAAATTCTCCGATTTTCGGCGGATTTTTTAATGTAATATCACTGTATGAGTCCTTTAGAAACTCCTTAAAGTATGCATACATTTTAGTAGATATTTTGGAAAATATCGATTTTTAAACATTTGTTAAATTTCTCGTCTGTAGTGAGTGAGAAAAAACAGAGAAAAGTCATAAAAAATAAGGAAGGGCATGAAGGAGGGTTTTGAACCGATTAGAATTGCCTTAGTTTTCGTTGGATTCAGGCTCAACTTATTTTCCGAAACCCAGCGGTTATTACTATGAATATCTTCTTGGAGTTTACGAGAATAATTTGGTCATTAATGAAAACTTGAATTAAGTGTAATAAAAAAATTCAAGAATTTTGTAACCTATTCGGTATCACACCAATAGAGAGTGAAAATTGGCGTGATTGACAATTTTTAATTATGAACATGATCGACTTTGCATCCTCAAATTAGGGAGTCCATGTAGGGATCATGTTGTTTTATCCTTTCAAAAAATTTGAACCTCATATGGCAAATACTTTAGGCATAGGACCTTTATGACACAAAATAACGCATATTTTTTAAGTGACCCACAGATATAGTCGTTAACAAAAATTTTCGGAAGTTTGCTTTGTTTTTTTATCAGTTAAACGTATGTAGATAAGACATTAATTTCAAGAAAGTTTTAAATGCCGAAATCACCGTTCATTTTAAAATCCCTTTCAAAAACTTAAATACACAGTTTCATCTCTAGAAAATTTTGCATCAGTAATTAAAGACAAATAGTTTACTTAGCTATAAAGTTGTTTTTTTAAGCGACGCTATAAGTAATCTTTAATCCCAACTCAGCCAACCGCTTGTAACGAACAAATAAGGCATGTTTATACCATTCTATATTCTATAAACTGTTTCCAGTGATTATTTGAATTTCTTACGGTCAAAATGGGTCGAACATCTTTTGAAGTTCAACAAATAATCATTTTTAATTATGAAAAAGGATGAAGTGCCCACAAAATCGGGGAGATGGAAAGCCGAATTAAAAAGGCTGTTGTACATGTAATTGGAAGGTACAACTATGAAGATCGAGTAGATCTGAAGAATTTTACCGGCCGTCCTAGAGTGAACTAGCGAGAAAGTAGTAGTCTGGAAAATTAAAAACAATCCCTCGATGAGCACTGGCGGATCAAGACGGGGAGCGCGGGCCCCCTTCTGGAAGGTGGAAAAAAACATTATTTTCTTGAAAACTGTTTTCTATTACATATATACCTTCAGAAAATTCCTGGATCCGTCACTGGATGAGTGACGGATATACTCAGATCGCCTCCGAGATATTAGGAAAAACGGAAAAGTAAGTTCATCCACAGAATTTTAGAAGAATTCTAAGAGCAGCAAGACATAATGGAAGAAGTAGCTAAAAAAAATCGATTCTCAGTGAAAAAAAGATTGTGCTTAGAAAAAGAGTTCCAGGATTCTTCAGACAATTTTTGGTGTAATATAATTTTTTGCTATGAATCTAAATCCAATATTTTAGGTCGCGAAAGTCTTGGTAAAATTTGGAGAGGGCGTAGATTATCTTAAATTTAATTTAAAAATAAATGTATATTAATTTTTTTAATTTTTTATGCAAAAATAGTAGTATACAAAAATGTTTGTTACTGAGTTTTATATATATATATATATATATATATATATATATATATATATATATATATATAAAATATTCTATATTCTGCATTTCAATTCATAAAAAAATCTCTATAAATACCTTTGTACTTCTTTCTTTTTAAAACCGAACAATCAAAATACATTTATTTAATGAAATTATTATTAGTTCAATTTTTGCTATGGTTCACAAGTTTTATCAATAGTAATTGATACCATATGGAAAACTACGTCAGCAAAACATATCTTTGATGCACATAGATAGTGTAACGATAGTTAATATGGAACGAAAATTTAATTTTAATTTGTTTCATAATTGATATTGTTATGGTTTGTATTACAACTTTTTTATTATGATATGGGCCTTATCCTGTTGCTCAATCTTTAATAGAGTTTTTTTTTTTCAATTCTGAAGTATTTTCCTTCTAAAATTAAATACATCTTCGCTTCATATATCTCCAAATTTGTCTTTTTCTATTTTTTATCACTTAGGATAGTTGAGGACTACTGCAGATTTGATGAAGAAGAAACGTATCTCTACTCATAATGGTCAACCATAAACTTAGCAATATTTCTACACATCATTTATTCACTTATTCTTAGGATGCAGTGATATTATAAAAAATGTTCATCCAAGTTTAGCGATATGTATATTATTTATTTTTTAATAAATGTTTTGTAAAAAATATTAAATTAAAAAAATGTTTTATACAGAATATTTTTTTTTAAACTCACAAAAATGCTATGCCAACTTTAGGGCTAAGCTAGAAAGTCAAAAATCTGGTTTATACGTTTATAGACGATAAAACAAAAAGTAAAAAAAAAAAACTATGTAAAATTTAATTTTCGGAGTTACGCTACTTCTTGTCTGATGCCACGATATATTTGAGAACACGTGGCCCAGAAATTTTATATGCAAAGAAAAAACTTCTAAAACTCGCCGCATCTAATAACAATATTGAAAGAAGCTAATATAAATATTCAATTATTACTATTTTAATATTTATAACCTAGAATAAAGTTTATTATTCCGGAATTTCTTAGTGTTCTTAATCAAGTTCTGGAACCAAGAATAGTGTGACAATTCAAAGTGTGTATGTAAATCAGCAAGCTAATTCTGATTGACTATGCATTATCACACCGAAGGTTATTTTTATCGTCACACGCCTCTCTTTCTCTCAAATATTTGTTTATTTAAATCAAATAACAACAAGACAATTTTTCATGCTCTTTATTATTTTGGTTTTGCATGGAAAATATACTTTTACAATTTTAATAAAATATTATTTTATGTAATTAAAGAATTTTTATGTAATGAATTAGTTTTAAAGCAAAATGTTTTATTTATTTTATGCATTCTTGTTCGCCCAATGTTTGTAATTTTTTTTGTGACCTATCACACTGAGTAAGGTCACAAAATGTATTGCATTAAAAATATGTAAACATATTTTTAATTCTATCTATAAACTTTTCAATAACAAAATATGTAAATGCACTTATAATGTTATTAAAATTACTGTATAAACTACAAATTATATGAAATATACTAGGAGCAAGACTAATTTAGAAGTTACTTATTTGTTATACTAGAAATAAACCTAGTTCTATCCATAACGAAAATGTTGGCACAGCTTTTACTTTCCATTTGACGAGGAGAAAGTATCGTTCATTTATAGGTATTTGAAATGTCAAATGAGGAATTTAGCATAAAGCTCTTCTAAATCCAATTTTCAAAATTTGTTCAGGGAATCGTAATTATATGAGTACCGTAAACTGTGATAGCTTTAAGACAATCGTTATTTCAAATTTGAACTTTTTAACTTGCCTCATTGTCGCCACCTTTGATACAAACTTAAGTTTCAAAGTAAACGAAAGGCAGTAACAAGGAACCCGCTTAAAAGTTCAAATTTGAAATAACGATTGCCACAAAGCTACTCCAGTTTACGGTAATTAATAATATGAATAACTGAAATGCCAAGAATATTGTAAAACATTACAGTAGCAACTTGGTACTGTCATTACTTTGTGCCGAGATTTTTTTTTTTTTTTTAGTAAATAAACAAATAAATTCACAATAATTTTTTTAAGAATGTTATTATTGACTAGTTTAAATTGTTATTAAGTAAGACGAGCTACAATGCTAGACAGATTAATTTTTATCTTTACAACTTTTCTTGATAATTATTTTATTTTATAGTCCTTTGGATTATTGATTGATTGTGGTTAACACGCATCAATAATGTGGTCGTTAAAAAAAAAATATCTGAGGTGGACAACACATGACTTCCTTGTACGCCTATTAAACTATAAATCGGTGGCTCAAAAAGTGATCCTGAATTTGGTTACTAGTTTCCGAAGATCTCAGTATCTCAATCCATCTATTGACACACAAATAGGGAGGAAAACCAGTATTTTACACTAAATTTTAACACTTAAAACAAGTAATAAAAATGTTTAATTGGATTGGAAACCAAATTGCGATTGTAACCTTTATTACCGAAACATATGATTTATGTATTTAATTTAAATATAATTTTTGATGTAAGCTTATTATGGCCTTCAAGTAAAGTACTGTTTCCGGCTCACCAATTTTAACCAAAATATAGCAAATACATTCACATCAATATAAAAGCTCTTATATTTGAGATCTTTACATTATATTTTAATATAATTTTTGATGAAAGTCTAATATGACCTTCAAGTAAAGAACCGCTTCCGGTTTTCGAATTAAGACCAAAATCTATTATGTTATTTAAATCAATATATAAATTATAAATACAAAATTTGAGAAGTTTTTCAAAGTATTTTAATATAATTTTTATGGAAATCAATTATGGCCTTCAAGTAAAGTACCACTTCCGGTGATTAAGCAGTGACCAAAAAGGGAGGTTCACAACTAGATTTTAGAACAATCCTAAATACAAAATTTCAACTTTCTACGGCTAACCGTTTTTGAGTTATGCGAAATACGAAAGAACGTACGTACGTACAGACGCCACGACGAAACTAGTCAAAATGGATTCAGGGATGGTCAAAATGGATATTTCCGTTGAAATCTGAAAACCGAAAATTTTGGCAATTACAGTACTTCCTTTACTTAAACGTGCGTACGTACAGACGCCAGGACGAAACTAGTCAAAATGGATTCAGGGATGGTCAAAATGAATATTTCCGTTGAAATCTGAAAACTGAAAATTTTCGCGATTACAATACTTCCTTTACTTCGTACAAGGATGTAAAAATGTAGGGATAGAAGTATAGTAGTTTCTTTTTAATAAAGTGGAAATTTAACATAAATATACTATTTGATATATACAAACATATAATATATTTGAACATAAAATAATATTGGGATATTTAGAACCCAAACAACACAAATAATTCGGTATTAGAAAAACTCATTAAAAACATTTCGTACTTGTCAAAGGTTGTCTCTTATAATAATGAGGGTAGTTCGTTCTTATTTTGTTTTTTAATTTATTCAAAGAAATAAATCTTCCCCATACCAGAGGTGCTTAAACTATACACTGTTCAGTCCATCCCTATAATCGTGACGTTACCCTTATGTTTCTCCTTCAATATAAAATATATTGTAAATCGATACAATTAAAAAAATTAAACCACATTTACGTTTCACCTCTATATCTCAAATTTTATTTAATAAAGCCTCGTGCCTCGAATTAAAATATAACCTAAATAATTCTAAATGTAGAAAAAGTTATCCAATGTCCCTCAGATTATTTTTAATTCTAAATTTGCATTACTCTGAAATTTGAATTATAGAAAATTTTCTATGAAATGCTGAAAAAAATATTTTTTTTATTTACTTATCTAGATTTTTTTTATTATTCTTTGCTATAACTGTTTACTTATCTAAATTCTCCAGGAACTGGCATTGACTGATAGTTGGGCTGTCTTCTACTACCTGTTTATCTTAAATGTCGAAGAGCTGACAAAGAAGTGACTAACCTTCATGGCATTCGTCTGAAAGTCTTTGACAGCTCCTAGAACCATGTATTGTAGTATAAAATACAACATATGTAATGCTGTGTGCTATAATCAAATATAGTTGTGTCAGGATAAAGAAGTTTTTGTATACTCTATTAGAATTAAATATTATCAGACGTAACATATTTATTACTTGTTAACAAAAAATAAAAATAAAACATTAATTGTTAGTTAAAAAAATGAAAATATCGAAGTTATGATTCACTTCAGACTTGGACATTAATGTTCTTGAATAAAGTGGTAACCTATTTATATGATTTAATTTGTATTAGTTTTTTCGTATTTTTTTTTTATTTTGAATAACGAGTAATATGTTTTTTATTGTTTGGTCCTCACTCAGTAATTTTCAATTGAGATGTTGAACATATTGCGCTTATGTTTAAATATTTAACTTAATAATGAGTGAACATTTAATTAGAAATCTAAAATATATATGGTTTTATTATACTCATTTGTTATTCGTGAATATTGAATGAACAATCTATTAGCAAATTTTTATTTATTATTTAGGAATGAGTTTTTATTTAATAAAAATATATTCGCGATTAAAAAAACTATTTATTAATAAAAATTTGCTATTTACTCGTGAATAAAAATAAAACTTACGTATTTTATTTTAAAAAACAGACAATTAGATTCATTTATATATATATTTATTTATGTAATGATAATAAAGATGTATTACTACTTTTTTTTTTTTAGTTTTCTATCGTTCTCCTGCACTCAAAGCGATACTTTCACAATATTCTACGCATTCACTGTGCCACATATTATTTGCACACCCTGCCACATCCAAGAAGTCCTTGAAAGGATTCTTATGACCAAACACGCCGGAAACCTTGTTCGATAACATACGTCGCTACTGGTATTTGATAGGCAAATGCGTTCAAAGCCAAAACAAACATAGGACATATCCTTCTATCATCCATATTATACAACCGCTTGATAGGTATCATTTTCAATCTACTAAATTCAATGAAACAATAATTTACTTTTTCTTTTTTTTTAAATTATTTATTCTCTGATTTATTTACACGGAGATACATTATTTATTTTTTTTATAATTAACCAATGAATTATAAGAAAGTAAAAGAAAATAAGTGAAAGTTAAAAATTTAATTTGTTTTTAAATTTAACTTCAAATATATTAAAAAATATTACCTTATTTTATTTACACAAATGGCTCAGAAAACTGATAAAGGACTGGAATTACCATCGTCTCTGACAACCATCCCCTCTTATTATATCTCCTTTGTTTTTTGTTGAACTTTTGGAGACAATCGCGCGGTTCGGAATTGACTCTCAAGATCCATTTTTACATATCCATTAGTAACCGAGTTAAAGCTTGAATAGAAAGCATATACAAGAGTGCTGTAGGGTCTTATTTTTATAACTGGAATCAATATAAACGAAAAGATTGATTTCCAGTACAAAACAATGCTTATAAGTTGCCAAAAATATCTATGTTTGTTTGTCAACTGTGTATCTGCCTCAGAAATGAACGTTATCACACGGTGCGATAAATCGGATTTCGAACTGTCATCCGATTTATCTAACGTGGAATGTTGGATCCGACTCTGATATTTATCGGACCATGTGAAAGCGTTTTAATGAACAAAGCAAGCTAACCATTATGTCGTTATTTTGTTGCCAACCTACTTAAATATTTTTCGGAAAAGTAAAAATTGAGAAATAGGAGATTGGAGAAAGTTATGAACCGATTTATGATGTTTATAATTTACATAAATCACATACAACCACACTCAAATGTATTCAATGTAATAATTATGGAATTTGGGTCACGTAACTCTGCTGGTTGCAACGCTTTAAAACATATAAATATTAAAAATTATAATTTTAATATTATTCTCATTGTTATTTACTCCACAATCTTTTCATTGTAACATTTTATATCATTATAACATTAGACTTTTTAGTTACAAATTTAGAAAGAACAAGACGATTTTTGTGTCAAAATCTATTTTTATATATAAGAATACGTTTCATGAACTTTTTAAATATTACCAGAACCATGAATATATTCATATCGATTTAGATGCTTTTACAAGCTGAATGTGAAACTGAGAAATGCCCTGAAAGTTTATAGGCAGATATTATGTTATGACTCACAGTCACGGTTAAAAAATTGAAAAATTGCTTGTCCATTATATCATTGTGAGTGAACCAAAATTCCTCAAAAATTATACAGTTCGCATCTTCTACACACCAAAATAACATCGCAAAAGTCATTTACGATCGGTGACGAATTATTATATCCACTCATTTATATAATTGTATATATAATTGATATTGTAATATCAGCTACCTGATTTATTTTTAAATTGAATGAGAACTGAAAAACTTTTTTCAGCCGATTGCCACATATCAACCAAAGATAGAAAGGTTGTTGAGGTAAATTATATATATATATATATATATATATATATATATATATATATATATATATATATATATATATATATATATATTATAGGAAAATTATTTTGCACCGCTTTCTGCAAACAATTTCGCGGTCAATGATTTATTTCTGTCTGAGAAATAACGTTAATTCAAGCGTTGTTTAAAAATTTCTCAAACTTTTTTAAATGCTATGCTGTCCACCAAATTTATAGCATTGTCTTTGAAAAAGTGCTTTGGGATATCACGAAATTGCAATGAAAAGTTCATTTGAATAACAAATCGTCTAAGGCAGGAAACAGTCTTTATTCCAGTTAAGGTTTCATTGCCTGCCGGCATTTTTGTAATTATTTTTTCCTGAAAACAGGATATCCTCTTATTCACGCTCGCCAGTTTAGATTAAATTCGATATCGTGGATAGAAAGGTTAATAGCTAATCGGAAGCATATTTAGGAGCTATTGGGGTTTATGATAAAGATAGGGGATGGTGTTTAGGGTGGAAAGATATCTGATATTGAGGTGTAATAATAATAATTAGTTTTATTGTTTTTAAAACACAAATACAATAAGCATCAAACAAAAATCATCAAAAAATTAATGCAACGGAATTTTAACACGTGTAAAGATATAATGCTTACAACAAAAATTAAATGCTTCTTAAGAAATTCCGATGTGTAACACAAGTTATTATATGCATATTATTGCAGTTATTATATTATATGCTTTATAGTCATTCGTACCATAAATGTAAGTCCCTTAACAGGGTAAATTAAAAAGAAATGGCAGAAATGAAATAATCGCCAATTGTATAATTGATTACGACATAAGCACATACGACATTATATTTTAGGGCTAAAAAGAAACAGTTTATGGAAAGGGTATATAGGTACTAAACGGTTGACAGTCTCTTGAGGTTATAACCTGACAGCATAAAATGATTCGTATTTATGCGAATTTAGGCCCCGACCTCAGCTGAAAAGGAACCGTTGGGAGTTTATCTCTTGAGCGGGCGGTTTTAAGTTTATAGCTGTGATCTAATTAAAGCAGTAATAATAATAGTGTAGGTTATAAAACACAACAATGGTCGACTGTATATCACGTAGGTACCATGAAAAGGAAAAAAATTAACAAAAACAAAAAAATCGAAGAAAAGAAAGGCACCCGTTTCCAATAAAATTGATTGAATTGTAGATTTGCATTCCAATGTTTTAATTTATTCTATTGAGGAATAGCATTTTTTTGTCTGAATCATTTAAGCTGAAAACGACCAAATAACAATATATTTGAATTTTTTTTTACATTCTGCCATCACCACTGAATGATTCATAAAATAATAAATATTTTCTTAGCAGAAGAAGGAAAATTTATTTTTCTTGAATACAGTTATTTTCAAAACTTTACTTTAAAATACACTGGAATTTATTGAGATATATAACTTGAAAAGGCCCAGTTCTTATGTGTATTTTTTTAATCATTTTTAGTATTCATAGAAATTATTTAAATTTATACATAAAAATGGTTTAAATTTGTACAGAAAACTGGATGTAAGAAAAAATAAATAGGAAATTTTTTTCGTAGGATCACTCACTTAACTATTTAGCATCGATATTGACTAACAATGGCTCTCATCATAATTTTCACACCTCTTCGAAATAATGAGAACAGTGCTAATACAACGTTACCTCCTTAGAGGATATTAACGACCTCTGAAATATTTCTTACTTAACACATAACAGCAGTCTGAAGATCTTGCACTAGAACTTGAAAAAATAAATCTGTATGATTGCAGATTATTAATTCATGATATGATTTTCAGTTTTGGAATTTGTTTGACGTTTTTATTTATTTTCCACTTGTAATGCAGTTATATTTCATAAATGATAATGCGTCATTATGATCTCAGATAGATATAAGATTACAAAAAATACTCATATGGCTACACGATAATTGTGGTTGACAAACCATAACAAAGTTTAAAGAGTTTTTGATAAACTGTAGAAATTATACATTTAAATGTTATCCGCTTCTTTCACGGATGATCACCACCAATGAGAAGGTCGCATTAGGTTCAGCAAACCTCGAGGCTCATATTCTACATACAAGGCATCATTTTTGTTGCCAGAAATTGGAGGGAAATTAAAAAAATCGAAAAAAACGTTCCTGCCACAAAGTTACCCCATCTGTCACAAAGTATGGTTTTGTGACCCCACCTTACTGTCTGGTTTTATTACAAATTACAAAAAAAAATACCTCCATTGAAATAAAAGTTGATAAAAATTTAGCAACACTTTAACATGAGCGAAGACTGCACACACACACACACACACACACACACACACACACACACACACACACGCACACACACACACGCACGTACGCACTTACGAACATTTATACAATTTAATAATGCTGAAGACGATCCTATTCTGATCTGCTGGGGTGCGAAACGTCGTTACAAAATAAATAATTTAAGGTCGATCACCCTATACGAAGAAAAACCCTACTAATTGTGAAAACGAAGATCGACAAGTATGGAGTTAGCTTTTTTATATTGCGAGCTATAGCAGTAATATTTTAATTGGTGATAAAGGAACTTAAAATGAAGTGATTTAGAGATAAAGAGGTAATTAATATTACCAAATTTAGTATTAAAATCATCAACTTTGCGTTTTTACAAATTAGGGTGGTTAATATTAAAATATATATTTGATTTATAGCTGTATATATCACTTTCCTTCAGAAATTCTTTATTCTTTTTAGCAATTATTATTGTTTTCTTAATATTTACACTATTCTTTTATTATTTTTTACTAGCTGATCCCGTAATGCTTCGGTATTCCTTGATTTGAGTATTTATAGATTAAATAAACACAATTGAAAGTTTAATAAAAATCATTGTATGTATGCATGTACTGTTAAAATATCTAATTGATTTAAGTTCAAAATAGAATTAATTAAGTCGTTCAAGAGTTAATCGTGTCACAGAGAGACCAATGGCCAAAAATTACGCTTTTTTTACTTAGAGGGCTCCGCAACGTGAAGAACCATTTAAAACTGCGCATCGAAGATTTGAACCGATTAAAAAACTTACCTTACATCTAGCAACGCTATATGATATATGATATAGTTTATTGTTTTGTTACTTCCTTGTAGGTAGCTAAGGAACTATTGTAATCGCGAAAATTTTCGGTTCTCAGATTTCAACGTAAATATCCATTTTGACCATCTCTGAATCCATTTTGACTAGTTTCGTCGTGACATCTGTACGTACGTTCGTTCGTGCATATCTCGCATAACTGAAAAACAGTTAGCCGTAGAAAGTTGAAGTTTTGTATTTAGGGTTGCTGCAAAATCTAATTGTGAACCTCCCTTTTTGGTCACAGCATGGTTACCGGAAGTGATAGTTTACTTGAAGGTCATAATTGATTGTCATTAAAAAATATATTAAAATATAATACAAAACTTTTCACTTTTAGTATTTATAATTTATATATTGATTTAAATTACATATTAGATTTTGGTCTAAATTGGGAAACCGGAAGCAGCACTTTACTTTAAGGTCATAATAAACTTTCATCAAAAATCATATTAAAATAAGTAAAAAACATCTCACATTTGATAAATAAGACTTTTATATCAATATAAATAATATAATAGATTTTGGTTAAAATTGGTTAGCCGAAAGGGGTATTTTACTTGAAGGTCATAATAAACTTACATCAAAAATTATATTAAAATTAAATACAGAGATGATTAAGTAATAAAGGTTACTTATTTTCTACTCTAATTAAACATTTTTATTACCTTTTTTTAAGTGTTAAAATTGATTGTAAAATACTTGTTTCTGCCCCTCTCTCCCCCATTTGTGAGTTGAACAAGTCTGCAGCAGGAGAATAAGATACAAGCTAAGTGGGCTCTTTTGCTTAAAATGTCGATTTCAAATACTTTATCTAGGTGATCTTGACAGTTCTAACGTTGTCACGGAATAGGAAGAAATCTCTTGGGAACTTATTGCCTACTGAAAGAAAACGACATATAATAACGGAATGAGACCTCCAGAAATAACAGCTTGTGTGTGTGTGTGAATGGATGGATGTCGCGACGTTTTTACTGCAATCTTCGGAAACTAGTAACCAAATTCAGGATCACTTTTTGAGCTATCGATTTATAGTTTAATAGGCTTACAAGGAAGTCATGTGTTGCCCACATCAGATATCTTTTTGTTGTGTAGGGATTTTAATCATCTTTCAAATGAACATTCCTATAATCAGCGGAAAATATTCTTTTCGCCATAAGTTTTTCCTTCTTTTTCTCTGGGATGTAGTTCATATACGGATAGTTAAACGGCTTTAGGGAGAAGACTTTATTGATTTTCCATTAAAATCTTCTGAGCCGTTTTGGCGCTACACTTTAGGGAAAAAGTAGTTTTTCAGCTTTTTCGCAGCCGCTATATCGATATCGATAGATTTTATTATTGCAAAACCATCAAGGAACTATGAAGTTGATATAGTTAAAATTTGGTAATGGTTGGTTCTGTAGTTTCGGAGATTTAAGATTTTGAACAAAAGAACATTTACATTTTTATCTGTATACATAATTATTTTTTTTACTATTTCTCTTTGAATAAAATAAAGCACATGATAAAAGGTGATCAAGGATGATATCAAATAGATTATCAATTACTAATAATATGATAAAATTTTTAAGGGCATTTGTGCTATCCGCTTACATATCTCTATAAGTTTAAATCGCATTCCATTCAACTCTGCATATAGGCCAACTGAACCTAATGACTCCCAAAAGAAGTTATGGTTTCGCAAGCCTCGCTGATGAAAGTTCTGTAAATGTTACACGGACAATTTGGTAGGTTGTGGTATTCTTGAAGAGCTTGCTGTATTTACCATTATTAGTTAAAAAATCTAGTGCAATACAGTTTTGTCCTGCTTTCCTACGGAAAACTTTCTTTTGCGCACTTCAGAGCCAAAAAGTCTCCCTATATTTTTAATTTGCTTATACTGCTTTCCTCTCTTCATTCTTTGAACATAAGATCAGGACAAGTTCTCCCAAATTGTATACCACCTTGCCTACAAGTACTAGTACTTTTTTCTGTTATTTCTTATCTACATCTATCCGTAACTCCT
Source organism: Rhaphigaster nebulosa (assembly GCA_948150685.1). Classification (NCBI taxonomy): domain Eukaryota; kingdom Metazoa; phylum Arthropoda; class Insecta; order Hemiptera; family Pentatomidae; genus Rhaphigaster; species Rhaphigaster nebulosa. Next base: position 177,200,022 of record OX411306.1, read on the forward strand.
TTTATATAGCATATTTTAAAAATCTCTTATTCCATTATAAGAATATTGGAACACCTCCTCAATTATCCATTTACCATATCCGTATAAAGAATATCTATTCCAGTTAACAAAAACAAACTATTAGTTGTAACAATTTTTATAATTTGTAATTTTTTAACTATAACGGTACAAAACCTCTTACAATTTTTGCAACAACGTTATTCTTAGGTGACAATAGGTTCCAAAGTGTTCATTGTTTAGCAGATTGCTCAGTATATGTTTTATTAAATACATGTTAATGATTTAGTGACAATGATATTGCAAAAAAACCTAGCCCCCTACTATAGTATTTTATTCCCAAGTAGCTATGCTTAGACCACCCCAGGAAGGGTCCCCATACCTGACCTGAAGTGCTCTTTAGAATAACAATGGCTGTAGGGCTGGTAAAGGGAGCTGGGCTCTTTTAGAAAGGGCATTCCTTGTTGCATTACTATCAGTGAGGTGGCTTAATGAAATTACTGTTGCTTGGCGGATAAAAGCATCAAATTGGTATACTAATAAATATTAGCCTAGGAGACCTCTGGAATTTTCAAAAAACTATAAATCACTGTTTTGTGTATTTATTTTGACAAATACAATGGAAACTGCTCTTTTCACGAAGATAATCAATATAAAGTATTTCATGGTGCATTTAATAATCAAAATAAAGTACTTTATGGTGCATTTAACGAGCTCCAATAAACAAGCTTGTTTACGTTTACTAGTACCCAGATAAACTTTTTCAAAAAAACTTTTGAAGTTTTTTTTTTTTCGAAAAACGCGGAATCACCTTTTGGCAAATATCTTGAAATTAGCTCTTACACAGGGGATACTTATTATATACTGCTTTATTATGTATTTAACTAGCTCCAATTTGAGTAGTAATAGACACTTGTACGTCTAATAGATTCCGAGATAATGTTTTCAAAAAAACATTATTTTTTTTCAAAAACGAGAAATTACCGTTATGTTAATTTATTTTTGCAAATATCGTGGAAACTGCTCTTACTTAGAAGATAATCAATATAAACCACTTTTTGGTGCATTTAACTAGTTCTAATTTGAGTGGTAATAGACAACAGTACGTCTATATTTACCGAGATAAAGTTTTTCAAAAAGCAATTTTTTTTCCTTAAAACGAGAAATAACCTTTTTGAGAATTTATTTTGGCAAATATCTTGAAAACTGGAAAATATCTTGGAAACTATTTTTCTAAGAAGATAATCATTATAAATTATTTTATGGTGCACTTCACTTGCTCTAATTTGAGTGGTAATAGACACATACGTCTGATAGTTCCTGAAATATCTAACTTTACTTAAAGACGTGACATCACCGATTTCGATGAAACTTTTTTTGGAGATACTAGGTCCACAAATATGTGAAACGTGCCCGAGGGTCTTTGCCAATGCGCCCAATGAGCGAAGACAAAAATATTTTCATTAATTTCAACAATTTTTTATTTTATTGTTTTAAGCCTTTGCTCTGCATGGATTTCAAAGTTCTCTGTGGAATTCAAACTTTATCTGTGGAACTAGCAAACGTAAAGAGCTCTATTTCCACTCAAATTTGATATATATAAATGCACCATAAAGTAGTTTCCTATCCTTTCCAATTTTTCAGAAAATGGGAAAAATGAGAAATAAAAACTTTTTTAGTTCTAGGATACCTATTCAGGTATCTTAAAAATTGAAATAAAAAAAAAATAAAAAAAAAATTATTCGCTGCTTAAAGCTATGATAGCAAAATTCATTTTTGAATTATGTGATCTATATTATATATCGACATTTTCTTTTGAAAATGCCTAAGTGCCCAAAATTTGAAATTTAGATTTCGATTTATTATGGGGCGTAAACAATAGAAGTATCGATTATCGCTCACGATATATCGAAATTAAAATTTAAAATGGTCTAAATATCTACTATTGATGACGTAACCACCAAATACTGGGGAGTCGCTACTCTGGTCTTTACCAGTACTAGAAGCCTTAAAAATATATTGTAATTATTAAAGTTTTGCCATCCCAATAAACTCCTACTAAATACAATAAAGAATTCAATTTAAAAATATATGTATTGTTGTTTGCTGAAAAACGTGTCAAGGTTTTTTCAGTAAAGCTTGCTAAATGGCGCTTACGCTTACGATTACGCGTATATTAAAATGATGTCGATATTGGATCAAGAAAATTTTAATTTTTCTATTTATTTATATATATTTATATTTAATTTTTCATTTTCTACTATAATTTGGTTATTTTCAGAAATAATTTTATAAAATTTTCCTGATTTGGAAAAATAGAAAACAGTTTTAAAAGTGTTTCTGAATTACAATCACAAATTTTAATTGTGCTTCAAAAAATTAAATTTGTCTTCATAATTTTTAAAAAATATGCTATAAAATTAAATATCGAATATGTTCATTCTTAAGCTTTATTATATTCTTTAGTTTGGTAAATCAGATGTAAACTTAATATCAATTGTTTGTATTCCAAGGATTTTATTTTCTAAATTATCAGCGATTGAATAGAGATGTATTTTATAATGTTTCTTTTATCGGCTCATTGATCAGGAATTAGTTCAATAAGACCAGTATGTTATTTCATGTATCCAACAGTTACCTGTTGTCTATTACCGGAAATTAGATCCTTAAATAATTTTCGTTTCTGATCGGAAGAGGTGACTGTGTTGCGGAATTGTATTGGCTAGCGCCTCGCTCCTCAATACTCGTTTTTACAAAATAAATGACTAATCTAATAAATAATCTTGATAGTCCTTCGTTATTTTTTTTCTTGACTTTAAAAATTTATCCTGCCATAATAAGAATAGTCAATCAGCACATTTTCGGATTATTTTTTTAACAAAATAATGGCATTCAATGAATGGGAATAGGGTAAGTATCCAGCTCCACCTCTCCCCCCGTTTGAGAGTTACCTTTATTGAAGGAAGATCTCTCATCCAGCAAATTTAAGTTAGTAGTATTTTTGCATCGGCATGTGTATACATTTATAATTTTTGTCCAAATTCTATTTTGGAAATATTGAAAAAAAAATGAGTTCAGTAATTTCTTAAGGATCTTCCGTCTCATTTTAACTTGCTCCCTCCAGGTCATCCTTTCACAATGGTAAATTCAAAGTTTTGTATTGCGTACGTGGTACGAATTTGCTTGTTGCCGATATGCAGGTAGGCAGGCATTTCTTCATAGATAGGACAAATACCATACCTCCATATTTTTCATGATTTAGTTGGATCTTGCATTGTTCCAATCTTGTAAGATTAATGGATCTCATAAAGTACAGGATCTTCATGTTTTGTGATAGCTTTCTCGACAGTGTTTACACACATGATGAGAGTATATCGTAATTTTTTTGAGGAAGTGTGCCACCATAAGTAAATGTTTGTTTTTTCTTGGAAAGTTTCCATCGACGTATATTTCTTTAAAAAAAATGTCAGATTTTTAATTTTAACACCGCAATAAAAACTTGTTGTTAGTTTAGCTTATATAAATTTACTAGTCAAACATGATGATTTCCTTCAAACTATGATTAGAGAGTAACTTTATAAAGGCTCTCTTGATAAAGATTATACTAAATTATTTTTAATGTTTTAATAATATTATTCTTATCCTAGTTAGGTGAACAAAAGGAATCAATTTTGCTTCTGTATGAATAGGTAATTGAAAACATCATTATTTATATTAAAAATATTATTTTTTACCTTTTGATGCATTCAAACAAATATTTTGACCTGATTTTTATTTATGTTTTATAAAAAGCTTTTTGTTTTGTTTTTTTTCAAATGAACTTTTATTATCCATAAACTCTTTAGGAGCTTACACTGTTTTTTAATGGAAAACTGCCACAATTTTATTCATGATTAAATGATCTAAAAATGAAAATTACCTTCTTTCGTACTTCCTTATACGAAATAACGGAAGTATTGTAATCGCGAAAATTTTCGGATTTCAGATTTCAACGGAAATATCCATTTTTACCATCCCTGAATCCATTTTGACTAATTTCGTCGTGACGTCTGTACGTACGTGCCTATCTCGCATATCGCAAAAACTGTTAGCCGTAAAAAGTTAAAATTTTGTATTTATGATTGCTGAAAAATCTAGTTGTGAACCTCCATTTTTGGTTACTACATGATTACCGGAAGTGTTACTTTACTTGAAGGTCATTATTGATTTTCATCAAAAAATCTAATGCAAAACTTCTCAAATTAGGTATATAGGACTTTTATATCAATGTGAATGTATTTAATAGATTTTGGTTAAAGTTGGTGAGCCGAAAAGGGTACTTTACTTGAAGGTCATAACAAAGGTACATCAAAAATCATATTAAAATTAAATATAGAAATAATATGGTTCGGTAATAAAGTCAACAAATTCGATTTTGTTTACTCTCCGATTACACATTTTTATTACTTGTTTTAAGTGCAAAAATTGAGTGTAAAATACTGGTTTTCCTCCCCATTTTTGAGATGAAGAAGTTTGCAGCAGGAGAATAAGATATAAGTTAAGTTGGTTCTTCCCCTTAAAATGTCGAAATTGGTGATTTCCAATGCTTTATCTAGTGATTTTGAGAGTTTTAATGTTGTCAGGGAACACGAAGAAATCTCTTGGAAACTAGTTATCTAACGATATATAATACCGGAATGAGATCTCCAGAAATAAGTGTGTGTGTGTGTGTGTGCGTGCCTGCGTGCGCGTGCGCGTATGTTTGTGTGTGTCAGTAGATGGATGTCGCGACGCTGAGTGTCGTTTTTGAGATACTGCAATTTTCGGAAACAAGTAATCAAATTCAGGATCACTTTTTGAGCCACCGATTTATAGTTTAATAGATGTGCAAGAAAATCATGTGTTGTCCACATCAGATTTTTTTTAAACAATAAAGGCATGTAGTTTTCACTAAAAAAATGTGTGATTTGATGTTTTCTTAGCGAGTTGAGGGATAGTGATAAATCTAAATAGGTGAACAGTAAATATCTACCACCTAATTCATAGGTTTAATTAAATATAATATAATATAAATAGGTATAAATAAATAGGTGTTTAGGTAAAATTTAAATAGAAAAACTTCAAATGCTCCTCCAATACAATTCCACTTTTTCGTATTTTTGCACTAATTTTCTTCAAACGAACGATATACAATGTCCAATAAAGATGCCAGTGTTGAACCTTGGGACACTCCTTCCATAACTTAAGAATTGAAGAAATTTTAGAGATCTTTATTAAATTTTAATTCATTAAGTTATACCTCCTACTAAACGTGATAATATGTATGATTATTTTAGACTGTTACTACTTTCTTTCTTGATATTTCTGTCATTACAATAGTCTGTAGCTTTGTTCACTAATTTCTATAGGCCTACCAGTGCTGTTAACAAATTTACTTTAGTGGTAGTGTACCAACTAACAGATCCTATGTCCCTCCTGCGTTAGGTACCTTGATCCCGAAGAGCGGCGGGGACTACGCTTATATCAGCGAGGCCTTCGGGGCGCTGCCCGCCTTCCTCTACCTCTGGGTCGGCCTCCTCGTCTTGGTGCCGACAGGGAACGCGATAACCGCCCTCACCTTCGCCCAGTACATTCTCCAGCAGCTGTGGCCTGTGTGTCAGCCGCCATACGAAGCTGTACGACTTCTAGCGGCACTAGTTACATGTAAGTATAAAAATTGGCCATGTTTCATTTTACTTAAGTCCTAAATTTGAAAAGTGTATTTTATATATAAAATACATCTCGATGATATTGCGTGGAAAAGGCCTTTATGCATTTCACATAGCTGTTTCTAAGATTTTGCTCATTACTCCTCATACTTCCAATGATAATAGTCAATGATATAACATAAAGAATGCTCAAGAACATCAACTCAAGAATATCAACATAAAAAAGAACATCTGTTGCAAAATAAAAAATATAATAATGAATTTGGTGTACTAACTAAATTATTGTAGAAAACACGATATAAGTTTCTTCGGTGGTTTCAACCTGTACTGTTTATTTTTACAAAATTTAGCGTCCTCCGAGTCCAAAAAAGATATTTTATTAACAATTTTGTTCTGGTTTTGCTGTTGCCCTAGTTATCCTGAACTACTTCGCCGTTTTAAAGAAACTTAATCTGGTTCAAAGTTTAGGAGAATACTAAGAGTTTCGAGGAAATATTCGGAGCAAAGAAATAATCTACTTCTCTCCTACATAATTTAAAGAAAACAACATTTTTTTTCACCTTAAAATTGTTCCGAGAAATGTATATTGTTTAAGGCACGTTCCTCAGTAGTATGTCTTCTCTCAGTGACGGATCTTATACAGGAAAATGGTCATGAATGGACTTGCAGGTACACAGATCTGACGCTGTTTCCCACCCACTAACAGGACTAATAATATAGCAATCCCTACCTGCTTCACTGAGGGATGTAGAAAACATAAAAACGTACCACTCTATTTTTTTTGGTTTATTTGTAAATTTTTGTCTGCAACACTTTTTACGAATGGCACCACCACATGCTTTATATATTTTCGCCATTAAAAAGTTGCTTCCAGTTAGAACTGAGAATCTTGAAATAACATTTAAAGTAAATTATTACATTTAGAACGATTGTCTGAATGATTTCTAAGAAAATTCATTTGAAAATGAAATCCAGTTGGAGAAGTAAAGAACTTTTTTCTTGTTCACAAATTATGTTTCTATACTATAATATGTACATGGATAAGAATATTTAAGGTCATATTTATGTGTAATATAAAAACATAGTTCGTGAACAGAAATAGTAAATTTTAGAGTGGTCCAATTTTTTAAAACGAAATAATTGTATTTTACAGCGATCTGAAGGGTATATTGAGTTGTATGTAATAATAACGGTGTTCTTTACGGAGTGAAGCCTATTAACGTAAGTTTTTTTATTCAAAATTTGCGTCAGATTTGGTTTTAGTACTGTGAAAAACTATATTCAAATTTTCTAGTGAATCTAAAAATAATTTTTTTTTTTTTTTGCCGAAACCCCTCTCTTTTTAACGAATTCAAGAACCTCGATATCGAATAACCTGAAGACGAGGTATAGAGCTTCGAACCCAAACGTGATTTTATGGCTTTAAAATTTTGGGCATATCCGGAACCGAATTTTTTTTTTTTTCGATGATTTTTTCAGCATTAAAGTTTTTGATGTGCTGATTCCATATTCGCCCTCATTTTTGGTTTCAAAAATCTATGAGGCTAGTTTATTTAATAATTTAAACACTTTTTTAAATTTATTTGATTAGAAATCAATTATTTTTTAATAATTATATTTTTCCTTTAATATACTCTAAAAAAATAATTTTCAAAAACGAGATATAAAATAAAGCATTTTCAATATGTTTTTATTTTTTTCTCAGTTCCTAGATGGGATATGGACAAAACGGTAGGATATGGATCGACTTTTTTCAATGAAGAATCACCCAAAAATTTTTGTCAAAATCGGCGACGGGCACATCATGCCGTTGTCAGTCGGCCGCTACTTTTTTTATTTATTATTAAATTAAGATATTAGGATTAAAAAAGAAAAGTTCTACTCTTGTTCTTAAATTTTATCAAATTTATATAATAATATGATTATATAATTCATTTTTGCTTATGCCATTAGACAATAATAACTCTAACAGTATAATATTTCGGCAAACAGTTTTTGTTTTCCTACAACTACATAACTTAACAAAAATAATAATGGAAAAATAATTTAATTGCCCCTACTAGTACAGCTATTAATGATTTTTAAGTAATTATTTTATCTTTTCAGGTTTGTTAACTTTTATAAACTGCTACAATGTAAAATGGGCTACAAGGCTTCAAGATGTCTTCACTGGTACTAAAGTTTTAGCATTGGTTATGATCATTATTTCTGGATTGTATGTAATGGTTCTTGGTGAAAATGACCTCTTCAGTAAAGAGCCTTTCAAAGGAACCAACACTGAGCCTGGCTATGTAGCTCTTGCCTTCTATTCTGGCCTTTTCTCATATTCAGGATGGTAAGTGAAATTTATTTCATCTCACAATTATTGTAGTTTTGGGCCATATTTCAGGCATATTTAATTATTTAATTACTATTATGAATGCACATTTTCATGTAATTTTTTTCTGTTATTAAAAAAAAATTACATTAAACATATTATGTGTACAAAAAGAACATTGAGAAAGATTTTATTTCTTAAAAAAATAAATAACTTGGTTCGTGTTACACGCTTCCTTAACCACTTGTTAACTAAGGGATGATTCATTTTAAATTGATTTTTTAAAAAATCTATTTATATTTAAATTTTTAAAAAACCTATGAATTCTAAAAAAAGATTTATCTCAGTGACTGTTGCTAAGTTTTTTAGTAAAAAGTTTTACTATACATTTTTTTTCAACATAAGTTTTCATGTTTAGATAAATTATGTTGATATCTTACTATATTCGGCTAATCATATTTTGTATTATTTAGTGTATTTTAAAAACTTTTTTTTCTGCAGGAACTACCTCAATTATGTAACTGAAGAACTTAAGGATCCATATAAGTAAGGCATTAATTATTTCAATGGTATATATTGGTAAATTCATAACCCTTCTGATTCTGTTTTATTTAATTTTTATTTTTTTAGAAATCTACCTTTGGCGATTTGTATATCTCTGCCAATGGTGACCATTATTTATGTCATGACAAATCTAGCCTATTATGTTGTACTATCACCTAAGGAACTTCTCTTATCGAGTGCAGTTGCAGTGGTTCGTATCACAAATTTAATGCCAAATATTTTATCATAAATCTTGATGCATAAATATAGAATTTATCTTTTACATGTTTTTCCAACTTGAAAATGTTGTAGACATTCGGGGACAAGTTGTTTGGCTCATTTTCGTGGACAATGCCATTCTTCGTGGCATGTTCAACATTTGGAGCATTGAATGGAGCAATATTTGCTTCTGCAAGGCTCTTTTTTGTTGGTGCAAGACAAGGACACCTGCCACAAGCGATAGCACTAATAAATGTTCGCCGGTTTACTCCTGTACCATCATTGGTTTTCTTGGTATGAATTATTTTATCTATTGTTAAAAAAAATCTATAATATTTTATGAAATGTTTACGCTAGTTCAATTTTTTGGGAAATCAATATGTGTAAATTGGAATTTTGACAATCAGACTTCCATATTAATGCATAATACAATAATAACTAATAAAACAATAATAATACAATAATACTAATACATTGTTAAATTTGTTGATGTTTATTTCTTCCCCCATCTTCAAAACAGAAAATTGTTATAATGGTTATTATAATAAAAATAATATAATATAATATGTTATAATATGTAATTATAATATGTTATAATAAGTGGAAAGGACAATTGTGGATAAATGACAACAAAAAAATGTAAAGTATATATATATATATATATATATATATATATATATATATATATATATATATATATATATATATATATATATATATATATAATGAGAAGGTAGCAACAAAAAAAAAATTTAGAATGTATATGTATATTATGTCCAAATAAGGATTGATCAGTAAGCTGTGTATTGTAGCAGCCCAATATATTTGGGCAGCATTGATGTTTAAAAAAGCATTTCTCTCTCTAAGGATATTTATTTTCCATGTAAAATATATAAATCATTATATGCTAAAATTATTTAAATTCCTTAAATCATTCAATAATATTTTTAAAAGCTATTTCTAGTAGCACTCCTTTGTTCTCACTTTTTAAAATATGTTATGAAATGTTTTAATCAATTTAAATAATAGTAACATATAATGATTTATATATTTGACATGGAGAATATCCTAATAAGTATATATAACAATTTTCAATTCTGAAAATGGATAGAAATGCCCCAAAACGTCAACAAATTAACAACATTAACAAAATTAACAACATATTAGTTTCGAATAATAAAATTAATAAACATCGAAGTCTGACTGCCATGATTTCAATTATGAAATTTTTTAGTTTGTAAGTGATTATAATGTCACAAAATAGGGGAATATTTGAACGTAAATTTTATGGTTGAATTGGATTTTACAGGGCGTTTAGGGGATCAGAGAATCTTTTAATTGATGGACACAATTATTTTCCCACAGTTTAGTTTATTATCATAAGTATATCTCATTACCACAATTCATTTTGCCTTCTAAACTGCTAAAATTCAGAGTAAAATGGATTACGGAGTATGAACTATGGCCCTTCCAAAAAATATATTTTAAACATTCTTGATCCAGTTCATAATGCTGGATTAAGGATATCTTCAGTTTTCACTATGCGATTCGTTAAAGCATATGTTTAAAGCATTTATGTGGAGTGAGATAAGCTTCTCCATCAATAGAAGATAATTTTATACTGACACAAGAAAAGCTGAGGATTGGATGATCAGAGCTGGATTTATCACTAGGCCCCGGCCGATGGACGCACAATGCTAGGGGGTGCATGCAAAAAAAATATTTGTTTAAATAATGAAGAAAATTTTTATGATGAGTTAAGAAAAGTCATCATTTTCATAAGTGATGTTATTATGCCAAAAACTTAAAATTATCATCATAAAGATTATTAAGATATCAGTAATGAGTGAAAGTAAGATGCCCTATTCAAGCTTACAGGAGATTGTTCCATCTTTAGGGGAGAAACAACTGCCACCGTAGTAAAAGTAACCTATATGCCTTCACAATTCATTTTCAATGATTTCCCATCTTTACTGATTCAACGAGTGTTTTGGTAGCTATTGAAAGTTCAAGTACATAACATCCTGTAATTCAAGAAATAAATAATTCGTGTTTGCAAACAAAACAATTATTTTGGGGTATAATTTCATACTAACAATTGTTTCTATCGACTTTATGAAATTTAATCTATTAAGCTCATAATAAATAAATAATAACTAATTTAAAATATTTTTAATTTATAAGACACCAGTAATCATTTTTTCATTACAGTGTATTGTCACAGTATCTCTTCTGTTCATTGAAGATGTTTTTATCCTGATAAATTATGTTAGCTTTGTGGAAGCAGTTTTTACACTGATGTCAATTTGTGGTCTTCTCTGGCTTAGGTACAAGAAACCAGACGCTAAAAGACCAATCAAGGTATGTATTCAAAATTAATAAATCTTCAGTATAGTTGTAACAGCGTACAGTTGTAACCTATGTAACAGCGACACAATATTAAATTAAGTAATAATTTTTATAGAATTTTAAAATTGAGATTTTATGGAAGAAAAGAAGTAAATTTTTTTGAAAATATTTATCAGTATATTTAAATATTTTAATTCTTATTTATTAGAGAAATAGACCAAAATTTGGCTACCAAAGTTTTCAATTCAAAATCTCCTTACTTCATTATTTAAAAAATCAAGAATATAAAGTGAAGAATACATCAAGAATATCTGATCACAATGTAATAGTGTATGCAAAAACAATTATAGCGATCTTTACTGGACACTGTAAATTAAACAGTCACATGTTCAAACTCAAGATGACTGGATCACTCTTGTGTAAATTTTGTCATAATGAACATGAAACAGCTTACCACATTATCTGCTTGTGTGGCAGGTTCTCAAGATTAAAATTCCTGCTGTTTAGTCTGGACCACTTCACAGACCCAAAGCAGTGTGAGCTAATCAAACCAACAAATCTACTTAAATTTGTGGAGCAATCAAAGATCATGTTCTCACTGTAAATATGCGGCATTAGCGCACAATAGACCTAAATAGGTTGCGGTTCAATTATGCCATAAAAAAAAAATAGTGTTCGCAAATAGTTCATTTTATGATTTAAACATTTCAATTCTTCTATTTACAATAGGTATGTTAAAAAAAAAAAAAACTTTGATGGAATGGATTATGACTGGTTTACAGTGATAAAATATCAGGTTTTCCCCACTTTTATCTGGTTTCCAGATTTCGATTTATAATTTTCAATAATGAACCTTTGTAATCGACCAAAAAAACATTTTCTTAACCCCACATCAAAGTTTTAGGTTTTACGTTTCAAGATATGAAGAAACCAAGCGCGGTTTTTCTCCAAGATTATTGAACCAATTTCCTTGAGAAGTGGCATAATCCTTGGAACTCAACATTACTATCTGCCTTTTTGTTTCAAAATGGTGGCCGATTATAAAGTATTAATATAATACTACTCCAGAAAGAGATTTTATAAGCCTATAACTCGGCCATTTATAAAGATAGAGGAAATTGTAAAACGTTTTAGAATCAGTATACAAAAAAAAAAAAAAATTGTGTTATATAAATGCATTTGTTTTATTATTTTCAATAATGAACCTTTGTAATCGACCAAGAAAAAAAAAATTTAATCCCATTCCAAAATTTGCGGGTTTGAGTTTCAAGATACATAGAATTCAAATATCGAATAAAAAACAATATCCGTCTGCCACACGCGGCTTTTCTCCGAGACTATTGAACCTATTTTCTTGAAATTTAGCACCAAAGCCACAGGTCACCCAGGATGATTCTCGGAACTCGACTAATTAGTGATGAGTAAAAGTTAACTGAACTGTGTTGCACAGAATAAGATCCGACCGTCCTACAAGCTGTCACATTACAGATCCTAAGGAAAATAATTATTGTTCAATTCATTTAATCAGAATAAAACACGCGATGGCACCCTGAGATCACACCAGCATAGATTATTCTGACTAATCTTAATATTATAAGAATGTACTGATCTGTTCGCACATTTTATCAATAAACAATAAGTACTTATAATTAGACATTTTCTTGTCTCTTCAAAAACTACACATTTATATGGAAACTCGGCTGCAGCAGATGTGATTAATTGATGTTTACCGCTATTTGTTCTCTCTTCAAATGCTCTCCCCTTTTGATGTTCGGTCTCCTCAGAGAAAATTATTAGTGATCGAAAATATTAGTACTATTATCTTTGCAAATATTCTTGCTGCTAATATACTAATTTTTTGTCCAATATTAAGACCTATAAGGTGTCGTTACAAAACGACCTACACAGAAGTCGCCTCGGCTTTGCTGCACATGGTGGAGAAGGCATGCCCCTTCCCCTACTACTCGTACTCCCCTCACTTGATCTGGGTCCTCATCATAGCTAGTGCGCTCTTGTTGTGATATTTATGCTTTCTGTTGGAATTGCAATTGCTATTTAGTGCTAACCTTGTACTTTATTTTCTATTGTTATTGTGTTTTGGATCCGGCTTCCCTTGGACCCTTGGTGAAGAAAATTAAACATGAATACTGGGTATGAGATGGACTCATTGATCAAGAAATTGACAAAATAATAATAGGAGTGGGTTCCAACTGAGATTCAGATTGGGACTCGAGCTAAGACAGCGAATAATATTCACTAAACACTCATATATATGAGTCAGGTGGAATATTCTTCCCGGAGCACCACCCTAAAAGAAAAGTTCATTGTCTCTAGCTCTTGGGTGGTGTGAAAATGAGACAATAGTCACAAGGGATGTTGTTTTGAAAAACATTGAGAGATCACAACCAAATATGTTTCACAACCGGCCCATGGCCCTTAGTCAGGTAGTGAGGTGGGAGAGCTCCCTTCCCTTCCTCTGCATCTCCTCAAGCCCCACCTCCGATTTCACAAAAAGTTATTTTTATTCAATTGCCCAATCTACAGCAGTTTCCGATCTTAATTTTTAAATAATCATTATTCTAATTCAAGTTAGAAACAAAATTTAATTAATTTATTCCACATTTGATCATATGAACAATTTATTGATATTTACCATTGTTTATATTAATGTCTCATATTAAGAGCTTTTAATGCTGTTCTATTACATGCATATTTGTAAAAACTATTGATTGTGGTTTTATTCTATGCTAGTTATATAGTTTTAAGTTATTTTTAATTATTAAAATACAATTACCTAATTTTATTGGTTGAGTTTATTAAGTTATAAGTGTACTTATAGCTTGATTTTAAATAAATAAAAAAAAATCTATTCTGGTAATTTTTATATGAATTTAAATTATTATCTTTTTATAAGTAGTTATTGTTTTTTCAATTTTTTTCAGGTCAACATATTATTGCCTATCATATTCTTCATAATCTGTGCATTCTTAGTGATTCTGCCATGCTATGTAAAACCTTGGGAAGTGGGGGTTGGACTTGTGATTATTATCTCAGGCATTCCTGTATATTTTCTATTTATTTGGTGGGAGAACAAACCACCTTGGCTTCAAAGAATAGGAGGTAATTATATATTTTAAAATTTCATAACTATAATATATAATATTAAAAGTATATTTTATCTAGCCTATGTTCAAATAAAAATTAGCTATAAATTCTAACTTTTTTGCAGTTAAATTAACAATACTGTGTGTGAAAATGTTCATGTGTGTATTGCAAGAAGACAAAAGTGCATGAAGGAAATGGAGAAATCAATTTTTTAACATATGAAAAAAAGTGAAAGAAGGTGTGCTACTAAAGGGAAAAAGAAGAGGAGGAAAATAAGAGGGTTAATCAGTTTGTACAGGGTTTTGGGATGAATACAAACGTATTCCTACATTGTAAATATTATGTACTTTTAGATTTTATAATGAATTACAATTGTATTTGTAAGTAAATATTTGTTCTTAATCTTTGTAATAATCTCTTCATCAAATGAAGAATTGTTTTTTATGATACTACATACTAAGTATGTATTATACAAATGTATAAAGTTATTTATTCATAACTTAATCCATCAGTTTATTTTTTATGCTCCTAGACATTATTATTTTCTAAGAATTAAATAAATGAATAGGAGATTATAATAAAAATTATAATGAAATGATATCTCAGAAATTGCAGTAAAAAATGAGAGAAATAATGAATGACCGAGGTCATAAAACTAAAGAATTCATACAGTAGTAGGTATTTGTTTACAAATCGATTGCTTTATTTTAACATCTAAAAGTTAACAATTGAATACATTATGGGTCAAAAATTCTTTTACAGTATCCTTAGCAATTTCTCTATAAGGTTGATTATTTGGAATAAATCAAAGAGATTTGACAACAATTCTAAATATTTTCCCTTTAAATGCCTGTAGTATTTTCATTGGGCAAATCTCCGAACATTACCTGCATATGTTAGTAATAGTCCAGTGATGATTGGCAAATAAGCAAGACAATATCAGGGTTTAAACGACTTTGTATATTTATTTGTGAACATAGCAAAGGTTCCATCCTAGAATGATGTAGTTCAATGAAACATCAAGTGGAGTTGGGGTGTACGGAGGATGAACTTTTTAAATTGACTACATTTAATAACATTTATAATTAATGAAAGTATGCTGAAAGAGCGATTAAGTTATTCTGTAAACTTCTGGATTCAGTTAGCATAAATATAGGATTGATGAAAGTATCTATGAACAACAGAGCGAACAATGCTTAGGATGAATTTGATGGAAATGGCATGTTGTTGAAGGTAAAAGCAATTAATAGTAGCAAGATAACAGATAATTGGAAAGTGCAGGCAAGAAATGGTCATACCGTTAATATTTTCAGAAAAGTGCAATCTTGTAGGTCAGACTGGATTATATAACATACATAGCTAGCAAATTTCTTTGGTAACTACAGAAAAGTCACTGTTTGCTTTATTGGTTCCAATCCTTGAACAATGAATTCAGTTAATTCTGATAGTTGATGAACTATAGGATGTTTACACTGAAAACCAAACTGAAATTTGGTTGGCATAAAGATATTAGACAATTTCATATTCACAATCAGTACATTATAAATTGTAAAATATTGAATAGGGACAGTTTTTTAATTAATTTTCTGTTTAAATAAAAATCTGAGTAAGGGTTATAACCTAAACCAGAAAAAAACCTGGGGACGTGATCTCTTACATATTTATTAGATTTTTTTAATGCCTGTTTCAAACAGTGGACTGAGAATTGTTAAAAGGTTTGTAGGTATGTAACTTTAAATTCTTTTGCAATTTTCCCCTGATTTATGAAAAGGCATAAGTATATATAGATTAACATCATGTTTTTTATCATAGCTAATTTTTTTTTTTCCAAAATGACTATTAGTTTGTTGGTGAATAAACAATGAATCATTATCATTATGATTCAAGAGAAAATTTAAAAGAATTAATATATTTCAGTCATGCCACTGTAGGCTTAATCAACAAATGGTTTGGCAAATCTATCTTTAAGGCGGAGTTGGATTTATTTCTGAAACCAATGAGCAACCCTTCCTGTTAAAAGTAGTGTGAGATATTCACATTTATTTAAAAAAAAAAGATAATTGTCTTCAACAATGTCTTTATTATCAAACTAATGTTTTCTACAATGCTACATGGTTCTCTTTAGGTCATGTTGCATCATCAGATGCTAGTTCATTTATATGCCAGCAATAACCACGTGACGTTGGCATAAAAATAAAACAAAAACAAGTTTAAAATTTTTATCTTAAATTTATAAAAATAAATTAATTATCATTAAAATATAAATTAAAATATTGTTATTAGCAAGCTGTTTTCAACTGTGTTACCATAAACTTCACGCAATAAACAGTACCTACCCACAGTAATATGGAAGCTTTTCAGAATTCAGCTAATATGTATGTGAACTGGCACATGAAGAATTACAAAAAATATCAAGATGACTGCAGAACAATGGAATGATAGTTCGTTAATAGAGACATTGAGTTGCATACCTCATTGACCTCTATAACCACATTGTTTGATATCCATGTCATATGTGCCATACCTCCTAATATATGGATCATCAGCAATTAGTTGTGCAGTTAAAAGTTTTCAACAGACTAAAAACAGATCTGACTTATAACTAGAATCTTTGTTTAAAAACATTAAAAATACATTCTGTCCTAAACCCATTATAGGTAAATGATATTCTTATACATATAGTTCCTGTGTCCATCTAACCCTCAAAAAATGGGGACCTAACAATAGTTAAAGGTTAAATCAGGTAGTTGTAAGAGGTAACCACAGTCTCTCAAGAATACAGTACGGTAGGAAATAATACACCTTTGTTGGTGCCACCTCAGCTTGTTGAATAACTGATTTAGTTCATTATAATTACCTTCTAGAAAATGTTCAAGAACAATAAAAGAATACAAACAAAGCACATTACTTTATTTTCTTGAAACATATTTTTTTCTTTTTTTAGGAACAAAAAGCTAATACTAATCAAGACCAATGTTGCATCACAGTTATACAGGATTAATAATATTATATATATTTTCTCTTTGGCTAGCAACTAGAAGACATGAAGACAATTTTATATACGTGGAACATAACACTTAACAAAGATATTTATTAGCACATATCAAATTAAAATTCATCAACATAACTTAACAGTCTAAAGTAATTAAACCAACATTCTCTCAATCTCAAAATAAGCAAAAAAAAATATGATAATGATCAACTAAGTGTATTATTTTGTGCATTGACAAACATTTATACCTAACGAAATTTAAAAAAATAACATTTGAAGAGGAAAATCATGAGCTGGATTAATACAGAAGTATTTTAAAAAAATATATTTAAGAACACATAGCCGTAAAGTAGTCAGCTAAAATTGTTTATCTTATAGGAAATTCGATACTATATAAAAATGTTCCAATGAACATAGATGGATCTCTAAACACTTTAGTAAGAAGTGAGGACCAAAAAGATCTTTCTAGCCTTATTTTAAGAATAAATGAAAAACCGCTAATAGCATCATAATAAAACTTGATCCTAAATGAGGAGATCATTGAATAATCCAAAACCAGCTTGATCAGTTAACATCCCATACAATTAAGGATTCCAAAAATAAGATCAGAATGCATGTTTTTTTTTTATAGTTTTTAGCTAAAGCTTTGTAATGAAACATTTAGGGATCCATGCATAGCACCAGAAACTTTTACATTCAGCATCAAACTTTATTCAAAATTCATAAATCAATCTTTCAAAAATTTAAAATAAATCATAATTTTCCCAAAATTGTTTTTCTCAGCATACTATATTTTTTTTTACCTCTGTAACCAAGCAAGATGTGGTAGCAGCTATGATCCCTACAACTAATAGCTAGTATTAGTATTATGCAATGAATTACACAATTGAATTGTTGTCTGGAGCAATGTTGGATATGACTTCTTTCACAATTGCTTTATTTAGTAGAATAACATTCACTGTTTGGGAAAGTTAAGTTCTTGAACTAACTGCTAGATATTGTCAATCCATTAGTTTGAGAACTTTGCCCTTAACTTTCCCAAACAGTGAGTCGCAGTATAACGTTATTCCTCATAAAAATGTAATTGTGAAAAAATCACATCCGATGTTCCAGACAGCAATTCAGTTGGTATCAAGCTCTAGTATCGTATTACCATGTATCCCATCTAGTGATACTATATAAAAAGGTTTTGATTTATTCCTAGATAAGGGCAAAAACATATTTCTTGGCCCTAGCTACAGATGGAACCATTTGAAGACCCCTGTTAAGAACTTTTTTTAATTAACATCCGAGTTCCAATAAGGTAGCAAAGTTTGTCCAACAGCTTAAGAGCTACTCTCTATATCAGAAGTTTCCTACTAGATGCTCCCAAAGCTGGGAAAGGAAGAAAAGAAAACTTATTTCTTATAAACTTATCGTTGTCCTACTGAAGTCAATCAGTTAGCCTAATCATGAGCTGTTCATCCAAAAGCCTGTTCATTGAGTAAAAGTAAATCATTAATCTGTATCATTCATAATTATTTGATTTTTAAAAAATTAAAAATAATTACTTATTACTAAGACCCATGCACAAAGGGTGCCAAAATTATCAGAAAAAAATAAAACCCCGACAAATAGAAAGATCCTATTCTGTGCAGTTACAAGTGTGTTTTTTATTTTCCTTCGTATATTGTATAAATTGTTGGTTAAACTACCAAACCACTTAAATCCACCGATTTTTGTAGGAGTTCCATGGTATAACCAGCAAAATTATCCTATAACTATGAAGTGTTCATTTTAAAAGTGTAAAATACAAATGTGGACATGCAATTAGTAATTAGATTTGAAATTTTACTATTTCAGATTATTATTCATGATTTTTTTACTATCTACCTTGGGTCAAATACAAAAAATTATAAAGCAGTAAAATCCAAGAAATTCATACTTTTTTTTCAGAGCAAAGGAAATATTACTAATTGGCAAAGTGGAACATGTTCATCTTCGTTGGACCAGTTTCATAGATTTTTTTTTTTAAGAGAATGTTATTGTCAGTAGTTTCTGAAGCATGGCCAGAATAAATGTATTCACTAATAGGGCAATAGCTCTGATACTTCTTAGTGAATTGGGAAATATACAATTTTTTTTTTTTTTTTTCTGTTGATATTACAGACCATGAAGATCTTTAGCCACATGACATGGTCTTTTTACAGACATTTATTGCTTACAGAAGCACAGATAAGCTGGAGGTAATAGTAATAATAGTTTCCATGGTGCAGCCCCATTGTCAAACACTCGGTTTCAAGAACAGTGACAAAGTAGCAAGATCCACGGATTATGGTTGTTTGGGGCGAGAGCCTATATTTCTTTCCCTGAAGCAGACCATCCATAAACCAAGCCTCTTGGTTTTTTAATATCCTGGAAAACAATGTGATTCCCGATTTAGGAACACCGGGTATGGCAATCTCTCCTGATCGGTGTGAATTGGGTGAGAGAGAGAGGGTTTAGTATGGATTTCTGTGGAAAGTAGTCACCCATCATCCACAATAAACATGGCTCAACTTTGATTACTTATTATAACACACAGCTGCAATCGCTAACCTTCAATCTTCATTGATGTAAACCATATAACATATTCACCATATGTTCTCCATATTTTTGCAAAGGTTATAACAGAGTGTACCAAGTGTTACAAAAGGAAAGGGTGCCTTATAATCCTCAATAACTATTGATCGAATACCATAATCACTCAATGCAACAATCACGGCCTAACTTTCAGTATAGGAGATAATTAGTTTATCATGCAGCCCCTCGGCAATTACGGACCAAGTGTAAAAACTAATCGCTAAAACCTCAAAATATAGGTACATCTACAAAGAGTAATGGAGACACCCCCAATGGTCAATCATAATCAGTAATTATGGCTGGATGGATACCTTTCCAAACACAGTCTGTAGGTAATCTGAAAATTAGCTAAAGATACCGCAGATCTAATCTTTAACAATTTTAATCTACATTACTTATTTACTTTTTAAAAATATATTTTTATTATTATGTTACACTAAAGTCTAACATGATTTCAGGATATGGTAATGAATATGATCCAATTTTTTTTAAAAACTATATTAGTACGTTTTAATCCGTACGCAGAGAGAATTTTTAGTAGATAAAACAATACCTAAATAAGCAACTTTTTTCCATTATTCAAGTTAACCAACATTGAAAATAATTCAAGCCTACATTTTGGCCCCTTTTAAGACTTACTTAAGTACGTATCTTTTTTCTTACTAAAACCTTTTCTCATATTTAAAAACATTTAAGAACTTTAAATTAGTAATTATAAATCATGAAAATCAAACAAAAAACACGATAGACACAATTATTTGTTAACGTTTGACAACCCTACTCTTCCTAATGAAATCAAAATAGGATTTCTAATCCCACCCACTGTTATGTATATCTAAAATAGTTTGTAAAAAACAACATTTATACAGGTAATGCGGGAAAGCAAAGCATGAAGAGACAGAATATAACAGTCCTATTAAATGCACCAATTGCCCTGTTCAGCATGACTCTTTCTTGAAAAATTGCTCAGTCTTTATAAAAGAAAAAAAAATTAGACGTAATCAATGTAAATGACCTTTTCTAATATTGTTAAAAATAGAAAAACAGTTAGTGTACAGACCGATGATTTAAATGTTAATACATTTATTTTTAAGAAACCGTTCAAACCTTAACTTATCAGTCGCTCCAGGTTGAGCGATCTCCCCATCACACCCACTTTCCCCTCTATTCCCATTCCCTCCTTCCTCCACTCCCTCCCCTTCTCCCCACACTCCCTGTACCCGCAACATCTTCATCTTCCACACAATCCTCATCCTCTTCCGAGCCTTCCGCACCTACCATAACAAGGTCTTCGGCCCGAAAAGCGGCCAAAATCACGGAAGCAATCTCCACCACCCATCTCTATAGAGTCCACTACTAGTCTCTATCTTCAGAAAAAAGACTTCTAATGAAGTCACCTCTCCCCACGGTTGTGAGATGACCAACAGGACGAGTGGTTTACAGTTAAATAAAGAAGAACCAGGAGTAAAACGAGAAGCAAATCTCCTAAAAAAGATAAAATGTAAACTAATTAAAAATCATAATTACTGTTAATTATCCAGTTTTACATCTGGAGAAAAATAAACTAATATCGGAAGCACAAAGTGGATTTAGAACAGGTCGCTCTACCATAGATCATCTGATAACAATGGAATACCAAATTCTAAATTGCTTTGCCGAGAAGAAGCAGTGTATAGGCATCTACTTTGATAAAGAAAAAGTATATGATAATGTAAATCCATCACTCGTCCTGCAACAGTCAAGAGAATTGGGATTCAAAGGTCGCCTTATCATACTAATAGAAAACTTTCTCCGAAAATGAACCTTCCAAGTACGAATAAGTAATCATCTATCTTTCGTAAAAGTAATGACCAACAGAATACCTTAGGGAAGTGTTTTGAGCTTTTCTGTAAACTCAGAACAGAATATTTCGAACCAAATATTAAATTTTTGGGATTAATATTAAATTGTAAACTAGAAGTGGAAACTGGAAAGATCATATCAAATGGTTAAAGAAAGAATTTTTAAAACAGCTGTGGGTATATCGGATGACTCAAATTCAATACTGAAAATCCAACATGGAGGCCTTTTTTCCAACCAAAGGTAAGAAGATTTGCAGAAAACCAGACTACAGGCTCCACGTGGAATCAGAAAAAGAAGATACATAGAAGAAATCCGATATCTACCTACATCAGCCAATGAATTTAATTACCTCCCTTGGACCTTAAAACTACCTTCATTAGACATAATTTTCTGCCAATACAAGAAAAATAATACTTCAGCTATCACCTATTTAACTCAATACCAAAAAATTAAAGACAAATACAGCAATAGCAAATATATTTATGCAGATGGCTCCAAATCAAATTTTAATGTTGGGTGTTCCATTGTTATTGATTCCAATATCATTAAATACAAGCTGCCACATAAAACCAGCAACTTCACTGCAGAATGCTTCGCTATTACTACAGCACTTCACCTTATTATGAAGCATAATGAAGATAACTTCATTATATGTATGGACTCTCTATCTACTATGGTGGCATTCAACAACATATACCTAAATAACGTAATAAAGAAAGCCCAAGCTTATTCAACAATGATGAGAAACCTAAACAAAAACACAGATCTTGTTTGCGTATCGTCCCACATTGGAATCAAAGGGAATGAAGTGGCCGACCAAACATTATTATCATTGGAAATAAGCAACATCCATACTTCATCGGATATATGGAAATATCTAAAATACCAAGCCAAGATGACCTGGGTCCAGCTTTGGGAAACCTCCGAGGAACAAAATAAATTTAAAAAAAAGAAATAAAAGCTTGGAAAAGTTAAAACCGCAGCAGCAGAAGAGAAGAGGTTATCATCACTAGACTGGGAATTGGCCTTATGCGACTTACGCACGGATTCCTGATTATACCAATACAGAGAAAATAATAGAATTTCTAAAAAAAAACAAAAAACATGTTTTCAACAAAATATAATACAACACCAACAGTGAATGAATAAAAACAAATACCAAAGACTCCAGCAGTTGATTGTCCGTAAGAAACTTAACCTAACCTTTCAAGGTAGGTATTCAAGTAATCAACATCTTTAAAAAAAAAAATGATAAGAAAGAAAAATAAGGCATATCTCTTAATCTAAATCTAATTATGAACAACTAAAATAATGTCATATTTCTTAAAAACTATATTCTTTTTCTAACTTTCCAGCTTAAGCAAACCATCAGTATCGGTACTTAGCAAATCAATATAGGTAACCAGCAAATTACTGTTCAACATACTTTAGATGCATTAATTTAAAAATCAAAATACTGGCATACTGAATTTAAGTTTCACACTATAAATCCTATTTTTTAGACTTACTGAATTCATATGCCTAAGGAAAGATGATATTTTTATAGCTCTGATTAATGATATATTGTCATTACTATCGACATGCATGTAGAATACATGTTGCGTACATATGGGGTATGAGGATAAATACTTTTTATGGCCTGAAAATTCTTGAAGGAAATAATTGAATCCCAACTTGCAGAACCACCATCTTTTTTGCAGGAACTTTTGTATCACAAAAAAATTTCTAAAAATTAAATTTCTTTTAGACTGAACAGAATTTTTACCTTGACAAAACAAATTACTAACGTAATATAATTTTATAATTATGTAACTAAACCACTCCCCAAAAAAGAAAAATTAACAGAAAAAAGCTTAAGATAATAAACAATGGTAGAATTTCAGCCTGTGAAGCACAGCTTTTCATTTTTTTAACATCTGAAAAATTGAACACTACTTTGAAACAATTATGGCAGTGTATAAGTCAAATTATGTCTTTAATCCTTAAATAGATCCAAATCCTAAAAATTTCAGTTTTAAAAATTAGTTTTGAGTATGTTCAACAAACATATGAACGTCAGAGATGAAAAAATATAATTTTTCAATATATGTATTAATTACTTTCAAGGAATCTTGAAGTTCTATATGTATGGAATCAATTACGAATACCACAACCTCACTAATCTGGCATATGAATTAAGAGTAATGTTGCATTACATAAAGGAACAATAACAATAAAATAACTAATTTAAATGATCAAAACAACTACCATAATTTAAAGAAACATGAACAAAATTAAACTGACCAATCAGTTGACTATTTTTGAGCGAAATGAAAACGAAAAAGCATTTACATGTATAGATCACAAAGAAAATAAAAATGAAAGGGATCTAAATTTTGGTTAAAATAACAAAATTTAAATACTTCTTATAACATTCACAGAAATATATTGTTGTTATAATGCGCCAAAAAATAATGCCTTCCTGTCATTATGCTTAGTAATGTAAAAAACACATTAATCACTAAGCAATCATAACATTTTTTTTAAATTTATAACATTAAAAACAAAAGAACTGAAACATCTTTCAAACAATCAAGAATAAGGAGACTTTGGTTTAGTATCCAATAAATATGAAAAAAAAAATATTGTCACAAATGAAAAGGTTTGAACATTGCGATCATCCAACACTTTCAAGTTTCATAAATTAGTGTTATTTAATTTACATTGTTAAAAATTATTCAAGGATTCGAAATACCTAATTTAAAAAAATAAAAAATAACAAGCAAAAAAAAAGAACTAGTAAAATAAAAATAAAATAAAAACTAAAGCACCAATAAAAAAATTACCTACTTAAAGTATGAACTTCTTGTTTTTCTTTCATTAAATGTGCTTAGTTATCACAGTATCATCAAAACACAAGAGTAAATAAATCTATTACTTAAAAGTAAATTTAAACATTACATGTTGAGAAGTATTTGAAATAGCAGAGCTAAATAAAAATATAACAATATAAAAAACAAAGTTTTCTTAAAATTAAAAAATATTCTATATCTTCATCAACTTATCCATTGTTATGAAATTACCTTATTTTTTAACATCATCTTTACACCATTAAGAAATCAACAGATGAAATAAAAAAATACATATATAGTATTTTTTTGTTTTATCACAGTCAGTAATTAAAATCATAACATTTTTTACATCTAAAATAAGAAATAGCACCATGTAACTAAACAAATAATGACAAATAAAACTCCATAAATTTAAATCAATACTAGAAAAAACAATAGAATTGTAATAAACAAAAACAAATCTGATCCACCTTCAAATAAGAGGTAAGAAAAACTCGACCAGCAGAGAATACAGTACAGCATATTGTCGATAAAGGGAAAGAGCTAAAGGAAGTAATCATAACATTAATGTTTGGATACAGCATCATAAAGCTTTGGTAATTCCGCTTCAAGTCGAACGACGCGCACCTTGCTCTGCAGCTCCCAATCCTTGATGTTATCAGGCTTATGATAGTTTTCACTAAGCGAATGGTATGTAACAAAGTAGGAAATTAAATCCTGGCTTCCGTCAGCATTCACATCTACCAAAAGAGCTGTAAAATAAAACTTATTAGAAGACATTATTTTTTTATATTTTCTTAAAAAGGTTTTTATGATTTCGATATTCCTACTATAAAAATAGTTCTGATAATTTTAAAAACATTTCACAATCATGAATTTTGATAATGATTCCAAGGTGAATTTAAAAAAAAAAATTTTTTATAACTTTATTTTTTTTTATCCACACCTGTCACTCATATCGCGACAATAAGCGGATGTGATATAAATAGATAACAGGCATGGCAGGCATGAGAGGTCAGTACCCAATGGCATCTCCTCTTAACATGAGATTCTAAAGAATTTTACACAAGATCTATTAGCCAGCTCCTTTTCAGCCTTCTTCTGGTTAGTTCAGGCATGTCCGTTGTTGCCATATTTTGTATAAGTGTGTTGCAATGTCCTTGGATTTTTTAATGGAATCTTTTGTATGAGGTTTGAACATGCTCTTAAACTGTAGTTATATGTAAATCTGTGTGTAATGTTTTGTTGTACCAGGCTGAACGTGTTATTAGTCTTAATGTTTTTGATTGAAAAGTCTCTATTTTTTGGATGTGAGTCTTTTTTGCTGTCCCAAATATTTGTAATGCATAGGTCCATATAGGTTTCAAAAGGTATTTAAGTAAGTATTCAGTCATTGTCGGATTTGTAGTAACAATTGTTTGTGAAGGATAGGGTACAGAAGTCTTAGTCTTCTAGTCTTAGTCACTTCTGTTGAAAGTGAGTCCTAAGAAATGAACTGTTAGTCTGTTGAATGGGCTCATTGTTTACATAAACTGTAGGACAGATATCATGTCTAAGAGTGAATGTGATGTGCTGAGATTTGTCATTGTTGAGTTTTATTTTCCATTGTTTAAAATAGTCCTGCAGTTGCAGTAAGTAATGCTGAATAGTCAGTGAAGCCTGAGTTATAAATGCGTGTCTAGTAAGAATAGCTGTGTCATCTGCGTATGTGGCTATTATTGTGTTTGGGCAAACAGGTATATCATATGTGTATATAATGTACAGCAAGGATGCAAGAATTGACCTCTGAGGCACTCCGGCCCTGATTGGATGTATAGAAGAGACCTCTGATCCTTGCCGGACAGAAAAAAACCTGTCGGATAGAAAGGAAAGAAGTATGAGATAGTATTACGAAGGAAGAAAACATTTGAGTTTGAAGAGTAGTTCATTGTGCCAGACTCTGTCAAATGCTTGAGCTACATCCAGGAATACGCCAGTAGCATATAGTCTATTTTCTAGTGCGACTGAAATGTAGTCCATGACTCTGTCTTGTTGGTGTATGGTAGAGTGTAGTGAGCGAAATCCAAATTGATGTTCGGGTAGAATTTGTTTTTCAGTCAGTATGTCGAGTTGTAAATTAGAGAGAGGGTTGTAAATTAGTTTTTCAAAAATTTTAGAACAAACTGGAAGCAAACTGATGAGCCTGTATGAAGATGGATTTGTACTATCTTTGTTAGGCACAGGTGTATCTAGCGTCTCCTGTACAGAGTTTTCATGTTCATTGTCTGGGTAGTCAGTATGCAGTGTGAAAACTGTCGACAGATGATTGGCAAAGAGTTCAGATTTTTCACTGTTGGACAAGGCCCAAGATCCATCTTCTTTTCAAAGTAGCGCTGATATCTCGCGATGCTTAAACAATCTCTTTGTATGTCTCCACAAACTTCCATCGTCAGTATTGAGATTCTCCGAAAATACATCGTAGTTCGTCTGTTCAAATTTTGGTATTTGTCTTTTTAGTTCATTATTTATTCGGTTATATGTCTGTTTGTCAGACGGTAGTCTGTTAGTCTGCCATATCTTATGAGCTCTTCTCTTGGCTCTGATCTGTTCCCTTATATACTGAGGATAGCTTGGCTGGGTACTTCTTTTCTTTCTTGCTATTGATGATGCCCAGGCAGATTCCTGTATACTCTTCGTCAAAACTTCAACAGCATCCTCGATTTCTTTTTCAGTTTTCATTGAGATAGGAACTAAGAGCTTTGAGTTAAATTTGTCTGGTAGAGAGCCCAGTATATTTTCCCTTCAGTAAGGGTGGGACGTTTTTCTTGTTGATATGGTTCGTCGAAGAGGACTAGATGTATAAGGCAATGGTCGGAGCATAGATCAGAGCTAGATCTGATGGTGTGAGGTATGGCCTGCAGTCCTTTGGTAACGAAGAAATCTAAAAGGTCTAGTATCTTAAGTCTTGATGTAGGCCAGTATGTTGGTGTATTAGGCGATATTGTGTGTTTGTGGAGAGCGGACAGCAAGTTTTTCTCTTTCGAGTACATAATCGTGACCCCCATGCCTGATGCTTAGCATTGTAGTCACCCCCAGCAATAAAGCATCTTCCCAGTTTTTCAAATAAATTGCTAAACATGCCAGGTGTAATTGCATACCGAGGAGGGCAGTACACCGCTGCTAATGTTATTGTGTTTTGAGTAGTGAGCAATGTTATGGCAGTGGCTTGGATGTATAGTGTACTTGGTAAGTGTATGGAGTGATGTT
The DNA here is from genome assembly GCA_948150685.1 of Rhaphigaster nebulosa. NCBI lineage: Eukaryota > Metazoa > Arthropoda > Insecta > Hemiptera > Pentatomidae > Rhaphigaster > Rhaphigaster nebulosa. The sequence continues at coordinate 177,227,751 of OX411306.1, forward strand.
TTAATGATGTTTTTATGATGACGACTGTTCCACCATGTGAAGTGTTGTCTGGGTGGTCAGTTCTGTAAATGGTGTAGTCAGGAATATACATCTTGTTACGAGAGGTTAGATGTGTTTCAGTTATCAAAGCTACGCCTGTTCGTTTTTCATGTAAGTAGATGTTAAGTTCGGTTTTATGTTGAAGTTGAAGTCCATTAGTATTCCACAGAAGGATAGACAAAGAAACCACGGTTAAAGCATCTATGGGCCATTAATTGGACAGTAGGCTTGTGTTACTTGTAATTGTTGTAGAAGACTGAAAAGAGGTTGGATAAGGTTATTTAGACCATTTAATAAATTGAAGAATTAAGGAGTGACATTTTCAGCAGGGAATACCGGCCCAGCCTCTTACCCGACATACCTAGGTTTTGCTGATGTTGGCAAAGTGTGTGGTGATAACTGCTGCAGCAGTACGTTCTCTGGCTCCGGAGGAGGCTGATGAGGCTGTGGCAGTGGAGGGAAATCTTGCGGTCCTAATGGTACGGCTGGTTGACTAGGTGCAGACCAGAGATGTGATTGGTATCGGGAATTTCTGCCAGTTCAGAGTACTTTCAGAGCCTGGCAGCCCCGCTGGATACGCTCCTTGGCAGTTGGTACAAGTGGCTGGTGTATCCTGGGTCTTCTGACATGAAGCACTTTCGTGATTTTAGCCACATCGCACACACTTAGGTTTGTGGTTGCAGTAGGTTTTTGTGTGACCATACTGCTGGCATCGGATGCACTGAGGTATCATCTTCTTTTTGTGTGGTTCTTAATCGATCGATACGCGCATTAGTAAAGAAAATTAATATGAAATATTTCTTCATTAAATGTCTGTTTACTAATATCTACGAAGAACATCGGTAATGTTTGCTTGAATCTGGATATTGCATTAGTGATGTTCACCGCTTCATATCCTTTAATTTTTAGTTCATTTATAATTGTTGATTTTGGGGTTGAATGATGTAAATTTTTAATTACGACACGTGGCCATCTGTCATCGGGTAATTGACGTAATTGCACGTTAAGAGTCAGGGGTTTCGGGATAAATGTAAACTTTTGTACCAGTTGCTTTAAGTTTAAATGTTGATGGCCCATTAACCTTTTCAAGAAATTCTATCAGAACTGTGTAGTTTTTCACTTTGTTTACGAATATCTATGGTGGCTTGAATGTAGTTGTTTTCTGTATCTGTAGCTGTTCTGGTCCAGTATTATAATTGACTAAAATTTCAAACCTGTCATGTGTTGGAGTGACAAGCACATTGAAAGTTGGCCGTTTGCATCGACTTACATCTTCTCCTGTGACTTCAGAGAGGCGTTTGCGAACTGTAACTAATTCCTAGAACCCCTCCTGAATCTGGAAATTATTAATTGTAGTTGTTTCTAGCCCACTCATGACTTCGACCTCAGCCCCAAAGTCGAGGGGGTTCGGTCATATTTACTGTCCTAGAACTCAGCTCGTAATGCTTCAAAGAAGCTCGATAAGCTACTTAATTCTTATATATTTACTTTTCACCACTCAAAACTTAAAAATCAAAACTTTAAAACATGAAAAATAAAAAATAAAAAACTTAACCTCTTATCCACGGTGAATTTAGCTTTGAAAATTTATTTGAGATGAGAAACAGAACACTTCCCAAGAAACAAGGAATTTTCTGGTACAAATTTAACAAAAACAAACAAATAAAAGTAGAAAGTTTCTGTTTATTTTTTATAATATTATATTTCATCAAGGAACTAAGCAAAAATCACCAAATCTTTTATAGTTAATTTAAATACCAAAAGTGGTTTAGGTTTAAATTTGATTATTCAAGCAATGTTCAGACAATGGATTGGACTTTGCATACATCTCCACCCTAAAAGATTTTTTCTCAAAACTTTAAAATTAAAATAATTAATTAGAATTACACTATACTGTGTTAGAAAGGATCAAGATAAAATATCCAGTAAAAGGAAATTCACTCTGGAATGGCATAACTTAGGGAAATTTTCACTGAATATCGAATAGTTATTAGCCTGCATGTTTACATACCTGATTGAGTCTGAAATGAGAGCTGCGGTTGGCATTCACTATTATTTACGTAACACAGTTGCGTTATGTCAGTCTGTGAAGCATTGACGACATGCATCGATCCTGATTTATTGAATGTAATCAATACTATTCTTTCCTTAATATGTTCAACTTTTATACTGTTGGATGACGTCAATGCCTGGAAAGTGAAAACGGTTTTAACAAATGACAGAATTCAGAGATATTTAGTTTATTGATAAGAAGAGTAAAGAGGTTAATAAATTTATATTCTATAATAGTTTTACAAAAGAAACCTCAGATTGAGCACAGAGGGGCTACCCGTTCAAGAGATAATTGTGGCATAGAAAGACACACAGACAGACTAAAGACCAAAAATATGTTGTTGTTTTTTTGTAATCAGATTGCTCTGAAACGCATAGAAACATTGAAAACTGGACATAAAAAATTTGACACAATTACAATTCTTTCCTTATCTAGCAGAGGTAGGAAAATAGAAACACTGCTACAATAATCAATGCACTGTATCTTTGCAACTAATAGATTTCGAAGAAATTTTTTTTTTGGATTTGTAGAGGATTTAATTATCTTTCAAATGATCATTTGTATAATCAATTTGAAATAATTTGATTAGGGATTGATAAATTATTTGCCACTTCTATAAATTTGTTTTATTGAAAACTAGTTTCGAATGTCATACATTCATCTTCAGTTCTAAAAACACACAAAAAATTAAAAAATAAGCAATTCAAAATATAGTTTGGTATTATTATACATATTAAATTAGATTAATATAAATCAGTATTATAAAACATTTATGAATTATGAATTTAATTAAGACAAGAAATCAAATACATGTTGGTACTCACCAAGGTTTAAATGGACTATATCAAACAGAAAAGTTTGTACTGGTTTCTTCTCGCATTGAACTAACAATGAACAAAACGTAAGTAGCATGTTTTTAGGTAAACGGTTAAAGGGTCAGGGTTTTCCAGTAATGCCGGTGAGTAATTGTTTTTTCTGTTATAGATGGGAATCAATTTAAGATTGGACTATTGGAGATATTTATTTGGTAATTTAAGCAATATATAAATCCGTATAATATATATGGATAGTTAAGGGGCTTTAAGGAGAAGACTTTAGGCAATTTTTATTAAAATCTTTTGAGTCATTTTGGGACTATTCTCTATAGAAGAAGTGTTTTTCAGCTATTACACAGCCACAATATTGCACAGAATTCGGTTCAGTAGTTTAGGAGAAAGATAGGTTCTTTAACATTTAAAAAAAAATTCTGATGTGGACATCCCATAACTTCCTTGTACACCTATTAAACTATAAATCAGTAGCACAAAAAGTGAACCTGAATTTGATTACTAGTTTCCGAAGATAGATCCCGACGTCTATTGAAACATACAGACACACCCACACCCACACACGCTCTTGTTTCTGAAGGTCTTATTCCGTTATTATATGTTGTTTTCTTTCAGTTGGTAACAAGTTCTAAAGAGATTTCTATTTTATACACAATTTTAACACTTAAAACAATTAACAAAATTAGAGTGAAAAAAAATCGTGTTTATAATCTTGATCACCTAACCATATGATTTCTGTATTAAATATCAATATACCTTTTGATGTAATTTCATTATGACATTCAAGTAAAGTATCCCATTCTGCTCTTCAATTTCATCCAAAATGTATTATATTACTTATATTGATATAAAAGTCTACTTTACCAAATTTGAGATGTTTTACCTTATATTTTAATATAATTTTTGAAGGAAGTCTAATATGATCTTCAAACAAAGTACCACTTCTGGTTTGCCAATTTTAACCAAAATTTATCATGTTATTTATATTAATAAAAAAGTCTTATATTCCAAATTTGAAAAGTTTTGCATTATATTTCAATATAATTTTTGAAGAAAATCAATTATGAACTTCAAGTAATACAAAATTGTAAATACAAAATTTTAATTTTCTACGGCTTACCGTTTTTGAATTAAGCGAAATATGCATGAACGAACGAACGAACGTATAGATGTCATGACAAAACTAGTCAAAATGGATATTTCTGTTGAAATCTGAAAACCGAAAATGTTCGCGATAACAATACTTCCTTTACTGCGTGTAAGTGTATGTAAAGGAAGTAAAAAAAACTTGTAAAGTAAAAAGTAAAAGTAAAGTAAAAAAAAGGCTGAAATAAAGAATCACATCAGATGCTGTAATTCTTACTGAAAAATTATTTTAACATTACCTTGATTGTTCATAAGGTTTAAATTCATAAGGAGCTGAACATTTTCAGTTTTCATACATAGATCAAATATTTCAGCATTGTTTTTTAAGGCTTTAGCCAATTTCAAAATAAATCTAAGTCATACATTATATTTAGGCTAAAAACTTAGGTTATGAACGATAAAATAAGATTTTATGAACGATAAAATTTTAAAAATGTATGTGAGCCGATGTTTTGGCCAAAGTTATGGAATTGACCAGGGGTAAATCGATGAAAGAAAGCAAATAAATGAGAATATTTGTTCTCAATTAATAATTTGTATTCCTTCAATATATAAGAGCATTGTATATAGAAAGAGCTAATATAAAAAACATGTTGTAAGGAAAAATATATAATATAAAACTTACTTGATCTTGCCATTGCCAAAGTTTAATAAGGAATCCTGTAATATGAGGTCGAAACCTGAGTGGCAATGGAGACATCACATGAGTTCTATCAGCGCTATATGACCATACTGTTCTATTACTGGAATCTGTGACAGCAACAGACACCTGACAGTTATTGGGACAAATGCCACGGTTTGTAAAAGTAACTTCATGTTCTTCGAGACCTCCTTCTTCACTGGATAGCCGTTTTGTATAATCGATGGGCTCTACTCCAATATTTCCTTTCCCTTTGGAATCAGAAAGCTTGTAAGTCATTGTCCATAAGTCTGTAAAAAAAAAATTATTATAATCTATGTTATAATGCAAATATACAATTAAGGAGATTATTATTAATCATGAATGAATTAATAATTTATTAAGCTATCAATAACAACTAAGCAACATCCAAGTTACAAACTAATTCAATAATTGCAATTAAAACTTGATATAATAATTGATCATATCTAAAAAATATAATTGAGAAGTGTGATTAATTAATTATAAGTAAATTAAAAACAAGCATCACCCAAAAATTAACGGAATGTAAGAAAATTTTATAGAGTAATATTTTATGGATATTTAGAAACTATTGAACTATGCAGCTTTTTAGTAACTGAGGGATATCATAAGTAGAATATGTAGGTTGTGTGCCAACATTTGGACCCTCTTGACAGGCATTTATCAGGAAAGCGCTAAAAGCAAGGCATAGAAATAGACCTGAGAATTGTTGGTATTAGAAGATGGAGGAAAGGTAATTGAGGATAGAATAGAGTGAAGAAATATCATAAAGGAGAGCCTTCGAGGAACATAGTACCATCAGAGTTAATAAAGTAATTTTGCATTCATTGAGCAATATCAGTTAGTTTTTAAATAGGATTTAGATCTAAGAATTATTCAATTAACACAGGCTCTACAATCCAGTACAAGTCCTGACCGTATCAAGGCGCAGCCTCCACTCTTCTCGATCTAGTGAGACCCTCTAGCCAGGTTCCGTCAAGCTCTTGATTCAATAATGCCTTCAGCATTCGCCTGGACCTTGTCTGCCCATCTTAGTCCTGGTCTTTCTATCCTATCATATACTGTAAAGTTACGTTATTCGGAAAATAAATAAATAACCTTATTTTCACTTTTTTAAATATATATATATTTGTTTTATATAGGTTTGACTCTTATTTCAGGGCAGGGTTACTAGACAATCAGACACAGACACACGGAACTATTACTAATACAAAACATACTAAAACGTGAAGCGTCAATATATCTTAAATTTAACACTTTCTTCTTTGAATAACGATATAAGGTCTAATAAAGTCTTTGAAGAATGATGACCGTGGTCTATTGGATATAATTAAAGTGTGTTACCAAATGATGTGGATCTTGAATGTGGATGAAGTATTACGGGAGCTCTTAAGATGTCTGCTCCGGTCCCTGGTCCAAACAACAACAATAGCTACTCCTTTGTTGTCCGTTACTGCCATTTTGATTCTCCAATACGAATGAACCATTTATTATTTTCAGAAGTTTTCGTTTGATCAAAATCTCTTCAACTTCTTTTTATTTTCTTATATTAGATTTATTTTCAAAGTATTGACAAATTGATCATCTTCATCCACTCGATCATTATGGCAGTGGTTCTGTTGAAGTCCAAAATAGAGCCGCCATGTTTTTAAATGAAAGCGTCTATTTTGGTTCCATTTATGATGACAAACACACTTTTCATTATAACTTATGATGATTGCAGTCAGGATAAATAAATGTATTATTATTTTCCTGAGAATCTCCATTTCCAAATACCAAATCTAGTTTAAGACACCCAAAAACAATTATTTACTAGGTATATAAAATCTGAAAAAATGTGTATATTACAATACGTATCTGTGGTGATACAGAATATAAATCTTATTTAGCAGTTCATAAGACTTTTAATTTTAGCTTTGAGTTCACCGGAGAGTCCACCGAATACCTTATAGCCATCGTCAAAGTGGGAGAAAACAAGGGAGGAAAAAAGGAGTTGACGTGTTTTGAATGGAAGGAGAAGTGTGGTTTTCAGGAGAGGGTTTGGTCAAAACTGAAACCAAGGTTTTTGATTAATGAGTACAATAGGGGTGCTGTTCAGGATAATGTTGGGAGTTCCAGGAACAGATTTGAGGAGAAAAGAGGCCCGATCATAGTGACTTTGCTCTTCTTGGTATTGTCCTATTGATGTATTCCTGTAGTTTCAAATGGCATCAGAGGAGCAAGCAGGGTCAAAGGAGAGATAAATTTGAGTCATCAAGGAGGATAAGGATGGTGAGTTTCTGTTGGTCTATGGCTATGTGGAGATCTGATTTGAATGAGGTCAGAATGAGTGGAATAGCCAGGAAGGAAACTGGACTGGAGATGGTTCAAAAAGTTATTCTGCTGGAGAAAGCGGGATAATTGGGATTGAACAAGATGTTCTAAAGGTTTGGATAAGTTTGAAATTACAGAAATTGGGCAGAAATTATTAAGGATTGCTGGATTTGAGGTTTTCCCTATTGGAAGAACAAGAGCTGTTTTCAAGACAGTGGGGTAAGTGTGCACTGAAGTGAGAAGTTGTAAATGTGGTGAATGATTGGAAGAACAGAAGGAAATGAGGAAATTTCATCAATTTTACTGGAATATTATCAGGCCCATAATCATTGGTTTGGGATTTATTTACAAATGGAGTTAAGGAGGTCATCAGTGGAGATATGGGAAAGGAAGAAGTGGTTGGGATTAAAGAAGAGATGAATGAGGGCCAGTGTAGATGTCTGGGATGAAGAGAGGGAAGGGCAGGAGACAAAGTGAGTGTTGAGGTCATCAATGGAAATAGGGATGGGCTGAGTTTGAGTGGGTTAGAGACAGTTTGTGCAGAATAGTCCATTTGACTTTGGAGTTAGGTGTGATTGCAGCAAATAAAGGAATTTGGCTCAGCCTATTAAGGATTCAGAACTATTTCAGAGGTGGTATAATCTTCAGGAAATCGAATTGATGCCTCAGTCTGAATTGATAAGGAACTCTTACAGTTGTATACATTCTTCTTAATACTTTTCTTTCGAAGAGCAGTAAACTGTTAGCATCTGACCCAGACAGAAGCCAGGTTTCTAAGGCATATGTTAAAACAGATCTGATAATCGTTAAGATAGTAATAAAGTAATATAGTATATCGTAGTAATAAAGTATATCGTTAATAAAGTAACTGTCTTGTAGAAAGTTCTGGTATTCGCTTGTTTACTTAATATCTCCATCTCTCTGATTCTTTCTCCCTCTTTTTTCTTCTATGCAGGTGTTTCTACAAAAGCCTGACAAATCCTATGTTTATCAATAATTTTCCTATAGGCCTTGTTTTTTCTCTCTGTTGCTGCCTAGCGTTCTTGATCAAACCATACTGACATTAATGGTGGCCCCTCTAATCTCAATATTTCTTCAGCTACTCGCTTAATTGTTTGGTTACAATGGTTCCATATTCCATCAACAACATTATTTATTAAATCTTATTCTAATGCTTCATCCAGCCTTTGAGCAAACTGTTTCTTATCCTCTGGCCAATAATTATTATAAATATTTTAGTCAAGTGTTTTATTAACAAATGAGTTTACAAATTTTTTTTTTACACATAAAAGGTATAATATAGTACATTTTTAAAGCTTGTCAGTTAACTTTAAAGAAATAATGTGATTTGAAAATTGAAATTCTACCACAACCAACATATTTATTTGACTTATCTACAACTGACTATCATTTTTTCAGAGCACTTGACAGATGCTTAAAAAACAAAATATCCCGAAACAAGATAAAATTTTCAATTATCAATTTTATTGATTCAAAAAGTATCTTCAAACAAGGGACAAAAAACCTTGGTTGGGAATTGGGAGAAATGTATTCAAGGTCGCAGAAGTTATTTTGAATAAATATAAGATTATTAAAAATTGTGTTTCTTATGTTTACCTTATACACTAGGAACTGACATTTCATGTTTTCTAAATGAATATATGAACATCATTGTTAAGTAACAAGAAATTTTAATGACAGCGAACTTGTTTAACCTGATTCTTAAGTATTTGGTTTCAATAAAATTTCCCTACAGATACAAGTATTTGGTTTCAATAAAATTTCCCTACAGATACTTAAAATGATCATTGGCGTGCCAATAAAGCAGATATTTGGTTGAAAACAGCAACATTTAAATTAAAGTGAAAGATAAAACATTATTATAATTTATAATAATAACAGTTTATAATTTGACCAACCTCTATTTTTTCCAATGCATGTATAATGTAAATCTCCTTCTGATGAATAAGAAAGATTTCTAACATCATAACATTTTCTATCCACAAGAGGTTCAGAGATTATAAGTCCCGTTTCCATAGAGATAAACAAAAGACGATGTTGTTCAGGCTTATATCGAGATAGTGTCATTAATTCTCCTCTTGCTGGTACTGCTATGGGAAAGTCTATGTCTTCAGGCTGAGGCCAAACGCTAGTATTCTGACTCATCATTCCCCATGACCTCATTCCTGCAAATTTATTATTTAGACACCATTTCTCTTGAATAATACTAAATAAAAACAAAAAAATCTTTAATCAACAAACAATAGACAACAGAAAAGAATTAAATATTGGGTATTTATTTTTTTTCTTGTCCCAGTGGATAGGGGTTATAATTTACCCATGGAACCTCCACCTGTCGTAAAAGGCGACTAAAGGAGCCTGTTGTTCCGAGAATATGGAGCCTCTTGCATTGGACTATCACACGAGAGAAACCTTGATTCAAAGAAGTAATAATGGCCTCAGAAACGGGTTAAAGAATTGATACGTGGAACATCGGGGCACTGACGGGAAAAGAAATCAAACTTGCACTGAAAATAAAGAAGTTTAGAATGAATATACTTGGGATAGGAGAGTTTAAGAAGAAAGGGAACAGAGAGATGAGGCTGGAGAATGAATACATCCTTTTGTATTCCAGAGTGGCTAAGAGAGTTTGTTAAAGAGGGTGCTGGAATTGTTATGTCCCCCACGGCATTTTGGAAGACTGGGAATCAATATCGCCAATCATAATAGTTGCTGACCTAAAATTATGTTGTTCTAGACGAGGAGATATTCTACTCGCATATGTAAAGAACTGTAGACACATGCGGTGCCATAATTCAGGTTCATAATTCAGAGTGTGGATTTCAATGGTCCAAATTATAGGATATGGAATCGCAGAGCGATATGGTAGAGAAAGCACCAAGAACGAGAATAGCAAGAGACTAATCGACTTTTGTGTCAATGACAGCCTTCTCATCGGTAACTCATTCTACCCACACAAGAGGGTTCATAAAATAACATTCTCTAGCAAAAGCCAAAACAGCATCATAGATTACGTAATATATGATCGCTGTATAGTAAGATACTTCATTGATGTGAAAGTTATCTGTCGAGCAGAGATAACTTATCAGTATTATAACATATCAGTTAGCAGATCCCAGGATCTTGAAAGGAAGCTGCTCCCAACACAAGAAGTACGAAGCCATCAAGATTCGCACAATAGATGATCTTGTGAAAAGATTGGAGTGCACCGTCGAACTAGAGAAAAGATTTAGATTTTTGAACCTGAAGGAAAATGTCGAGATCCAGTGGAGTACTCTAAAACAATAAATTTTAGGGACAGCAAAAGAAGTTTGCGGCATGCATAGGGTGACAGGAACGGGAAAACGCACAAGTGGTGGGATGATGATATAAAGAAGATGATGGACAAGAAGAAGCAATCCAGGAAATTAAATCTCCAAGAAACATCCTGAGAAAAACTGATTGAGTATCAACAGAAAAATACCAACAGCTTCTGGCACGAAAAGTTAAATTCCTGAAAGGAAAACCTAAGAAATCTACAGATAGAAAGCTCATGTTGAGGAGCTCTTTAAGAACCTAATCCTAATAAGTAATAGTACTTAATCTCTCAAATCAATGGCAATGGCCAGAAAACAAGCCAGAAAACAATAGATGATAGCTGATGCCATTGAGAAAATGAAGGTTGGAAAAGCCCAAAGAAAAGATGGCATTGCCAAAGAAATATGGAATTCCGGAAGAGTACTAGAAGATTGGAACTTTGGTGCCATGATTCCCATTTATCCAGGGTAGCCCAACAGAATGCAAACATTTTAGGCCAATCAGTCTCCTTTCAGTTGAATATAAAATATGCTGGAAAGGAGACTAAGACAGATTGTTGAGGTACAGCTCAAGATGCCACAAGATGCATTCAGACCCGGAAGACAGACGCAGGACCACATATTTGTTCTTTGAAACATATTGGAGCGAGCATAGGACTGGAACAAGGTCTTTTTTTCAAGCTATCCTCGACTTGAAGGCTGCTATCAACTCCATCTATCAGGAGATTTGGAATCCTTAGGAGAATAAAAACATCCCAGGAGAACTCATCACGGTAATAAAAGCAACATACAAAGGTACAAAATGAGTAGTGTGGATCAATGAGAGGAAGACTACCACATTCCAGATGGATTAAGGATTCAAGCAGGGTGACAGCCTCAGCCCTCTTCTATTTATATGTTTCATGGAAAATTTGTAAGAGGAGAACATCCCCAACATTAATTTGCAGATGGAACAGGTATAGAACATTTATGTATAGAAGTGAAAGTTGGGTCACGGTTGACAGGCAAATCAGCCAGATGGTGGGAGCAGAAATTGAATATCTGCACAGAATAGTAGGTAAAATGAGGAGAGACCGCTTGGGAAATCAGAGTATCAGAGATCAGCTGCAAGTGTCTGAACTAAAGACCTCTGGAAAAGTGATAGCTCAAGTGGTTCGGCCATGTTTGTCGCATGGGTGAGGAATGGGAACCTAGAAAGTTTATGGAAGCCTGCCCAAGGATGCTCGAGAATTATCTATGAGGATTACTTACAGAGAGAGGGAGGAATAGAGGGAAAACTCTTACTCAAATGAAGAGGATGTGTCAGGACTGGGCAGACTGGCTCTGTTGGATTGAGGCTCCTCTACGCTAGCAATGGCACAAAAGAGGAAGAGAAAGTAAGAGACATATTTTTTTCTTATTATTATTTATTTATCATTTAAAGTGTAAATAAAAAAACTATGAGCAGGCTTACAACTGTCAAAAAGCAATTTCTGCACTGTCCGGTTGACAGCTATTTACTAAGCCTTTCTCAATCCAAGGCATAGAACCTGTATCACTAGGGTATACAATAAAACTTAAAAATTTACCAAATACTGTCACTTTCCAAATTAAATTCGACGCTATCTGGCCTCAAAAGATGAAAAGATAGTCTCCAGCTTGATAAAGCTTATGTAAAACATGTAAATCTGATCCCTCCCAAATATCAATACAATGGATATTATCAATTGTCAAATACCTAACTTTTTGAAGAGACAAAAAATCTTATTTTAAAGCAATCCACTCAGCAATTAGTTATAATTTATTATATTATTTTTAATTCATTATTATCATCAATATTATGAGGAGTTAGAACATCAATTTTAATAAAATTTTAAGAAAACATGAATGCACATTAAGAAAAAAAAGAAGAGTAGATATTTCTTTATTAGAAACTATAACATTATCTCAGTCAACAGATTGAAATAATTTCTTAAGGCTATTATTTTATTATACTATTACATTATTTATCTCATAGTTTAATATTATATCTTTTCAATAAATAATTTTAAACAGAAATCATAAAGAAAAATTAAAAATATCAATATCAAAAGACACAATAAATTATCTATACCCATCGATATAAATGAATAATTTATATTAAAAAACAATTTAATAAAGATATGAGTTATATTTTAAAGATACAAGTAAAAACAGCTTATTATCTATAGAAACCAAAACATATTATTTGCTTCAACTAGAATAAAATTTATATAACACAGCAAGTTACTAAAAATAAGAAAAAAAGAAAAGAAAAGCAGTTTAAAGTAGTAAGTAGTTTTAAACAGAAGGATAACATAAACATACCAGATATATAATCAATTGCAATCAGAAATCCTTTTTCACCAAGTATAAGACATCTCCTATTGCCTAAGATTGTACAGTCGATGTGTACTGGAGTGTTTGGAAGTGGAATATACCAAACAGTATCTCCTGTGAGAGCCAATAAGGCTATCACACCACCAGCGTTTCGTCAGAATCCATTGGTCACATTACCCCATAATGCTGAGCGAAGAATGCAAACCAGGTGACCTCCCACAAGGTGCATATGACCTTTCAACTCTTAACAGGAAAAAAAAAAATTAATATCACAGTGTAATAAAATATTATCAAATTATTATTACATCAAGTAATAAATAATTAGGATAATAGCATTATAAAACTCTGAAAACAGTCCAGAATATTAGTGAGAGGAGGGGAGAAGAAATGTTAGATGAAAATTAGTAAATAAATCAAGTGTGACAATTAAAGACTGAAAGAGTATAACTTTTTGTCTCCCTTGCACACACCAGATTATGCGGTAACATGAATCTTTCTTGTACTGATTAAAGGATGTTCTGGAGAGTCGAGTGTCAGACTATAGAAACTTGACTGTATGTTGATCGGAGGATTCAATATCCTGGGGTCCAAGAGCTTCTTAAAAAAAGTAGAGAAATTCATTCTCTTGCCATGGAGTGGAATGGTTCTAAGGGAGCTGATTGCAGGTTTGTGTGTAATATAACCAAATGACAGCCTCATTCTGTCTTTAAGGCAGTGATGGTTAAGGTCGATCATGAACGGGTTTTAGGAAACCAGCCCCTTGGATCTAATATGTAGCATCTGTAACAATAAATCTCCAAGCCATGCCCAGCCTTAGCCCACGTTTTCAGGCACAAGCTAGGAGCCAAAAGTGGCAATTGCTTCTCCTCTTAAGGTATAAAACACTTTTTCCAGGATGATGAACGCGAGCTTGGTTGACAGGATGGAGCTACACAAAATTAGGCTCATTTTAGTAATTGTCTAAAACCAGTTAAATGACTTCCGCATCTAGCACGGATGAAATGTAATGGTAATTCATTAGTTCTTGTGTGATTCAGTGAAGTCAGTACGGAAGGTTCAGAAGGACTTTGCTGCAGCAAGTAAGCATCATCTAAAGCTGTCAGCATCATGGTTACAACATTCTTTAACGAGGTCATATGGTAAAAAAAAGAATATTAACAATAAGAGGATTTAAAGTGAACTTAAAACATAATGTGTTTCCAAAATATAGAGTTGATTTTAATTAAATATGTTTAGTAACAGAACAATCACGAATTACTCATAGATACAAAATAACAGTATCCATATTACAGGGGTCACCAATGTAGATATGGTTAATAACATTAAACAGTCTAATATCCCTTATTAATAGTATACATTTAAATCAACACAGAACCTGTAAATACAAGGAACCACTCAATAACTAAGAATCAAAAAATGTTATATGCAAAGTCTAACTAAGTAAATTAGTAATAACCTCATAACGAATTTGCCAACTCAGTTTTGTCACTTGCAGCTACCACCATAACAGATAACCATATCAGGATAAAATCCAATAAATAATGAGTAAATAATCTGAATCACTACTTCAAATTTATAAAACATCAGTAATAACTATGTCAATATAATATTACCTACCTATGCCATACAAGGTTTTATCCCATGATACAGAACGCTGCTTAGGATTGCATGATTCGAGTTCACATGGAAGACCCCACAAGAAGAAAACAACAAGAGCAAATATAAATAGAAGACTGGAATAAAAAAATGCCCTATGATAGTAGCAATACACTTTTGGCTCAATTGGGGGGACAATCTCCGTTTCAACATCAGTCTGCAATCTCTGATAGTCACCCATCTTCATAAACTCTTCTAAAAACAGAAAAAACAAAATTAATTTTGATGAGTTAATGATAAAGTTTTCACATTAATATTCATAAACAGTAAAATAATATTGGGGAAAGGCTGTTAGTAATGCCTATTTTTGGGATCTAATAAAGAGCAAAAGCCCATTAAGTGTCGAGCTAACAGTTCTAAGATTGCTACCCCATAAGAAGAAGTTAGCGAAAATATCCAGTGTCATAATAAAAGTTAGTTTTATTATAAAGTTACCTTTGTTAGTTAAGATCCAAATTCTAAATTGATCAAAGATAGAAATAAAATTATTAAAATAGTTTTATGATTTATAACTATATCTAAAAGATTAAAGAAGTTGATAGGAAGAGTGCGGTCAATGATAAACACTCTAAATAAGCGTAACTCATTTATTGTGTGCCAACGTTTTGGTCAAAGTTTTAGGCCATCCTCAGGACTAAAAGAAAAAACAAGATAACAACATTGAAAACAACAGGGACAGTACCATAAAAGATGGTAATAAACAGAAATGACAAGTATGATAAAAATATATGAAGTATAAAGAAAAAACGACGTTGATATATATTGTAAAATTGAAATAATATGAAAATATTATGAATTACATGAAATAATGAAGTGCGTTATACATGATATAATAACATACATGAAAACTATTAATTAAAATAACTACTAGTAAGAAAATGTGGATATTTAGCATATAGAGATATTTATGATATTACAAGTTATGTAAAAGATGATAATGATGTTAAAAATTTTGACAAGTGACTAATGAAGATTAAAATAATGCAAAAATTTATAGAAATTAAAACAATTTTTTTTTTCTTCAAAATATCACCAAAACAATGAATAAACTCATATTCTTTGTTTTAGACACATTTACATAAGAATGTTGTTTTAATATATTCTATAAAAAGATAACATATACAAAAAGAATTAAATAAGTTGTATCTCATATTATAAAGAGTGCCTGCTAATAACACTACCAGCAATTCCACCATACAAATGATAATACTTTTATCAACACACTTAATATTATACTTTATCATTTTAAAAAGAGTAGAATAATAACACCTTACAAACTAACAATCATAATTAGACAAATGAATGAAAAGGATAGATATATTCTTTGTTTGTAGCAGCTAATAAAAACTTAATCGATTGTAAGATAATTACTTATTTTAATACATAAACTAATAACATTTAGTCAGGAGACAATAAAACCCTATTAAAAAGAAAAAACATGCTTGAACTTGAGTGAGGAGCAAAAATGATACAACTAAGTTCTGAAAAGATTGGCTTTTTTGAAAATGTTATAACATTAAGGAGGCAACATATGTATCATAAAATAAGAATATCAAGAAAGATATTGGATTCATTACAATAGATGTGGTGATAAGAAAAATGTTTTGAAGTACAATCCTTGATTTAGGTGAATGACATTACCTATGTATGTATATATATTTAAAATTGGAGATGAACTGAAGCTCCCTTAAGTATCTTTTAATATAAATCAATAAAGTCGACTAGAATAAAAGATACAAATACCAATACTTGAATAGAAGAAAACCAGAATAATATTTTTACAGTAATATGTAAATGGTCAAGTATATCATGCTTTCAAAAAGGTAATTCATTTTAGATAACGTAAAACAACCACTAAAAATAATTTAAGATATCACGACTGATTCACTAATTTAATAACATATTACTTGCTTTTTGTGAACTAAATTCTTCCTTCAAGTTAGAAATAACTTATGAAAGGTTATGATATTGAACGAAATAATGTGTTAAATGTATTTAACAGAGCAAAAAAATATTAAAATTTTAATTCGGTAATCAGAAGAACAGATCCAATTAGAATAAAAAGAAGAAAAAACTTCTATTGGTTACACCGATACATTGAGTAAATAATTGTAAACATTACACCACTATCAGCTGATTTCTATCAACAACGATAACTGCCATGCAAGAAACCTAAAACATTTCGATTTCTATATTTGAAAGGTGATTTGTTTATTTTTTATTTATTATTTATTTGCAGATAAATGGCTTTATCACCGAGGAATAGTAATTTTATTAATATTCAGAAGAAATGAGTCCCGATGTTATCTAACGGAGATAAAGCGCCTCGATAAGAGTTCAATTTTAAAAGGAGCATGTTTATAAAATAAATAAACAGATGCTTTGTGGTGTATTTAGATAAGGAAGGAAGAAATATGCAAGTGAAGGGTGAAAGTTTTGTTTTAAAAAAGCCCGGGAGAGGATGGATCGATTGAGGGGACTGGAGCTACGTCATAGAAGCATCACGCCACCCCGGTGAGGCTCCACGATTGGCCAGTTTTCCCACTGAAATAGGTTACATCTGCGCCTTCGCTGTCAGGTTCAGTTCTTCCCCAACCGATGTGTCAAGGAACACTTTTCAACAACTGATCTAGTGTAATATACAGTACTTGTGAGTAATACCTTTTATCTATTAATAACAATAATATATTGAAGTGTCATCACACTAACTGTCTGTAGACATTTGTTTTTTGTCAACTATTAACAATAATATTTAACATAATTCTCAGCAATAATCATATCAGTTAAAGTGTGTTAAGCTTTATTTATTATATTAATGCCTTAGATTATTCTGAATTTTTAAAATTTCATTTGCTGTTTATTCTGTCACAGTGTCAAATAAAATAAAATAATTTATGCCACTTTAAGGAACTGACATTTGTTGAATGTATTTGACAACTTGGAAATTTGATTTCGTCTGTTAATTATTTGATTCTTATTATTAAGTTAACCTAATGTCATTGTTATGGAACACTTCTTTTAAATCACTCTCATATAAATGTCTTTTGCCAAATTAATTTAAAGACTACAATGTCAACATTTTAAGTTGAGAATTCTAATTCTGTGATATATTTCTTTTGATTCATTCACTAAGATGCTACTGTTTACACTAAGCTGCTTCTGAATTACTTGCTAATTTATTATACATAATGATAATGGTATGTGCAATTAATTGTCGATTACAGTGATGTTAATGATTTATTAAGTTGCTTTTTTTGGGGGAGATATTCACATTTTTTAATAAAAATCATAGATATATAAAACAAATCTACGATCAAAATTATATTCGGCTTTTTAGATATTTTTTAATTTTATCTTATTAAAGTATTATTAACATCAGTATATTTATTTTATTATTAACAAATTATCACTTATTAGTTATTATTGAGTACATTTACGATAATTCGAATATGAGGTATGAAAAGTTTTTAATGTGCTGAGAATCAAATTATGAATCGTATTTGATTATCTCTTGATGTTTTTATTTTAACCTTTTTTTTTAATAACATAATATTTATACAGGTACTTTCAGTTAAAATGAGGCCGTAAGTATTTGTAATGGAACTTTACTACTATTGATTTTGTCTAGTTCGTTACTATCAGTTGTTGGTTCTTGCAATGCAATGTATATTTAACTTGATTAGGAGTTTCCAATTTTGCATGATATTTTTAGATATAAATGTTTATGCTTGTTAATTATAAGCCTGAAGTAATTGGTTGATTGAACGATGGATTGTTTAGCATAAGTTGGAATTCAAAAAATTATATCTTTTATTTTACTTATTTATTTTTTTATGATGTTTACATGATTTGTTTTTATATGTACTTTTACCCCTATTTATTTTTTAATTTAATTATTATTTTTGTTTCCTCTAAAATCTCTGAACTCCTTTCAAATCTTTTAAATTTTCTCTTCAATACATAAGAGTTTTACTACGATCCTCGTAGTAAAATTAGATAAATAAGAATATTAGAATTTATTTGATAATCAAATTCGAAGCATGTGTTTCTGGTAGCCTAACGAGAGACAATACCTATGTACATTTAGTGCGAAAGGACACGTCACTTACGTCTTTCATTCAGTAGGCCACTAGCCCAAGTTCGAATCTCAGTGTAAAACTGTTGCGGTAAGAAAGGACGTTCAAATTTAGACAAAAATATTATTTAAAATAAAGCTCATAAAAAATATTGAATCAAGGTTTTGTATTTATCGTCAAGATTTCAACAAATGAGGAATTTGTTATATGCGAAGAATGAGATCGCGATTCATATTTCATGTCGATTGTCAGCAAAATAAATTAAGTAAGCAATATTTAACACTTGTGTCATCCATCGGTTGGATTATTTATTCACTATTAATTTAATAACTATGTAGGCATGCGCTACCTTTTTTTATAATCATTTCTCTACTTTCTTTTTTGCATCTGCATTGTTTATATGTGTAAATTAGTTTTCCATCATTACCTCGCGGATCATTCTGATTTACAATGACTCACAATAATATTTTAAATTTTGAGAAGCCACTGTTGTATTGTCTGAATGAGTTGAATCATTTTCCCACTAATCGGGACGAAGAACCCTTAATGATGCTCTAAAACGGACTGACTAATCAATGGATGTAAATTAATTACTTTTTATAACTTCGTTAGTCATTCATTGAAATTTTGGGCGCTAGGTGATGTAGGCTGATTAATTAATGATCACCTACAACCTCGTGATCGGTACCCTCTCCCAAGGTCGGTCACCTCTTACATCATTCCTCAATATTGCTGCTGTTTACTCTTGCGATTTTCTTTTGCGACTCTAAATGATAACTACCTTCAATTGTTTGTACTTCTGTAGAAGTTGCAGATTATCAAAATTCTCTATGTAACTTTCAGTCTGATTAGTTTCATTATTCGTGGTGAAGAAAGTGTTAGTATTTATTTTTCTGTTTTCGAACCAATTTCCACTAATGGTGAGATTTCATTGCTAAATAAAATATTCATATGTTGGAATAGAAATTGAATATTATCTAGTTATATTTCTGTTCTTTTTTGATCTCCTGAAGAGTAGCTATTACATATTTAGTAATATACAAACTTATATAATATTCACATTCTTCACTTCAAAGTGATGGCGACGATGTTGTACCTTTATTGCTGTTCCTTACTTTTATATGAAATAGATGCGATCGTGAAAATTTTCGAATTCGGGTTTTCAACGGAAATAAACTTTTAGTTTATTTCTAAGGTTTCCTGAGTCCAAATAACCAAGTCTCGTAAAATGGCTGTGTGTTGGGCCCAGCTCAAAAATGAAAAGTCGTACGAAACTGAAACTACGTATTTAAGGTAGGTATATTCATGGGATATTGCAGTACTGGTGTTTGTGGGGAGAACTAATCCGGCAAGTGGGCCTTCTGGTCCTTTTTCCAAATCCTGATGGCAACTTTTATGTCACTGCCGCGTACTAACCAGAGTGGGAGTGTCAAGATTCATTTCGCGGGATCGCCACGAAATAAATATTAACCGACCCAGGTGGGAATCGAATCCACAACGTTCCGAACCGGGCACTCTGGGACCCTCTTCCCAACGTACTCGGCCGTCATGTCCTCCGATTTTGCAGTAACTTTTTTGTCAAAATCGACTGTCCGGAAGTGCTTTATATCATAGATTTTACACTTTTTTACAATTTTCTCGAAAACGGCTCTAACGATTTTGATGAAACTTGCTGAAAGTCTTCTCTTTAAATGAAATTCTTCCCTTTAACTTTTCATTTATGTAGTATATCACCGAGGAAATCTAGGGAAAAAAGGTATGGTGAAAAGAATATTTTATTTACACATAACTTTAAAAGTATTCATTTTATGGTAAATTATATATAGAACTGTATTAAAGGTAATTAAATTATCTAAAAACAAAAAAAAGAATCATCAAAATTGGACCAGTATTGGCAAAGATACAGCGCATCGGACTAACCGGAAGTAGCAATTATATCACTGATTTTACAATTTTCTCGTAAACGTTTTTAACCATTTTGATGAAACTTGCCCAATGTCTTCTCCTTAAAGCTCTTTAACTTTTCATGTATGTAGTACATCAGCGAGAAAACGCAGAGGAAAAAGTTACAGCGAAAAGAAAATTTTATTTGCGCATAATTCAAAAAGTAAGCATTTTATGTAAATTTTGTTTAAAGATAATTAAATTCCCTAAAAAACAAAAAAAAAAATTTAAATCGGGTCAATATTAGTAAAGAAACAACGTATCTCTTAAGGACTACTAGATCCTAGATGGAAAACCTAGCCGGTCCGGAAGGAGACGAATGCGACCGACCTCAACCCACCAAGCCGCCAACCTGTTGTTAACAAATCGCTCTGTAATAAGGTATTTTCTACTTTTATGTCATTGGATCGAAAGAAAATGATTCTCTGAAAACTAAATGGAATTTCCATGCAAACTAAACCGAAACATTTTAAATATATTTTCTGCTTGACAAACCAAAAATTTTTAGTGTACAGAATTGTAGTACTAAAGTTATTTAAAAAAAACTAATTTATTGTACTTTTGTGAGAAAAGACCTGAAGAAGTGCATTTTATTTCGAGTAATGTTTATTTGAACTCTTTAAAATAATCTTCTTCTTCTTCTTTACATGTCCGTATCCTGGGTCATTCTTCTTGTGTCCATCAAGGAGGATCCCCGCTCCCTCCCTAGTCTCTCCATATAACCATTATATGTAAGTCTCGGCCAGCCAACCGGTCTCTACCCCCTTGTTCTTGTTTCTAGCAACATGGCTTAGCGATCGTCGCCCATCCTGCAAACATGTCCGTGCCACTTGTGCTGGAATTCCAGAATATTACTCGTTGGTCTAATAAAATAATCTTAAAAAGTATTATTATAGGTTGGTGAGGGAAACCTGTGTGGTGCGCACATCGCACCAGATTTTTTTATTATACTACGTCGCTATGCCTTAGTAAATATATATTTACATCAAGTCAGAAATGGTTGTTCTGAGGAAAAATAAATTTGAAGTTCCATTTTTACAGGTACACAATCAAATTGTATAAGTTCAAAATTAAACATTTCAATTATTATAAGTTTGGTAATTTGTTGGAAAATATCTGATGTGGACAACACATGACTTCCTTGTACGCCTATTAAACTATAAATCCGTGGCTCAAAAAGTGATCCTGAATTTGGTTACTAGTTTCCGAAGATTGCAGTATCTCAAAAACGAGACTCGGCGTCGCGACATCCATCTATTGACACACACCCACACACACAAATGGGGAGAAAAACCAGTATTTTGTACTCAATTTTAACACTTAAAACAAGCAATAAAAATGTTTAATTGGATTGGAAACCAAATTGCGTTTGTAACCTTTATTACCGAAACATATGATTTATCATTACTGAATCATATGTTTCGGTAATAAAGGTTACAAACTCAATTTGGTTTCCAACCCAATTAAACATTTTTGTTACTTGTTTTAAGTGTTAAAATTTAGTGTAAAAAACTGGTTTTCCTCCCCATTTGTGTATGTGTGTGTCAATGTCAATGGGTGTCGTTTTTGAGATACTTCAATCTTCGGAAACTAGTAACCAAATGCAGGATCACTTTTTGAGCCACCGATTTATAGTTTAATAGGCGTACAAGGAAGTCAAGTGCTGTCCACATCAGATATTTTTAATATAATTTTTGATGTAAACTTATTATGACCTTGAAGTAAAGTATCCTTTTCGGCTCACCGATTTTAACCAAAATATTGTAAATACATTCATATCGATATAAAAGCCCTATTTACCAAATTCGAGATGTTTTACATTATATTTTAATATAATTTTTGATGAAAGTCTAATATGACCTACAAGTAAAGTACCGCTTCCGGTTTTCCAATTTAGACCAAAATCTAGTATGTTATTTAAATCAATATATCAGTTTTAAATACTAAATTTGAGAAGTTTTGCATAATATTTTAAGAAATTTTTTGATGGAAATCAATTATGAGCTCAATTATCAAGTATGTAATCAATTATGAGCTTATCAAGTAAAGTACCACTTCGGGTGATCAAGCAGTGACCAAAAAGGGAGGTTCACAACTAGATTTTACAACAATCCTAAATACAAAATTTCAACTTTCTACGGCTAACCGTTTTTGAGTTATGCGAGATACGAACGTACGTACGTACAGACGTCACGACGAAACTAGTCAAAATGGATATTTCCGTTGAAATCTGAAAACCGAAATTTTTCGCGATTTCTATACTTCCTTTACTTCGTAAGAGGAAGTAAGAAGGTTTCGAAATGATCCTTACTATGCGTTTTTTAAAGGACTTTTTATCGTTAACCCCTGGAAATTTTCCAGATGAAACTTTACTGGAAAGTAGTATTTAATCCTGAGACGTAAAGAAAGTATAGCTATAAGAAAGCTTTGATAAGAAAGCTATAAGTATAAGAAAGCTTTGAGATAATAACCGCTAGCCAATAAATTGAAATATTAAAAAAAAAAAATTGTAACCAAGCAGTTAGCTTAAATCATATATTAGGATTTAATCATGGAATAATCTATATCATATCTCTTAATTGTGCTGTTTATGCTGGTGGGATTGTTTATTTAAATACTGAAAGCATATTTTATCTCCGATTTTTTAGTTTTGTTTATAATAAATATCGTCTCACATACTTTTTTACTATAAAAATAACTATGAAATGATCTTAGAATTTAAATACAAATCTTAAAAAAAGATTTAGTTAATTGTGGAAGGTGATAGTTATCCGGAGGAGCTCCAGTAGTTATGTGTTTAAAATAAGTTAAACATCTTTCATAGAATCTTTAAACATAGTTGAGAATCAGAAATAATGTTGCGAATTAAAACGAAATATCCTCAATACTATGGCAGCCTATATATAGATATAAATTTTAATCGATCGTACCCAGGTCAATTCATTCTTTTCAAACACTGACCTGGATAATATCAGCTCTGTAAAATAGAGTATAGGAACATCTTTCCTACTCTTGTACAATATTAAAAGAAACTTCGAGAAAATATTACTGAAAATTGATATAATGTTGAAAGGAATTGAATTGTGAAATTTAACCAATTATTTATGCCTCCACACCATCGATTTCTTGTGTGTTAGTCGAGTAAAAACAATACAGAATTGTTCAATATTGGTTTTCATCTACAAATATATGTCCGATATAATACTTCCTCTGGAAAAATGTAAATACATACGTCATTCACGACATATTACTTAGTAAAATGGATCGAATAGTAAAACAATATGAATATTATATATATATATATATATATATATATATATATATATATATATATATATATATATATATATTAATGTATTGTTTAGTGTGAAGATAAGTAGTAACATAATCAATTTAAATAATAATTAAATTTATGCAATATTAAAAAATTTCTTTAGCTTCAAGAGTTGGTACTGGCGGACCAGAGTAATGAAAATTCCTTTGTTCTGCAAATTCTCCTCTTAAAGATATTGATCGGCAAGACCTTAAAATTCTTGGTGTCCATTCGCCTCCCTTTTTTCGGGAAAATTAATATTTCAGATATTGTTTTAAAACTAGCAACTGTTTTACGGTGCGAATTTCGTAATATATTTTAATCCCTACCGACATTTTTATAATTTATATGTAGGTGCTTCTTTATAGCTTATGAAATACTTCTGTTATATATTATATGAAAACGTTGTATTAATAGCACGTCAACGTTCAGTGCTGACTTAGATGATATTGTAAAATACTGTAATGGAAGTTCCCAACTTATAAAGGCTGGAAAACGTGAGCTTGATTGCGGGACGCACTTTGATATCTGGCAAATTTTCATAAAATTATACCAATTGAATATAAGTGTGAAATAATATTCCTTGTTAATTTGAAACAAACGCTTAATTTTTTCTAATAGCTTTTGAAACACTATTTTAAATTTTTTTTTAAAAGGGCGATTTTTTTAAATAAACGATGGTTATTATTTCCAAACAATTGAAATTTAAAAGCTCTGTTAATTATTACTAATTATAATTCTTTATTTTTTCAACTGATTATTAATTAATAATAAAATTATTTTAAAAATTCAGAATTTTACCAGATCTAAAAATAAAATAACGAATTTTAAAGTTTTTATTTATTTTTTAATTTTAGACTTTGTTATTATTATTTCATAACCTTTTTATTTTTCCTTTATCATCATAAATGACTGAGATATGGGCGGGCGCCCACGACCATTTTGTTTATTTAAAAAAAAAATTAATGCTAGTAAGTCATACATATTAATAATCAAATGTTTTTGTTTACCGACCAATTAAGAAACACAATAACTGACCTTACAAATTTTTTTAAGTTAATGCATTGGTTATTTTGTTCCTACAGGAGTCATCCGTTGTCTTCGAGATGCAAAGACATCTCCATTTCTGGCTAGTGAGAGGCAATGTGGGATTATTTCATTTTATAAGTGCCCACTTCTCAAATCAGTCCAGATGCAAAAGGAGCACGTTCAGAGTTTCTTTTCATTACCTGGTATGCCTGAGTGCCCCACCCAGCATGCTATACGAAACTTGGGATTGTGTGAAAATATTACTTACAACATTATGTTTAATTATTTTAGTAAATGACCTTGTAAGCAAAATATTCCGACGTATTGCTGAAGATTAAGCTCAATCAATTACCCATTCGCTTGCTTTTTCTGACTATTCGATTCAAATCATTTTGCTAATGAATATTAAAAGAAAAAGGAAAAATCCTGAGATTATTATTAGGCTCCTGTACAGGATGTATGATGATTGGTAAAACTAAATTATTTTTTTCAAGGTCACTTAATTTTCCTGTTTCACTCCCATGGGTATAATTACGTGATTTTAAGAAATCCCGCTCTGTTGCTGTTGACACCTCCAATTTGGTAGCCCTCTCTCATTCTCTTAAGCAACTGATCCGTTTTTGAATGAATTTAGATGTGTATAGATTAAATACACTTCCGTGGAGAACGGGGACAATTTTGAGAAAAAAATGTTCCGAAACAAAAATAGATAGTGAGTGTATGTATTCATATTATCGCAAGTTTTAGAACATAGTTATGGGTTGAGAACATATCCGATTGAAAAGGACCCGGAATTATTGATCGGAATTTTTAATCATAATACCAACTAAATTTAAAAAGAAAGAGATGGTCCAGATTGGGTTCAAGAATAACTAGTGGGAACTATTTATTAAATGCCGACGTTTCGACCCACATAGGTCTTCGTCAAAGCTCAACCTCAGATGTGTAAGCGGACATTGAGTTAATTTCCAATGGGATAAAAGTTATTCGAATAACTATTATAACTCTCTGGTGTATCGATGATTTGTCCATTTTATTTTTTCTGATTTCTTCAGCATGATTATGAATGATGCCATCGAAACTATGTTTGCGCAAAAGCGTATCGATTTTTTGTTTTTAGATTTCTGTCGCTTTAGAGATCAATTTTTATTGTCGGCCATTATTATCTAATCCTGGTCTTAAGATTATTCTATTTCTAATAAGTTATCCACACTCTTAGATGTTCTTATAGGATCTAGATACCATGACTTATCTTATGATAACTTGTCTAAATAAAATATTTTTATCTAAATCATTATTGTATTTCTAATCAACTGTTATAAATTAAAACAAAAAAATCATCAATTTTATATTATTCATCCATTTATTCAACATTAAAAAAAGAACCTAGCTCACAAAACCTTGGTCCTTCCTCCGTTATCAGATTCTGGGCGTTCCTGCTGATAAAACTCTTTGTATTATGTCCTTGATTTATTTTAAAATGATCTCGTTTTGTAAAAAAGCCTAGTATGGGTTACATTTTTTTTTTAATTCTTTGCCTATAATTTACTGACTATCAATAAAAATGTGTTTGAACATTCTCAGGCAACGCCTTTGGGCTCTCAAATAGCAGTAAATCCATAAATTAATGGCCACATTAATGCCGACCAGAGATAACACATTCCAACTCAACAGACCAAAGAACACTAACTGAATCGAGATAGTTCCATATACCACTCGAAATCGTTTTCGCATTAATTATATTTATATTCGCGTGAATATTTGATAAAATGCGAATTCCAGACTTCTGTTTTTTTTTTTTTTTTGCAAGTTGTAGGGTTCGTTTTAGTTTGAGATAGCAGGGACAAAGGTTAAAAAATCAATTAATTAATTAAACAAGCGTCATAATTATTAGCAATCCTTCTATATATTTGTTTTTTTTTTTTGAAGAAAAAAAATCATGTATCAACGTGAGTAGAAGGTTATGTTTCTCTTTATCCCTATTTGATTTATTTATTTTTTTTATTCCAAACGCTGCTTATGTTCCTTATATTTTCTATGGACATTCACGCGTAAGTTCTAACGTAAAGAAAATATTTGAATAAGGTTTTTGTTTATGTTACTGTTCATAAACAGTGTCATATCAACTCATCAATCCTGCTTCTATGCTTAAAAATGCTTCTAGTTCAAGTTAATCTCAGCTCAAAACTAGCGAACCATTTTAACACACAGAGCTTAAAACACGCTACCACCCGTCAGTAGCGTAACTAAGGTCAAATACAAACCGAGGCCAACATCCAGAAAACGCCTCTACCCTATTCATAAGTATTTTTTCTGCCGGACAATAACGAATCTAGACTTTGCGGACCCCTGGGCGATATGATATAGCGGGCCCCCCTTGGTTTGGGTCGAGGGTCGCCGGCGGGCTTGGTAAGGATGGCTACTCCTCAAGAAGAAGGGAGGAGGAGTTCGGGGATTCCAGCAATTATCAATTTTTCTATAATGTATTAGTCATTTATTTAATTTTTATTTGGCGCGGGGCCCTTGGAGATCGTCCTTCCTCCCGCTGGATCCACCATCTCTGCTGCCATATTCACGATGTCTCATACTAGAAATACTAATTACTAAATATTTATTACCAAATATTAATAGCCATTATAAAGGTAAAAAAATACAAAAAAAGAAGAAAATAAAAGTAATAATACAGTTTTTATGAAGAAAAACTGTTTATTTTAATTGCTTACAATCTTGTAAAAGAGTAAATTATCGTGTGAAATTAGCAAAATCTTATTTCCACTCTTTTCCTTTCAAATACTTTAGGAAGCCTGGTAATTAATAATAGTAAGTAGCAATCATGGCATTCCGTAAAAAAAAAAAAGTTTTCTTTTATTCAATGATTATTCCATCTGTCAACATCTATGTTTCGGGATTTTTTCTCCATCTTCAGGATTATTCTCTAAAATTAACAATAAGTCAAAAACATATTATATTAACTAATTAACATTAAACATCACATTTCAAATATAAGCCAACATAAAATGATATCTATGTATAACCATTATACCTAGACATAATAATAATAATAATAAACTCTTTATTTATTCTGGTCCTACTATACTATACTAGTCCTACTACTATACTAGACCCTTTAGAATAACAATTACAGGCAGTGATAGGTGGGCTTCAGAGCCTTAGAGTAGATGATATAGGAACATAAGCGTTAACAGATAATTAAAAAAGGAAAGTCAATAAATAAATACAAATGAAAATTATTACAAGTCATAATGCAATAACTTCTAGCATATGAAATAGGTATTTATAGTCTAACTGATTACGTCTTAAAACAAAAATCGCACGAACTTCGTATGTTAATAAGATATGACAAAATTATAAATGAAGGAATATATTTACAAATGTTGATTGAAATAAGAGAAAATCTAGTTACAATGTTTTTTGGAACTGGATGGAAAATAAGTGATTGAATAAGCGGGATTTGAAGGTGATGAGAGTATTGGAGTGACGAATGGAAGGAGGAATGGAATTCTATAAGGATGAGGATCGGACAAGAAAAGATCTGTCGAAAGCTGCGGATCGGTGGGCCGCTGAAGGCTTAGAACGGGTATGACGAGAATGAATAGAGGATTTGAATTGAAGGAGGTCGAAAATATAGGATGGAGGGCGGGATTGGATAACTTGGTAGAGGAAGGATGCAAGGATATACTTACGACGGTAAGAAGGGTATAGCCCTTTCAATTCTTCGTAATATCGGGAGACAGAGGCGTCCCTCGGGATCCCGAAGATGAATCATACAAAGTAATTTATCAAACGTTTTATTTTTGCCTCGAGTTCCCCAGAGACGCCTCCGTACACCGCACAACAGTAATCAAAGTGGGGGAATATCAAGGAAGTAACTATATGTCTACGGGTCTCAAGTGGAAATAGGCGACGGAGGTTATTTAGTCGCTTTAAAGTGTTAAGGTATGACGGAAAGAGTTTGGTCAAAGGTGATTCCAAGATTTTTTATGGTTGGATAGAATTTAATGGGATTATTATTTAGGAACAAGGTTGGGATATGAGGAACATTTTTAAGGAGGTGATCGGAACGCGTATTACAATTGCCTTTGTCTTCTCTGCATTCAACTTCAGCTTGTTAGCTATATCCCAGTGACTTGTTCGATTCAAGTCCTCTTGGAGTCTTTCGGTGGCTAGTAATAGGTCGGAAGGCGGGAAGGACAGGTATATTTGGAAATCATCTGCACAGATATGGTATTGGGAGTGATGGATAAGAAGGGGAAGATCATTAATATAAATAGCAAACAGAGTAGGAGAGAAAGAGGAGCCCTGAGGGACACCAGAGGAGAGGGATCGTGTCTTGGATGGAGGTTGTTCTGGAACGACTACATACTGCGACCGATCTGAGAGGAAGGATTGGAACTAGCGCAAAACACTGTTGGATAAAGGAAGACTTTGTAATTTGTTAAGGAGGATGTTATTATACATACTACACATTACATTAATTAATAATTTATCTTTTAACCAGCATGATATATACTGGATACTGAATTTGTTAACTAGTTTCCGTAAGAGTTGTCACTTGTTATGAAATAATCTTATTAGACTATGTACTCTTAGGAAGCTCACTTTTATAATCAAAATGCGGAGAAAACAAATAATAACATTCCACACATTAGGTCTAAAATCTACTAATTAATGCATTAAAAAACTTAATCTCTCTATTCCAACCAATTATTTAATTTTACTATTATATATTCAATTAATTTTATTTTATTAATTATATCGGCATAATGGGTGCCTAGTGTTTTAGTATTCGTTCTATAATTAACTGTTGTTTTATTGTTTTTAGTATTAGATATTGATTCTCATATTTTTCTATTTCTCGTTTTGTTCTTTATATCTAATATTTTAGGTTCTTCAAATTTGAATTGGTGTTGCAACCTAATGCTATGATTGACCAAAGCCGTTACATTGATATTTTGAAATTGGAAATGTGTTGTGAAATTTTTGTTTTAACTTATTTTTTTTAAGTTTCATCAATGTAAACTTTTTCACAATCTACATAGTCCAATTGGTAAATGAAATTTTGCTTATCTAATTGGTCTATGTTAGTTATCTTTCATATTACTAATATAAAATTCTAATTTTTTTATTATTGTGTAGACCTAGTACCAAATTAAAATGGTCATATTCTTTCGAAATCTTTTTTGTTATCTGTCAATCCAGGAACATATGCTAATTTCTGAAATGTCTTTATATCATCATTTTTGTTTTATTCCTTACATTCATTACTATCAATCTACACAGGTGTATTATCTTTTTAAGAATTGGGTTATAAGTTTTTGTTTTGTTTTGACTGATTTTTCGGTTTTATTTATAGTTTTTATTATGTGCTTTCCTTGTGGGTTGTTATCTATATTATCATTTTTTCCGGTAATTTTTTATTTATTTCATTCTACCATAATTTATTGTTTATTTTAAACGCATAGAAATTTTATTTTAATACGTTACATAGGTCTTTTATAAATTGTTTGTCCGTTAGATTGATACTTCTGTTAATTAAGTTTCTTGACGTGTTGACTATCTGAATTTTGGTTGAATAAAAGAAAAGAAAAAAATGGAATGTCATGATTGCTACTTATTATTATTTACGCTCTCTTCGGGTCTTAATCTCCAAAAATTCCTTATTTACCCTCTCTTCGGGTTTTAATCTCCAAAAATTCCTGCACTATTTTTTCTAAATTTAACTTTCGGGCTCCAACATTTTCAATATCTACTTAAAAAACAAAGATTGTTTAGTCTAGGTTAGTCCATAGTGCTTCCCAAGTAATTTTTTATAATTTTAAGTTTTGAAAATGATCTTTCATTACTAGCTACAGTAACAAGTACTGGTACAGACACCACAATACCGAGCTGTATGAATGAGAGGAAGAGGAAATGGTAGAGGGGAAGACGAAGAATCTAGAGGTGTGATAGTTTTACGATTACGAACGGAAAGACCACTAATAAATAACCTTTTAACTTTATTATCTCTACGTTTTTGTTTACCCTCAACAATCATTCCTGTTTAGAATAATATCTAATTTATTTATATTTTTAATCCAGGTCTAGCAACGCTCCCCTACGTCCGGCGCCCCAAAGCATTGCCTACGTCGCCTTGGCCTTATTTACGACTATGCATTCTATGCAGCAGATATTTTTTCTCTACACTTGGTCAAGTGATTCAAAGATAGCCCCACCCGCAATCGTTAACTTTTGATATGTTTTTTCATAGGCAGGGTGTTGACATTTGAGGGGATAATTATTCTGCATGTTTTGGAATGAAAACATTGAGGTCTAATTATGGGCACCTTTCTAGTTGTTGCGGACATTTCAATAGTTTGTATTTGTTTATTTCATTATTTCCTATCAATCACATGTTCTCAATATCTTTTTTTTCTTCTTTAATTTATAAGTATGTCGTTTTGGTAAACTTGTGCTTATTTAAAAAAGATAAATATGTATAATTGTAATTATGTAAGGGGTTGTAATTACCTTCTGTTGATTTTTTTTTTCACAAATGGCCTCAAATTTCTCAGTAATCAGCCCAAATAATAGTGATATAAGTGATATAAGATATAACCTGTGGGATTATCGTGATGCGAATGTGTTCCGTATTATACCCGCGTCCTTCACGGTTCAGAGACAGCCTGAGATTGTCGCTCTGCCGATACGGGCCATCGCAGTTATTAGTTTAAACAGTGGTTACCTCTCCATAGTAATTAAGGATTCTTTGTTGAATAACTGATTTCCGTATTAGTCTATGATTCCTCAACCTACAATTGTTTTAATTGCGTTGTTGCTTCTTCCTCTCCCCATTTATAAACAAGGAAATCAGTAGCGATTAAAATGTCTGAAGCGCTTGGGCGTATTTCTATTTTTAAGGGATTAAATAATACAATAAGTGGCTTTTGTTTTGTTTTGAGAAAACTTAAATTTTGTTTTGTCTTCTTAAGTGTGATTGATGAAGGCTGTAAAGTACTTAAAAAGGATATTCATTTTTATCAGGAGGAAATCCTTTATTTAAGTAATTTTTCATAGTCTTAAGTTTATTTGTAAGGTTTTTTTTTTTTTAGACTTTTTACTTCCTTGTACGAAGCGAAGCGAAAATTTTCGGTTTTCATATTTCAACGAAAATATCCATTTTGACTAGTGACGTCTGAACGTACGTGCGTATCTCGCATAACTCAAAAACGGTTAGCCGTAGAAAGTTAAAATTTTGTATTTAGGATTGTTGAAAAATCTAGTTGTGAATCTCTCTTTTTGGTTACTGCATGATTACTGGAAGTGGTACTTTACTTAAAGGTCATTATTGATGTTCATCAAAAATTATATTAAATTATAATGCAAAACTTCTCAAATTACGTATATAACACAGACCGGAAGTGCTACTTTACTTGAAGGTATACTAGACTTTCATCAAAAATTATATTAAAATATAATCTATAATATCTCAAATTTGGCAAATAGGATTTTTATATCGATATGAATGTATTTACTAGATTTTGGTTAAAATTGGTGAGCCGAAAAGGGTACTTTACTTGAAGGTCATAATAAACTTACATCAAAAATTATATTTAAAATATCTGATGTGGACAGCACTTGACTTCCTTGTACGCCTATTAAACTATAAATCGGTGGCTCAAAAAATGATCCTGCATTTGGTTACTAGTTTCCGAAGATTGCAGTATCTCAAAAACGACACCCATTGACATTGACACACACATACACAAATGGGGAGGAAAACCAGTTTTTTACACTAAATTTTAACACTTAAAACAAGTAACAAAAATGTTTAATTGGGTTGGAAACCAAATTGCGTTTGTAACCTTTATTACCGAAACATATGATTTATGAATTTAATTTAAATATAATTTTTGATTTAAGCTTATTATGACCTTCAAGTAAAGTACTCTTTTCGGCTCACCAATTTTAATCAAAATATAGTAAATACATTCATATCGATATAAAAGTCCTATTTACCAAATTTGAAATGTTTTACATTATATTTTAATATAATTTTTGATGAGTCTAATATGACCTTCAACCTTCAATACCGCTTCCGGTATTCCAATTTAGACCAAAATCTAGTATGTTATTTAAATCATTTTATAAGTTATAAATTCTAAATTTGAGAAGTTTTGCATAGTAATTTAATATAGTTTTTGATGGAAATCAATTATGACCTTCAAGTAAAGTACCGCTTCCGATGATCAAGCAGTAACCAAAAAGGGAGGTTCACAACTAGATTTTACAACAATCCTAAATACAAAATTTTAACTTTTTACCTAACCGTTTTTGAGATACGAACGTACGTACGTAGAGACGCTACGACGAAACTGGTCAAAATGGAAAATTCCGTCGAAATCTGAAAACCGAAAATTTTACCACGATTACAATACTTCCTTTACTTCGTACAAGGGAGTAATCAAATACAGAAATTATATGTTTCGGTAATAAAGATTACAAACGCAATTTGGTTTCCAATCGAATTAAACATTTTTATTACTTGTTTTAAGTGTTAAAATTGATTGTAAAGTACTGGTTTTCCTTCCTATTTGTGAGATGAACAAGTCTGCAGCAGGAGAATAAGATATAAGTTAAGTGGACTTTTTCCTCTTAAAATGTCGATTTCCAATGCTTTATCTAGTGATATCGACAGTTTAAGTGTAACGGAACACGAAGAAATCTCTTGTAAATTTCAGTTATCATGAGACCTCCAGAAACAAGTGTGTGTGTGTGTGTGTCAATAATCCAAATTTAACAAAATCTAGTATGTTATTTATATTGACATGAAAGTCTATTATGACCTTCAAGTAAAGTACCACTTCCTGTTTGTCAATTTTAATTCAAATCTAGAATGTTATTTATATTAATATATTAGTCTTGTATACCAAATTTGAGAAATTTTGAACTATATTTTAGTATAATTTTTGATGAAAATCTATTATGACCTTCATAATTCCGGTGATTATGTAGTGACCAAAAAGGTAGGTTTACTACTAATTGTTACAGCAATCCCACAAACATAACTTCAACTTTCTACGGATAATCGTTTTTCAGTTTTGCGAGATACAAACAAACGAAAGCATTCATTGTCAACGAGTAAAAGAGACGTACCTATATACAGATTTAAAGACAAATATACATTTTATTTATATATATATATACATAAATGGTCCTCGCAATCTCGTGGGCGCAACTGAGTAGCTACTTAATATACAATAGTATCGATTCTGTTTAAAAGTAGAAAATTAAAACCATCGATAAACGAACTTCATTCATCCACGACAGTGAGATCTGATTTGATATTGTCTTTTTCATATTTGTGCCAGATTTGTTCTTTGTCCAGTCATTTTCTGTCTCTATCTCTTGGTGATATTCTTGCCTATTATTATCTTTTATAGAATT
The DNA here is from genome assembly GCA_948150685.1 of Rhaphigaster nebulosa. Taxonomy (NCBI): domain Eukaryota; kingdom Metazoa; phylum Arthropoda; class Insecta; order Hemiptera; family Pentatomidae; genus Rhaphigaster; species Rhaphigaster nebulosa. The sequence continues at coordinate 177,261,906 of OX411306.1, forward strand.
TTAATGGTTTCGCTCAGAACTCACTCCTCGTTGTTTGGCTTCCTTAGACCGCTTCATAATATAGTGGTACAGAAATGGCAATGCTGATGGTTATCTCCGTTGAAAAACTCTTGCTGCCCAGCGGTTTTTCAAATCAGTTTTTGCAAATTTCACCCATAAATCGCATATTTATTCATCCACTCCTCTCAAAATCAAAACTGATTATCAGCGGATCGTCTGACACAATGGTCCATCTCGGAATATCGTGTAGGGGATGAAGAAGAACAATGCTTTGCGGTAACACTTCCTTGGTGTTAATTTACTTTAAGATATTGTTAGAGATTGTCTTTATCCTTTTCAATCTCATCCTTGTTTTCTCAGGTTTACAGATAATTTTTTCTATTGGTGAGTTGTCCGTGTGATTTCTCAAAAAATCCATGGTAGTGAATCCATACTTATTAGGTCTCAGTTGACATTTATAAGTTATTATATAATTTATTACAAACTTAAAGAGCTTCAGTAATAAGTCATAGTATTTTGGACTATAAATTACTTATTTCTAATTACGGTTGCAATATCTCCAATGAGTTAGTAACAAAAGGTCAGCCACTTGAACCGTGCTCTTACGCTATCGGAAGCTATTGAGTAGTTTTACTTCCTTATACGCAGTATAGGAAGTATTATAATCTCGAAAATTTTCAGTTTTCAACGGAAATATCCATTTTGACCACCCCTGAATCCATTTTGACTAGTTTCGTCGTGGCGTCTGTACGTACGTTCGTTCGTTCGTGCGTATCTCGCATAATTCAAAAACGGTTAGCTGTACAAAGTTAAAATTTTGTATTCGGAATTTAACAACGTGAATAATTGTCGTGAAAAAGAAAAACCTCACGTGAAGTAAGAAAAATGACGGTTTTTTTAAATATAAGTGTTCAAATTTTACAGGCACTCACAAATACGGAAGCGACCTGCAATGTCATTGGATGGAAACATTTGAATTCAATGAAATTCTGACCTATACTTAGGAGCTCACGACACTGACTAAAGTTTTTCAATGGAACAATAGAGAAAGCAGCAGGTGAATGTACTTTGACTATTAAAATGAAGAAGCGACCTTTTCAGATGGATTTTTTCGTAACTGATTAAGCAGATCTTATATTGGGATTAGGCACTGCTTTAGAATTGATACTAATTAACTCAGATCAGGATGTTGTTGTGAAGTTGAGGAATATAAGAAAATATTTTCTAATGAATTAGGGGATATTGGAACCTTAAAACTAGAAATTAAAAGTAATGCTAGTCCAATAATAGAATCACCAAGGAGATTTCACTTAGGTGTGAGAAGGCAAATAAAGGAAGAATTAGAAAAATTGGAACAACAGAGAATAATTAGAAAAGTAACCAAACCTACGGAGGGAGTGGACCACAAACATGGTTAACACCAAAAATTAGTAGTAACACCAAAAATAAATCACATATGCATTGTACCAATATCATTAAATAATAACCTAATAAGGAATAGCTTCATGACTCCAACGATCAATGAAATCCTGGAATTCAGCACAAGAAGATGCGTGGAAGTTGATAAAAGAAAGGCTGTTGTAAACGCCAGTTTTTTCGAATATTTTGATGAAACCAAAGGAATCCGTCTTCGAGTAGATTCTAGTAGTTATGAGCTGTGTGCAGTGCTGTTGCAGGAAGGACAACCTGTGGAATATGCATCGAGAACACTCACTAAAACAGAAAAAAGGTATGCCCAAATTGAAAAGGAAACACTAGCATTTTTATTTGGAGTAAAGCGATTTGAAAAATATATTTTTGGAAAAAATATCCAAGTGGAATTTGACCATAAGCCCTTGGGAACGATTTTTAAAAAGAGTTTAAGCGAAGCACCAAAAAGAATCCAAAGGATGCTTCTGGAGTTCAAAAAAAGAGCAGAAGTCAGCATCGCAGATGCATTGTCGCGGTTGTCATTTGATGAAATTTCTAATGAAGAATTAGTGATTGCCAAAATATTGTTAGAAACAGAAACGGTTGTATTTAGACAAACAGGAATAAGCTCAGAAACGCTTAAGGAAATAGCGAAAGAACCTTGTGAACGATACTGAAGCAGGAATGGTAAAGCCATATATAATAATTGGTTGGCCAGATGACATTAAATTGGTTCCAGAGCGAGTTCGAGATTAGTGGAAAATTAAAGATGAATTGACTATAATTGACAGAATAATACTAAAAGCGCAAAGAGTATATGTCCCAACACGAATGAGAGACAAACTTATGGAGAAAATACATTGTGGACACAAGGGGGTAGAATCATGTCTAAGGTATGCTAGGACGAGAGTGGGTTCAAAATGAACCAAGATATTGAAGATAAAGTCAGACAGTGTTAGGTCTGCAAAAATCTTGACGTTAAAAGAGATTCTTATATTAAGAGAGGCGCCAAAAAATCCTTGGGAGGAGCCTGCAGTTGACCTATTTTGATTCAAAGAATTTCTGTATATTGTGTGCGTAGATTATTTTTTAGGATTCTTTGAATTTGGCAGAATAAAAAATGTCAGTACTACGAATATTAACAGTTGGCTGAAGCTGCATCATTTGCAAAGTATACCGTGCCAAAAGTTATGTTTAGTGATGGAAAGAAACAGCAAACACTTTTTGTATTGAACTTAGCACCCAAAGCGGTAAAGTCGTGCGAGTGGAAATGCCAGACATTTATTTGACAAGGTTTGTGTGAATTTATGTTTACATTTTAGAAGAAGAATCTGTCTGACCTTTTAATGGAGAAGAATGCTTGCAACCTTGGTTTTGTCTATCCAGCTATACAGAGCTATTTCTTTATTAGACTCACGGACATCCGTGGACCACGTTCCAGATCAATCGGAACAAATTATTTGTTAGATCTGAAATCTTTTTGTATACATTGCTCGATGTCCAAATACGCCTCAACACATCATGTAATGAAGAAATATTATAGAAAGCATAACGTCAGTAGTTCAACCAGTCGAATATGAAAAAAATATGATTTTCATATATGTCACTTTGAAAACTGACTATGGCGGCCTAAAATTCCAAGGATACAGAGCGAACCAACCCTTGGAAAAATCGCGTTTTGTCAAAATCGACTGTATGACAGCTAAGCGTCGACATGTTTCCCTTAAATTTATAGGAAATATACCTTTATATAAATATAACAACCCTTAAGCTAAAAGTACGACAACCTGTTAATAATTTATTTTTTCGTTTCCCTAGAATTTTAATTTTATTTTTTCGTTTTCCTAGAATGTAATTAACACATTCTAGGGTTCTCCGAGTAGAAAAATGTGATTGAAATAAAAATTTAGAAGTATACGTGTTAAATTATTCAAAATGAATACGCCATAAAAGAAAAAAAATAGAAAATAGTATAGTAATGTTATGTTCGACGAAATTTTCGCAAACAGAACTCTTAATTATCTTAGTTTCCCATTAGGCTTTTATTATATTTAATTAATGATCTGTTATATTTTTTTAATTTTGTATGTTTATTTATCTAATTTTAAAAGAATTTCATCATTGAGCTTCTCCGCACCCAAGCAAATTGGATCTAGTGACCTGGTACCTGTAGTTTAAAAATGTTTTTCGAGGAGTGGAGGAGTGTTGGTTAATAGTGTTAAAAATTTAAAATTGGGACTCTTGGTCCGAGATACGTTTTAATCGATGTTTCGAAGTAACGGAAGAAGAAATAGTGGAAGAGGTGTAATAGATAGAAGATGTTAAATTTCTATTTAATGTTAACTGTTTGACAAATAAATAATTGTGTTTTGAAATATATCATGGTGCGTTTAGAAACTCCAAAAAATTGTTTGACTTTGTAAATATTTAAATATTAAAAGATTTATTATCAATGTTTATCTTTCAATTACTTTTAACCTGTAATTTCTTGCTTTAAATATGATTGTCTATTTTTAGTTCGATGTTAACATTTACTGAAGATATGAGTCAAAACCTACCCCCACCAAGGATGTTCTTTCTGATCCAAGGTTAGTGTTTCTTTCATTAAGTATAGTCAAAAAATCGCCACTGTGTTTTATTTTTCTGTTACACTTTGTTGTTTTTTTCTCTTTAATAATAATATATTTTTAAATATCGGTTATCGCATTTTAAAATTTAAATTGAAATATTTTAAAAGGAACCACACTTTAAACTACTAGAAGTTAGAACAAACTTGAAAAAGGTTAATAAAAGTATTAAGAGCTCAAGATGAGAAGAAACTGTCTTCTGCCACCTCAGAATTGTGAATTCCCTCTGACTCTTTCTTGTGTGAGGTGTGGTGAACCATATTCTGATAGTGCCAGCATTTTTCTGTTATTGGACAAAAACTAAAATGTCTCGAGCATTGGCAGAAAGCTTACAAAATGGGGAAAATCGTTGAAATCTCTGATGTCCCCAATCTCTAAAAATTAACCGAATTCAACAACCGTGTTAAAGTACCATGACGCAAAGGATGGAGGTGGTTTAATAAAGAAAAAATACAAGAAATGAAAAATATAAACTTAATTGTATGTATGAAATTAAAAATATATTCCACTGCATAGATGTTGTTTTCACTTCCTCTAAAATTGTTTATGGCTATGCCCGGATGTTGTTTTTTTCACAATCTGGAGATTGTGCTGTTTTTATTTCAGTTGGAGTTGAATTTGTCTGTCTTGTCTTCGAGTTTGTAGCAGCTGGTAAGTGATGAAATGTTTGTAGGATTTGTTCCTCAGTGTTGCCTGTAACTGTGTGAATCAAATTAAAACTTTTTATGGTGTATTTTTCAAGGTTTGTGTCAGTAATGTGTACTTTTTGGTTTATCATAGTTTGGTTTGTTTGTTTGATATGTGTTCGTGCAATAGACTTCCTTTGGTGGATTGTTGACAATGTCTATCCCATTCATTCACTATGTATTCTTAATGAATCTTTATAACATATGATAAAGGGACTTAATTATAATGAATGGGCTTTCGATTATCACAAGGCCATTACATCTCATTGTGACCTTTTGATCCACCTCAGTCGTATTTTGATACTTCTGACCAAATTTTTATTTATTAAAATTTTCTCCGTTTATATATTGTACAAATTTACTAATCCGTCTGATATAATATGTGATCCAGAACTTTAATTATTACAAACTTTCCGCCTGGATGTGAGAGCCGTTTTTTCCAGTACAACCTAGTTTATCGTAATAATTAACGGAGAAAACACAAACGACGTATTAATTCGGTTGATACATTTCGTCTACCGTAAGTTAAAAATTAAAAATAATTTAAATTATTATCGATTTCGTAAACAGGCCATTGGGTGGTTTGTCCTTCAAACAGATATCGATCATTTTCTTGCTCCGTGTTCACCTTATCTTGAAGAACATTCCGTTGGCCCAACGATATATTTACTCGATTAATCAATAGGATTGCGGAATGCGCTATTATTTTTCTGCTGAAGTGCTGACGTCTCTATTTCCTAACGTTGTTTTCTTATCGGAAATGGTTGTAACGAATTATGTACATCATTTACACAGTGCAATCTCCAATATTGTATATTCCCTGTCCTCTTGAAAAGATCATTCATTACCAGGTTCTATTCTGTGGAATATCGACTTTAGTTTATAAAAAAAAAATAAAGTATTATCAGGTGAGTATATATATTTTTTTTATTCTTAAATTCTTTGTTTGTATAAAATATGAAGAAATAACTCATTTATTTGAAAATGTACTTCTAATGTAATCTCAGATTTCCTTCTTCTTATGAAGTGGCCCCTACTTCAGTTATTCATCCATTTTTCCAAGCTAAAATTATATTTACGAATGATAAATTTTAAATGTCAATCCTGAAAAAGTGCAGTTTTTCCTCGGATATTCATATAATCTTAAAAACCAGCATTTAGATACGTTTTAGCAATTGTTACAAGTGTATTGTTGATTGTTGTAACAATTTGATATAACTAATACGGCAGGAGCTTGCTGTTTTCATGTCAGGAAGGGCTGTGTGTTTCAGTTAAAATTTTATCACCCATTCTAAATAGTATCATTACTCTCTTATAAATTAGTTAATAAACAAATATAAAATTTTAAGAGGTATATTTAAGTGAAAATTTTATTTTTAACCGACTTCAAAATTACAGGATTTGTACATATAATAATTTTCATACAAAGCTAATGCGGACTACTGTTTTTAAAGATTGTAGTGTCATGATGAAAAAATCTTTAAAAACTAATAACCTAATAATTATAATCATCATATTGTTTTGTATAAATTTGAAATGGCATTCTTTAGAGTACACAGGTTTATATGTATATTTTGAATTGATGCTCTCACTTTAGTATAATGCATCTGTTCATAAAACAATAAACTTCATATTTAAAAAAAAACAGACTTTTTAAAGAAAAGTATAAACCAACGTGAATGGTTTGCTAAAAAAAAATTGACAATAACTTTTTATAATACCTTATGGAATAACTAAGTCGGAAAGAATTAAAGCCAGTTTATAAAATTTTACCAATGATAAATTACTTTTCATATCTTTAAAGCAAATAACTATCGGTTCAAATTGCCCTGTCAATAAAAATAGCTACTGGCACAATATTGATTTAATTTTCTTTCCCTTGTGGGATTGGCTTAAATTTTTCATTTTTCAAATTTCATCAAGTTTTTTTCATACCTATGAAGTAGGTATTTTTTACTTTTTAAAAATGATCTTTTTCATGCTATTTAGATCCAACATGTAACACGTGAACTTCCTAAGTGCAAAGTCTAGTCAGCTTTAACTTTGATAATGTAACCAGATTATTATGAAATGATAATCGTCTGTGCTAATTGGTGGAGTATTATTATTTTATGTTAGAAGGTCCCGTGGCCAACTTCTTTTCTGCCGCCTTTGAGATTTATCTGGAGAATATTACGAAGACAGGTTGCAAGCTAAGTAGGTTTATGTGGGCACTGAGATCATGGAGTTTGTAATTAAAGGAAGTATATTTATTTCGGGCCAAATCTAAAACTATTGAGATCATGAATAATTTTATTTTAGACGTAATAAAAAGTTATAGAGGAAATTAATGTATAATTTTTGGATTCTTGATTTGAGGCCTAAAACTCGTGTCCGAATAGATATGGCTGTATTAATATTAATGAGCAGTTTGTAAAAAATTGTTTCAGAGCATAATAAAATTTATTCAGCTACGTTTATTGAAATCTAACCAATTCTTTTTGACATATCTGTCATTAGCTTAGCCGGATTTTACTACATTTTTTTCTTGTTTATATTTCTACAAAAAAATGTATAAGAATAATTTTAGAAGGGATCTAAAAGTAAAAAATAGATAAATACAGCAAAATAAAGATGTAGATTATTTGCTTTATGTTATCACCCTCATGCGGTTACATATATCTCCTGCATGACAATCACTCTCCATATCCTCTGTTCCAATATCTTTAAATAAATAATCGTTTTCGCAATCGCTTCTGTAACATATAAACACAATGTAAGTTCAAAGATATGGGTCTTCCAATACCCTAGGATGTACCAATTAAACTTTTATCGTAGCTGTTAATAGAAATCCAGTTGTAAGCTAAGACGGATGCAATTGGTGTGTCATTATTTTTACCAATAAAGAGGCCTTCTCAGATTTATGTAGTAGTGAAATTAGCGTGTTTAAAATTGTAAAAGTAGTGCTGATGTGTGTACTGTGGAAAGTGGAATGAAAGGGTGCGCTTGAATGGATAAGCTTGTTTAAAATAAGCTTAAGGTGTGTTTTGCGTTTGGTTAAATTATTGACTCTGAGCAACTCGATGGGAATTTCAAAAGCCAAGAATCTTGCTTTAATTGACTGGAGCAAAGCTAACTACAAAATTACAACCCTTGCGTGGATTAAGGTATTTCTTAGTTGATATATTTGTCTAAAGGACGTCAACTCTAGATGTTAACAGGATGCAAGAGGTTTTTTTTTAAACTTTAGTATAATCACCAAAACCAACAGTTTGTAGAAAGATAAAATAAAGTGAACCTAAACCTTAATGAAATATACATTGAAAGGTTAATTACAATTAATATTTTAAAAAAAAACTCATTATTGAATAAAACAGTTTTATATTATAGATATCGTTACAGCCTAAGACAATATTTCCCATGGGATAATTTGAGACCGGATTTTCATACATTTTTTTTTAATTCGTTGTCTTAATATTTGTCCGATTTATTTGTGAATTTCCAAATTGAAATCATTTTAATGTTGTGTATTTGAGAAAAAATGTATTTTTTCGATGATTTTGATTTAATTACAGAAAAAAAGTTAATTTTTACCATAGTAAATTTTAATTTCAGAAGTAATGCCTTTGAAGAAAAATACAAGTTGTAAACAAAGCACATGCATATAATATATATAATGCATTATTATAAAAAAACTATAGTCGATAACAAAAAAAGAGAAAAAAAATGTTATCAGTTAACTTCTTAAAATAAACGTGTTAGCCTAAGTTTCTTATTCAATCTTTTACAATCGATCCATCGTTGTTTAATTTAATATTTTTGTTTGAATACATCTCTTTTATTTTTATCTAATATTATTTTGTCTTAAATAATAAAAAAAAGAAATGTACATATTTATGAAGTATATTGAGTTTAAGATGCTCAAAGTGCGGTTGTTTTTGTGCTCATATCGATTTTTACAAACTAAGGAGTTTTATTTTCATTCTGTAAAATATCTTCAGCTAAAAAAAAAAAAGTTTAAATTACTTTTTTTTTTAATTATGTGATTATAAAAATTAATTTAATAAAAAATAAAATTTGGCCTATCAAAATTAAAAATCAGTTGAGCCATTATCTCAAAAATCGTTAGATACCCTCAAACTGACATATTTAATACAACATTTCTTTACTATTTTGAGTTCAAAATGTTTCAAAACATTCATGGAATAACAACGAATAATTTAAGCCATTAAACTTGAAAATTGGTTGAGCCGTTCGCTCAAAAAATTATTACATAGCTATTAAAGCCACGGTCCTACATCTTGGACTACACTAGATATCGGACTACCGTTGGACTGTAAATGGGTTTGTAGGACCACATAGAAGGTGTGGAGGGTTTGTAGGCTTCTCCGATCGTCCTACAAGAATTCCAGCCTAACGACATTCTACCGTGTTGGACTGTGAGTAGGGTTGTCGTCCTACCAACTCCACTTGTTAATTTCTAAGTCATTATTACCTCATTAATTGCTATCTATATTTGTTTATCATTAGTAAAGAACAGCCAGATTGAATTTTTTCTCCCTAGATTTTTTTTTTTTTTACGGTTATAATGTTTTTTTGGATATAATACTAAATGCGTTCTTTATTTTTATCTGATTAGAAACTAATAATTAGAATTATAAGAAAATACATCTTCAGATTTTTTTTTTTATTAATTTATTTTACACGTATTTCCAAAACAAGCAGCTAATGAAAATATGTTCTCGTGTCCAAAATCACTTATTATAACTTCAATGTGACGTTCTGCTGTTGGGACTGAATTAAAATATTAAATAAATAATGGGATTAAATATGAACTAATAACTTTGGATCATATTTTTGTTAAAATATATCTTAAATGCTCATCTCTAATTCATCTTCTTTTAAGTTTGCTTGTAATCATTAATTTGACCCGATTTTTCATCTAATTTATCATATGGAATTAAAGTAATATGAAAATGTATGAATTAATCTTTTAAATAAAAACGTATAACACAAATATAAAACTTAAGTCGTTTTTTTCATTTATCCTTATCTTAAACTAGAAGGATGTTTTTATTATCCATTCTTATAATCCTTCCTATCAATTTCATTTGATATTTTCAAAGCACTGCAATTAGTTTGGTTAATAAACTTTTTTTTTCATCCAAACTTTCTTTTTCCTTTTTTCCGATAACACCATAGCAAGACAAATTGCCGACATTTTCCTATTTTTTAAAACACCGATTACTGTTTAGAAAAGCTGATCGGATCCTTTGTACGACCGTGGGAGGACGAATGAATCTAACTGTAGACCTACTAAGTTGGACAGGGAATGGGTGGGTAAGCTTAACGGTCAAGCTAAGCACGTTGCCTGTGGCTTCGCCGTAGTCAGGGAAGTGTATTTACGAACTTACATGTTGCAAGCTCTCAAAACTGCTTTTATCTGATGCATTTTTTTTCCTAATCTACATTTGGATATGTTGTAGTCCATATTTTAGTGTTTCTTTTGTTACTAAAGGCTGTTTTTTCAGCAATCCGACAAAATCGCTTTAAAAAAGTATTCTTAAAATAGAGTTCTTACCATAATATTTATTCATAATCGATGGTCAGAGTAACTTTATTTCTTTTGAACACGAATGTGTGTGTGTAATGAATACAACTTTTATGAAAATACATAATCAATATTAAATCTGTCCTATACATTTATTTCATTTATGGGCCATTCCACTCCAAATCAGCCAATAAAAAAATAGGTTTAGACTTATGAGTGAAACTTGGTATTTATATTATATGCATAAACATAGTCGAAAATTTCTCATTTAGCCCAGTTTTATCTTTTGAGTTATAAATTTAAAAAAAAATTAAAACTGGGCTGGTTTTTGACACGTTTTGAATCGTTAAGAAGCTTATAACTCCAAAACTGCTTGCCCTAGAAAGCTCAAAATAGTGTCATTCTTTTCAGAATTACAAGAGCTTTAATTTGATATGCATCTTTAGCAAAACAATCTTAAAATGTTTAAAAACTTCCAAAATGTTATTTTTTCAAAAACTCAATATCGATAATTTTTTTTTTAATATATATTTTTCATATAAATGTTTTAAAAATGTATAGGCAAAATTTCAAGATAGAGTTTTTGAGGTTTCTATTATAAAAAAAAAAAAAAAAAAAAAAAAAAAAAAAAAAAAAAATCTGGTATTTTTATGCCAAGTTTTCTTCGAACTAAAATGGAGGTACACTGTATATGTCATATTTAAAAAATTTAAATTAGCTTTGCTATATGACATAATATAAACTACGTTTTTAAGTCATTTAGCATATCCGACATTATTGGTGAGCCTTATCTGGTGAATGAGCTGCCACAAAACTTTTTTTTTATACAAAACATGACATTTTATCCCGATTTCAATGAAAATTTGTGAGGTCTTTTTTTATAAAATAATATTAAAAACAAAAAATTCTATTTAGGGACTTTGAAAAAATAAATTTTTGGGTTAAATCAGGATACATATCAAATTAAAGCTCATATTATACTGAAAAGAATGACACTATTTTGAACTTTCTAGGTTAAATAGAGTTATAAGATTTTCAATTATTCAAAACGTGTTAAAAAAACAGCCCAATTTTTTATTTCTTTTTAATTTAAAAATGGGATAAATCTAAAATTTTGCATTTTTCATCCTAATATTACCACTAATGTCACTGCAATGTTACTATTAACTAATTTAACTGCTTATGTACAAAAATTCATTGAGTTCTGAGACAAGTTCCAGACCATTGGTTGATTTGACATGGAATGACCCTCATCAAATTAAATGGTCAGAGAAACTGTACATATATTCTTTAAATATTTTTTGAAACTTTATATATATGTATATATATATATATATATATATATATATATATATATATATATATATATATATATATATATATATATATATATATATATATATATAAGTTTATGATAGTTCTTAATTTCATTTTATTAATTTTTTTTTTTATTTCGCCTTTTTTGAATTTGGAACATAATGTATGCAGTTACAATATTCTTTTTTTATTTTATAATATTAGTTATTCGCTGTTAAAAGTTTTAGGAAAGCAGCAAGTTTTAAAAAGTTTTGAAATATACAAAGTTTGAGTGGCTGAACTGTATCGCTGACTAAGTTAAACTTTGAATAAATTGGTTTTATTAATTATCGTTTATTTTGAAAATGAAAGTTTTTCATCAATTAAAACTTTTAAGCAAACAAGAATTGTTTTGAAATAAGGTTTTCTTTCGTTCATTTAAAATGAGCAAAATATCTTGTGCTTAGTAAATTATTAAATCTTATATTTTTCTGTTTTTAATTAAATGTTGTACTGAATAATAAAATTAAATATTTCGACATTGTCTTATCTTATCAATGAAAATTGGTGCGGTTATTTTGTTATAAAATAATATCAAAATCATAAAGAGTTTGTTGAAAAACTATTACTTACATTTTTATATAAATATTAAAATTTTTACTTAAAACTTCGGAATGATGCTTGTAGATCATGTTTTCCAATTTTATTGATTACCGAAATAATAATTAAATAGTTCTCATCCATTCCTGGGGTTAGCAAGAACTTGAGGAACCACGTTGTTTTTTATTTCACTTAGTTAGTCCGCTGAACGGTTTATGATTTTATTTTATACTTTTAATTATAAGTCAAAGTGATAGCCATATAAATTAAGAGATTTGATATGTAGATCCTAAAGCTTGTCTTATTTAACAGGCCTTATTAAACCAAGAACTTATTAAACAAATGTGCAATGGCCCCTTTTATTTTTTATTTTGCCACTCGTCTTGAATATCCCTTGAATATATGAAACGTTTGTTAGTCTTCATAAATTATTTGACAAATATTAATTCATAAGTGATTTGTTTACTGCCTTATTCTACAAATGTGTAAGTAGGTTTATTTAAATAAGGTTTTTGAGCTTTGAAAGAGTTTTCATGAAATTTTAAGTACTTTGTTGATACCTAGAATTATATTCGAATCAGGAGAATATACTGTGAAATTATTTTTTTATTTTAATGTGAATGTTTTAATTTGATAATTTTGAGTGACCTTGTTTTTTATCACTGTAGGCTTCTTCGAACGAGCAGGCAATGATTTCTTTTTTTGTCTTTTATGAAATCCTTGAGCTAAGTCGCCTAAACGTTCCCTTCAGTGTTGAAGCTTCATTTTATGAGATTATGTTAACGTTTTTTAGTCACGTTGGCATTGACAGAAAGCACTTTTCGCTCTTTCATTCTGTTTGTTGTTTAGTCCCTTCGTAACGACAAACATGCCGTCTATTTTCCAAACAACGATTTCCTGATTATTATCTTCTTTAACAACTTCTGATAACCTAAGGTAAATGAAGTGTGGTCCGTCGGTCGAAAAAAGTTTTTCGAAAGCTCATTTAATTTACACATTTTAGTTTGTGAGTCCAAAATTATATATATATATATATACATAGTTTTTAATTTTGTTCTGTCATTGTCTTCTCTTAAATTACTGACTCGTTTTCGATGTAACTCAGTAAATCAGAGTATTTTGAATCACATATTGGTTCAAGTAATTTTTTTTCTATCTTAGAAATAAGTTTTTTTGTTCTCTTTAGATTTTTAATAGAAGTGTTAATAATAAGTTTGAGTCATAAATAATTCGATTCTGATTTTCTTTTTTTTATGCTGATAAATTTAGTTCATTTTTCTCTAGTTCTTAGTAATTTAATAATAAATGTTAATACTTTGATAGGTTTTAATAATTCATTCTATATTGATTTTCGTCTTCGCTTTTTAATTTTTATATGTTTGAGTAATTTAATTTTTTTCTTCTCTAGATTCTAGTTATAAGTTTATTGACAATTGATTTTTTTGTTATTAGCAATAAATAAATATTTACTTATATTTACTTTTTTCTAATAAACCTATTACAACTCTAAGACTTGTTAATTTATATTAGTCTATCCTTCAATTCAATATAAACCCACTTCTCCTTCTCCTTTCAAAGATTGTATCGAGGCCCGCCCGATACATGGAAATATTGATATTTTTTTATTGATAAATCGAGCTATTATTATATATATACATTTGTTCGATATTTACATCCCTAGCACAGGCAAACGTTTTATTATTATTTTTAAAATATTTTTAATTTGTTTAATATTCTCTTGTCTTAAGATTTTTCAATTTTACGACTTTCTATAAAGTCTACTTCAGTACTTTCTTTACAATCTTACTCACATCATATCACTGGTTCAACATATTCACATCCAAGGAGTTTGTCTATAATTATTGTTACTTAAATTCCTTGCATTATTCAATGGAGAAATTCGAAGTTAATATGAGATTTTTGTAAGTTATGCTAGTAGTATTACTTTATAGGATAGCTTCCCTAAGCTTGGTTTTTCCAACAGTGGAAGAGCTATCTGTTAAAAATATTTTTTCAAATTATATTTAGTTGAAAATTACAGCTGTAAAATAACTTTTCAAAATTATACCAGTATACGTTTTATATTATTGATTCAACGTTTCTTTTTTTAGATAATGTAAGTTTACGAAAGGATTGTCGTTTGCATTCTTTGAGTAAAGATTACTTATTTATCTGGACCATTGCACAGAGCAGCGTTCTAAAGTCCAACCGCGTTTGATACCGCCTTATGAGTCATCAACGTATCAGTGGAATTTCGCTCATATTTACGTGACTGGGGCTCCTCGGTGTAGCTAATCGTTGTAGCATAGGGTTCCCGATTCGGAGTAAGGAATATATTTAAAAATAAATGAGGGCGTTGCGATAGGTGTTGACCGCTGACACCAGAGTTTGATGCACGCAGCCCTGCCTCACGTGATCCTCTTCGAGATATAGCCGCTCGCGGTGGGGGGTTCGCTTCAGTCAGCTTCCTGCAGCTCTGGCCGAACATTGAGGGTGAGTCTCCTCTCTGTCAATCTAACGATCGTAAATTCACATTTTATAGATTATATCATTTTATAAACCGTCAATCTACAAATCTATTTCAAATTTAAATAGACGTTTAAAGTGGTCATCATTTCCCATATTAATAACGGATTCCTGAATTTAGTTTTATAAATTTTAAAAGTATTTAAATTTAAGCTATATTTTTGTGTGAAGAATCTTTGACGTAACTATAAATTTTTATCAATCCCATTAATCGTATTTCTTAAGAATATAAACATATTTCACAGAAGGATCACTTTATGTCAGTATAATCTTCAAAAGAAAAGAATACCAAATTAAGTAATAACACTAATGTAAGTATCAGTAGATAAAATCCGATATTCAATAAAAATAAATGAATTAAAGAAATATTTTTGACGTGATAATTGACAATATAAATTGACTGGAACGAAAAACTGTTTATTTGACGTATATTAAATGTTATTTATTCAGCTGAATTTGTTCATAAAAAATTTAGAAAATACATTAATGAATAGATAAGTAAGGTTTTCGCTAAATTCATAAAATAGCATTTCTTTAGATTAGAAGTATATTTCAGTTTATATTACTCTAAAATTTTCATTAACAGGAAATAGCAGTGAGTTTAAAAGTTAGAAACAGGTACTAATCTTGACTATAAAATTGGAATAAATTTTGGTTTAGGCATTATTCTATACCCGTGGTTCCCAAAAACTAATCCTCTCTCCCGTAAATTAATTAAATAATTGGGAACACCTTAACATATGCTTAAATTATTATCACTTTACTATCACCAATGTTTGTAATGGTTAGACCAAATTAAGGGCAAAAATCAAGAGAATAATATTGGAGAAAAATCAATTGAAAACTAAAAAAAAAAATTAATGGAAAGTTATTTTAAAACTTATTTTCACTAGCCAATCACGGTCCTCCTGCAAACCCTCCCAAAACTCCAGAGGCCCGCGGACCGCCTTTGGAGAACTACTGTCCTGTACAACCTCATTTGCTGCAACAACTTCATTCACGATTTTTCAGGCGATGAATTTGAAGTTTTAAATACTGTATTCATTTCTGTAAAACTATAATACAAAATAAATAAAAATTGGCATGATTGGCCTTGAAAGCTCAGAAATAAGACTCCACTTGTTAAAAGTTCCCATCATTGCAATTATCAGTGTGGTATTGGCTCAGAAATCACGATTTTCGAGTTATGACGTTGCAGCAATTGAGCGATATGAATATTTTTTTAAATAGCTTTTATGGTCTTATATAATCTGCCCGATTCAAGGGCAATTACAGTAGAGATAATTTTTTTTCATTTATTATATAAATAATCGAATCAAGAAATATTTTTGGCCTGATTATTCGGTGCTAACCTTTTTCCAAGTAATAAAAAATCCAACCGAATTTGTCCTTAAAAGATTTAAAATATCTATTATTAATGTTCAAGACCGGTTTACTGACTATCTAGCCGGAAAACCGTATTTGTTTAGAGTAGATTATTATATTATTTTATATTATTATATGATTATATTATTTTATATTATTATATGATTATATTATTTAGCAATCTTATCTATGGAATATGTTATATTAATGTTTAATATGATCTCTGTTATAGAAAAATATTGTAATTAAATATTTTCGTTTCGTTTTTAAATATTAGATATTTATTTAGTGAATTATTGAAAATAAAAACATCCTTAAAATTGTCTCGATTTGGTGACTTCCTTCCTTATGTGTTTGTTTATGAATTCATGAAGTCCATAAATTTCTATATTTTTTATATTTATGTCAAATGAGGAGAAAAAGTTATGTCAATATTGCCTACTAATTGAATAAAGCCAAATGACCGATTTTTTTCATTGTATTTATTTTATGTTTATTTACCAAATATACAATTTAAGTTATATAGCAGAGAGTAAATTCAAGGATTTGCCTTTGTAACTTACAATTTTAAAAAAATTCTGATTTAAATCAAACAAATTATGTTACAACTTGGAAAAAAACAAAGACAATAAACATTCTCATGACAGAACCGATAATTGGCATATTATATTACCTGAGTGTAACACGCACGATTTTTTGCAAAATCACTAATTGCCCCCAACAAGAACTAAAATGGCGTGAAGCAATCAAACAAAGCTTTTAAAATAATGGGAGAACTCTGCAATTAAATTTTTAATTATTATTTAGGGACTGTTAAAATTTATGTATTTAGTAGTTTATAATATACATACTGCGCAAATTCATATATAAACAAATTCTATATCTGAGTTTTGCAGATTAAAATTAATTAATGATAAATGAATATCAGAACAATTTATTTATTTTTAACGTGCTTATCAAATCCGTATAATTTCGGAATTAGGATTTTATAGATTTTTTTTTGTATTTCACTCACTACCAAAATATATTAAATAATCTCTTATCGATCAAAATATTGATAAATCGTTTTCATTAGTTCATGAAAATTCGTTCGAATGAAATTGAGAATATCAAAAATCTAAAAAAAAAATAAATATTTTTATTTGTATTCATTGACTTATTTTCTATTTTATTATCAATTATCTGATACTTATATATTATCAGAAACGTTAGATTTAATGTTAGCTTAGACGTTTAATTCACGGTATATTACTTAAGGCGAAAGAGGACGAAACATTGGTGTGTTTCTAGGACAATATACGGTACGATATATAGAACGGAAAAAACGAGAAAAAAAATCTATTCACGTAACAACTATTAATTTTTTTTTTTTTTCAAAATCTTCAAAACAACAAAAAGTTGGGAAGAAAAGAAAACAGAGTAACAAAAAATTATAATTTTTCTGGCTTGGAATATTCTATTACTTCGCCTAGATTTTTTTTTCAATTATTTTCCACTTTTTGTTAGTTAAAACAATGCTAATTGTCATTAGTTTAAAAGTCTATTTTTCATTTAAAATAATGTTTATATCTTTTTCATTCGATTTTATATTAATTTCAATTAAAATTATTATTAATATTAATCCATATCTATCTGATTATTGAGAAACTTCCTCTATATGCTTTTATTATATTTTTATTCTTTTCTTTTGTGATTGATCGTCGCGAAATTATTTTTTATTAACATTTTCCTTAGTATTTTTAATTAAAACAATAGTTTAAATTTTCTGTTTTTCAATTTATTTGGAAGTTCTTATCAATGTATTAAATGAAGGGTAATATATAACTTCCATTATAAAATTCACTTTAATTTATTAATGTTAACGCTTCGGAGAAATATTTCCTCATCTTCAGAACATATAAAAAGTGAGGTTGAGATAAATTGTACTGATGATGAGGATTTTTTTTCCCCGAACCGTTAACATTAATAAATTAAAATGAATATTATAATGGAAGTTATATATTGTCTTTCAGTTAATAAAGTAATTTAAAATTTATGTTCTTAGAATTTTCGTAATTTATCAAAAATAAAAATCTGTTTAGTTGATGTATATCTGATTGACTTGGAATTATTGGTTATTTGTAATTAAATAATTGTATTTAATTTTTTTTTTGTTGTATTTAATTAGTTTTAGTTAATTTTACGTTTATTTTCTCTCACAGCTGCAGATGCGAACTAACATTGTTTTGAATTAATGCATCGCATTCGATATGAGTCACTAATTATTCAGGTGGTTTTGAGTGTGTGAGACGTAATTATTATTTCTGAATTATTATTTATTACAAATTATTGTAATTCAAATAATAAACATTTTTTTTTTTAATAATTGGTATTTCTGGCCTGTTGCTATCTCAGAGTTAATCTCAGAATCAACTAATTCTATTCTCCGTGATTACTTAATATACTCTATCTCCTTAGTGATGATTATTATTTTTAAGAAATCAAAAAAAAAAAATCTTAAAGAAATTTATAAAATGTTGAATGATTGTAGATGAATAAAGATTGGTATAATTGAACTGAATAGATTCTACTGATTTATCTACAAAAGGAGTGTTATCTTTGAAGCGGGTCAATTTAGGAACATAGGGGTCAGTTTTACCCTTCATGATATCTCGTTCCCATTCTGTTGGTTTAGGTGTTTTTTTTTTCAAAACTTATCCAATATCTATACTTATTAGAGATTATCTAATTAATTGTTGCTAATAATTAGCGGCAATTAATTAGATAACCTTATAATTATTATAAGATATGTTTTTTTAATTTTGATTATATCTTTATCTATTTAATAGAAAGTCTGTGTTCATGCTCGTAATCGTTGTCATGACAAATTCCTACCCAAGCAAGTTCACTTTACTGGTTTAACGTTTATTCATTCATTTTATTTATTTCTCATTTTGAGGGGTGAGAGAGAAAAATAAGTTTTTAGCTTTATTTATTTTATAATTTTCTATTTTAGAGGGTTTATAAATACGGGTTATTATTTTTTGTAATTGTATTTAATTATGTTCGTGAAGCAATTGTTTACTTCCATCTGTTTCCCATGTTTGTTTTTTTTTACTTTAACGAAGTGGAAATTAATAAATATTATGTTTTGAATTTTTTCTCGGTGATTAAAATCGTCCTTGGGACGTGCCCTCCCACGCGCACTAAATAATTGAAGGATTAAGTGGATATAGGCGATTATTAAACTGAATATTCGTGAAGTTAAAACCGAAAATCGTGCAATAAAAAATTGCGACATCGTGCACTAAGAACCCAAAAAGTGTAAAATTGTGTATATATACACAATTTAACACGTTTTGAATATTATACTCCTTAAACGTTTTAAATCACTTTTGTTTAATTTATAATATAAATTCACATGATATAAATTAAACAAAAATGATGATTTTTGCATGTTTAAGGATATATACACAATTTTAGACTTTTTGGGTTCTTAGTACCGATTTGAATTTTCAACTGTTTTTTTATTGCACGAAAATCCAGTCTCTAGTGATGTTATGATAATTTTGAGATAAAACTAATTATATATTTTTTCTGTATTTTTACTCAACATTTACTTTTTCAATATTTATCTTCAAACACTATACAAACTTCGTACAAAAACAGTCATAGAGCTTTCTTCCCAATTGAAGACATGATGTGTTATGTTAAAAATTTTAAGCTTTCTTTTAATGTTGTTTTCTAAAGACATAATCCATCTAATCCACTGAGAAATCATGGGATTAACCAAGAATCTTGGGTTGTTAATGTTCTTATGTAATATCAACTTTATTCATACGAAGAAATCAATATCTGAAAATTTGTGACATAGCACCTTCATCCATTCATGTCTGTAATTATTCTCTTTCTGTCTCTATTTTTCTTGTATGATTATCAAGATTCGTTGTCCTATTTTATTTTGACTAAGAAAGCGTCATTTAGAAAACAAATGATTTTTTAATTATTGCAAATGAGAGTTTCCATTAGACTAGAATTTCTTAGTTTTATTCGACTTGTTTAGAATTGCCTCTTCGCTCATCATTATCAAATTCTAATCCTTTTTGCAGTATGGAGTAAGATATTTTTTGTTCTTTTTTTATTTACTTTTTTTACATACTTACCTCTCCTTCCCAACTTTGCCGTTTAACCACCAATAGAGTGCCCTCAGTATCTCCTTTAGAAGTTGAACAATGAGCTTGCCTTTCGATTTACCACCGACGTTATCCTTTGCCCCTTAAGCGACACAATGTCATTTCTTCATTTTTTCTGGGAAGCTATTCTTCTGAAGGTGTTGAAATTCAATTTTTTTTTCTTTCTTACCTATTATTCTGACATCTGAAAGGAATACGTCGAGGATCTGGGTATTGCCATGTTTACGTTTTGATTTCTGTTATAATTTTTTGAATTACTTGGGACAACCGTTGGCTGTCTTTAGCCTCACTAAATTATGTCTTGTTCCAACGAATATTCAGAGCAAATCACGATTCAGGACAGGACCTTATAGTGTTTCCCTTTCTTTTAGTGATGAGCTAAACAATGAAATCTCGATAACAGATTGTAGGGTAGCTGCTATCAAGTGATAACGTGATCCGGTAACAGGTGATTTAATAATTTGTGAATTCGTTATTTGTTACACCACTTTCTGGCTTTATATTTATAAAACTCGAAATTATTTAGATTGGAGAGGGAACTTCCAGTAATATTGAATTTGGTGTTAAAGAAAAAAATTAGTTTATATTAAAAATAAATAAAGTTTATTTATTAACTATTTATATTAGGTACAGTGTGAATGATGATGATTTATATTGATTGTGAATCAATTTTATTAGGCGTTGATGTTTACATGTTCTGTATATTATTTGACGATAAAGAATCGTTATTGTTAGCATTCATTCCTCGTTTATATTTTTATTTTTTTAACTATTGTAACTGTTGACAAAATATTAACAACATGGATATTATGGAATTTGAGGAATAATTAAAACAACAATAAATGTAACTATGTTAAATAACACGAAATTATAAGACATGCCCAGATGCCCCAAACGAAGACAAGAATATGTAAGCATCAATAAAAAAATTTATAGAAGGAAGATCCTTCATTCACACCAGTACCTAATATAAATTGTATATAATCTTCCATTTGTTGAAAAAAAAAATGTGAGATTTACAAAAAAAAAGAAGGAATTTAAAGAATAAACACTTAAACATCCCGGGGAAAAAATACATTGAATATAAATTTCTTTAATAATCTGACGTTATAAATCATTATACTTAATATAAGAAAAAAATAAACTAAATTTACATTAGCATCATATTAAAATAATGTACTCTCTATTATTTTAATAATACCGTTTCTCATGTCTTGCCAACTCTCTCCCTTTCTTAATATCATTATTTTAGATTTTGCCTGATTAAGTTATAAATTCCACAATGCACAACATTTTTCCAAATATCTAATCATGAGCTGTAAACTTGTACTCTCATAAATCACAAATCACATGCCACGATTTTAACTAAATGTTATTCGGTACAAAGGAGGACAGTTATCACACTCATGGTGAGCGCGATCATCATTTCACCTGTTATTGAAGTAACGTCAATGCATGGGTTCGTGATTGGCTGCTAAACAGGCCTTCGGGAGTGAAAGAGTGAAGGATTGATTCCAATCACGGGTTCTTTCTTGTAACTCGTTATCACAGTAAGTGCTACTTTCGAGTAACCTGTGATTTTAGATTGCGACGTCTACCCCGCCACTACTTTTTTTGCTGTTCGAAGTCGATACTGTCAATCGTAAGAAGTAGTCGGATCGAGCGTAGAAACATTGTCATGATTTTTCATGGCTTGTGGAACTCCGACAATTCTACCATGTATCTCATTTCCTGGCATCTATGAAGCTTGGTATCCATGGACAGTCCAAATGTGCCATTTGTCATATCTGGATTTCATTACATTGCTGATAATTTTCAAGGCTGTGTTTGATCTAATTTTGTTTTGTTGGACTGATTTTTGTAATTTACCGTATTTATTTTGTGTTTAGATGCAAAAAGGGATGTAAATCAAAATCATTAATTTTAAGCTATCAGCTAAACTTCCAAGTCTTATAATATAATTTACTTTTTTCCTGATTCTCTATATCATAAATATATTTTTTTAAATCATAATTTTGGACTGATAAAATTTAATTTTTATTTTCCGAATCGAGTATTCATGTTAATATCGTCAATCGATTTTTTGTATTTTTCGAATGACCTAGTTTATAAGTCGGTGAAAGATTTATAAATTCTAAAATGGCTAATTAAAGATGATTTTGCGGAAGTGAAAATTGACTATTTCTTTGGTTTGGTGGTTTCATTAGCCTTAGACGCTACTTTGTACCATATCTTGCCATTTTGCAGTGGAGCTGTAGTTTCTATGTAATTCTTCTATCTCGCTTAACTTTCTTGATTAAATATTTTGTTTCATTTATGTTCAACCTCATGATTTTTAGTTGTCTAATTTTAATTTCTTACCAGTTAAGTTTTTAAATATAACCTGAAAGTTATTGTTTATGCTGCAATAATTATTATTATTATTGAAGGTTTGTGAATAAATGTAATACACCGGTGTAAATAGAGTTTATCATTGAAGTCCCCAAATTTTTATGTTGATCCGTGGATGTATCATGGTCGTTTTATTTTTACTTGAACGCAGCTATTATATCGATAATTTATGGCAGTGGTTCTTATTTATAATCGATAGTTATATTTATTTTTACTGTCGATACAGTTTATATCCTGGGAATCATTATGTTCATTCTGGTTTTCCCGCAATCTATTTATATCCTCGGAAGAGTTTTCCTGTAGGAAAATAATTTTCTATAATGTTAACTATAATAGCCACAGTATTTTCTTCATTCTTTGGAAACTCTGTCGTTATTTTCTTTTCCGCAATTAATGCTATCTGTATAATGATGAGAGGGCCTACCTCTAGTTTTGAGGCTTCCAGATGTATATATTTATTCCGCTGCATTTGAGCTCTTCCAGCAGCCTTCTTCGAGCAAATGAGTTAAAATTCGGTATTTAGGGTTGTTTTCTAGAGAGAACAACGCCTTAAAAGTGGCAGTAAATTTCAGTTAACCCCATTTCAGATAACAAAACCCTTAGGTGCGTCCGATCGTGTTCATCGTTTAGACCTATTAAACCCTCACAACCGTACAGTATTGCGGGTACTATATAGGTTGCCCCTTGTCTATTTCTGAGCTACTATATATCAATAGAATATAGTAAATATAGATAATACCTATAGACCACTTTATTGTGGTGAGAGGGGTGGAAGAGAGTGGGGAACATAAATAATTAAGGCTGAATAAAATTATTATATTTGATATTCTTTTCTATTGATTACTATCGTCCTTAAGACGGGACCCCCAACCTCCTAGTTGCTTAATAAATATTGTTTAAAAAAAAAAATGTAACAAGGTAATTAAATAACTATTTATATAAAACATCAAAAATTCAAAAAGAGACCTAAAATAATTGCTAGGCTTCAATTGGAAGATCAAAAACACAAAGCCTTAAGTCTTTAAGAAATTAGTTAACAACTAACCAGTCAATGTTTCACCAATTGAGACATCATTAGGACAGAAACAACAAATCACATACATGCAGACCAAATTCAGCACATCTTACATCAACAGTTTAAAACGACGCATCAACTGGAGACAGCTCTTCACTTCAAAACATCCAATTACAAATAAATAAACGACATTACATTCTTATTAAACGCTTGAAATTATTTTTTATACTGTTTGGCTCATAACAGTATCATCTAGGTTTCATCTAGGTATCATCTAGGTTACCATCGTCATTGATACAGCTGAGCGAACGAATTGAAAAGAACTATAACATTTTTGCAACGTTTTATTACTTTTATTTTTGATTATTTTTTAGGTAACTGACAAAACAATTGTATTTATTTACTTAGCCTACTAGTAACCTAGAAATAGTTCTATTGCTGGCATTTTCTCAAAAATAGGTCAGACAATTTATTTATGTAAAGATTACAGTGATTAAAATTGTCTACCATCTCCAAACGTCCGAAGGTTAAAAGAATATTCCACTATCGACCTTAGGTCTATCTATGTCATCGTTTACCCCATTCTTATAAAGTGTTATTAATTTAATAGCCTCTAGACAATTAGATAATAAATCTAAATAAGAGTTGGTCAACAAATATTTTTTTAAGTACGATGTATTAATAAAAAACTTCAGGCGATTCCCTAACAAGGATATCATTCGTTATATTACAAAAATGACCTTCACGCGAAGGCAAAAAAAAAAATTCATTGTTTTTTTCACAACTGTAATTTATTGTAATACTCAATACTTTTTCTATTTTTTTTTATTTTTATATACCTGTTTTTTTTTTTAAATAATGAACTTTAGAATTTTCAACTAATTTATCTGAGTGGTACTAGGAAAAAGCGTTGGAGGCCATTTTTCCGACAAAACAAAAAATATTGTATTTAATATATGTTTTCCTTAGTTAAATCTATGTAAGGGTCTTGGGTTCAGTACTAGGTAAGGACCGTACTGCTTCTAAGCCAGTGGTTCTGCAAGAAGGTGATGTGGCAGAGATCACGCTCAACCGCCAGGTTTTTCCCTCAATTAAAGGTACCCACTTTATAGAGGTTGGGTGAGCCCCAGGAAAGTCTCCCGATCCCACAGTGTCGATCCACGGTTGGAACCCGGGACCGCGAGTATGGTAACACAGTGCCTTACCACTGAGCTACTCCGCTATTATATAATATACCTATACCAAGTATATAGCAAAGATTAATGGTACATATCGTATTTCATTCCGATTTAAGGTTTTTTTTTTTCTCATTCCTGAGAAATGATTTCAGCTGAGAATTTAGAAAAAGAAGTTACGACCTAACTAAACCAAAAAAAAAAAAAGTGATAAATTGTCTTAAAAACACTTAAGCTTAAATTTCATTGAAATTGAAGTTACCTCCTCAAATTTTATTTATTCATACTATTGTTTTGGACTTATCAGTTATTTCTGTCATGTTGGGTCCGTACTAAAATTTAAAAAAAAAATCATTGCAATTACGAGGAAATCGAATTAATTACGAAATTTAGAAATGTTAATCAAATAAAAAAATCGAATTATCTACAAATAATTTTGTGTAACAAAAGAATAGAAATAATGGAATAAACTAACTAAAGATTACGAAAAATCAAAATAAATAAATATATAAAAAAAACGATTAATTATAAAATATAGTTATATAATATTCCTACTTACCCGTGATGGACCGCATCCGTTCACATTTTCTTCCCTTGATTTATTATTAATTTATTATCTACGACTATAAATACGTCAGTTACCGTTAGCTAAACATTTTCTCTACGCGGTCTGTTATAATTTGGCCCATTTGCAAATGTTAACTTCATAACAAGTGTTACTAATCCTTGATATGAAATCACGTATCGAACATGCCCGCTCCTTTGCTCCGAGTATAAGTGTGTACATAGGTCGATTGCTTATCTATTACCTAGTATATATTTCCTTATATCTTGATAATACCATCAGTGCTCTGTGGTATTTCTCTATATCCACATTCGTCATCATGGATTTTTTAAAGGATTTAATAAATGGGTAATTTACTGTTAATTAATTAGTTTTAATCAATAATATTTCTATTAAAAGCTTTAGTTTAAGGATTTATTTTTGTTAGTCATCTATTTAATTAATCCAGAAGAAATTTTCTACATTTTTTTTTAAAACCTATTAATCATCATCAAGTTAGCCATTATTTAAAAAATCCAAGCCACAATTTATTTTCTTTTTTATTCTTCTAACATATATAGTATACTTTTTCAATATTATATTTTTTATTTAAAACCCATTTTTAATACTTATCACTTTATCTAACATATTTAAAATAAAGAAATTTTCAAATATTAGGTGTTATTATTGTTCTCTTTAAAAAAAAAACTATAATATAGATATAGTTTGGGTAATAAAATAATTCATTTAATTAATTATCTTATTCCACTTTTGTCTTCACACTCCTTGTTGAACATTGTAAAATTATGATGTTTAATCTTAATAATGATGGATTTAAGTAACTTACATTTTATTGCCAGTAGCTGACGGTTATTGGGCAATTAAATTGTTGATTTTATTCTTAAAATCTATCATCAATCAGTGGGAAACACATTAAAAGTTTTAATACCGTATCTGTAATTTATTGCCACTTAAGCTGGTACAGTTTCTTTTTATTTCAAGTTATATACTCATTGTGAGTGGTATTCGAAAGTTGGATAGTATTGCAAACATAAAATTATTATTTACATAAAAATGTAACAATCTGAAAAATGTTTAAATATAAAATGCTTTAAAGGAGTGTTGATGAATAATACTTGGGCGTATAAGGTTTAGTGGTAATTTTCAGAGGGAATTCCACGAAATTTAATGATACCCCATTAAATACAAGTTGCTAAAATTAAATTTAAATTGTTACACACAGCTACAGTTGTGTTCAGTAATGATTACTCGTAAAAATTTCATGATCTTTTATGGTTTGTAAGCATAAAATAATACGTATATACTTAGCCCCCGCGCATCCCTAGGGCGGACCCTGGTACAAAATGATATGCCGGGCCCACTCACAATATATATATATATATATATATATATATATATATATATATATATATATATATATATATAATGTATATGTATGAATGTGGCACTTCATTGTAAAACTTTTAGTGACAATTTTTTTTATTTTGAACATATCTGTTTGTTTCATACTTTTTCATCATCACATTGGATGCATTTATTTCTCTTTGAAGCAATGAAAGGCAGAATACCTCAAATGTCACAATGCGTTAAGTAACCTGTGCCTAATTTAAACTCCTTCCCCACATGTCTAAAATAGAGACGTTTATTCTAGACCAATTCTGTAATCACCTATTGGATATTTGAAATTGACAGGATCTATTTTATCTCGTGTTAGATTTATGCTCCTTAAACCAGGTGGGGTGGGGTATCTCCCAATCACACCTTTTTATTTTATATGTTCCGTTCTTCGAATTATTTCTTCACGTATCTTCAATATATTACATACATGGCGCGATTATTCTTCAACGTGGTATTAAGGTCAAAAAGCTATTGGCGTCCTCGTATTGCTTCATTCATCGTACAGATAAGAACATCCAAGTTGTAAAGCGTGTGCCCGGTTCAAGGGACCATCTTATCTCTCAATTACACAATACTCAGAGTCCAAACCTTGCTCTGATGACATAAACTGAGAGAAAAAAAAATAGTGAAAAAAAAATTACTCCTGTCTCGGAGTGAGAACGTATTACATTTTACAACGGTTGTATCTTGCTCTTTTGCAATGATTTTTTTTAGTCACTTTCTTTATGTATTTTTTTAAAAACAATTTATAAACATCTCACGTATTCAATTAAAACTTGAATTTATCTTTCTTTCAGGGTATTTATTGTTTAACATGAATATAAAAATTTAGATTTAGCTATGAATTTCCAGTCAGTTTACTTACATGTCCTTAATTAATTTTTATTATCTGCTGATAGTAAAATATTTATGATAGTAGTATTTAACACTTTGAATAATCGAGAAGAATTTTATTTCTACGTTTATTATGCACAAGGAGTTAAGAGTTTCAGAACGTAAAATATAATTAATCAAAATTTTCAAACATATGAGTGACCTTTTAGTTAATTATTTTATATGAATACATTCCGATTTATCTCTGTTTCTCCAAAAGCGGTCTAAGGTTAATAATTCCAAATTAAAAATACTCGAGCAATCGAAGTTGATTAAACCTTTACGCTCTAGTTATAATCTTGTCAAATAAGTTATTTTCTTCTTTTCTATCAAGCGAATCACTAAAAATTACTGATTGTGAGTGCTGAATTATTTAAAAAATAATTGAATAATTTTAGTAATCACCGGTTATGATCAATTAATTAATTCAAATTTTATAAATTGTACTATTATTGAAATTAAATTATGATTATAATTTTCTCAAGATTTAATTTCTAGAACAAACTTAAAAATCTAAAATCGATGAATATATTTATATTGGTTTTTATAGATAAATTAATTTTCTTGATGCATAAACTGACACTTTAACACTATCAAAGTAAAAGAAATCAGGTATGGCTGCTGGAGATTTAATTTTCTAGATACTTCTTTTGATTAATATCACGTAATTAAAAAAAATTGAAACACCTCTTTTGAAATCGATCAACGGAATTTTAAAAAACTTAACAATGAGTATTGTTCAAAAGCTATTTACATAAAATTTAATATATATATATATAATTTTATCTAGATTCAACCGTTACGTTTTATTTTATATATTAAAAATAGTCCAATTCAATTATATCTAAGTATTTTAATAACTGTAAAATGCTATATTCTCATTTAATTTTGTTAAAACCTCGTTGGCATATAAACATAGATGGTACTTTGTACCTCTTATTCTCTGCTAATATTGTGTCTGCTTCCAATATTAGCAGGAGCTTATCTTTTAATAATTATCCTTTTTCTATCTCTTGTATGTTTTGTCAGTTTATTGGAATGTTGTAACTATTACATATATTATTATTTTATACAGGATGTCTGAGTTGTTCTTAATAACGAAACTTAAGGAATCGTCGTATAGCTCAAAAGCTACTGAAAATTTCTAGTCCTTTTTCAAAAAAATCTTGATTAAGAGATAATTTTCATTTTGTTTTTAAACTTTTATTTCCCTCGCCTCAAAAAAACTTTTGATATGTAGAGTAAATTTGATTGCACCATTGGAAAATTCTGTCAATCTTTTTTTTTTAATTTTTGAGTTGCTTAAAACATTTGGAGATTGAAATTTATAATAACTCTTTATATTTTGGATTAAAAATTCTCAAAAGCTTTTTCATGTAGTTCAAATTGAAAAGACACGTTTTATTTTTCAATGTGGTTTCCCTATTCGGTTTCGTGAAATTAAAGAAGTACTAGTTTCATTTACTAACAATTTTTAATTTTTGATTCATTCTCATTTCTTAAAATAAAAACATTGACTAGCTTCTAATTATTATTTTCTATTGCTACTACAACAAGATAATAATGCAGTTTTTATTTACATTTAAAAATTACTGCGTACATCATTCCGGATATCCTTATAAACAATTAAACATTTTTTCTAGCGATAATTATGCATAACGTCATTGCCTCATTTTGCGTTGTAATATTGTTAAGACAATGTTTTATATAAGGTCTCCAAAAACTTTAAAGTTCATTAGAGGAAGAAGTTATTTTGAAATTTGGCACATTGCACTTGACTTTGTCTAATTTTTATGATTGAAACAAATCTAACGCTCTTTCGATTGATGCAATCAGATCTATTGTTCACTGTATACAGGGTATTAAAGACTCTATTGGCACCTATCCTTAAAATCGACAATTTTTGAAATTTAGGTCTGAATCTTGGTTGGGGACAACAGTGTCGCTTGAAGTTTTCTTTAAGTTCGTATTCAACGCCCTTAATTTTTTCAGTAACTCACCAGCGCACATAATCCTGGAATTTTAAAATCTAATAGGGTATATAAAAATCAAAATCAAATTCTAAAGTGATGGTATGCAGTAAACATATCGATCTGACGCTTCGGAAAGGCGCTAATCACAAAAAACCGCAATACAACAAATTTTGCTGTTACAAAGTTTCATTTTCCTCCAAAAGAAAGTCTTGTATCAAAAATACCTCCATTGTAAATATTGCTGCTAATTGAATTAGCTATAAAATTCATGTTCAGAGACCTGCGTTAATTATCAACTGAGATAATCCTGTTAGGGCATAAGCCCAAATTGTCATTTTGTTGAAAAGGTCGGAGTAGAATTCTCAATTGTGGTGTGTTTGATAACGGTTTCCTGCAGTATTTAAAAAAAAAAATACAATTTTTGCTCTTTAAAATTTTTCCGCGTCATTCGCACCGAAAAGCAAAGGAACCCACAAAACACGTTGATTTGTTGAGTCTTTTGTCAATCCTCGATATAATCATCGTGCTTTTCTTATATTGATGAAACTACTGGCAATGGCAGACTATCTTGTGAGAAAGAAACCGTGATCATAAACCATACTTCAGAATTCTACTCCGATCTTTTCAGCAAAACAGGATCATCTCAATTGATAATTAATGTAGGGCTCTTTACATAAGTTAATTTAATTAGCTACAATGTTTATTAAGAAGGTATTTTTGATACCAAGCTTCTTTCCGAATCGTCGGATCGATATTTTCACCAATATAACATCGCTTTAGAATTTGATTTCCTATAAGAATCCGTCATAAAGTATACAAAATTCCGGAGTTGTTTGCGCTGGAGAGGTACAAGTGAAAATTAGGAGGTTGAATATGATCTCAAAGATAACTTTAGGCTACACGAATGTGCACCGCCAACTTTCATCCCTAAATTCGAAAAATTGCAGATTTCAGGTGGGTGTTAATCTTCTTGAACACCACCCTTTATATTCGTAATTGTTTTCATACGTTATAGCAAGTAAGTAATAAGTTTGAAAAACATAACGTGTTTAATGAAAGATTTGAAAGAAGATATTTTTTTATTTCTTTTGAGTTGTACAAATTGCCCTATTTCGACTATCAATAACCTATAAAGTATAGCTGTTACAGTATCATTTAACCAGCATGACATATTGTTAATTTCCTTTTAAGTTTCTTGAGCATGGGCTATCTTCACCATTCTATTTTATTGCATCATTATATGTTTGTTGTTCTGAAAGAAGACCATACCAATATATTACAATTTTGTATTTAAATATTAGCTCTTCGATTGCATTATTTAGTTATATTAGTCGGGTTTTGTTTTTCCTTTTTTAATTTTACCATTCTCATTGTTTATCGAATGCAAATCATGATCATTTAATAGACTGAATGATCCTTGGCGTAGCCGTGAATGGAATTTGGCACCGACTCTACAATAAGGCTATTTTAAATTTTGTACAGCCAAGGTTAAATAGGTACCTACTACCATTTCTATCTTTTCATCTTTCTCAAATGGTAATATAGCTATATATACGTAGTTGAATTTTTTTTTGTTTTACGGATTTGTTCATATTAGGAGTGCTCACGTAAAATATTTTGTCTATTGTTTTTTTTTTCTTATATTTCAATCTTACTTTACTTGATTTATTTATTTTCATTGTTATTTTCAGAAAAATGGATAACGTTTTGGTGGATAGCGCCATCGGCGCGATTAAAGTTGTTGCATTCGTCTACGACGTCGTTACTTACCCTGTATACTTCGCCTTACAGAGGCCGTGGCAGAAGAAGCAATTGTCGAGGAGAGTTAAGGTAATATTCTTTTAAATAATTTCATCGACAAAAACACTAATCTATTCACTTTATTATTGAAATAAAATGTGCGCATGCTCATTAGAGAGTGCAGTGAATAAGGGCTTTCTCATGTCCACTATCCTCGCAGTAATTTTTATAGTTTCGCGAATTTTAAACATTTTTTTCTGAGAAAAACAACAACAATGCTTCTAGGAAAACCGGGCTAACGGTAAAAAATAAAATAAAAAGGCCTGGATCGTGTTCCAAGAAATAGCAAGGTTGTCGCTCCGTTGCGTTTTCTGAAGAAACGGTATCAAATCAATACATCACGGTAGTGCCGTATCTTGCAATAGCGCGCGTGTTTCTTAGGCCTTTTCACTCTATAAAAAAAAAGTTATAAAATAAACGTGGAAAGAGTTAAAGACGTATCTTTTTTGTTGATTTTTATTCTTTTAATTTATTTCAACTTCGTAATGAGTAGTTGATACATTTGTATTGTTCTCTAGATTACTGTATTTATTTTCGATTGTATTTTTTCTAAGGAAAACATTTTCTTGGGATTTTCTTTTTGATACTAACATTTGATACTAAACAAAGTTAAATAGATAACGCTAAATGCAACGCTCATTAACCATTAAATACATTGCAATCCAAAAAATACGTCATTAACAAATAGTAATTCAAATTACAAAATTAATGAAAATTAGTACTAATTTTAATATTTAATTTGTACTAATTATTAGTTTCATAAATCGTTTTCTGTATGCTCAAACAAGAAAATACTGTTTTAATTTCTCCTATTTATGTTTGAAATTTTAGCCAACCTCTTATTCCGCTCTAGAATTGATGGAAATCTGATTACACTTAATTGACGTAACAAGAAATCATACAAAAACTAAACATGTATAAATTTTAATCCTGTTCTATGAATAAAGTTACACATGAACCCGTTACAATAACTAAGCTCATTTTGAGTACAACAGACCTTTGTAGTACGAATATTGCCATTTCATGACGATTTTATTGCTTCTCCATGCCGAATGTAATTCTGAGAAATGATAGAAATTATGATAAAAAGAATCATTGCTATTATTATCATTATTTTTTATATATTTCTTCGTCTCGGATTTCTGGAGTGACATTTACATTCCTAAAAAGCACTCAACAAGGGAACTATTATTCTTCACATTTTAACAACTTCTGTTCACAAACCATTGCAAACAGAATTACGTAAGTCACTTCAGAAAAGGTTTTTTTATTCGTGTTTTCGTCTTATCGGAATTGATTGATTTCATTGTCTAATAATTCTGCCATGAATTTTTTCTCGACAATCTTTACGTTCTTCGCGAATCTGAACTATTTCGCACCTCTAAACTTCACCGTAAATGGTCATCCCTGAATCCATTTTGACTTGTTTCGTCCTAACGTCTGTACGTACTGTAATATAACTTTTATTTCAATATTAATAGTTAATATTGATATAATTACTCATATATCAATACTAGGTTTCGGTTAAAATTGGTGAGCCGAAAGGGGTACTTTTGTTTAGTATTATTAGTATTTTAGTATTTGAATAAACGTACATAAAAAAATATATTAAAATTAAATACAGAGATAATATCGTTTGTTAATAAAAATTACGCGATTTTTTTTCCACTATAATTAAAACTTTTTATTACTTGTTTTAAGTGTTAAAATTGAGTGTAAAATAATTGTTTCCTCCCCATTTGTGAGCTGAACAAGTTTTGCAGTAGGAGAATAAGATATAAGTTAAGTTGATTCTTCCGCTTAAAATGTCGTAACCGTCGATTTCCAAGGCTTTATCTAGTCACGTTGACAGTTCTAACGATGTTACGGACCACGAAGAAATCTCTTCGGAACTTGTTACCTACTGAAAGAAAACAACATTTAATAACGGAATGAGACCTCCAGAAACAAGAGCTTGTGTGTGTTTGAGTGTGTAAATAGATGGATATCGCGGTGCCGAGTGTCATTTTTGAAATTTTGCAATCTTCGGAAACCAGCGGATTTATAGTTTGATAGGAGTACAAGGAAGTCAGGTGTTGTCAACATCAGATATTTTCATGTGAAGTATATGAGGGATAAAAAAACAAAAAACTGTATCTATTTTTCGAAGAATAAAACATGAATTTATCGGCAGCAAAATGTAACCCCTAGGAAAATAATCAGCGTTGTTCGCACACTATCAATATCTGGTATTAGTCCAGTCAACTGGGTATCAAAAAGGGCTCTTGGTAAAACGTTTTGGAGAATTTCTAAATAATTGCTCTATTACGGTTTTGGGGGTGTTGATTACGGATGTAAACTTTGTTGTCTGGTTTTTTTTCGAAATTTTAAAGATTGATGTTGCTATAAACGTGCATGGTTTTTAATAATTTATTAATGTATTTTTACTGTCATAAATTTCATACAAATAACAAAATGTTGATCTAACAGTTATCAATTGAGTTTTGTCAACGGTGGCAGAGCCTCTGACCGCGGTGGCATAACACCACCTAATGACGCTCTTATGATATCAAGGCGGCCAATGTCTGGAGTAGATTACCTCCTTGGTTCGGCCCTTCTTCTAAATTGAACTGTGTATCCTTTGTTTGACCTCATGGCGCAGTTCGGTTTTATATTTATCAGGCGATATTCCTCCATTATTTCGAAGTAAATTCGAACGGTTTTCAGTAAATATTTATACTACAGTTTTAGTTATATATAAATTTATACCTTAATTAAAAAGCTGATCTAGAAGCAGACCCAATTAAGTGAACCGGTTATCGTGAAAAACGATCCAGTTGGTATTACGTCATTGTTCAACCAAGTTCAAATGCCATGTACTAAAAAAATCGTTTCGCTCCAGCATTCCACTTGTTCAATTATTGATATTTTGATTATTGATATTTTATTGTATATTTTATATTTTATTGATATTTTATTGTATATTTTATATTTTTTTATATTATTGATTGATGTTTTGATATATTTATTGATATTATTGATATCGTGGTGCATGTGGAGGTTTTTTCTTCTATATTCCATTTTCTAAATTTGGAGGGGGACATACAGGCACAGTCTGATGTCTTATCTACTACATTTTAAACAGATAAGGATCTTAAGCACTTCTTTTTTTTTTTTTTGTATTGTAATGTATGATAAAGGTAGCAATCAGTTCAGTTGTTTTGCACAAATCGTTTCACAACTCTGATTCAGCTCAAATCATGTCCAAGGTTCAGATTCTTAAATTTTAATTTTTATCTTTCATATATGGTATGAATGTATTTTATATGGACACTATTACGTATTGCCCGCAAGTAGCAGATAGTAATCTGGAAAATATGTTTTTTTTTTTTTTTGTTGATTCAGTTTTTGTCTGTAAAGTCGTTTAATAGCATCGGTTTATTTTTTCCATCATTACTGAACTCAACAAAAATTGGCTGAAGTATTTTATTTCAAATCTTCTTCCTTAGTGGCCTGACAGACGCATGAAGGAAGAATGATGATTGGCCTGCTCAATCATTTTGCCCCATACGATTTTGTTAGCGCAGCATGTACTTGTATATTAGGAAACCATCTTTCCAGCAGTTAACAAATGCCATTGACCCAGAAAATATTTGTTGTTAAATAATGTTTACAACCCAGGAAGTTACAACAGTAACTTCCTGGTTGTCAGCATTAAAACAATTTCTATTTCCTTGATCATCCCTTCTCATATTGTATGTATAAAAGCCTATCTGAAAAGGACAGACATATCAGTAGCTGTAGCAGTAAGCAGCAGTAGCAGTAGCAGTATCACAATGTAGTAGCCAGTATCTAGAATGCAGTATTAGAATGTAAGGTAGAATAAGATAATGTGAGACACTATATATATATAATGTGGCTACTGAGTGACAGATAGACTCTAAAGATATTATAATTAGACTTAAAGCTAAACATAGTGAGAGTGTCTCACATTATCTTATTCTACCTTACATTCTAATACTACATTCTAGATACTGGCTATATATATATATATATATATATATATATATATATATATATATATATATATATATAATGTAACTATTAAACTGTTTAATAAAGTTATTTTTAAAGCTCACACTCATCGACTTTTGTTAACTCAGCGTAACCTGGCGTGTTCCTATACGCTTTTAGAGGATACTTGCAGTCTCCGTCTTGATGACGTGACCAATCCATTTCAGTCTCTGCAATCTGGCGAAGTTGGAGATACTCAAATCCTGTTATTCATCATACAACTCCGTGTCACACGCCAAGTTTCGTTGTCTTTTACCGAATGCGCCTCAGAATTTTCCTTTCGAAGTGATCAACCATTTGTTAAGCGTCCACGTTTTTCACTCGGAGGTCGCTATTGGCCTTATAAGACATTTGTACTGCCTTATTTTCATAGCGCGACTTAGTTATCTTCTATTAATTTTGGACAGAGAAAAATATGCTCTGTTGGCTGCTGCTAATCTGCATCCTATTTCAGCTTCCTCTTCCATCTTTTCTGTTATTGTATATCCCAGGTATTGGAAGCATGGAACAATCTCATAAACATATTCTCCCATTCCAACTTGTTATTGTGGAGCCACATCGTGTTTCCTAATGCTCACCATTTTTGTTTTATTTTTATTCACCTTAAGTCCCATATTTTTCGCTTCCTGCTCTATCTCGCAGAAGGCTTCCTTCACAGCAGCTTGTTATTTCCCAATAATTGCGATGTCATCTGCATACGCTAGGATTTGTACCATTCTGGCAAAGGTTGTTTTGCCAAGATTCAGTCCTGTCCTTCTAACAATTCTATGAAATACTAGATTAAATAGTACTGGTGCTGTCTTAGCCCTGTGTTCACATCAATCAGGTCACTACTCCTTCCGATCATCCGGACTTGGCAAATATTCTTTTCCATGGTACATCTAGTTAGTCCAATATATTTTCTATGGATACCTATTTCTTTCATTGCATTGTAGAGTTTCTCTCTAATTACCGAATCCTAAGCTACCTCAAAGTCCACAAAAAGTATACACAGAGGATGGCCGAATTCATACATCTTTTCATCCAGTTGTTTAAGGGTAAAAATTTGGTCTATTGTAGATATATTCTTACGGAAACCGGCTTTGTAATCTGTAGGGTATCAGCCTGTTATAGATTGCAATAGCGAGGATGTTGGATCACCTTTCTTCTTAATTGCTGGGACAACTATGTATTCCTTCCACTCTTCAATTTTTTTTTTCATCATAAATCAATTGTAAGAATATTAAATTAAATCTAAGCCTATCAAACACTGTATTTTTAAGTTATTTAGATTTACTTCCTGGTATCTGTTGATTTTTGAAATATTGAAATCTTTCTAAAGAAAGTTTGAATTTGATCCAATAACTTGGGTGTAGGGCAGCTGCCTCCCTCCCCCATTTCCGACGTAAAAAAAAAAATATAAAATTTCCCAGCTAATCCTCGTTAACTTAATTAATATTTTTAAAAATAAATTGCGTTCTTTTGATAGTTATTGTAAATTATGGCATGGCACCATGAACGTCTTCCTCCTTACATGAAAGAAATTAATTGAGGAAAACTATTCCTCTTCCCTTCCCAATCTGTTTTGTACATTATACTCCCTCGGTCTACTAGGTTTATTTCGTCTGAAAGATTTGTTGGACACCGCGCTGTCTTACGGTGACCGGAACAAGACATCACGCCACAGGCTGACCCCGTTTCACATAGATTGTGTCAGGCGGAAGAAATGCCTCTAACTGGAACGCTGTCTCGACGTACAATCTTTCCTGTCCTTGGCAATGTTGTCCTCTAGATCTCGCGATCTGGAACCTTCTTGTGTATACGTCATTTTCTTAGCTATTTACGCGAATTAATCGTGTTTTTTTTTTAGTTATTTTTTAAAAATGTCTTGTTTCTCATCTAGCTGTAAATGTTAATAACATTGGAATATTTTTTGTATATGTTTTATTTGTTTTTAATTTGTATACATGCTGCTATGAGTTGAGGTAATTTATAAAATGATGACCATTATATTCTATATGTTTTACAAGCATTTTTAAGAATATCATTAAGTAGCTCCCGTCAACTAAAACATTTTGCAAATTATATAATATCTCCAAAATTTATTAGCTCAGTTTGAGTCAAAGTTATAATTTGTTGAGGAATAAAACTGTTATTTTTTAGAAAAATATAAATTTGTATAAACTGTCTTGTTTATAAAATATTCAGGATATCTCTAAAAGTTGTTTACGGTGTTAAGTTTAGGCTTATTCGGTCTCACAAGAATATTTGAGCTGTTCAAGTATGTTGACGTACTTTACCATAATTTAAGTTATTAAAACTTAGTTTTGTTAAGGCCCATGCACTTCTTCACACCACCGGTGGTCTTTATCTGTTTCATTTGAACCGTTGATTTGAAATCATTGAGACCAAATTTTTGGAAAACAACAAAAAAAAGTCCAGGCCAAAGCCTAATGGTTCAAGGCAACCCAAAATGACAAATTTAAAATATGATTGAATCTAATTATATAAATCATTAAGATCTTAAGAGAGTCATTATGTTTATTATTATGAGCGCGTGTCTGTGTGTATATGATATAA
Organism: Rhaphigaster nebulosa; assembly: GCA_948150685.1. Lineage (NCBI taxonomy): Eukaryota > Metazoa > Arthropoda > Insecta > Hemiptera > Pentatomidae > Rhaphigaster > Rhaphigaster nebulosa. The sequence continues at coordinate 177,299,920 of OX411306.1, forward strand.
CATTTTTATTAGTCCTTAATGCTCGCAACATTTTGGTTTATTATTTTCAATAATGAACCTTTGTAATCAAACAAGGAAAAAAAAAATTATTCCCCCTGAACTTGAAGTTTTGAATTTCAAGATGCGTAGAATCTATAAATCGAATAAAAAATCTATCCATACGCTGTACGCCGTCCAAGGTTTTTCTTCGGGACTACTGAATTTTTTTAGATTTGGCACTAAAATCACTGGTCACTCCAGAATGATCCTCAGAATTCGATATTACCATCCGCCATTTCGTTTCAAAATGGAGGCCGATTAGAGATTCCATATGCCCTTAGCTCGGTCATTTATGATGATAGAGGAAAAATATAAAGTTTTTCGGAATCACTATACCAAAACCTTAAAATCTTGTCAATATAGACAAATATGAGCTGGGGGCCAAGTTATAGCGTCAATTTTATAAATGTGACAAAATAATAATTTATCTATCGACAATTATATACATGTAAACAAGAAATGTGTCTTGATGATGGCACAATCCCGAAATGTCGGCTATAATTGTGATGTGAACATAATAAAGAAATTATTGGAATTTCATAATTTCTCATCTCTTTATCAACAACGGACTTCCTACTAAATTTGGATAAAACAAAAAAATCTAAAAAAACGTTTAATCTCTTGAACGGATGAATCGATTTTGTTTCCCTTTTTTTTTTCTTTTTGTGTGTGTGTGTGTGTGTGTGTGTGTGTGTGTGTGTGTGTGTGTGTGTGTGTGTGTGTGTGTGTGTGTGTGTGTGTGTTTCGGCCCCCGCAATTTCATTTCTTGGTGGACCCGGGAAATAAATCTCGACACCTTCTCACTCTGGCTAGGATAGGCTAATAACCTGTAGGATATAGCTATACTTCCTTCCATCGTTGGGGTATCCACTTAAGAGTGTTAAATCCAATAAACAAGAGGCTGTTGATTTTCGTCTTTTGCATTGGCAATGTTTATTTATTAGGATTTTAGAAGAGTTAACCATTCCCAAATAATACTTTTGTCACACCTAATTAGTTTTTAACTGCTAAGACTGATTATTCATCTTATAGAGAAACCATTTTAAGTCGTCCGGACAAGACAAACAAATTTGAAGCTTTCATTTCAACTCACGTCGTTATGCTCCATTCCTCAAACTGTTTACCTAAAACTTGAGAAGTACGTGATATATTATCATTCTCGTTGTCCTGTCTACTGTTGATTTCCTTCCCTGTTTACCAACAGTGATTTTTATTGATGTGGCAACTGCTAAAGTAGTCCGTGATAAACAATGTACTTTAGATAACTGTTTATTTATTGTTTAGTTAAGTTGAGAAGTTTTTTTTTTTTCTATTATCAAAGTAGAACAAGGACTAGAACTAGTTTAAATAGCTCTTTAGTAATCGGTGTACAATTATAACCTTTTTGGGGGGTTAGGGAAACTATCATTCTCCAAAACTAGTGAACCTTTTTCGATAAAACAGTCAAACACACTTCTTATTCTTGGGAAATCTTGTGACAATAACTCCAGTCAATCAGAACTTATCTCAAATAAAATTTGTACTGTTGTATTGGTTTGTTTTGCTGTATAGATGTGTTTAAACTCTCGCCGAAGTATTTTTTTATTTTGTTTTATTATTTATTTTTGTAAGTCTGGAACCATTCATGGTGGGTCTGGTACGTTTAAAAATTATTGAAAACGTATGAAATTTTGATCTTTTTAAAAATATAGGAGATATTAAAATCATCCAAAGTTTGTTAGAAAAACATTCAGTTTAATAATAATAAAAAAAAAAAAAATTGGAAAAAAAAACTTTGAAATGATATTTGCTCATTGAACATTTTTAGCAGAAAATTATACTTTTTAAATTATTCGTCGCTAGTTTGGAAGTAATTGAATAGCCACTTGGGTTCAAACCAATGTTGTAAATATTATTTCGATGTGGTGTAATTACAATAAAAAAATGATTAATTTACGAAAATAGATATTTGTAAAGAAACGTCCATTCCTGGAAAAGTATATATACATATATATGTATATATTTTTTTTAATCTAATGTAAAAACATCGGATGTCTGTCATTGGCAAAACATTATATTCTGACATATGTTTTCTTATAGTCAGCGAAGTACATATACTACAAGCGGTTTCATGACAAAATTTGTTATTCAATCTATCTCGTTTATCCTCTTGAAGTATTTTTTTAATATACTATTGTATTAATTTTTTTAAACTACACTTCTTTACAATTTCTATTAATAATTTAATCTTTGTCCTCTTGAAGATTTTTTTTATTTTTCCTTAGTATTGTAATTTTTTTAACTATAGCTCCTTATAATTTTTTTTTAAAATTTAATCTTTATCCTCTGGAAGCCTTTTTTTTATTTTTTATTTGTAGTAAAATATTTTTTTTTTTAACTGTAGCTCCTTACAATTTGTTTTAATAATTTAATCGTTGGCCTCATAAAGCATTTTTTTTTTTATTTTTCCATTATAGTATAGTATTCTTTTAAACTGTTTATCGCATCTTACAATTTCTTTCAATAATTTAATCTTTGTAATTTGGAAGATACTGTTTTGATATTTTGATAGTACACTATCTGGATTGTTTATTTTATCATGAACAATTAAAATTTTGATAAATGACAATTTTTTTTCATTGTGATAAAAACCGTCCACTTAATTAAAACCTATATTTTATCTTAAAGAGACGTCGGAGTTAATGCGGTCTAATTAGACTAGTAGGGTCAGCAGATAGGCCAAGAGGTCCTGCGTGCCCTAGATACGCCCTCGTTCCGTCCATTTCCTCCGGACGTGATGTGATGAGGATTCTCCTCTACAAAATATTTTTTTAGTTTTTATTCTCAACTGGCTCTATAAATGTCGAAGGGGGACGCACCGCTGTTCGCACCCAGGCGCCAAAAAAAAAAAAAACAGTTACGCCTCTGGTTATCGGAATGGATAACGCACAATCCACTGAACGGGAGTTAACGAAATTCAGCTCAGTGTGATGTGAAGAATGAACTTTTGTTTATAATATAGTATAATGGTGATTGTTATATATTGACACGAGACAGTAATCTCAAGTACTAAAGTACTAAGTTGGAGTTGGAAGTATCCAACTATCTATTGGTAATCGCTTTATCTTTAACTCACCAACTGGTACAGACTATTTACTCGTCTCATTGTTAGCACTAATAGTACAAGCCTGTATATCTATAAAATAATTAGTGGTTCTGAGGAAAAAGTGTCTAAATCAGGGAATTGGATGATGAATTGTAACAAATTGTACAGAAATTAACTAATATACAGCACTTATAAGCACCTCGTACGTCTTAAAGGATAAGTTAATCTTGTTATAGAACAAAGACAAGTTTATTCACTCTCACAATCAGTTCCAATTTAGAGGCTAGCCATGTGGTTTTTAACTATTCTTAATTAAATATAAGTATTTCAATCATTTATAAATAAATATTTATTACTAATAATATAAGACATATATATTACAAAGCAACAGGCAATATCCCGCGCTGAAATAAGGTGTAAACTCTTGGGAGTTGACCGAAACTTAGATGGGAGGATTCTGTTATATCTGTCCTAAAAATCTTAGGATTTTGGTATCATCGACATCGAACCATTGGGTTCGTTAGGTCCTGTTATTATTTATTATTATTATATAAAATCAATATCTGTGCTGCATTCATCGAGAGTTGACAAAATCAGGATTAAAAAAAAATCAATGTTTTCCGCTTATTTCGTTTGGTTCATGGTTTTTTTTTTAGACACTTTATAATAAGGAATGAGGATTGGGGTGTTGACGTGAGATGTGCACTTAACATCGACTATATTTTTTGTATACAAAAAAACAGGCATTGTTGGAGCAGTTAAAGAACATTGAAGAGATGGCCAACAAGGATTGAAGCAGGAAATTTTACAGAAAAATAGGGACCATGAAGAAAGGTAAATCACCTGTGAATTATTGGGTGAAAAACAAGGAAGGTGTTCTGCTGACAGCAATTAAAGATATATTTCAGAGATGACAAAGATATATTTGATGAGATAACAAAACTTCCTAGAATTACTGAATGATGGTGCCGAGGGGACAATGAAAGAACAGTTATGATCCCCTGTAGTAAAACGATGATGACAGAACATGGATCGGAAGGAGCAATTCCCTCAACCTTGGAAGAACTAGAAGAAGGTAAACTGAAAATAATAACGAAAGAACAACACATTCTACAAATGTTTCGAGAGAAAAATATTAAAAATAGTTGAAAACGCATTTATTAGATGTCTTCTAAGTTCTATCAAAAAAAGGTTTAGTAGCTTAGGAGAACGAGGAGTCCTTAAAATATAACAATTTATTTAAAATCACTTTTCTGGACAAATGCTGCCCTAATATGGTTTTTATTTCAGGGATAAGATTGGACTATTAATATTGTTTTTCAAACCATACGGGTATGTTTTAAGATTTTAAAATAGGTATCGCATACTCTCTTTGGTCCGTAGAACATAGAAATATAATAATATTACTAGTCATTGAACAACACTAATAAATTGAATGTCTATTTATATATAGCATCTACAATTATATTACTGTGAAACATTTTATTACTCTGTCTTGTAGCATCGTTTATTAAAACCGACTAAGATTTTTATACTTGAAGTAAATTTAGCAATAAAATGTTTTTGTTTTCCTTTCGCAAATGCTAATAGCAATGTATTGATGTACTGCAATGTCATGTGTTAATCTATTTGATGATGTCGAAGTAGAGTAATTTTAAACCTTCCGAGGCACTTGGCCAAAGCAGAACGATGTCAATCTTCGTAGTTCACCAATTAGTCTTTGGACAGTATTAATAGTGTGGTATGTAGAAGTAAGAATGATACTATTATACAATGAATTAACAAGAATAAAATAATATATTTCAGTATAATTCAATAGATAAATAAGTAAACATTATATTAAAATTTAAGTGAACAGAAATTTTCAATCATGTACATATTAATATTTTTATTTATTCTTTGCTTTTTAATTTTCCATTATGTAATTTTATCATTATCATTTCTATGTCTCATGCTCAATATTGTTTAAAGACATTTAAAGGTATCTCTTTTTCTTATTTTTGTTCCTATCTGTTATTAGTAAGTATATTTTTGCCATGATAAAGACCAACATATTGTATATATAATAACATATAATGATCAACTTACATTGTGCGCCGAAACGGTAAAAAAATATAATTTATGTGGTATATTAACATCTTAATCGATCGAAGGATACACATTTTCTCGATTACCCTACCACCATTTTAACGTTATAACATGTTAAAATGCTTATATTAACATTTGTTTGTTATTTAAATTTTAAAACGCTGTATGATATATTATAATAAGAGATACGAATCTACCGATGTTTCCTAATCTACTTTAAAATTTTAAAGACTAAGGATACAATAAATAAAATGTTTGAGGTCTTAAAAGTGTTCGGAGCTAATTATTTTCATAATAGTATGGGAATATAAAATTATAATACAATTTTATTATCTTAGTATTTATTATATTGTTATATCTGGTGTGAGTATAAAACAACAGTGTCACCATTGATCTTTTATAGAGGAGGAAACTAAGTAAAAATGCATTTAATGATATTATTACTATAAGAAAATAATGGTGAATTAAAATCAACGTAAATAGTTAACAAGAAAAGTAGAGAACTGTCACATACTACATTTATTAAAGATAGCTTTTGAGAAACATTTCTTATATAAGCAATAAATTGATTTAAAAATAATTTAAGTAAAACTCAAGTTGTTTGAATGTAACATTTCATATTACGTATTTTGTGTGGCTTGACTCGGTAATGTGAGGTTTGCTATTTTTAGTATTATAGTATTACATTGGATAATTTATGCTTTTCCTGTACTGTTGATCTATATATGTGTGCGTTCAAATTTTGATGTTTGATTAGTTTCATAAATTTTCCAATTATGTAGAATTTGTATACTGGATTAAGAAAGGGTTGATTGTTAACTGGAAAAGGGAATTATGGAGAGGTGAGAAAGTAGTTGGATGGATAAAAATAAATAAAAGATAGAAAAAAAAGAAAATGTAGTTTAATCGAATAAAAGAAAAAAAAGAAAATGTAATTTTATCGAATAAAGATGAAAATGCTATGAATTATGTGGATGAATGAAAAAAGTGAAGGGAAATAAAAAGAAAGAAATGTAAAATGTGTATGTATATATTTTATCCACTATGGATTGATCAGTACGCTGTGTATTGTAGAAACCCAATGTATTTGGGCAGCACTGATTTTCAATAAATCATTTCTCTCTACCATGAAATGCAGCAGCTGATATTATTTTGTGAAGATTGTATACAATAATAGGATTTAAAAACTGGTTTTTATATATATATATATTTTTTTTTTATAGCTGTTAAATAAAATAATTATCTTTCTAAATTTTCAAATGGGTCCTACGCCACATTTATTCCAACCGCCTCATCTGCAGGCTTACATGGATGGTGTTTGGGAGAAAAAACCGATCGTTCAAGTTTTTCATAAGAACAAATTAAGGTTTTCAAATTTCATTCTAGTTCATATTAATAAAGGCAACTAATTTAAAACTAGTATATTGTGTTGAAAAAAGTATCACATATGAAATTATTTTTTTCCCAAGCCAATAATAATGATACTAATAGTAATAATTAAGATTTCAAAACTTTTAACAGCTCTTCTAATAAATTAGGGCTACCTGTTTTTCACGGCCATCAGCTGTTTACTGTAGGAATTCAATAAACCTATTATTTTTTTTGTTTATCCTTGTTGAAATAATTTTAAAAAAAAGGTTTGACTACTATTTTTTTGAATATTTTTTTATTGTAGTGTGTGAATGTAGTAACATAATTACACTGCTTGTTTGATTATTTATTTTAAATACGCGTTATTATTCAAAATTGAATTGTTTCACGTGGGATTTGAGTGTGCTGTGGATATCATCAGTGATGCAATCTTTCAGCGTTAATTCCTCTCATTTTTTTTTCTCCTATAATACTATTTATATAATGATGATGATGTCAAAAAATAATTTTATAAAATTTATATTTTTAATACTGATAATTTACATTAACGTATTTTGTATTAAAGATTAAAAATTAAAAAGTATTTGAGTCACGAGTTTTGCCCAACTCTATAGTAAATTCAGTTATTGAATAAAAAAGAAATAGTTTATAACTCCTTTTATTAGATTTTAGGAGATTAATAACCTTGAAAAATATGGGTTATTACTATCTTTATTGCCGTAGCATTTAATGATGTTTGTTGCTATCAGTTTCATATGTTGTTTTTTTTTTCTGAAACGAAGTAGAATCAATAAATAAATATTATATTTTGTATATTTCTAAAACCGCCCTTAGGACTGGAAGGGCCTCTCGTTCGGTCACATCTTTGGCATTGTCTTGAGTACAATTCATTTTGCAAAACCATTTTACCCTCTTAGTGGTCACTTAACTATAAATTATTCATAAAGGGCTTTTCAATTATTTTATTTGTCACATGATAAGGATATCGAGCAATTTACATGCCTAATTTCTGTTCTATCTTACATTACAAGCGGACAATAGTATCCAATTCATTTATGTTCCAATGCTTTAAGTACATAATGTGTTAACGATAAGCTGTAATTAAATGTTTTAGTACACTATATCTGTTTTCATCTTTAAAAAAGATTATAACAAAAATATCCTAAGAGTTCCAACTTTATCTGTGGAAAAGAAGTGAAGTAAATTTTTTCGATTTATTTCCTCTAAAACCGGTTGGTTATATCCTTTAAAGCATTCGGAACTTTTTTTTCTAGAGTGTTTATTTTCTCCTCCGTTTTTTATGGTCAATTCGTTCGTCTGAAAACACCTACTTGCTAATGTATAAAAGCGAAACGTATCACCATGGATAGATACTACCTACAACGACATCAGTTATAACGAAATCGGCTTAAGCGACAAAATCGTCAGGTTCCATTGAACTTGGTATATCTATTACAAGCAATTTAAAATGAATATAGCGATATCGCTTGTAACGACATATCGGTTATAGCAACTCGTTTTTCATTGTGCTTGGGGTAAAACATCGGTTTTAACGGCGCGGCAGTGGAAAAGAGAGTCAGCTCAAAATGTAAACAAACATGAAATATTTTCAAGGAAGAAGATGATGAGCAGACACTTTCAATGGGAGATACTTTGGACTCTATTCGTACTTAACAAAAGTTTTTACTAATAAAGGGGCATCATCAGGGCCTTCTGAGGGACATCATTAAACCGTGTATTGATGTTATTGCGGCTAAAATACCTTATCATTATTATATAAACAAATGCTCAAAGTAGTCCTGCATAACTATTTTTTTTATTAAAACAAGTTTGATGTTCTTAATTCTTTTACCAACGTACTATAATTGAGAAATTTTGTTTGAAAAATAGTGTTACACAATTATTCTGCATATCGCACATCCAGAATAAAAGAGTCACATCTCCTTTCCTCATTTTAAGACTCAGAGAAGTAAAAAGGCCCAGAAATAAAAATATTATTCGCTATGGGGAAGTTAAAAGTAAAATGTGAAGCTTTTTTTAATTGTCTCCTAATAATTAGCCTTTTTCACATTCGTTACTTAAACTTAGTGGCTACGTTTTGACAATTTGTTTTTTACATTTTTGAAATTCTATTCACGATAACGAAATTACGACGAAAACGTCAAAACCCTTCACGGTCATGCGATATCCAGTGGATTAATGGTGAATTGCCTATTTGTTGTTTTCATCTAGGGTTAAATTTTCTTGTTAATATTCTACAAGACTCCGATTCAGATTTTGGCTGGCATGCAAAAAAAGACTTCACATTTTCTTAACGCATAATTGACTTTGTCAGGGTGATGATCGTGCCATTTTAAGGTTTGAGGAGGATTTTGGGTATGAGTGAAGCTGAATTGAACAAGAGAATTCGGATTACTTTAAAGGTTTTAATCAAATTTTAAATAATTGGGACGGTACTGAGTCTAGTTTATATATAATGTTGAGTTCATGGATTGGTTCATAATGTCTCTATTAACCTGTTTTTAGAACGCATACGTTTTGAAATGGAAAACTATGTGATTTGTGAAATTTACATATTTCTACTTCATATCCTAATTTATGGTTGCGGGTTTCATCATTCGATGATTCACATTCCTGTTGAAGGGCACAAGAAGTAATTCAATAAATATATCGTGCTGTTCCACAGCTTCTTCCTCTTACCGTAAAAGTTCAACCACATTTTCCCAATTTTTATGTGTATCATACAGTTGAGTATAAGCATTTATTTTTTGCATGTATTTTTTATTTTAGTTTTATTGAAATGATCACAAAAATATTTCCTAATGTTTTTGATGTTCTTTACCTCGAAATACAGTTTATCCGTTTAAGGTTCCTTTAAGTCCAAAACAATGATTTACTTAAAATAGCGATGAACGCAAATATATTTGAGATATAATCTCCTGGCGGTAAAGCACGATTGAATAACTATAATTTAAGCAAATCATAAACAGTTTCAAGCAACTTTTGATGTTTATTTTGGTATTTAGAAGAGATGTATAATCAAAACAACACTTTTTATTTGCGTTAGGTTAGTTATTCTTTTCAAAACTTCTTTCTTTGATCTGCTAGCTAAAATTTCGCTATATTGCAATAAAAAGAGAAAACCTGTGATCCGACAGTAGTATACACAATTTTTGTTTTATCCATTTTTTCTCTTTGATTGTAGACCCATGAAAGAATCATGTAACTATTAACCATTCAAGTGTCATGCATACAATCATATTGTTCTAATATTAACCAAACATTTTTTAGTACATATTATTTTTTGGAGGGAGTGGTAGGGAGGGGTGGTAACAATCGTTTCTAAACAATGTTGTTTTTTGTTTATTTATATATAAAATTGCTGAATTGAATTTATGAAAATTCATGGGTTTCTTCAAATGAGCACGAATATTAAAATAAATAGATCTTTTATTAAAAAATTATTACTATTTTGACTAAAGCTTTTGTATTATTAATTATTGTTTTTTCCAACAGAATTCATTGTTGTTTTAAAGAAAATATATATTGAAATTGACGATCTTCTTCTTTCTTACTCCGTTGTGCCTCTCAGCGTGGGGATGCCTCAGTCCAATGAATGACTACGATCTCGATCGAGTCAGCGCTCTCATGGAGTTTAGACTCTTTCCCTTTTTCTCCAATCCTGGAGATGTGATCGGTCCATAACAGTCTTGGCCTTCCTCGAGGGCGGCGTCCAACGGGCTTGACTTCAAAAAATTTTCATTGATCCGGAAATGAACATTCATTACAGTTAATTAGTAGTTGATGAATCAGGTGTCCAACAGTTCACTTTCATTACATGCTTTATAATCATTCCACAGTTACAATATCCCTCTTTGTTTTCTCTTAAATATCTCAGTTAAAGAGCTCCTGGAATTTCTTTTTAATTTTGTTTATTAAAAAACAAATTTAACATTTCGAATAAATACCACAACCAATCATGAAAATGTTTAAAGTTGGTTGAATTTTTTTAACGATGTAAGAACTCAAGAACATCTCGCCGCTCAGTTTCTCTGAATAGTAAAAACACTTGGTTGTGACGTCACCACCCCGAGGGGGCAATGACTCAACGACGATCAGACCATCGGTGACGTCACTACCTCCTACTACCGGTTCCTCACCTGATTTTCAGCCGACTCCCTACCTCTTTCACAGACTTGGTGGCGTGATCGTAATTTAAAACGCAATACATACGCAATACGCAATTTTCTTAACAGAGCCAGCTTGCTATCTCCACATTTGTGATCTCTTTCGTTTAAAAATAAAACTGTATTATTTTTGCCAATAAAGTTTTAATTGTCACTTAGACTGAATTATTTAATAGTCCAATATTTAAAAGAATTAAAAAAGGAATTTTGTTTTTCCTATTCTCATCAAATAATAAATAAATCTATACGAAATAGTTAATTAATCTGAAAGCGTTTCAGAATCTGAAAATACACTTAAATCAAAGAATGCAAAAAACTTATTAAGAACTCTTCACAGTAGATGCCACTATTTACATTCTGATTAAGATGACTGTTATGTTTGCAAATTTAAATTCAGAAATGTTAGATTAAAGTTTATTTTTTTTCAATAAATGTAAATTTAATAATCTTAGTGTTCTTTGCTTTGAAAATCAATTCTGAAAACGAAAATTCAAAGAAGTTTTTTTATGGTCAACATGTAATTATGAAAATGGGTATACCTAACTAGGCATACCCATTGTCATTGTATTTAGGAGAGTAGAATCAGCTAATAAACAACTTTGAAGGCAATTTTGTTTTCATTAAAATGTAAATTTGTATTAAAATATTGATAAACTCTAATAAACTGAAGCTTCCTAACTGCACTCGGATTATTATTTTAATTCTTTAATCTGTATCTGTACTTTTTTTTTAATTTAACTGATAGAAGATTATAACGATCATATAAAGTTATTATTTTATTGCAGGCTAAAGTTGTTGCAAAGGATGAAAAATCAATCACATACCGTTCAGTGGACTCTCCCAAGGAGGTTCATATCGAAATGGTCAAAAACAATATCGACACCATGGAAAAAGTATTTAATTACGTAGTTAAACAATATGGTGAAAATAAGTGTCTGGGCACCAGGGATATCTTAGCAGAAGAGGATGAAGTACAAGAAAATGGAAGAGTTTTCAAAAAAGTTAGTAATTAATGCCAAATTTAGTACAATTTTAAACCTGTGCTGTTTGTTAAAAAGTTTACAAATAATGACATATATTTATACCCATTTCAGTATGTGATGGGAGATTACAAGTGGAGAACTTTCAAAGAGGTCAATGATGAAGCGATCGCTTTTGGGCGTGGGCTAAGGCTTCTTGGTCATCAACCGAAGGAAAACGTTATTATTTTTGGAGAAACTAGAGCTGAGTGGATGGTTGCTGCACAGAGCTGCTTCAAGCAGAATTTTACTAGTAAGTTAAAATGAATAAACAAATTTATAAATCTTAGTCTAGAATTTAGGACGTTCATTATTCATTGTGGTGTATCACCTCTAATTCCTAATATTATTCTGTTAACTTGATTTCTAACTAATTGGGTTGGCCATTTAGTGTAAATAAGGGATCAAAAAATAGTTCATTATTATATCAGATGTTCATGTTGATTTTTCTGATCATTGTTTAAATAACTTTTTATCTGTTAATTACAAAATTGTAGTTATCATGAATATAGATATATTTAATCAATCAAGGTTCTACTGTATATTTAACTTTAAGAAAGTTATTCATCAAGATTTTATCTAGATAATTATATTTGGTTGACATTCGTATTTTATTACAGTTGTTACTATTTATTCAACTCTCGGTGAAGAGGCTATTGCACACGGCATAAACGAGACTGAAGGAAAAATAATTGTAACAACGCACGATCTATTACCGAAATTCAGAAATATTCTCTATAAAACACCTTCTGTTCAAAAAATAATCTACATGGAAGACCAACTGAAAAAAACTGATGTCACAGGCTTTAAAGATGGTGTGGAAATTTTACCCTATAAAACAATCATTAGCAATGGTCAATCTTCTAATATAGGTAGGTATTTTATTTGATTTTAATTACAATTATCTTATTTCAGTTTTAAAATTTTGTGAACTTAAAAGTTAATTGTTTAATAAAATTATCACATTGATTAACATATATCAGTTTTTCATACTATGAAAAAATAATCTGATATATATATCATAAGTTAAGACCATGGTGGCCGACCTTGTTGGACCAACACTCCAGCATTCTTGATTCATAATACTGCCTGGGAGAGTTTACTTTTATTTTGTGACAGACCCAAAGAATAAATTTCAACCTCACTCAGGCTAGAATAAGTTGGAAATCTATAGGATAGCTGCTTCTTATCTCTTGTTTGGTCACATAAGGAAGTCAAACTCTATAACAGCAATCAATATAAATTTAAGACCTAAGAATATGCAATAATTTTTTATGTTATGGTACGATAGAAAAGTCTTAACAACAAAATAAAGTTGTCTTTTTCCAAAATTTCAATAACATAATAAATAATAATTTGAAAAATAAGGAAGAAACAATATTCAAAACTGAGTTTGTTGTGTATAATTCAAATACTCTAATAATTAATAAGTCTTTATTTTTTTTCTCTAAAACATTTTTATATAAACAAAATAATGACAAATAGAAACATTTGTGAATATTAAAACAATAAAATAAATTGAGGAATAGCTTCTTTTTTTTCTTTTGCATTTACTCTAAAATTAAAGTCTGTTTAACAATTGAAATAATTTTTCATTAATGAAAAAAAAAAAAATGCTTTTATGGAAAGATTCAAATGTATCTATCTATCCATATTTCTGCAAATAATCTTAAAAAAATTTGCAAAATATAAATGGATCCAATTACCTATAAATGCATTGATTCGGAAAGATATTTTGGCAGCTGCTTAAGATAAGAAAAAGGGGCAAATTAAAATGTAATCCGAATAAATCTGGTCTCCGACTATTTAGAGAAAAAGCAAATGGCATTTTCTATGATTTTTTAATCTTATTTTTACTTTAAAGTTCAGACTTTTTATAATTATTGTTCCTTTTATTTTTTTTTTTTAAGTAGAATCTTCACCCCCAACCAAGGATGATATAGCTATTATTATGTACACCTCAGGATCAACTGGTGTTCCTAAAGGTGTATTGCTAACACATACAAACATGATTGCAACCCTCAAAGCGTTTACTGATAGTGTGGATATTAGTTCCAGGGATATACTGCTTGGTTTTCTACCTCTGGCACATGTTTTTGAACTATTGTCAGGTAAATAATATGTTATAAACAAAATGTAAATATCTCTATTACGTATACAATTGTTTCCTTTGTTTAATACATTTTTTTGATGCAATGATTTGGCAGAGTTTAGGATATTTTTATCTAGTGTTTTATTTTTTAAATTATTATGATTTTTTTTTTAATAGAGTCAGTCTGTCTGATGAGAGGAACTCCTATTGGTTATTCAACACCTCTTACTCTGATTGATTCCTCAAGTAAAATAAAGAATGGTGCCAAAGGTGATGCTCCAGTGCTTCGTCCAACCTGTCTAACAGCCGTACCGGTTGGTATTTAAGGCATTTAATAAATTGTTTATATATTTTCGTTATGTATTTATCTATTATTTATAAACTTCTTTGCAGCTTATCTTGGATAGAATTTATAAGGGAATCAATGACAAAGTAGCCAAAAATACTCCTTTTAAGAGAGCACTCTTCAATTTTGCCTTTGCTTACAAAAAGAAGTGGACGAGGAGAGGTTTCTCATGCCCTATTATTGATAAGTAAGTTCAGTTTTCCAAAATCATTTTTTATGGATATTTCTCTTATCTTCTTTACAGATAATAATCCATTTACAAGTTTTAAGCTCTGTTTTTCAGCTATTGTTTTGTTAAAATCTTCTGATAATAATCATCATGTAATAATTATTTTATCTATAGGGTCATTTTTGGTCAGACAAAGAAGTTACTTGGTGGAAGATTAAGAGCTATATTGGCCGGAGGGGCACCTTTGTCTCCAGATACCCACGATCTCATCAAAATTTGCTTAAGTGATACTGTTACGCAAGGTTATGGCCTCACTGAATCTTGTTCATCTGCTACCGTAATGGATAGTGAGTATTATGACATTTTATTGAAAACATTTATTATTTTATTATATGATTAAAAGTAATCAAATTTAACAAAATATAATTTGTTATAATTCCAATTTCCAGGGTATGATAGATCAACTGGTCGTGTAGGAGCACCGACCACTGGCTGTGACGTTAGGTTGGTAGATTGGGATGAGGGTAATTATAGAATAACCGATAAACCTTATCCGAGAGGAGAAATTATCTTAGGTATGGTCTAAGAAATTAAAAGTTTTTCCTATTCACAATTTTATTAATTAAAAATTTACATTTCTCTGCTTATTAAATTCAAATGAAACTTCATTTTCTTTTTACATAGGTGGTGATAACATTTCTCCTGGATATTTTAAGAACCCCGAAAAAACAAAGGAAGACTTTTTTGATGAAGATGGAAAAAGGTGGTTCAGGACAGGGGATATTGGTGAAATCCAAGAAGATGGTTCCATAAAAATCATTGGTAAATTTACTAAATTAATTTTGTTTAAAATTCAAATAAGGCAGAAGGATATCAGTTTTTTTTTTTAAGCATTAGTTTTAAAAAATGTTCATATGATAATTTTCCAGTATTTATTAAAATTAGTATTAACATTCTTATTCAGTTTAATAAATATATGAAGATTGGTTACTGAATAATCTATATCTATAAATGCAAGTTACCATCTACTCATATATAGTCATCACTTATCTCAGAAACGACAATGCCTAAGAAGCTGAAATTTTTAATGGGGTTCCTCTTATGCTCTAGATGTGCAATAAGGTTGGGTTTGAAAACATTCGGAATTTAAGTGGTTGAAAAAAACTATTTCTAAAGCCTAAGAAAAAAATAGTTTTTCGAATAACTCAAAAACTATGCTTCTCCTGGAAAACTATATGTACTCATTTGAAAGATAATTAAATTCTAAATAAAACAAAATCATCTAACCCAAGCCAGTATTAGCTAGAATACTAGATATATAACAACAATATATAAAAGCATATTTCAAATATGCAACATTGTATCCATGTTTTCAGTGCAGGTGCCCATGGAAACCTGTTCAATTTTTATTTGTTTTTTTAAATAATTCGAAATTTATTCATTTCACATAGGTACACACACATGCTGATTTAAAAGGAAGGTAATTAAATTATCAGTATAATAGAAATATATCACTCACTCCCCTCACTGATTTAGTAATCACTGTATCTCAAAAATGACAATACCTATGAAGCTCAAATTTTCAATGGTGGATCTTCTTATGTTGTAGATGTGCAATAAGGCGTGATTTGAAAAAATCATACTTTAAATGATTAACAAAAAATATTTCTGAAATGTAAAAACACTTATTTCTAATACCCAAAAAACACTGGTTTTTCAAATTTTACAAGTGGAAGGCTTCATCAAATCACATTTATGTTGCAAATGTGTTACGAGGGTTATGTTTAGAAGCTAAAGCGTAAATATTTATTACATCTTGCAGATTCGTAATCTTTTCTACCAGTTTTTGGTTAATATCTATGCCAAGATAGAGACAGAAAGGCTTTACTTTTAAAGATTCAATCAGAGCAAGCTGCTAGCAAAAACCTATGTTCATCTTAAAGATGTTATGTGCAAGGGGGATGATAACGTTTCGGATATTGGAAAGATGTTAGTTGACATCCTGTTTTACTACTGGTGGGCCCTGTGTTATAAGTACGAGAGAACTCAGGATTCCTTTTTTCCACTGAAGAAAGGAATGTAAATAGTATAATCGATTACTATAAGGAGACTATTTACGGATGTTTAAGTGATTAGAAGTGCAAAAATTGGCTCAGATCACCTCCTGTTAGTCGGAGATACACAAATTCTTCTCCCCAGAAAGGAACACCCAGGAAGCTACCAGGAAATCGATGTTAAGCTCCAGGAACCTGAAAAAAGAATGGAATACTCAAGCCTATTGGATTCTAAACTTCAGGACACCATTATGGATGGAAGTGTAGATAAAGTATGGACAGGAATAAAGCCATACTGAAGGCCGCTACTTCTACTTGCGGGATTGTCAATGTTTCACCTACACGTAAAAGATCCAAGTGGTGGAATGAGAGAGTGAAGGCATCAGTGGCGAGAAAGAAGGCAGCATGGAAGGAGTACAATAGGCACAAGACTCCAGCCAATTTGGAACTACATGTTCGAAGGAGAAAAGAATCCAAGTTTGTAGTAAGGTTGGCAAAAAGAAAGAGCTGGGAGAAATTTGGTCAAAACTTATAGGGTAATTATCACGAAAATGTCAAAGTTTTTTGGAAAAAGATCAAGGCAATGAAAGGCAAGACAAGTAAACAAATATGAAATGTAAAAGACGAGAGAGGCAGATTGATTACTGGGGACAAATGTACTTTAGAAAGATGGAGATGCCACTACAAAGAAGTGTTTTCTGGAGATGCTAAGGAAGGATGCCTAGAGAAAGTATCCGGGGAGAATATGATGAGGTGATATGGAAAGAAGAGGTGGAAGCAGCGGTGGAGAGATTAAGACTCGGGAAAGCAGCAGAAAGAGATGGCATCGCCCCTGAATTAATCAAATATGGTGGAGCAGAACCATTAAAAGCATTGCAGTGTCTTTTTCAGAAGATACTTACTGTAAAAGCGATCCCTGAGGAATGGGAATACAACATAATTATTCCGATTCACAAAAAAGGTGATGTTAGCGAATGAGAGATCTACAGACCTATCTGTCTATCCCAGGTTGTGTAAAAGCTCTGCATCTCAATATTAGAAAAGAAACTGAGAGAGCTAGTCGAGGACAACTTAGAAGAAGAACAGGCTGCTTTCAGGTCTCAACGCCAGACCCAGGACCATTTATTTCCTCTCAGATCAATCATAGATAAGTCATGAGAACGAGGCAAGAGTATCTTCTTGACATTTATAGATTTGAAAGTGGCCTTTGATTCTGTCCCTAGACAAGAACTGTGGAATGCTCTTTCTGGAAAAACATCCCATAAGGATTGATAGAAGCTATCATAATGATAAGTCCACCTATCATGATTCCAAAGGATAAAAGGAAGATAGTCCGATTACGATTAAGAAAGGTGTAAAGTAAGGAGATGTTTGAGTCCTCTTCGTAGGACAGCCGCATTACTATTGGCAAATGTAATATGAGGACAATCCTGGCCCAAGTAATGGTATTTGTGGATGACATTGTCCTTATAGCTGACACTAAAAAGAGCCTACAGCAAGCTGTTATTGAATGAGAAGCTGAGCTGGAAAGGAAAGCAATGACCATTAATGTCAGGAAAAGTAAAGTAATGCATATTGGCCGGGTATTTTTGCAAAATACTTTGCAAATTTGAAACAATGGAAATGGTGGACGACTACAGTTACCTGGTAACAGTGATCAGCAGGAATGGATGGAAAGGTAGACCAGGAGATATACAATAGGAAAAGGAAGGCAAACAATCTACTACTACCTCTGCAACATTGTTACAGGAAAAAGAGAGGTGGAGAAAAACATTAAGCTGCATATCTTCAAAGCTATTTACCTACCTACCCTCCTATAAGGAAGTGATAGCTGGGTACCATTAGGTAAGCACCTAAGCAGAGTTACCGCAGCTGAAATGAAGTACTTCCGGAAAGTAGTGGGCTGAAATAGGAGGGATTGGATCAGGAATGAGAGGACTAGAGAAAATCTAAGGGTTGTCTCTTAGTTTGGAGGTTTGGGCATCTCTGCCAGATCAATGAGGACTGAGACCCAAGAAAATGCTTTGAGACCAGACCAACAGGAAAATGCCTTAGAGGGAGACCCAGAACTCAATGGGCTGACTACATCTCCAGCATGGGAGAGAAGAAAGGCAAAAACTGGAATGCCATGAAAGCACTGGCCCGGGATCGGGAGGCTTGGTTTGCCTGGACAGAGGCACCTCCATGCTGAAAGGTACTAAGGAGGAAGAGGAATAAGAAGAGAACTCAGGATGCGATGACATATGGTTATCACTATGATCATCCTGATTTGTTTATCAAGTTTACATGTAACCAAAATGATCTATGGCAACAGCTAGTACTTATTTAAATAAAACTACATTTAGTAATATTTATGATTTTCTTTTCTAGTTTTTTCTTTTTTTTAAACTTGTTACTTTAATTTTAAAAAAGTATGTACCATTAGTTTATTTATATTGTTTTTAAAACTTTTAAATTTTATTTCAGACCGTAAAAAAGATCTTGTAAAACTACAGGCTGGAGAATATGTTTCGCTGGGAAAAGTTGAATCTCAACTGAAGACTTGCCCGATTGTTGAAAACATTTGTGTTTATGGAGATTCAAATAAGGATTACACTGTTGCCCTTGTAGTACCATCCCAGCCCCACCTTGAGGTTATAGCAAAACGATTAGGCTTGGTCAATGTTGACTTTGATGACCTTTGCTTAGATGAGAGAGTTGAGAAGGAAGTACTTCTTCAGCTTATAGATCATGGAAAGAAATGTATGTTGTTGTTTTTTGATCTGTTTTCTTTTTAATTCTATTTTGGTCGAATCAAAAATTATTACAAACAAAAAATGAAAATTCATACCTATAGAGCAGGCATGCTAACCTCAATTAAAGCTGCGGGCATCTTTTATACAAATTTCCTAAAAATCACATTTTAAAGTGAGGATTCAGGAGCATGGACAGGATATTAAAACATATTATGCAATTAAGTGAATTCAGGGTGATAAGTCTTTTTTCACTTTATTTCAGAACCTTGTGGGCCACAAAAAATTACCGCATGTTTGACATCCCTGCTGTAGAGCTAGCTGTATATGTTTATTCATTTTCTCTGTATTCAATGCATTTAAGAATCACATATACTTCTTACTCACAAAAAATATTACCTAATTACCTCTTCTTTAAGAGAAAAACCGTTCATAATTTAAAAATAATAATAAATATTATTAAAATCCCAGATATTGAATAAAGTAAGTTTCTGAATTTAATCAAGCCATTCTTTTGTAAATGAATTAAGTGCCCAAAATGTATATATTGGATAATTTAAAATGTGGTTGTATCTTATGAAATGTCTATTTTTTGGGAGTACATTAATAATAAGTGATTGGGTTTAATCTAGTTTCATTAATTAATCAAAGTTTTTTTATATATCTATAATATTTTTATATGTTTATAAGATCTAATGCTCTTTGACTTTTTTTTTTTCAATTATTCCAATTAACTCATGTTTTAATTGCTTCTCCTAGAAAGCTCGAAGTCTGAAAGAAGGTGAATTGAAGGAAGGTATTTTGTGTTGCTTCGCCAGTTTTAAACTGCTACTTTTTATAAAACAGCCTAAGGTCTTCAAAAATCTAGATATAGTTAATCATTAATTGTGTATTAGCATTGGCCCATGCTTACTCTTCAGCATTAAAGTTCTTTTTTTATTACTAATTTACTAATTACTAACTATTGTTTCACTTAGATTTATTTAATACCCCTAAAAAGTTATTTTCAATTAATAAATCCACATGTAATATGCTTTTCTAATCTAAAATAAATTTGATTTAATCCTAGAATGTATCATAATTCAATCAGAACTTTAATTTAGAAGTGTAAGTCAATTTGAATTCTTGAGATTGAGCTTGATCTTGCAAAATCTCTTAAGTCTTGGAAATTCAAATCCTTCATTCCGCATCTGACTGACCCCTCACAGATTCTTTTCTTTTTAAGACGCTAAATGTGTACAACTTTGCTTCTGTCGTTTTTTGATCGATGGCTGCAGCTGTAGTCGAAATGGCAGTGGTCGAAATAGGCTAGGTCAAAAATGTCTAAAAGTAAGCTTGGACATCTGTCAATATAACGGCACCATCATATTAGTGAATTTGTGATAGCCTCACAAATTTATTCTTGATCGCAGATGTCAGTTTTCAAGCAAAATTCTCGGAAAGTTTTGATTTTATACTTTCATTTAAATAAAACTGCTGAGTTTCATTGAATGCTCTCAAGTACTTTCGGTGAGGCTGCTCTTAGTGAAAGAACATGTACTGAGTGTTTTCAACTCTTCAAGAGCGGTTATTTTGACGTCGGGGACTGGCATGACGGTGGAAGAGAGACAATTTTCTAAGATTCGGAATTGGAGGCATTACTTGATGAAGACATGCCAAACGCAAGAAAATTTGGCAGAATCATTGGTAGTGATTCAACAAGCCATTTTGAAATGCCTCGAAACTGTGGAACTGATTTAGAAGCAAGAGAATTGGGCTCTGTACGAGTTGAAGCTGAGAGATGTTGAACGGCGTTTCTTCACTTGTGAACAACTGCTTCAAAGAAAGAATCGGAAGGGATTTTTACATCCATTGTGACCTGCAACGAAAAATGGGTCCACTGTGATAATCCCAAGTGCAGAAAACTTTGGTGAATGCGCGGCCTAAAATCAAAACTTCCCGCAAATGATCAGAATTTGGCTCAAAAACTGACATCTTCGATCGAGAATATATTTATGATGCAATCACAAACCACTAACGTCTAAATCCTTTTAAAGAATTTGATCCTTGGGGACTACTATTTCTATAAAGAATGAATTAAAAAATCCATTAGAAACACTATGTTGAAGTCAAGTAGTATATTTTGATTAATCAATAAAATTAGATTACTTGCATTCAAGTTTTATTTACATTATCCTGAAAAATTGACATTTCATGTATAATAGGCATTACTAGATAGTTACATTAAATTTTGTTAAATATTAGTACCGTTGTAATTACTGTATTATTATGTTCTAGTTAGTTTACAGTCAAAATTTTACATTTTAATAGTTTTTTTATTATTATTAATTTTTTTCTAGGCAAATTAGAAAAATTCGAAATTCCTGGAGCAGTTAAGCTTTGCTCTGAGGTCTGGTCACCAGATATGGGTTTGGTAACAGCAGCTTTCAAGTTGAAGAGGAAAGATATTCAGGCTAGGTACCAGCACGAGATAAATAGAATGTATGCTTCATGATGACAGGACGGACACTGGGTTCTTCCGAGGCACAGACATCACATATAGTCGAGATGAATTTATCTGCCTTTAAGTCGGGAGAAAACCCCAGTGTATTTGAAGACTTAACTATCATTTCCCTGTCCTGTGTATTGACAGTAACACATGCCCAGATCAGTGATATTGAATTTAGAGAATACGAGAAGTTTTAAGTTCTTTCCTTGTATATATTTGTTAGTATTTGTACAAATTAAATTTAGATATGATCTTTTTGTTTTTTTTTTCTTTTGGAATTCAGGATTAGTCCTTTTCCTGATGACTGATTATGTATAGGAGTATTTAAATTCTATATTATTTGTTATTGTGAATTGTTTTCACCGTTTAAATTATATCTTGGTAGTCAGGATTTCACGGACATTATACAGTTTGATAAAGGGAGCAATAACTCATTGTATAATGAAACTATGTTTCTCATGTAAAGAAAGACTCAAAAAAGTACCAAATATATTTTTCTTTTCTGAGAAATATATTTGGTTGAAGTAATGTGGAATGGAAATATTGTGTATATTTATATTTTATTGTAATTTTAGAGTATAAATTGTAAAATAAAGATATTAGGCCATGTTTCTTATATACTCAGCCTGTTAGAATGAAAAGTTTTGTATAAAATTTACTTCTATGCCCAGACCGCTAATTACAAAATACATGGTTTTAAATATAAAGTAATATATCAGTACTTTTTATAGGTGGGTTTATAAATGTAAATGTTGATATATTTATAAAATTTAGATGAAAAATTATATATTCCATAAATAAATGTATTTTGACCAATTGAAGAATGAAATTTAGAAATTGTATTTAAATATAACATTGTTAAAAATAAATAAAACTGTTAGATTTCTTCCATTTGGTTTCTTCCATAGTCTAATAAAGATGAATTAATTAAAGTTGAATAATCTTGTGGCATTTAATTTAAAAAATGAAGCCTTATAATACGCTTTTTTTTAAATATGATATTTTGTAATAATTAGAGTTTTATATTACAATGAAAAATTTATGCCAGATATGAAAAAAATATATATTATGTATTTGGTGATGGTACAAATTCATGGTGGGTTTAGTAAACTGGCAACAGAATTTGTGTAGCTCTAGTCAAGGCACTGATATTATTTTATAAGAAGTGTCTTATTTCAAGGTAAAATAAGTAACAGAAGTGGCAAAGTTGAAAAAATTGTTTCACTTTCAAAACAGTGTTTATGTTTAATCATGTTTGTTGTAAACTACCAAAAATACAATTTTTTAATGTCTTTTGTACAATATTCTTTAAAAGCTAATACCGTGTTTAGAATTTCGCTTTCATTATAAGGTGTATATTTCTTGGAAACCATTGTATATTAATGTATGTAACTGTGTACCAATAAATGTTTATATTCTTAAATCATATGAAATTGTATAAATAATTGTATAAAATGGAATTTTTTTTCTTAAAACCAGAATTTTATATTTTCTATATGATAAGAATATATTCCAAAATGGCGTTTGGTAATTATTTTATCTAAACAGTTTTATTTGAAATTATTTCTGGTTAGGGGCTGTGATAAAGTTATGTCTATAATAGAATTATGTATGATACTGCACATGGGAATCATAAGGTTGTATAATTCATGGTCTGATCTCTCAATTTTCTTTTTAAATTATATTTATTTTTAAAAACCCCATTGAATATAGTTTAATCACTTTTTAAAATGTGTCAATTAAAATAGTACCTTTTTAAATGCTACTTAAAAGTAGATTAAATTGAATTTAAGACCAAATTATAATTTTCTTCTCAAACTTTATTATTTATCATGTTGATAAATTTAGTTTTTAAAATTCCCATAATAAGTTGATTAATTTGTATCAGAATATTTTATTTGTGCAATAAAATAAATGGTTTATTTTCTACAAATCCTTAGTGTTTCAGTTTTATTTCGATCCTCATCAGAATAATATTGGGATATTATTGTTTCAATATAAAATGTGTATGTGAGTTCATTCATCTATGCATTAGACTGGTTTAATGGATAGTACAGTTGTGTCTCTATGATGTAACACTTATGAGACCAAGAGAATGGAGGCTAAATAAAAACATGCGACTATTGGAAGGCACTCAATATGCACATGTTTATTATGACAGATGTATCTATGCATATGAATAGATATTATATTAAAAAAATAGAAAAGATTTCACATATTATTTAATAAGAAACAGATAAAAGTAGAAATTATACAATTACAGAAGGCTTTATACTGCCAAATTTTTCCACTTCCACAGGGTTCAGATACGATTAAATTAACGATTAAGTAAGAATTTTGAACACTACAAAAACCGATAGAATAATAAAAAATATGTTTTACTGTGGAGAGTCATATTTCTCTTGTTACAGACAATTAGAAACTGCCACAGTACTTTCTTTCTCCCTCTCATACGTGTGATATACATACATCGACATGTGATAACATGAACGTTTCATGTCCTGACCAGCACAGTATTGGATTACTGGACCCAACTCTACTGCAAGTAGTATATGAATTTTTGCTAAAGATACCCAAATTTTCCTTTAACAAATATGAATTGTGTAAGGTAGAGGAAGTACAATTATTGTGTGGTAATTCATAGAAAAAAGTTTTGAGATCTCTCTTAATTTAAATGCTAGAGATAGAGAATCCCTTTAGTCCAAAAAAGTTATTTTATACAAATTTATCCAATTTTAAGGACCTCTGATCAGAAGTCAGAGGCTTCAAGGAACTTTTAATGATGGACTCATTTATTGCCAATCAAGCATGCAAAAAACAGCGGAATTTGTCAATGGCTTGGATTGACTACAAAAACGCATATGACACTGTACCACACAGTTGGTTAATCCAAATACTAGAACTGTACAAAGTCCACCCAAGCATAATAAACCTTCTGAAGAAGCTTATAGAAACATGGAGCACTAAGCTGACAGTGGACAGAAGTCACTCAGGCTACAATACCGGAATCTTTGTCGACAATTCCTTTGTCGAGGAATTTATCAAGGGGATTCTCTCAGTCCTTTAAGGTTTTGCTTAGCCCTAGCACCTCTAAGCCAAATCGTCAGAAATAGCAAGATTGGATATCAATTAAAGATTTGAGACAACAGATCCATTATCAGCCATAGTCTTTATATGGATGACTTGAAGTTGTATGCAAGAAACAGGGAGCAGTTGCAAAGCATGATGGAACTTGTATCATCATTCAGTAACTCAATCTGTATGTCTTTCGGTTTCGAAAAGTGCGCTGTGGTGAATGCTCTAAAAGGAAAAGTAAATGACAGCAGTTCTTTGCAACTTAGATCCTGATCTAACTATAAGACATCAGTCTCTAAGAGAATTCTACAAATACTTGGGTATAAAAAAAGTCATTAAGATAGCCCGGAAAGAGGTGCTCAGCAAGATAACTTGTAAGTTTAAGAAAAGACTGCAGCAGGTTCTGAGTGGTCATCTTACTGGTAAAAATAAAATCCATGCCATTAATACATGGGTGATTCCATTGGTAGCTTTTAGCTTTGGTATAATAAGCTGGTCAACTACCAAACTTCAAGAAATGGATCGTCTGGTGCGCAAAATGTTGACCAGTGCTAGAGTTCATCACCCAAAGGCGTCTATGGCTAGACTTTATTTGCCCAGGAAGGAAGGTGGTCGTGGTCTAATCTCTATCGAAGATTCATGTCGGAAGCAAGAAAACTCTATGAAAGAGTATTTTATGGAAAGTTCGTCTGTAATCATAGCTATGATGAGAGAGATGGATCAAGATTACACAGCCCTCAATCTCTGAGATCCAATGCTACATGACATTGGAAGTGAGGATCATTTAAAAACTATATGGAAGGAAAAGGAAGTGCATGGTAGGTTCTACCATCAGCTGCATGAACCGGAAATCGATAACGGATGTTCAGTTGATTGGTTGACGACGGGACAAATTTTTAGTGAAACAGAAGGGTTTTACATGGCAATACAAGACCAAGTTATTGCAACTAGGGCTTATAGATGGCATATCCTTAAGGACCTATGTCGCCTTTGCTTAAAGGTTCACAAATCTATCCAGCATGTTACAAATGGATGTGAATCTTTGGCTGGAACAGACTATTTGATGAGGCACAATAATGTGGCAAAAATATTTCACCAAAACATCTGCAGAAAATTGGGGTTATTGGACAATGCTGAGGTCCCATACTATCGCTCTACTCCAGATAAACTAGTTGAAAATGCATATATAAAAGTTTATTGGGATGAACAAATTATTACGGACCACAGAGTAATACATAACCGATCAGATATTCTGATTATACACAAAAAAGATAAAATGGCCAGAATAATAGACATAGCTGTCCCAAATGACTCCAACTTAGTCACTACAAGGGCTGAAAAAATAAGAAAGTACCAGGAGCTTGCCTTGGAACTAAAAACACTGAATCACTTAGATAAAGTAATAATAACTCCAATAATTATATCCTCAAATGGTCTCATATTAAAAAGCACTAGAGAGGGTATAGAAGAACTTGGCCTTGATCTTCAGAGCTTGAAAGTAGCTCAAAAAGAAGTCCTGCTTGATAAGTATCCTGCAAGTGCAGGATTGTAAGAAAATTTTTAAACAAATAAATTACAATATATCATCTACCTTCCCTTGAAGTGTTTTCCGGAAAGAAGATGTTAATCCAGGACACTGAAAAGAATAAATAATAATAATACTTTATTAATCGTAATCATTTACATAGCTAATTAAACATTAATAAACAAAGCCTTACGCCGTCTGTCCGAGTTCAGTATTATATACAGTTTAATACAAACAAGATGGGGAAATAAAAATAAATAAATTCTCTTAAATAACAAGACTAAAAAGTAACAGATTCTAGAACAGAAAAAACACAAAAATAAAATAGTTTTCACCTAAAAAACAAATGATTCATCACAATAGCTTAGAAACAGGTAAAAAAATAAAAAATAAAATAAATAAACAAATAAAATAAGAAAAAATACAGAAACAAATTTATTGGCGTAGATCTGAGACCCACTCATATCTTAAATTATCTATAGATTGATCAGTTATAAAAGCCTCCAAAAGAATTAAAATATCAAAACCTGTTATTAAATTAATAAAAAGAGAATCATTAAGTTTCGATTTCAAGCCTGAAATGTTATAACAAATAATGGAAATGTTGTCAAGATGCAAGGTGGTAGAATGTGGCAGTCATACAGATGGTGGTGATCCTCAGGATGACTTGGAATGGGAAGTTGAAGACAGCTTGGGTGCTTCATTCTTTAGTTGATTGGCGGTATTAGTAAAATTAGAAAAATAATCCCTCGAGAGATCGCCTGATTTTAATGCTTCTAAAAAACTTGTCACATCCTAATTAATTATAGATGATAATTTCGCGACACCAGCCTCATCCTCATACAGCAACCCTTCTTTGTCGCACCAGGTAAATCTGTGCCCCGAAACTAACATGTAATTCGCCCTCACTGCTAACCTCTCATCGTTATTCAGCCTCATAATTTCTCTTCTTATTAAAAGAAGCTTTGCCCTTTTTCTTCTTGTAACTAGTGGTAGGTCCTGATGGATAACAAAACCAATCCCCTCAAAATTTTCGAAGAATTAAGTACGGGTATTTTATCCCTGGGCCGCATGAAAGAGACGAGTAGAGGAACATTCGGGTTGTTTATAGCACCGAATGACGAAACTTGAAAATTTTCCTGCGATACATTAACTTTTAATACGTCACTACAGAAGTCACTGATTATTTTGTCCATGTTTGCCTCGGGCGATTTTTTTACCCCTTTAAAAATTAAATTATTTCGCCTTGAAAATATTTCTAGTTCTTCTATGCGATCATTACTCGCTGCATTGCTTGCCCTAAGTGAGGCTATTTCCTATTTGAGGGACATATTTTTCTCTTTGAGAGCCGTTACTTCACTTTTCAGCGGGTCAATGTCCAATTTAGTCGCCAGGGGGGCCAACTTTACATCCAGCACACTGGTCATCATCTCTTTAATCAACGAAACTAAATGTTCCGATGCCATCTCTTCCATTATAGGTGATTTTTTTAGACGAGGGGCTAATTCACCTAGAGAAGATCTTGGGCGCATAGTGCTGGCAGTGCGGAGGTGGGATTCTTCCTGCTCTAGCTTGCAATCTCGATAACAACCCAGTGTTCAATTTTTCTCCACTACTTTCAGTGTGAGAAAACTGCTCGATCACTTTTCACCAAATTTCACTATACACCTAACAAGCACTACAACTTTAACTATGAAAAATATTAATGTTTTAAGTTATTAATTTTAGATTATTAATTAATGTTGTAGGTGAAAAATTTCCAAACCTTTAACGAGCTAACACGAGAACGATGTTTCCTTGACCGTGGTCAAGACCGAACTCCCATTCATTGTAACTGGATTTCTTCATTTTTTAATTTCCATGCCTTAATGCTCTGGACATCGCTTTCACAAATCTTTTCCACAGGCTGCTAATTGATGACCTATTGGTTGTTTAAGTCCTATTTGATAAGATCCAACTAGCATATTCTCCTGGCACATCTGCTTTAATCATGACATCTTATTTCTTTATAGATTGTGAAATTTGTTTCTGTAAACTGCATTTTGAGAAAAAGCCAGTTTGCAGAAAGCAGTTTAAGAGAATTCCAGTGTTTTCTGAAGAGAAGGATCATAACTGGACTATATTCCTGGAAGAAAAATGATAGTGAAGTGCAGAAAATAAAAGTGGTTCCTCACCAATATTTTATAGGATACCAAGATTCCTTCAATTTGAGTTAGCTGATAAATTTATCAGATTAGTAAGTATGGAATATTGTAAGATAATACTGTAACTGCTTTTGTCAAAGGTATAATATATCTTATTGAATAACAATGAACTAAAAATATAAGATGTCGTTTCTTACAGGAACCATTTATGACAGGAAAGCCTTACATCTTGTACATGCAGATGATCATTGATTTTTAATTGTATTCATGGCTAGAAAATTTCGAATACCTGGTCAAGCATAGAAGAATGCTGTTGGGTAATTGCTAATATTTTTATTATATTTTATTTTTTATATATAAAAAATTGAGTAAGTTGGGTTGAATGGAATTCAAAGCTAAGAAAGGTCTACACGACACTGGCTGGAGTATAATAAAACTAATATGTAGCAGCTGGGTTTGAGAATATTTTGAAACAAAATTGAACAAAAGCAGGTAATCGAATACCGTCGAGGAAGACTTCACAAAAGCAATAAAGCTAATGTAGTATTAATCTCATGATTGTCCCATATCTTATGTAACTGATAATGAAGGTAAAATATTACCTACTGTCTTTAAATAAAAAAAGAAAGTTTTGGATTTTTGGTTCATTTATTTAAAACATCCACCAACAGGCAGGACCCATTTAAAAGTATTAAAAGGGATAAATATCATGATTATTCCCATTAATTTTATTTTTACAATGTTTAATTTTATTTTCTTTTTATGAGCCTATGTGCTTTAGTTAGTTAATAACTATTCCACTTTGCTTATATTCATTTTTCTAATAACTATCAGCCTTTGTAGATAGATATAAGTGCCATAGTTTATATGATAAGCAAACTTCTCTCAAAAGTTAGCATTTTAGTGTGTTATTAATTTTTTATACTTAAAAATGAATCATTACGGTTTTGTTTTTCTACAAGAGACAGGACCACATGCTCTACAAAATACTATCATCACAAAACATGACAATTCATCAGAGTTAAAAAATATAATATCAGGATGTACTTGTAGGTATATAAGTTCTGAATTTCATCCACATAATTGGTTCAGCCTATAAAACAGTATTTTTTAATGAAAGGCTTAAGAAGTAATTGGTACAATTGCTACTTTTTTAATAATCAGTCGAATAATCATTATAGTATAGTAATAATTCATTGAATTTGAAAATAAAACACATGAATAAATAATAATAATTTAATGGTGGATTAAAAATTAAAACAATGAAGGAATAAGTGATAGTTGAATGCAGCTGGAGAGGAGCCTTTATAGACAGAAAAAGAATTTTCAAAGCATGTGGCAGCTATAGATAATAAAGATTTCTCAAAAGGATGCAGTTATATGAGAGGAAGCATAGCAGTCAGTAGGATGTTAATGGACAAACACAAATAAACAAATGGAAAATAAAGAGCATAGTTTATTCTTAGGGTTTGGAATAAATTAAAGAAACCAGAAAATTAATTTGTTTGATAAGTAGCATAAATTTAACATTTATAGGTTTATCATAAAGAGATACAATAATGTCTGGGGAATAATTAGTTTATTGGATTACTTAGTTACAATAATGATTATTTTTCAGACTTTTTTTTAATGCTATTGTAGCAGTTAATTAATCAATTAATTTTTTGAGTTCATCATTATGCCATCCTCAAACATCTGTAATACAAAGAGTCAATACTGCTAAAATAAGTGTCCTTCTAATTGTAATGTATCTTCTTGTTTTTAATAAATAATCTAGTGTTAAATAAAATTAGTTTATATATATTTTTAAAGATACATTTATGAATGCAAAAATAAATACGATATAACTGCAGTATTGCAGATATTTACTTATATCTTGAAATAAATTATTTTTTATTCACATTACATTCGACATTTAATCATAAAAAGTATTTTAAAAGCATCTAAATAACTGTTTATTTCTCATTTTTCACTAAAAAAATAACAGTTTTTGTTATAAATGTATATAATTTACAATGTTCATTTTTATGATTAGGTCTTATATAGGATTTTAATCAGAGGATTATACTCTCATCATGCAAAATTATTGATGAGGTAGGATTCATATATTAATGAAGTCTAATTATATGAGTCCTTATTTCATAATAATCACTATATGAAAATTTTATAATCATGAGTAAAAATACAAGGATTGGTAGATATATTATTTAAGCAATTAAAAGATGAGTGAGGTTTTTAAATGGTTATTTTAAATGCAATGAAAACTGGCGCTAAAATTTAATTAACAGCTGTTCAATTTTTAATGAAATGTATCTCATTTATATTTAAACTATGATTAAATACGTTTGTTAGCAATATTTAGATAATATCCTGTAAGTTTAGATAGTGTATAATTTCATCAGTGGTTTTTATTATAGGAAGTTATTTGATGGAACGTGGCTGAGTGACGACAGCGCTCCTAGCGGCTGGACATCAGTTGGATTCGAATGTTAACAGTGGTCGTGTTGGTCAGAAACGCAGCCTGATGGCGGTACTTAAAACTTGAGAGTATCAACTGACGTTTGTCGATATTTTGATAGTTCGGTTTCCTCCGATTTCCGCATATTCGGTAGTTCAATGAAGAGCGAAGGCTGAACTTTTCACTAGTCGCTGAACACTTCTACGTTGTCGTCAGTGTGTGATGACATTTAAGAATCAGCAAATCACAGGTAGTACACATCTATCAT
Organism: Rhaphigaster nebulosa; assembly: GCA_948150685.1. Classification (NCBI taxonomy): domain Eukaryota; kingdom Metazoa; phylum Arthropoda; class Insecta; order Hemiptera; family Pentatomidae; genus Rhaphigaster; species Rhaphigaster nebulosa. Next base: position 177,331,060 of record OX411306.1, read on the forward strand.
GGCGCTCCCTACCTGTATTCTTTTATGAGTTTTACATGTTTTAATACTTGTTTAATCAAATTTAAACATAATACTTGCTAGTGCCAGACAGTTAGGTATTTATTACTTCTGTTTCAGAGGTTCGTTTATTGCTGAAAATGTCATCATTTCTCCATCATTAAGTGTTGATGTTACTTTTTAACCTCTTTGCGTGTTGTCCCACCTGAGGAATGTCATAAGGTGAACAATTGACATTTTCACACTAATCGAATTATATTTTGGTTCTATCATTTCCCAAGTAGGTTCAGCTTTGATTCAGATTCTTGCAAGTTCTGCTCTGTTATCTAAAATACGTTCTTCGTAATATAAACCATATGAGTGAATTAGTTATCGTTTTTATAAATTATTAGTTCATTGCTTATAGTGAAGTAGTGCACATTTTCTAATATTGGAAATATTGGTGTGTGTTTCTTCAGCTGGATATTAGCTTTTCATGAGGTAAGATTTAAAGCATTCTTATGAATATTGTGCCTTCGAATGATGTTACAACTGCTTTGGGACATTTAGCTAAATGCTTTAATTGAATGGCATGTGTGATTGTTGTTTCAATTCATCATTTTATGTTGTGTAATGTTTAAAACATTAACTAACTCCCAGCTGTAATTTTAATGCATTATGTCTTCTGTCAGAGAATGAATGAGCTGTAACAGTTAATGCTTTGTTTTTATGGTTAAAAATTAATGAGGCTTTAAGTGCTGTTTATAAAAGAAACAGATAATGCATTTGTCTTCTAAACTGAATGAATTTATGGTTAACTTATTTTGATGGTATTAATTTTCAAAATAATGGTGATAACAACTGACAATCTATGGGGGAATATTCTACAGCAATAATTTCTCAATTAAGTTTTGCTTCTTCAACTGAGAGAAGCGTTTCATAATTATCTGGGTAACTATCTTATACTAAAATAATAATCATAACTGGATTCTTTATTTTTATTTCCCTATTATCTGCCTATTTCATATTCATTGAACTTTGGTGATAGGATCCTTAGATATCTCCAATTGCCATTATGATTTACTGCCTTAATTGTGCAACTCTGGTTTTATTAAACCACATTTAGAAATAAGTTAATTGAATTACATATTTACTAAACTAAACTATTGTTCCTAAAATAAATCTAACCTTCAACATTTGAATTTAAAGGTCAAATTGTAAAGTTTTTCCTTTTATGCAACCTTTTTTGTCAAGATGTCAATAAGCCTCTGTTATTGATATTGCTTTTTTCAAAAATATTTCCACATTAGATTACTCATATGTCCTTATTTATCAAAAAAAAATATAATATTAATGTTTAGTCACTCACTGTTGTATAGATTAGGTAATATTTATATGATAAAACATATGTTTAATAATATTAGATTTTCTATATTTTAAAAAAACTGATATAGTTACACAAAATAGACTTCAATCAATTTTAAATTAGATGATGATTTTACTTTAAAGTAGTATGTTGCTTTAAAAGAATAAATTGCTATAATTTTTGTTTTAACACAAATTCTTTAATTCACTGATACCTGTAAATGAGATAGTTAGTTTATTGTGCATTTTTCATGCCAGAATTATTGTTAAGGAAATTTTCTGCATAATTTTAAAATTTGAATTAAATAAGAGTTGTTATCAAATTTAGTCTGCGTGTGTAGTTCTGGCTGGCTCGATTTATCTTTAGGTAGTCTGATTCATTTCTTTTCAATTTTATAAAATTATCTTTTCAAGTTTTAAACCACTTTTGGCCTTGATCCCACATATGAATTTCTCTATATGAACAAAAAAAATGTTGAAAATGTTATTGTTCCAGTAACTTTATTAATAGGGTCCATTTCATCTGCATTTTAGGTTATTGATAGAATTATTAAATTAACTTGTTTTAGATAGGAGATTCATTATTTTATTATTACACCAAAATGGCCAATAAAAAAAAGAAATTTTTTATACTTGTTAAAGGCATGGTTTAACTTATATTCTCTTAGTTTACTGGTTCTGAAATTTGTAATATGAGATAAATATATCGTTACTTAATGTATTTATTTTTAATAAAACTTACAACTTGAAAGAGATTATTTTATTTATGGAACTAGTCAGGTTAGCTCTATTTTCTTTTTATTATTTTTATTTATTGTTAGTCTTGTTTTATTTATTTTTTTTACTTAAACGTACGTCAGGGGTTCAAACATTTAAGAGTTGAGGCCATTAATGAATCTGGTAAATTTTTATGTTAAACATAGAGAGCAGAATGAAATGAAGAATATAATTCAAAGAATAGGATGCACGCATATTTTATCTATACCTATCCATCGAAAAATTCTATTCTATTTATTTATTTACTTGTTAAAGGATTTTAAAATGCATTAGAAGAATTGACTTATTTTCTGTTTTTGTCTAAAAAAAATCTTGGATTTTTATCTTGAGATGAACTGAGTATGACATTTAAATTTGTTTGGATATTTAAAACAATGTAACTAAAAAGTCATTTTTATAAGTGCTATGTATGTGTTTTAGTAAAAAAAATTTAGTTTTTTATGGAAGGATAAAAAAACAACAGGCTGAAGCATTATTTATGTAATTGCCATGTATCCTGATTCGTGCAATGTGATTGTTAGACAAAAAAAGGTGTTTGTCCTCTCCTGGACTACCACCTTGTAATTAATTGCTTTATATAGCTTATTTTATTGCAGAGTCTTATTCGCTTATTTTTTTGGTGATATTTTGTTTTACTCTACTGTTCAAAATTTATTTGATAAATCTATAACCTAAGGATAGTTTGATCTAGAGAGAGTCAGGGGATTAGTGCACTAGAAACCAGCCTTTCTCTGTATCACTTAAAAAAATCTCAGTTTATGAGATTAGCTTGTTCCTATTTGTTAGAAATGGTCTCAATTTTTTTATTTTTTATTATAAAGTAATTAAGTTTCCTAATCATCTGGCATCGGGTTAATGGAAGAAATTTTCAATTTTAAGAGTTATTTTTGTTTGTATTACTATCCTCACATTATGAATAATCAAAAGTACTGATTGCTTGTATCTTAAATAATAATCTTCTGGTCAAATCATTTTAAAATTTTTGAAACAATGTATTATTTATTTAAGATTTACTAATTATTATGTTTGTTTATATTTAGAACTAATAGCTGGCAATTAATTTGTTCATATGATGGCATTTACTAATTTTCAATTTATGTAAATACCAATTTGAAGCTTTAAATTTCTAAATATGCACTAAACCGCATTTTTATTCTTACACTTATTCTCGAAACACTACTGCTAAAGCATTTCATTCAAATATTTAATAATTTATATATTTCAATTTTAGTAATTTTTGATTAAAAGAAATTGTTTTTTTTTATAAATGGCTGTTTATTGTCTTTTCATTAATTCAACGAATATTCGCCCAAAACACCGGTGCTTAATATGTTCCCATAATAAACTAACGAATATGAATATCACTACTTTTCAAGAGAGCTAAAATATCATTATATCCTTTCTGTGTATAAGGGACTCCTTCGATAATTTTATTATTTTTTTTTTTTTTTGTAAATGCAACTTACCAGTTAGTTTAGCGTGGAAACGACGATGTGGACCATAGGCACTTGTGGGTATTTAGAAATATTAGAAAGGGTCCCTAATGATCTATTTTATTAGGAAGTTGATCGTACATTACATTGATCATGTAGAATTGAATACCGAAAAAGTTTATCGGATAAAATTCTAGTTACAAGGAGAAGGCTGTAAATTTTATTTCATGAATTATAGGTTTATTTCAATTAAACTTTTCCACTTATATTTTAAAAATAAAATTAAAAAGTTAATATTATCTCGATTCTGCATTATGTTAAAAAGGGGCATATTTGGCCCTTTAGTCTGAACATTTTGAAGACAGAATGAGTGCAATAGGTGAATAAATATTGAACGTCGCTGCGTTTCACGAGTTCCCTCAGTTCCAAAAGTGACCGCAAAAAAAAAAAAAAAAATGAACTATTGAACTGTTTAAGATGAAATTTCAAGGTTATGTTGCGGCCAGATCTGAGTCGTAAATAATACTATATGTTGTGTGAAAAATATTTTTTGATAAGTTAATAGTCGTAAAAGTATAATTAATTATATTATGAACAAATCAATTCCATATTAAGTACGCCTTGCAGTTTTGGTATGAAGGTGAACTGTTTGGCGTTGGTAGGTTTTTGTCTGACTCCGATCTGAGGTATTGTCAATAACAGCAAAAGTTTGCTTACTTTTTATAAATTGAAAATTTTAAAGTATCTCCTCTTCCAGAACTCATGGCGCACGTCATTTTTTCAGGATCGAATCAAATGTTGAATAAACTTTGGTTTTTATGAACTTTTAGTACTTGTCTTGTGTATTATTATTTTTTTTTTTTTTGTATATTTTTAAACTTTTTCATCAAAAAATGTTTTTTTTTTTTACTAATTCGAATCCGACGCAAACTCGTGGGATTGTTTTAAATGAAACAGAAATATGAAAACCATAAAAAAATTTTGAAAATAAAAATGTGATGAAATATTAAAAATCGGAAATTTTTTTTTGTTTAGGTTCTGTAATAACACTTATCTTTTGGATTTTTTTGAAAGTGATATATATATATATATATATATATATATATTTTTTTTTTTTTTTAATAACACATTGTTACGGTAAAAAGTAGAGGAAACAGACAAATGTGGAATGTCATTTACATTTGGCAAAATATTTATGACTAGACATGTTGATTTTTTAAAAATTGCATTGCTAAATTGTTCAATGATCTATTTTGCAACTGTATATAAAATATTTTCTTTGTAACTTATAAAAAAAGAAAATAGTTAAAAATATATTTTTTTTGCAGTTCTTAAATATCTAAATGGGCGATAAATATGAAATACTTAAAAATCATCAATAGAAATGGGCGAAAAATTGAAAAATTGTAATATAAAAGTGTTTTTATGAATGGAAAAATAATACAAGAAAAATTAAATACGCTTAAATAAAGAAACATGATGAAAAAAAATATTAAATGCAGATGTATGTTGTCTAAAGAATACAGACAAAATTTAGATTACAGATCGCTGTCAATTTTTACAAAAATCGCACAGGTAACTTCGACTAGAGTAGTCAGTCAGCTCATTCTGTGTGAGCCCATTCCTCACACAATAAACTGCGGATCTGCTCTTCTCATCTGCTGTTATCAAGAAAGTTTCCGTTACAAAAAAATACAACATTTTCTTAGAATTTTCTCTCTCCATTTCTTAAAATCAAGAAAAGTGCCTTTCAGCGAATAGTATAAAAATATGGAATACTATTTCGTATTTCACCTTCGTTTAGTTCCATAATTATCGTCTACTGGACGCTTTGGTAGGTTATAAATATAGATACAGGTAATGAAATGTCGATTGATCAAAGATGAAAATAAACCTCAATGGTTGCTGACATTGACAGTTCTAATGTCACTGATCACGAAGAAATCTCTTGGAAACTTGTTACTTACTGAAAGAAAACGACATTTAATAACGGAATGAGATCTCCAAGAAGAAATCTTTGACGGAAACAAGAGCTTGTGTGTGTGTGTGTCATGGATATCTGTCGAGTGTAGTTTTTACTGCAATCTTCGGAAACTTTGATTCTGGATCAATTTTTGAGCCACCGATTTTTAGTTTTAATAGGCGTATAAGGAAGTCATGTGTTGTCCACAGCAGATATTTTTTTAGCAATTTAAATAAAAAAATATTAAAAGTTTTGAATTGTTAGAAGTTTTTTTATTGTAAGTTTATGTGAATATTATTAATAAAAATTAATCAAATTGTTGAAAAAAAAAGCACGTAAGTGTTTCAATATTAATTCATTAAAATAAATGTTTATCAGCAATTTACTTTTTTTTGTTAAACTTGTTCCGAAAAAGTTTGAAAAAAAATATTTATAAAAAAACTTTTATTTTCATGTTTGAAAAATAAAAGTTCTTAAATGAACTTTTTTTTGTTATTGAGATATATTATTACCTCTTAAAATATTTCCCGTGATTTCGGGACCGTCTGCATATAATAAGCCACAAAATGTGATTTTTCTGTACTTTTACCTAAAATCATATATAACTTCTAAACTATTGACTATCGTCATGGGACTGGTCTCATTCGATTCAAAAACAAAATAATTATAATAAACGGCACCTTACACTTAATTTATTAGTTTATGATTCTTACTACCAAAACGAAGTTATGACCAAAGTTTTATGAATGCACAAATTTTGTTGTTTATTTTATCCATCAGGATTTATTTTTCCTGTACCAATAAGATTCTAATTATGTAGGTACGTCTTATTTTCCTAATGACATTTCAATTACTACATTTTTTGTACTCATTCTTCCCATTAGGATGACTAGGAAGGAAAAAACACAATTCATTGTACCGGTTAATGCATGAAAACCAATTGGAATAAAAATTATTGGTCAAGTTTAATGATTTTTTTAATTATATTAATATTATTATTCATCGAGTTGTTAAAGTGTTAGAATATTTTTGATGTTATGAATGATAACGGAATAAGTGAAAATAAGCATTAATTAGTCTGCTATGAAACAAAAAAAAAAAAAATCAGAGTATTTTATTTTGTTAGTCACTGAAAAAAAAAGGTTATTGGGTCGTCTCCTCATTCCCATTCTCATTCCTGTCTCACATTCTTAGCTGAGTAATAAAATACATTTTTATTACCTCGACCAAAGAGTTGTTTTTAAACCAGTTCCTTTGATTTTTAAACTTTTCCCAATTTCCAAGCTTTCAACACGAATCATAAATATAAAATTACAGCTATTTTTAATTCCCCTATCATAAAATGATATGTATTATATGTGTGTTTGTATATATAATATAATTTGTATGATATTTGTTAAAGCGCGAATATCTCAAGATAGTTAATATTCTCTAAAAAACACCCCAGTTTAAAAATGTCTTCGCAGCTAAAAAACGGTACCCGTAAAAGGCTGTCCCGCCGGGAAAGGCGCAAGTAGGTCTTTACTGAACACCAAGAATGTCATCGTGAGAAATTCGCTCCTAATAATAGAACTTTGCTATTAATATTTTTTTGATATTTTGAAATATTTTTCTAACATTAAAATTAAAAAAAAAATTCAAACTGGGGACTAAGTTCAATAAAAAAAATAAATTGTTGATAAACATTTATTTTAAGGGATTAATATTAAAATACTTTGGTGCATTTTTTTTTTTCAAAACTTCAATTAAATTCTAAATAATATTCTTAAAAGTTTTGAAAAAACTTTCATTTTTTAAACATAAAAATAAAAGTTTTTTGATAAATATTTTTTTCATACTGTAGAAAAAAGTTTTAATAAAAAAAGTAAATTGTTGATAGACATATACTTCGTTAATCAACAATATATTAATGAATATTTTAAAACATTAATATAATTAATATTTTAATGAATTAATATTGAAACACTAACGTTTTACAACAATCTTAATTAATTTTTTTTAATAGTACTATTAAAAGTATTTACTAAATTGGGGTCAATGTGAACTTTTTCGTTGCTCTTTAGGTTTATTGTCACCTCTTAAAATATTTCCCGTGATTTCGGGACAGTCTGCATATAAAAGCCACAAAATGTGATTTTTATGTATTTTTTTAACCTAAAATCTATAATAACTTCTAAACTATTGACTGCATCATCATAGGAATTAAAGATATTTTGCTAATATCCCGCCCCCTTTCGACCTCCCTCCATTAGAGGGTTGTCCCTTGAAAATCTGGGCAGACTCTGCAGATTTCAATTCTTACTACCAAGAAGAGGTTATGACCACTTTCTTGAATGTAAACATTTTGTTGTACATCAAAAATTTAGTACATACACAAAAATGTTGTACATTAAAAATTTTTGAAAACCGGTTTCGAATGTTATACTTTCATCTTCAGTTCTAAAAAAACATAAAAATTAAAAAATAAGCAATTCAAAATACAGTTTGGTATTATTATACCTATTAAATTAAATGTAATATAAATTAGTATTATAAACATTTATTTATTTATTAAACATTTATGAATTATGAAATTAATTAAGACAAGAAATCAAATACATGTTGGTACTCACCAAGATTAAAGCAGATTGGTAAAGGTTATTTTTGAATTTTTGTGTGCTTTTAGAACTGAAGATGAATATATAACATTAAGAAATTAGTTTTCAATAAAAACAAAATTAAAGAGGTGGCAAATAATTTATCAATCCCTAATTAAATTTGATCCAGACCTAAAAAAAAATTGCTCTATCTAAGGTATAACCGATGGAAACACGACAAATATGTATGTACAATAAGAAATTTTATTGTAATATTATTATCATACAAATTTAATATGAATGGTGAATTTTCAACCTCTAAGGAATATTAAAGTTTATAATGAGATTTTACCGTTATCGATTGCCTGTTGAGATACCATTAGAAGCCTTTATTTTTTCTTTTTTCCAAGGACCGGCAGTGCAATCACTTACGACCCGCCTTCTTTTGTCGCTTTGATGACCATCTCATACAAGACGACCGCCAATTGTCAGAGGCAGACGAAACGTGCTTGGCAGAAGTGCGATGGAACATGTTGCAGGCCGTTCACCCAGCCGTCTTCCTTGCCCGTTTTCATAGCTCAGAAATCATGGGTCGGACAACAGCAATCATTTGTCAGCAAGGTCTGTTTGAATTTTTGTAAAAATATACAAAAAGTTCATAACAGAGAAATTTATGTTTTAGATGCAAGATATATCGAGTACTAGAGAAGTTTAAAGGGGTTGGTTCTGGAACGGGATACTCATACCCATGTTAGGGTAACTAGGTAGCTATCCTTTCTTTGTAAGGTTGCTTGGCATTCCAGGTTGACAATATTCTGTTTAATAGTTATTTGCAGGCAATTGCTTGGGTATCTGCGTTGTCATAACACTGAATTATTGTTTATTGTGGATTCACTTTTTAACGATCGATATTTATTATCCTAATGTCTATTATCCCCCCATCCTAAGGAATATGTGTGACTTAGATTCTGTTTTGTATATGTGATTCAATTTTAAAATAATGTGTATTTATTGGTCTTTTTAATATTAATTTAGTTCATTAAACAAATCTTTGTTTATTTTTTCACTCCAAATCAGTGTTGATAATTTTCATTTCATTGATTTGACTCCCATATTGATAATTGTTCATTTTTGTCTTGAACACTTCATATTCAGCAATTTTAGTCAATATTAAAGCTCCTGACAATTCCAAAATTGTTTTAACATTGACCATTCATTATTTTACATTCAGCATCCATTATTTTACTTTTCATATCTTAGATCAGTGATTTATCAACATTTCTGTAATATTGTAGACGTATTTATATAGTTTACTCAAGTCTTTTTTGGAAAATATTTTGACCTATGAATTACTTCTCATTTTATGGACTTAAAATTTGGGAATATAGTTTTCAATTTCTTATTGAACGATATTTTCCTTTTGTTTGTAATTTTTTTTTGGCCTGCTTGGTTTGCTTTGGGGTTCTTAACAAATTCTGCACGGGTTTACTGGCGATATGGTTCTCTGTCGGTAAGAGTAGCCATGACTAGCCTGTCTTATCCTCCTCCTAACCCTGCCTTGTAAATTATTTATGTTGCTATCACTGAAGAAACTCCGGCGAACGAGGATTGGTTACTAGGCCATTGTGTGGTCCGAGGACTATCGATTCCTTTGCCATGGTTGCACGCGCCTTGCATGTCTCCCTACTACCTCCTTGTTACCATAGCCCTAACAGCTCCTTTACTCCCATGTTCTTGATACAGTCAGCCCTATCATGGTATCCTTTCCGCTCGCGTATGCTTCTTGTGTTTACAGCATCTGCATACCTGGACATTGTCCCATAGTACAGGTAATAAAGATTGAAGGACATTGCAACTACTAAAATTAAAAATAGATTTTGCAATTTTTTTTTTTCAGATCTCGAAATAATATAAATCGTACGCATTTCATTTTGAATCTGCAGTTGTATTGAAAAATAAGTTTCTAGTCGTATTTAAAGAATACCGTCAAGGGTTCTGCTAAATAGTTGGGTTTATCTAGTAGAAATATGTATTAGTGATATGAAAACAGTAAGTTGCATTCATGTATTACTTGCAATCTCATAAACGTTTCCAGTGCATCATATTGCCAATTTTCAGCTTATGACCCGACACTAATTTTTCAAGGAAATAGTTTTAAATTTTCATTATCATAATTCGTTGTATTATTATTTGTTAGATAATCCATTCCATTTTGAATACGTTTTTAATTCGGGGTACGAGTTTTTTCATTAATGTGCACGAGAATGAACTTTAAAAACCTTAAACTGAAGTCCCGAAACATTTATTAGTTATTGAGTTTAGTCGGATGTCATCCAAATATTATATCATCTGTAATAAAAACTTTTGTACATTAGTTACCATGGTAGTGTTCATCACTTCACTAATTGTGTTAATTACAAAATAAGCGACGTTTCCATGACATTTGAGTACATTATTTATCGATAGCCTCACGTGATAACATCGTAATTGACTTTTTTGCCGTAATTTATTTACTTTCACAATTTGAATGGGAACTTAATCTGAATAGCTCTGTTGCTTAAAACTTGGAGGTAATCGATATTAAACTTATTTAGACGATCTCTGTCAATTTTTAAGCCACAGTTCTATCAGATGAGAGATTTTCATTTAAATTAAAAAAAAAAAATGAATTGCAGCAAACAACGTGGTTATCATGTGAGGCCATCGTTATATTTCTGTTTCCAGTATGTATTTAATTATTCAATTAATCATTCGGTAACGCTCATAAACTGATTCTTTTATCGATTATGTCTTATACGATTTCTCTTTTTAGTTACATATATTTTTATATCTATTTATTGATTTTCCAATAAAAATTGGGTTTCTTCAAGCCAAATTTTCTATGGGCTCCTTCAGAATATTTCTATCCAAGGCCCATTCCTCCCTAGTCCACGTCCTAACATATGTTCTTCTATTTCTTTATTCCAAGTTTGTCTTGGCTTACCTCATTGTCTTCCATCCGACATTCTTTTAAAATGCCCAAACCAACAGGCATTTTTTCTCCTATACCTTCTAGGATAGATATGATCTATGATATAGATATAGATATATTTTACTTCCATAATTGTATTTTTACGTATAATAAAAAATAGAAAAGATTTATATTTAATTATCTATTAAATTGTAATAAGAGGGTGTATTAAGCACGTTAGTAATAATATTAGAAAATTTTATTCTTATTTGGATAAAAGATCTGTTTCGGGGCCAACGGTTGTGCAATAAGGTGATTTGCCCGAGATCACGCTCAACCACCAGATATTTCTCCAATTAAGGGTACCCATTTTATAGGGAATGGGTGAGCACCAGGAGGGTTTCTCGGTCACACTGGGTTGATAGCATAACAAATAATGATCTGTAAGCCGGTCTCGAACACAGGATAATGCATACCTCCATCCTCAGGAGCCACCATCCTCTCCATTATTTGGTTTCATTTAAATAAGTTATAGACCGAATTACTTTTCCCAAAATATTTTCGAACTTTTTTATTTTTAATATGGATTTAAAATAAAAATTAACAACGAATTCATTTTGTAGATATTTTTTTATTTATTGTTAGACATTTGCTACGCTATTTTATTTCTATTATATAGTAATAGTACTAGTACGATTGCTGAGTCGTGCGGTTAATTTTTGTAATGCATTTTGGATGGAAATGATGATTTTAAAGTATAACCTTAGAGTTTACTCAGGTGATTAAAGTTGAATTGTTACCGTTAGATCGGACCTTAAGTTTCATATCAGAGATTTCCTCTTGACGTTTCATTTATGGGATATAATAATTTCCTATACTTGAATCGTCGGCACGGTTCCGAACAATGGACGTATATGATGAGAGGACGCTGATTGCGCGTTGTCCTCGCTCGACACAATATATTGGCAGTCATGCATACCCCGTTTCAGAGGATCGGGCTATTGAGTCTCTCATTCTATCCTTCACACCTATTTTAGTGCGGTGATCGGATTGTGGAAAATTCAGTGTAGAGAATGTTTAAATGGCTTCACCTTCCTCGTTGTTTTTTTTTTCCTTCTAGTTCTTTCGATAGGCATAATTTGCGTCCTCCTCCAAGTCCTTCCTTAGAGAAAGTGTAAAACAGTATCTATTTCTCATGGGCTATGGTATATTAAGGTTGTACGACGTGTACTGCGGTGGTTATAGTTATTGGATCCTCCTGAAGAAGTCGGGACATGCCTAGGTCGTAAATTTTGTTACTTTTTGCCTATAACGGGAAGCAGAAATTGCGCAGGAAGAACCTTTCTGCTAATAGATAACTACAAATCGTACAAAGAAACAAATTATTTATCTCTTATTCAGGTGTGACAATACATGTGACATTATTTATTTTCTCAAATTTATATTATTTTCCTTATATTTATGTTTATATTTTCTATATACTATTTTAATTTGTTTTCCATATTGTCCCACTATCTTTATTATTTTCATTTCTATAATTCTCTTATGTTTTTGTTTGCCGTGATGAGGGCATACAACATAGGCCGAAACGTCGGCACCCATTATACAGTATGTTTCATTACTAAGGGTTTTATCTCTGACCGCACCTCAACCATCATCTTATTAGAAAATAAATATTTTATGAAAACGTGGTTGTATAGTAGGTATTGCATTATTTTCCGTAGTACCGTTTGAAGCCTCATATTTAATATGGGATCCTCGCTGTCTTTACATACAATTGAAGGCATTACGGATTAGAATATTTTATACACTTGAGTGATTTGTATAATGGCGAACTGAAATAATATATTCGTTGAAGGAGTAATTCTCAGATAAACTGTCACTTTGCCTCTCCTGAGGTTTCTAGAAGCTCCGCATTTTTCATTTTTTTCGATATTTTTTATTTAACCCCTCAATCAGCATTCAATTATTCTCAAGGCGCAGTACATATTGAGATATTAAAAATTTCTTGTGAAAAGTTCACGTGAGTGAATTTCGAAAATTTTTATAAAATATTTTAAATCTATCGCACGACAACTAGCCATACTATTAAAAAATTAAGAAATTTTTTTATTAGTTCGTAATTCTCGTGACCTAAAAGGTTTTCCATTTTTAAAGTAACTAAAAAAATCGTAAAACTTGCAAAGTTAGATATTGCACTCTTTGATACTGAAATATCACTTCTATACGACGACCCAAGAGTACTATTTTTTTTATTAGTAAATGCAACACCAACAGAAATTATCGAAAGTAACAAGGGGTAAGGGCACAAATTGGGTCCCTGGGTACATAATGAAAGTTGTTTTTCTGGAGCCTCGCCTTCCACACTTGAATATTTTTTATTATTATTTTCTTCTTCCAGATTTCGGAATGACAGTTTATTTGGGAATGACCCAGAGACTTTTCCTCGATCATGTTTAATACTTTTATTTTATTTTTATATCAATGGAAAAGTAGAGATTGATTTGAAGAGCTTAATTATGTTGAAGATATAATTATTAGTTATAATAATTAATTATAATGATTGATAATTTAGAAGTAGGTAGGTACTTACCTCACGATCCAACGTAATTAATGCATTGAATGGGATCTGTTTGAATAGATTGTTCTTATTTTGAAGTAGATTAGTTATTTTATCTTTGTTGCCCTCTCGTATTAGCAACAAAACTTACAAGCAGATCCACGTTTTCTGTAGCTGTAGGTTATGGAAAAACGTTATATAATATTTATCTATCCCCTAGGGTTCCCGTGGTCGATAATACAAGAATTTCTTCCCCTCATATCTGTTACAACTCGAATAACCGGCTTTAAGAAAGGGATTCCTCTATTCTTCATATGAAGAATGTATAACGGTTGTGGATGGCACTAGTTCTTAGTTTTATTACTTCTAGATGAAGAATTTTTAGCAGGCTTGTACTTGGTACCTCACGGATTAAAAGATAGCGCTGACCAGACCGAAGGAACAATAGCAAAGGATGCATTGATCTGCCAAAGGTTTATTGTATGCAAGATCAGGCGCTCATTGTCGTAGGTTTGCCGATGAGATATAGTTAGCCATTGCTTCATTTCATCAGGCGAAGAATGGAAGTTGTATTATAGCTTTTATTCATGTCTAGTTTGTCTGGTAGATCCCTCAAGGATCAGGGATCATAAGAACTGAGAATTTACGCTTGTAACGAGATACATAAGCTACGTATCCTCGTTTGAACCAATTCCGATTTTATAGGAATATTCTTTACTAATTTTATAAAGCAATATGTCCATCAACCATTTTCAAAATCATAGCTGCCCAATCTAATTCATAAGGCTCCGACTAGAATGCAATTAACCTTAAACTGTTACTATGATACATTTTATAGAACAATAAACTTGAATCTGCATTCGGTCTAGCATCAATTTATTCCGCTTAATCAGGTCAACATCATTTTTTATTCTTTCTTATTTATGAACCTGTTATAGTAGTCATGGTTAGCTCTTAGGATTTGAGATTAGCATTTAATTTAGAAAAAATATATAGCAAAACAAAATCAACAAATTGTCAAGACTATGTTCTCTTAGACTCAGTTCTTATTTTTTTTTTTTTTTAATTTTACATGTTTTTATCAATCGTCATTTTAAATAGTGAAGATATCGTCGTTCCCATGTTAAACTAACGAATATGAAAACCACAACTTTTTAGGAGAGAAAAATAACCGTCTTTATGTATATTAGAAACCTTCGAAAATTTTAATTTTTTTTTATTAGTAAATGCAACACCAACAGAAATTATCGAAAGTAACAAGGGTTAAGGGCACAAATTGGGTCCATGGGTACATAATGAAAGTTGTTTTTCTGGAGCCTCGCCTCCCACACTTCATAAATTTGTTCCCAAGTAAACAATGAGATATTCAATTCATGCTCATTCAATTTCACTGTCAACTATAATTACCATTTATCCAAAGAAGATATTTTATATATTTGACTGTACAGTCAATATAACAATATAACTATTAGTATCGTTACAATATTAAATTGAAATAAGCATTTGAAATAGAAAATATCAGAATCACAATTTTGCACCTGATAAGGTCATGAAAATTATAAGGATAATGAAAGAAGCAGAAATCTTTATTTTATATAACTCTTTTAATTCCATCAATATGTAGAGGTGATGCAACCATGTATTGCTAATGATTAATTAATTATTCGAACTTGTGGGATAGTCTTACTATTAAACTTTTCTGGCATTGCAAAACTGTGTAGACCATATTTGACTAATTGAATAACTTTATCCTGGATTTTTTGGGCTAAAAAATATTAATGAACATAGAAAAGTCAATTTCTTTAGCTCGTTCATTTTCAGTTGAAAGCAGAAACCTGAGAGTCGATCTTGACTCATCGTCGATCTTATATAACTTTAATTATTTTAATTTAGAAAAAGAGATTTTTTTTTCTATAAAAAATAGTACGAAAACAAAAAAACGATATATCATAATTACGAATCGGAATGAAAATTACGACTTTATTATTCACTCCCTGTTTTTTGTTTGGGGGGAGGAGCCTTACCTCGTTGGCTCCGGTGCCCCAGCCTACTTACGGCTCTTGAAGGTGCCCCTTATTCATCGAAGAATACAACAGTTTTTCAGCTCTCCTGAAAAGTAGTTGTTTTCATATTCGTTAAGTTAGTACGAGAACGACGATATGATTTTTTCGATCATTCTTATTAACAGCCGGA
Source organism: Rhaphigaster nebulosa (assembly GCA_948150685.1). NCBI lineage: Eukaryota > Metazoa > Arthropoda > Insecta > Hemiptera > Pentatomidae > Rhaphigaster > Rhaphigaster nebulosa. The sequence continues at coordinate 177,346,853 of OX411306.1, forward strand.
ACTATTTATTTTTTAAATGTAATTCGACTTAGTTTTTTCACTATGGCCACAGATATATTTTTAATTAAATGGAAAGTGTTTAGCTATGTACTTTAGAAAGTCGAATCGCTATTGTCAAAGGTTTATTTATTCATCTTCAACTGCGCAGAGTGGTTTAAAATAGCTTCCTTGTTTTGCTGACTACGCTAAAGCTCCTCCGAAAATAATGGAATACATTTTTTTTCTTTTTCTTACACCAGATTAGGTTGAATATTTTCCCATTTACCTCCTGTAGCCCAATAAACCAGAGATTTTCTACGCCATTCATCAACGTTGATGTCAGTAATTTGGATTTTTTTTTTTTAAAACGCGACATTGTATTAGGTGGCATTTTGTGTGAGTGAGCATTTTGGTGTAGGTTTTATTCCAATTCTGTGAAGGTGGGCTTGAAGGTAGTCGTGCACTGTGAGGATTCTGAAATTGGCTACAAAATGTCTCCTTGGCGAGTCCATGGATAGTACTTTTTCAAGGAGTCCTTCCCATATTTTTCCTTTCGCCTTGCTTTTTCTTTGTAGTTTTATACCCTCCAGTTCCTCAAGTCCATTTCGGCTTTAATCTGGGAGAAATATGTGGACTCCGATACAGAAGAAAGCGTGCATGCTTCTTTTGCCAGTTGGTCTGCTTCCTCGTTTCCTGCTATTCCATAGTGGCTTGGTATCCACTATAGTACTAATTGCGTATTTGGTTCTAGAGATGCTCTTTCAGAGCTGCAGACCGCCGAAATTGCTGCTGACGAGTCAACAAAGAATGCAGTGTTCTTCATAGGAGTGTTGGAGGTTGATACTGCCAGAAAGATTGCCTTTACTTCAGGATCAAAATTTGTTTTGCTTTTGGCAGATCCTCTTTCCCTACAAATAACTGTGAAGAGAAATATCCAGATTCAGCCACTCCTAGGGCTCTATCCGCAGACCCATCAGTGTAGATATGTTATCGCTGGGACCTTGGGTAGTTTTCCTCTATCATTACCGTTGCCCTGTGCTTGAGTTCCTCGTTGACGTACTCGCTCTTTTTATTTCAGAAATGTTCATCTCCCAGGTCACAAAATGCAGATTTATTTTATGTATTTAAATTATAAATAAATTCATCAAGTAAATTGAATAATTCAATGAAATCTAATTAGGTATTGATAAATTATTTGCCACTTCTATAATTTTGTTTTTATTGAAACGTTATGTATAGTTTCAAAGGTTATATATTCATCTTCAGTTCTAAAAACACAAAAATTCAAAATAAGCAATTCAAAATACAATTCATCTGTATTTTGAATTGCTTTTTTTTTTTTTAATTTTTTTGTATTTTTAGAACTGAAGATGAATATACAACATTTGAAACTAGTTTTCAATAAAACCAAAATTATAGAAGTGACAAATAATTTATCAGTCCCTTATTAAATTGATCCTTCTATACCATCTTGTGGACGTCATCTGATCAATGAAATCTGTTTCCATTTAAAAAAAAAAAAGTAATATACAAAAATAAATAACATCATAAATACGGAGTACAAATAACATTTCACAAATTCATGAAATTTTTTTTAGATAGTATTAAATTTTACATTGTACTTTCTGTCTTTGATACCGCATTGTTCTTGTAATATTCGTGTCAAAACATCTATTTTTTTCCACACGTTTTACATGATATTTAATTATTTATTCCTCAACCATCAAAGTTAGAGGAAATATAGTAATCAATATAGAAATAAAAAAAAAATACTGTATAATTACTGAATGATTGAATTAAATTTTTGGTTCTCTGGGTCCAAAAAAGTGATTTAACAAAAAAAAAAAAGTTTTTTCCCGTTCGTGTGTTAGTTTAAATTAATGAGTATTGGCATATATATGTATATGTTAAAATTTTTTTGGAGTACATTAAAAATATCATGGTTAACATTTACGAGTGTTATGCAACTAAGCATTCCATCTCTAAGATAAACATTTATCATATTGGTTATCGTTCATTAATGCAATATTGTTATATGTGTATGAAATCCGGTTATGTATTGACCAAGTTATAGGTAATTTGTTATAAGGCTTATCGAAATGTTATGCGGAAATATTTGAGAATGACTCCCAGAAGACTCCATCCACTGCGGTTAGCATTCCTCTTGGTGTACGTGTTATGCGTACTCCCAACTAAGGTTATTGTCCTGAACATAGAACTTGTGAAATGTATTACTTGTGTTGGAATTATTTTCTTGATGATTTCTTTATTTGTAATTATTGCATTTAAATGATGTTTAAATATTTATTTGATTACTAGTCGTAGCATATCATGTTGATTATAATTTTATTTTTGGTTAATAATTTTCAATAATGAATCTGTGTAGTCGACCAAGACAAACAATTTTTTTTATTTTTCTCTCTAAAAAAAGGTTAAACAAATCTTATCGGACCAATATTAACAAAAGATACTGCAAACATTTTATATATTACACAATTTTCATCCAAAGCAAAAGGAAACTCCTGTGAGGGAACACAAAAGATATTTTTTATGTTTAGCTATTTGGAAATAATAAACCATTGTGTAATAGTTCGCACTGTTTTTTTCACAACCTAACTTTTAAACTTAGTTTCTTTGGATTAAATTACATTCCAAAATATCTCTTAAAATAATTCAGTTTAAAGTATAATATTAACATCATTACAAACAAAATTATATTGATATTATATATATTCACGTATATATGTATACATATACATAGAAATATTTAGGATCTATCGTAATCGATCAAAATTATTTTCGATATTATATTTCTGTTGTTCATAAAAAATAGCGTTATTTTTTTTTGCGTCCTTTTGTTCCTCTTAACTGCTCTACTGTTTTCTATGAAAATTTAATGATTTTGTGGCGGTGAGTTATTAAGGCCACTGAAGGTTCCGAAAAAAAAATCATTTGTTGTGGAATGGGCTAAAGGCTTTTTATTAAGCCTAATTTATTGTAAAAATATTGTAAATAAAAACCTCAATTCTCAAAATGTAGCACCTTTTGGAATTATCCTCCAAAATTTAGTATATAATAAGGTCTGAGATGTAAAATTGCTTCTCCTCTGATCAGAACCTTACTAAGCAAGTAATTTTTTAACGATTCCCGCGTGTACCCTACATTTCATGGGTTAGGCGGAAAATGGCAATTACTGAATGATGTCCACATCCCCTCCTTATTTAATACCGTTGGGTTGAAACATTATCTCCCTACATGGTTCAGAATAGTTTAAACATTACTTAATCACTATTCATTATTTAAAAATTTACTCTTAATGAATGAAAAGTTTAATTAATTATCTATTTAAAATAATTTTTTAATAATTATTTAAATAAACACATTTGACGAAAAAAAGTGATAGAGATGGATATGCATATTCATATCATTGTTACTAGAAAAAAATTAATAGTCATAATAAGCCAACAATGGATGAAAATATTTTGTGAAATAAATTTGAATAAAAATGTTGATGATAATAACAATAATAATAAACTATTTCTAATTACTTTTTAATGGTTTATTATTTCAATCTCATTTGAGGACAAAAAGTAATAGATGCATAGGCCTAGATAGAAGAGAATATTTGTGTATTAATTTGAATAAAAATGATAAAGAAATAAAAATATATCTGTACTTTTTTACAATATTAATACTCAACAGGGCCGTGGAGAGATATCAAGGACTTGGGGAACAAATTTTCTCAGGCCTCCGTTCAATTTTAAACAATAATACATTCAAAGTATTAGTTACAGTTCACAGTTCCACAACAAATATTCAGTTCATACAACACCAAATACCATAATTTGGTGAATTGCCTATATTATCACAATCATCAAGTTGCATTAACAACAAACTGCAAACATTAAAGTCTGTTCCTGCAGGAAAATAATTATAGTTGTTAACAAAAACGGATAGTTTTCACTGCAATCTACCTAATTCTAGATTAAATTTAAAAGGTAAAAAAAAAAAATAGTCGGGCGGCTCTCTTCGGGGGGACAAAATCTCCTATTGCCTGATAATCAATAAAATATTAATAGGAGAGAGGCCTTTTATTTCGTGGATGACCCACGGTATAAATTTTAATATTCGCAATCTAGCTAGATACGAGCAATTCTTCGAAAATAGGGAAATCCCAGTCCCATTTGTTGAATTGTATACGTTGGTTTTATTTATCTGTCAGAAAACCTAACCCAACGCTATCAAAATATATTCGGTGCGAAAACAAGCTCAGTATTTCCAGGAAAGAAATACAAATTCGTCATAGAATAATTACATCGATAATTACAAAAATTAATTGCTTGTCCGTTGGTCATGTACTGCACTCCCTCACTTTTTTAGCGCCAAGTAAACTCGCTCGCCTTCTACAGGTGTGGAAAAAAATTTCAATCCTTACCAGTTCTTTCCAAACCAAATTGTGTCCGATGTAGACAGAAACCTACATTAACATGCTGTGACTGTGAGATATTTTAAATTAAAAAATGTGCTTTGTGTTTGGTGATCCTCACTCCCTCACCCTCACTTGCTCAATAGAACAGAGGAACTAAGCTAAATATTAAATATATAAATATGGATTTCTATTCTAGTTCTTCAGGTTCTATGGGATTTGGTGAGGTGTAAATAAGACGGCTCTAAAGTTATGACCTAATCAGTTAATAATGACCACTTAGTTAACTCATTCAATCCCTCAATCATAATAAAATTGAACTAAAAGCTACTAAGAAAAATGTTAACGTATCAGTTTTAGTCAAAGTAAATGAACCACTGAGAGTTGCATATTATCCCTTGTTTACTTGTTAAGTTTCACCGTCTTCTAGTTTGAAGCTTGTCTTAAAAAGTGATTTATTTTAATAAAATAAAAAAAATTTAACTAAAAATTATTGAAACCAAAGATATTTCAATAAAACTACAATTTTTTTAAATTTTATTTTTATTATTTCCTTGTAATATTTCCTCAACCTCACTCCCCAACTCTACTATGCTCACTCCCTCACACACCCTCATTACATTACTTTTGAAAATTGGAATATTTTGATTTTTCTTCCGTTCAAGAAACAATTACAATTCTAGATTAAATTTCGATATTTTTACAACAGTATCTGAGACGCAAAAAAGTAAATTAAAAATGATATTATAATGCGTCCTATCTGAAGTGATAAGAAAATTACAGGTAAATCTCCATACTTTCGAAGAATGTATGTGTTTCTACAAAGTATTCTATGCTATGCCTGATAGGTGGCATCAAGAGAAGTAGCTATATTATTTTTCAAAAGGTATAATTATTTTTATATAATTAGGTCGGCCGCGAAGCATTAGGTAAGATATGACAATTATTTTTTAAGGCTACTGTTTAAAGCTTAAGATCAATTCCAAAACTTAGTAATTTACATTAGATTTTTACTGCATCTATAAAATCGAGTTTTTTTTTTCTTTTCGTATCGTATTAGACTGTTCAGTAAATCATCCTTCGCAGGTGTTATCTCGGCACTTGTCGAGAGTGGATCCTCCCATTTTGGCGTCTTTGTTAATGGTTAATGGCAGAGAGTATTCTGGAGGGAGCTGGGGGGGTAGAACCCGTTAGCGGAGCGGAGGCTAAGTAGGTTAGGGACAGCCTCGGTAGCTAGAAGTTCCTCTGAGTTGATAGTCTTTTCGGTTCGAATAACGGATCTTACCGATTCCTCTGGGGTTTTGGTTGTCGAATAATGACGGCACGTCCTACTCTTGTGCCGATAGAAGACAATTAACAGTATTCCTATTGCAAAATTCGATTTGGATGGATCTAGAAGAATTCGGAAGGTTTGATGGAGCTTTGAGCGTTTATCATTCAGGTAGCGGTCAATTGGCTAATCCATCATACTGTCGATAATTACAGAATTACGATTTTTATCATGATTGATGGTATTGCCAATAAATTTTGAATTCCATTTCACAGATATTTTTTCTCTTTAGAGGAAATTAACAAACAGACTTTGTCAGTACAGAAAACTAAGCCCGTCTTTGTAATCGTGCTTTCTCTACTATTTGTTTACAGCAATTATATATATATATATATATATATATATATATATATATATATATATATATATATATATATAGTATTACGATTAATCGCCTTCATATGCCCTTAAAAAGGTTATTATCTGACTTTTCAATAACAGCTATTACAACTTTTCTACTGTTCGAGGAATAAAATTCTATTACTTACACCCGGTGCTTGAACAGTACTCAAACATGCTTTATCGAATTAAGGTCTAGATTTTTCACTGACCACTCTAGGAATGTACCGATCTCCTAGAGGTATTCAAATACATTCTAAGCTTTGTCTTTTTATGCTTCAGCAGTAATCTTTTTCCAATGTGAGGGCTAAATGGAATTCAGATGTTTCTCGGAACATTTAAGGACTTGTCCTGCAAAACCACTAATTCCGTGGTTTATATATATATGTAATTCCGTACATCAAAAGAAATGCCAGCCCAGAACTTGCCTGAGATTCCTTTGAATGATTCTGTCGGGTCATACCGCATTGAATATATCGTTCATGTGGGCGTCTAGAGATGAAAACATCTGATCTGATCACTTGAGACCCACTCTCCCATCATCAATAGAAAGAACTTACTTCCAGCCCTCAAAATGTAATGGATGTGTCAGGAGCAAATTCATGTCGGTTTCTCGTATGAGCTTTGGTCGGAAGAGGATCACAAACAGGGTGTCTGTAACTTAATTTTGCTTCAGTAAGCAAAATTAAGCGTCCTCTTCACTGTCCAAATGGAAATCGATTCGTTTTTACCTACCAGACTTCTGAGTTTTTTTCTCGTTGCAGTATAATCCTTAAGGTCTGAATGATAATAAAATTGTCATCCAGATGGCTGGCCAGGTGGAACTCAGTCGCTTCTGATATTAGCTCCTAAAAAATTGAGATATATTGAGCACGAATCTTTTTGAAACCTCACACTGGTCGTTTACGTTAATATAGTGTAAGAGCTCTTACAGAATTGTAATAACTTGAATTCCGGTTTAGAGTCATTGAAATGTTTTTTAAAAACACTGTTATGAGAGAAAGGTTCTTTTTATCTGTAGAAGACCAGATTAAGCGAATAAATCTCGCTATGTTGGTTAGAACCCTCCATCCAATACCTATACTTTTAAACAAATACTGTCAACTTCAGCTGGAGTGTCAGCTTCAGCTGGCATGTGGCGTCATCTTCATTCATTACATCTTCCTCCTTGAACACGCATTGCAACTCAGCTCCGAAGCATATTGATAACTGTAGAACTAGCTGAGTCTCAGTCATAAAAAGTTTATCATATATTTTTTCACTTACATCCTTTTGAGATATTCAACTTTAAATATTGTTGAAAATGCCTTTTGGCCATTTTTGAAAATTCATATTAAAAAAAGAACAACGTTTTCAAGATTAAAATATTTTCAGCTAAAAGTGCAATGATAAAACTACACATGAAAAAAAAATTCAAAGTTGAGTCTCTTTTTCTTAATAGACTTTTACAGCGCTAAAAGTCTCGTTTTATGTAAATTTTCGTGATTTTTTTAAACACTTTCTTTTTTACTGAGGTGATATGTTGTGAAGACAAAAAATGTAGCGCGCATCATTATCGTATCTTCAGTTTCAGTTTTCTTTTGATATCAGCAAAATGACCAGAGTTAGAGAGATTTCCCCAGAACTTGTTTTCAGCTGCGAAGCTGACTTAAAATGGCTGCAAAAGAAGAAGTTTGAACCTTAAAAATGTTTTACCCGTGGTTTTGAAATCACCAAACGATAAGGAATAACTGATAAAAAAAAATTAAAAATTTGGAGCAACAAAATTAATTCAAATTGGATGATTTCAAACGGATTGACCCAAAGTGAAAGAGAATTGTGTTTAGGAGCTCTGAGAGTAAGGACAAGGTCGGGCCCTGCATTGCCGCTCCTGGTATTGATCAGCTGTCCGCTCCTACATCAGCTGTTCTTCTAGGTCACCCTTACATCCGTTCCCTCTTTCATAATATAATTATTTTATCTTCTCGCGTTCCTACATCTACATCTATGGTTGTATTAGTCTGTTCAATGGAATTACTAATTTTAGAACTACATTACATAATCTAACCGAAAATTCAAACTAAAGAACACTCACCTGATGTAAAAATAAAATAAAAATGAGTTAATTTATTTAACAATTATGAGTGTAAGTTAAGAAAAATTTACAAAGTAAAAAAGTTGGTTATTAATTTGATAGAATATGATTTACAAAAATTAATTTTAGTCTGGTCCTTACATGTTTTTCGACAAGTTTAATATTAGCTTAATTTGAATCAGGGTGTCTACCAGAACGACCTTTAAAATCAGAAAAAGTCAGAGGATCCAAGAAAAAACGGGAAAACAGCCGCTTTTACAAAATTCACTGTTAAAACAAACAAAAAAATGTGCACAGTTTCTTGGAATATAGATCGTATACGACATCGAACTGTAAAGACTTTATGCTTTTTTATGATGATTCTAAAACACTTTAATTTTATGACTACATAGAGAGTAATTGTAACCTCCAATATGCATTTTTTATTTTATCTCTTTCTTCATAAATGGCTGAGATATGGGTGTTTGAAACCTCCAATCGGCCGTCATTTTGAAACAAACGGATGGTATTGTCGAATTCCGAGGATCAATCAATGGTGACCCGTGACACGGACGGACGGATTTTTTTTTATATGATTTTTTGGATTCCACATATTCTTAAAACGTAAAATCTCATATTTTGAAAGCAAGGATTAATTTTTTTCCTTGGTTGATTACAAAGCTCAGTATTGAAAAGAATAAACAAAACAATTTATATAGATTTTTTTAAGGCATTCGTTTAATGATTCCAAAATACTATGTATTTTTTTCTATCTTCAGAAATGACAGAGATATGGGCGTATAAGGTTTTATTGGCAAACGTAATGGTAATATTGATTTGATTTGTAACCTTGGTACCAAATCTGACCAAAATCGGCCCGCGGCGGACGGACAGATTTTTGTATTCCATTTTTAGATTCAACATATCTTGAAACGTAAAAGCTCAAATTTTGAGAGAGTGATAATTTTTGTTTCTTTGATAATTACAAAGGTTAAATAGGGATTGATCCATCTATACCATCATGCGGACGTCAGCTGACCGAGGGCAATTGTTGAAAATAAGAAACCAAAATGGTCGTAGATAATAATGTGTAATTATATTAGTGCGTACCTAATGAGGTAGCAAATTTCTTTATGCTACTTTTCTAGATACACTGTGAATAAAATAGAATATCTAGTGTGGACAACACATGTACGCCCATTAAACTATATATATCGGTGGCTCAAAAAGTGATCCAGAATCAAAGTTTTTGGTTTGGTTGAATTTGGTTTCTTGTTTTCGAAGATTGCAATATCTCAAAAACGACACTCGGTGCCGCGACATCCATCTATTGACACACACACTCTTGTTTCTGGAGGTCTCATTCCGTTATTATATGTTGTTTTCTTTCAATAGGTAACCACTTTCCAAGAGATTTCTTCGTGTTCCGTGACAACATTAGAACTGTCAATATCATTAGATAATGCTTTGGAAATCGACAGTTTCGACATTTTATGCAGAAGAACCCATTTAATATATCTTATTCTCCAGCTGCAGACTTGCTCATCTCACAAACGAGGAGGAAAACCAGTATTTTACACTCGATTTTAATACTTAAAACAAGTAATAATAATGTTTAATTGGAGTGGAAACAAAATCGCTTTTGTAACCTTTATTATCGAATCATATGATTTCTGTATTTAATTTTAATATAATTTTTTATGTAAGTTTATTGTGACCTTCAAGTAAAGCACCCTTTTCGGCTCACCAATTTTAACCAAAATCTAGTAAACACATTCATATTGATATGGAAGTCCTATTTATCGAATTGGAGATATTATACATTATATTTTAATGTAATTTTTGATGAAAGTCTAATATAACCTTCATGTAAAGTACCACTTTACAACCACCTGCGAATGTTGACCAAAATTTATTATATTATTTATATTAATATGTAAGTCTTATATAACTAATTTGAGAAGTTTTGCATTATATTTTAATATAATTTTTGATGAAAATCAATAATGACCTTCAAGTAAAGTACTACTTCCTGTTATCAATTGGTGACCAAAAAGGAAGGCTCACAAATAGATTTTTCAGCAATCCTAAATACAAAATTTTAATCTTCTACGGCTTACAGTTTTTGAGTCATGCGAGATAAGCAGGTGCGGACGTACAGAAGTCATGACAAAACTAGTCAAAATGGATTCAGAGATGGCCAAAATGGATATTTCCATTGAAATCTGAAAAACCGAAATTTTCGCGATTACAATACTTGCTTTACTTAAAAATATCTTTGTGGTCGAAACGCCATGACAAGTTTGTGTGAGTCAGTGTTGTTTAGATAAGATAAGGGGACCAGACTTTGTAATGCTTACTTAATATTATGTAATTATATAACAGATGCGGCAACAATTAAAACCAAAACAAGTCACTATGTTGTTGTATCAGCAACCATAACAATAAGCTTTAAATTGTTTTGCTGCAAAATTAGAACAGTTCATCCAGTCTTTTTCCTTCATCCAGTCCAAGTCCATTCTGACTTGGATTTAGGCTGGAAGATTGTGAATGAAGAGAGGGGAGGTGTAATCAGCTGTCGAGGGATGTTTAAATAAAAGAAGCCATTTCTTTTTGATCCCTTCTGCATATTATTATTAGCGTCGCCTTTCCCTTGTATAATAGTAATTATCTCTTACTGAACTGCACTTAACAAATATGTTAACAAATTGCCCCAGGCCTTTGAAATCTAGTCGCCTTGCACTTCCTCCAGGGTGTTATATGGTAGATAAGACATTTTGCGAAGCATCTTTATGATCCAAATACACAATTTATTTTTGTCCATAAAATTCCTTCAAAAAACTTATTCACTATTGGGGGTTAATTTACGTAAAGGATAAACATTTAGTTAGATTAACTATATTTGTTGTATCTAATGTATTATCTTATTAAATTGTACGTGTTAGTGTCTGCTATCAATATCGATTTAAACCAATCGAAGTAAGATTATGAAAAAATATTTGCAAATTGTTAATGTTTAAAATCAACATATCGTAGTAGTTACAAAAAATATCCTAGTTGCTATATTTCTTGTTTTCAGCGGATTCGAAAAAACAGTTGGAACTATTGGTAAAATTTACTATGATTATGTCAATCTTTTAATTTTCTTAGTAGTAAATATGTTTTTGTTCATTCTCTATGAGTCGTATTTTAAATTAATTTATACACTAAAAAATATAGAAGAACAAAATATAAAAATCACAGGATACTTTCTAGCGACAACGACGATATTCAACACGACCTTGTGACTGCTTTGCAATGCTGCATTGCGTATTTTTTATGATCTGCTTGCGGCTCGAGTTTTTAATAGGTATTATGATGGAAAAAAATGTAATTATTAAACAAATCAAATTATCCCATTACAGTGTTTACATCCTCTTTCGATAATAGAAATTGTTGGAAATTCGATATTGATTGACTAGTCTCGCTAATATTAGAAAATCTCTGGCTCCAAGGTCCTTATTAGTGGAAGCTGAACACATAGATGTAAAGGTTCGTTCAGATCTTTGCCATACCTTTACAAATCAAACGTGTAAATGCGGTAGTTTTACTAGGCTTGGCTTGCCTTTGTGTCCAATCCGGTCTTTGCGGGAAGCGGCACAAATCCAAATATTTGTATATTTATATAGGTTTTACATTTTTATATATTTCTTTTAAATGTTTTTTTTTAAAAATAAAAATAGTGTAAACCGAAATTAAAAGCCGACAAAAGTTCGAATAGCCGGAACCTTAGCGTATGGATAGGTTAATTTAGTTTATCTAGCTTCTGTAAACCCCGTTTACACATTTGCCGTTTGGATTGTCTGGTACTTGTCTTAGTTTGGCAAAGGTGTGACCGCATCTTAGGAGATATAAAATAATCTGCATATACAAAGGGACTGATAACATATTTAATATACAAAAGTTGTTCGAAGCTGTAAATGGGGTAGCTAAGGGAAACACCTTCTGGTTAAAGAAATTAAATAAGCCTAAGTTCTTCATGTTACGTTTGATGCCAAAGTTCGCTTTATTCGATAATAAGGCATAGTTATAAAAAGGATATAAATTAATGACAATAATAATAATCTTATGCATAAATCTATTAATAAAATTAATTCTTTAATAATATTGCGATAATCCATTTTTTATGTTGCAAAGCAGATCCGTAGAAGGATTTCAGGTCTATAAAGAAGCCCTATATTTGAACAAGCTGCCTTCCTCATATTTCGCATGGCTTGTATAAGCAGGAGAGAAACCCATGAGTGTTACATCAGCAAATAACTTGAGGGCTTTTGGATGGTTTCATGATATAGCCTATTATATTTATAAACCTCCTTACGCTTTGGTTTTTACTATCTGTACTTCAAGTGTAATACTTCCACTGTATAGCGAGAATCATTGTGATGTGTGGCGACAGTACATCTCAAAAGCAATTAATAACAAGACAGCACAAGCTAGAAAGTTATTTTATTACTAGATTTGTAAATAAATAAAAAAAAATAAAAGTATTTTTATTGTTAATGAACACAATTTTAGGTACACGTGCACTCTACGTAAAAATCTCATTTTATACTTGGTGGCTTTAATTTTTTACTCCAAGCTGATTAATGGATTAGAATACCTGGTTAATGCTGCGATTTTACAAACCTTTTAAAAAAATTCACCTTGAAGAGATCTTGGGTGAAATTGTAACCGGGAAAATTCCAGGCTAGCTCCCTGGGGTGAAGAGGCAAGGCCGTTGGATATAGATAGTTCTCGTTTGTACAACCTACATATGCGCCCTTTTTACAAAATGCAGAAATATAATTTCATTGTTTCGCCTTATTTATGATTATTCTTCGAGAATATTTATTAATTAATTTTTGATTTTTTTATGTGGTACATATATTTATTTTGTTTTTAATCGTTTATAAGTTATTATCTTTAGCTATTGATGGTCTTGCTCTGTGGTAAAAATAAAGATATTCTATATTTTTGTCTGTGTCCCCGATTACTCTGTTATACATTGTATAGTCTTCTATGATTTAAGATAATTTGTAAATTATCTTGTTTTTCCTTTTAGCCCTGATTATGGCCTAAAACTTAGACCGAAATGTTAGCACACAACAAAATATGTTAGACTTACTGGTATGTTTTTAATTGACCGTTCCTTTTTCTCCTTCCCCGACCAACTTCTTAATTTGGTAATTTTAATTTTGTTTTTTAGAATTTAATTTTGTTCAATTTTATTTTATGTAAATATCTACTATTATTATTTTGCGTTATCATTTTTGAATATCTTATGTATTACATAATTCTGGTTGCTTGGATAAATGGATTCGTCATTTTGCGGTAATGGGTTTAAGTCATATTTTGTTAGTTTACAGCATGACTTAAACCCATTGTCGCAGAGAAAATGACTTGTTATGCTCCTTTACCCAAGCAAAACAAAATCATGCTATTCGCGACAAAGAATCCTTACATCACCGAAAAGCTTAATAATCCTAAAACAAAAATTTATTTATTTAGAAAGTTTAGCTTTTGTTATCGGTTGTATGTTATCACTGTACTGTAATTATCTTGTCCATATTTCTTCTTTAGATAACTAATAATGGGCAATTCAAAATCAATTAAAATAATGTAAACTACTTTATTTGATTTTTGTTTTAATTTCAATTAATTGTTTTTGCTTTCTTAAAAGTCGACTAGTAGTTTAGTAATATATAATACTCGAAGAAATAAAGGTCTGGTATTTTCGATTTATAGTATGTGTCCTTTTTTTCTGTGTTCTTGGTTGCTATTTTATACATTGTACAGTCTTCTATGGTCTAAAATAATGTGTAAATTACTTTTTCCTAACCGCGAAAGAGCCTTTTTATTTTTTAAATTAATCATTATTCAATCCTTTATTCTTGAAGAACATTATCCTTGAGAGGAGGAAGCGTAGGCAGCCCAGAGAAAGGACTTAACGATCTTCCTAGTCACTCCTTAAGGACCTCAAATGAATCCTGTTTGCTTGTCCTGCTTCCAATGCCTTTTTGAAATAACAGGCATTCTTTGTTCCCTTAAACAGTTTTTAAACGTGCCTTTTAATTTTATATTATGTTTATTGTTTTTTACTTCCTTGGACGCAGTTAAGAAAAAATTGTAATCGCGAAAATTTTTCAGATTCCAACGGAAACATCCATTTTGACTAGTTTCGTCGTGACGTCTGTGTACGTATGTTCGTATCTCGCATTACTAAAAAACGGTTGAAAGCAGTTGTAAGTTGAAATTTTGTATTTGGGATGGTTGTAAAATCTACCTGTATACCTTCCTTTTTGGTCACTACATGATCACCGGAAGTGGTACTTTACTTAAAGGTAATAATAGATTTTCATGAAAAATTATATTAAAATATAACGCAAAACGATTTCAAATTTGTTTTTAATGATTTAAATATTCATTTAAATAACATACTAGATTTTGGTCTAAATTGGCCAACCGAAAGCGGTACTTTACTTAAAGGTCATAATAAACTTTCATCAAAAAGTATATTAAAATATCTTATATTTGGTAAATAAGACTTTTATACCAATATAAATGATATACTAGATTTTGGTTGAAATTGCTGAGCCGAAAGGTGTCTTGGTGTCCTACTAGCAAAGGTCATAATAAACTTAAATCTAAAATTATATTAAAATTTAATACAGAGGTTCGGTTATATACGTTACAAACGCGATTCTTGTTCCATTATAATTTAACAATTTTATTACCTGTTTTAAGTCTTAAAATCGTGTGTAAAATACTTGTTTTCCTCCCCATTCCATCCAAAGTCTGCAGTAGAAGAATAAGATATAAGTAAAGCGTGTTCTCTCGCTTAAAATGTCGTAATAATCGATTTTTAATGCTTTATCTAGTGGCATAGATAGTTCTAATGTTGTCGGAACTAAAACATCAACTATAAAACTAAAACGTCATACATATAATAACGGAAAGAGGCTTCCGGAAACAAGAGTGTGTGTTTGTGTGTGTGTGTGTGTGTGTGTCAATAGATTGAGTCGCGACGACGAGGGTCATTTTTGAGATATTGCTATCTTCGGAACTAGTAACCAAATTCAGGAACACTTTTTGAGCCACCGATTTATAGTTTAATATACTTACAAGGAAGTCATACTGTATCCAGATATTTTTATTATATATTTTAAGTTTAATTCAAATTGTAATCATTCCTACAGAATATTAAGAATAAAATTAAAAATTAATTAAAGCGATTGTCAGTTCAAATGAAAAGATAATTTTATATTAAATGCCATAATTTTTATTAGTTCTGAAGGAAGCGGTTGTAATAAAATATGGAAGGAAAAAAATAAGAAGAATATTGTATGTACCAATATATCTTATCTTATTGTACTGTGCTTATTTTAGATGTTTAGTTATGCTTTTTTCGTTCCATTAGTGTTATATCCATATTGTATCGTATATAAGAACAAATTACATATAGAATATGTCTAGTTATAAGGGTGTCAAATACGTATAACAAATATAAAATAAATTGTCCTTGTTGGATTTTACACTTATAATATTATTTTATACTTTAGGTAAAATGTCAACTGTACCAATAATTGGATTTGGATTTTCATATTTTTAGGATACACATTAATTATTTTACCATATCTATAATAAAAGAAATAATTCGTTCTTTTATATACATATGTATAACCTGCAATCTATTTTTTGCGGAAAATATTAACTGTATAGGACAAAGTTGCCTACAAAAAATTAAGTAACTAGTTAGCTTACAAGTTTCAACCAAGATTTTTTGTTTTGGAAAGTAGAAATTACTATTAAATTTGATCCATCAATGTTAATTAAAATAATATGACCCCCTTTGGTTTCCATTACAAATTTTAAAACACTACTCATCGCTTAAGTCTTGTTAACTCCACGTTGTAATGATATATTTTTATATTGCGATATATTGATGTAACTTGTGCCGTTATTAATCGCTCATATAATTCATTGTACCAAATTTAATGTATCGTTAATGTGCCACATGCGTGCTTTATTTTAGAGCTCAAAAAATGTCGAAAGATTTTTTCATAAGATTATTTGTTCGTTATGTATTTTACATTTACTGTTTTTTATGACCTTTACCTGCTGCTGAGACTAAAACAAATCCAATTTCAACTTTAGATGTCCTTCAGGAAAATTTTCGCAGTCACTTAAAAATTCGACCAATATACTATCAACTATTAGTTGAAACCTATAGTTTTGAAAAATTGAACTTTAGAAAATTTATTTTTCTCAATATCTTCTGCTCGTCTGATTTGCCAAAAATTTCCGTTTGATATCGATCGTGATTTTATTTAAGTTTGTTGGTAAAAAGTTGAAAAAACAAAACAACAAATGGTTAAAATATGACTCGTATTTCGATCAATGGATTTTAGAAAAACAATTTTCTAAACTTTTTTTTTTTATATTCAAGCTGTATATTAGATTTCTTTGACTTTAGTCACTGATGATTGATAAAACATATCGCCGCCACCACGTTTAACTAGCAATTATGAAAAATATCATTTTTGAAATTCCTTAGTTTTTCATTCGCATTCGTTAGTTATAAGTGATGGAAAGGATATATCTGTACGTCAGAGGTGAACTATCGTATGTTCAATTTTAATGGTGTTTATGTTATTATCGTCTTGGCACTATTCTTGTCACATTGTCCAAGAGGAAAATATCGTAATCAGCTGTAAAGGGTACATTAAAAAGTGTAAAACAATAAATATATAGATTGCCCAATATCCACCAGAACCAATACTATGCGATCTTAAACTTCTTTTCACTCCTCTATAAATTTTGAAAATGCTAATTATGATAGTTTAGCTCTAACGTACAGATATATAGTAAACCGTGTACCTCAAACACTAATGTAACCGCTCATTGGAGAACTATGTGGTTAGAAGATATTAAAAAATATAAATGATTATGATTAATTAAGGTAAAATATTATTAAATGAGTGAGGAGAAAGTAAGCTATTAAATTTTAATAGCGAAATTAAAATTAAATAAATAATTTAAACATTGAAAAATTGAGACCATTTATATTTGCAATTACCTGATGTTAGCACCTGTGCAATACTTTATATTTTATTAGTTGCCTGTTTCCTAGTTGATCCTTATGTCTTTATTTAGAGGAGAACATATGAATATGTTGAAAAATAAAAATTTCAATAGAAAGCTAGAATGTTAATAAAAATGTATTAATTACAATATTGTATATGCTCTTCTCAATATACAACCTGGTCGTATTAACTCACACTCGAAAATATGTGAACACACGAAAACCAAAACAAGGTGGGTTGGATCGGAAAGCCTTCCAAAACATTTTCTTGCCTTTTTTCAATATCCCATCAGCTTGTCATGTCAGGGTCTTGGTGTTTGTAAAAAGGCAAAATGCTCTAGAAATACTGAAATTACAGTATTTGCTATATCGCTTTTCCTCCTTTTATCTCATACCTGTTGTTCGTTAATTATTTTTATACATACGTTAAAATAATTTACTAAAGAAAATCTAGAAAACAAGCGGTTATAAAACATATCTACATACCTATTTTAATTAAATTTAATAGTTGTATAAATATCTGCTGTAGCATTTATATTATTTCAATTCCTGTCCCCTTATTTATTTCTAACAAGAAATTTCGGTTTGTTGATGCAATACCTTGGTATTGTGGTTTTAATTTCGTTAGAACGCAGGATATGTTGCAAAACGTGGAGTCATCTTTCTGAAATTCACATTGCGATGACATCACCATGCAGAGAGGGTAGGAGATTGGTTACACGCTATATAGCTTCAATAGATGGCGAAAAATAATTTTCGTCCCACTTAAAAGTAATTTACAATCTAGTGATGACTTAAATCATCTATCATTTAAAATTGCTTTTGCGTTTTTCAATTTAAAAATTTTTTTAGTTCCAAATTGAACCCTAAAGGTGTGTAAATTGATCTAAAAAGTGTCATCATTGAGCTATGAGCTTAAGGAATAATATATCATATTTACACCTTTTTACACCTCATTTTTACCTGCACGTTTTAGTAACGAATATGAAAAATAGTATTTTTCTAATGCCATAGTTTTAATTTAATTTACCAGAAGCATATTTGCAAAATAAAATCTTATAAACAAAAATCTAGGGCTGACAGAAATCAAAAGATCCAGAGATAATAAACTAATTCGCAATGGGGAGCTAAAAGTAAAAGTTAAAGTTGGTGGTTACGATTTAAATAAATTAGGTCAAATTATATCCATACCATGTCTTATTTTTTTGTTGATAAATGATGTTAATGATTGAAAAAGTTGTTTTCATCTTGGCGTTTTAGAATTATGTTGGGTAATATCACTTAGGTTGAAAAACGAGATAAAAAATAAAATCTTTTTGAACAATATGTTTCTTGTTGTCTCTGGAAATAGAACAATTTGTATGCAAATTAAATCATATCTACTTTAATTGGAATATGTTAACGTCATAAACATGTCATTGTTCACTTAACCGAATGGCGTTTTGTGGTCAATTTACATTTACGATAATAAAGGGGTATTTTCGGTTGAACATTATTTGTTTTATATTGAAAACTCTTGTTTTGTATGATTTATTTTTAGCTTTACAGATAGCTTGTTAAATGCTGATTTAACAATTTCTTGTTATTATGATCAACTATTGAAGCTTCTTTATTTGTCCCATTTATGGTATTTCCTTGATTTTCATATATTTTTGGTCTTCTAGTTGTTTTATTAGTTTTCGGTGCCATTTTGTTAAATAAGTAATAAAAAGCAAAAAGGCCATTCAGTCACCAAGCATTTTATTTCATTTTACACCCTCGACTGGAGGGTGTATCTCGCTATAACTGCTTATTAGTATTATTAATTAAATATGTTATGCATTTTGGTTCATGCGATAAAATTAAAACGTCGTTAATTTAACCTAAAACGCACAACGGAAGCAACACACTGAGTATGAAATTCCCAAGAAGGGCAAGAGGATGTGTTTTACTTTGTTAAAGAAAGTATTCCGGAGTAAGGGTTCTAGAAAATTACGATGCTAAACATTATTTTCTATGAATGCCTAACTATACATATTTGATCTTTTAATTTTCTTTTTTTTGAATTGCAATAAAATTATTTGAATTATTTTAAACTAAAGTTGCACTTTCATTATGGTTGTGATCACACAAACTTGAAGTTGTCTATAAGCTTTTGTCTTTACTACGATTACCATTTTTACATTTATGTAGAATATTTTCATGGTGTTTATCCCTCTTATGAATGATACATTCAATAATAATTTTTTTAAAAGCAGACCATTTATTCCGCATTGAAAGTTAATCAGAAGTTTTATTATTTATTTTCTATTTTAATTGGCAAAAAAATCATTTCAACAAAATTTTGGCGAAATGTGCATAAATATGCAACAACCCATCAAGTATGCAAAATATGCACAATAAAATTTAATATATCTACGCCAAATGTATTAACTTGTAAAGAGTCAATCATTTTGGTTGAAAAACATAGCAGAAAAAAATATGCATTTGCATACAAATCCGGGCTTTAGTTATGATATATATAGTCCTCCTCCCAGTCTGTCTTTTGCTTGCGTTGTTCGAGGATTGTATAAATAATTGACTTAAAATTAATATTTTTAATAATCAATATCAATATTTGCATAACATCGTTCATTGCTAGTTCTCATATGTGTGTCTATTAACTATTACATAATTTTTCTAAAGTTAATATTTGTTTTGAATTGATTAATGTCTGAGGAAACTGAATAAATTTTCTATCCAAGATATCAAATTGATTGGCCTATTTGTTCATAAGTGAAGACATTCTTATTTTATCTACCTAATTGATTTTTTCAGAAAGTTTTACTTATATCATGTCCTACGTTATCCCTCCTACTGAACATTCAGTTTATCATCTGCAGGCAGCCTTGATGTTAATTGTTGGCCAGTTGAACAGTTTATCTTAACTCTTAAGCAAAACACTGATTTATCACTCCATTCTTTTATTTTTGCGGTCGAATAAAGTTGTTTTTTTTTTTCTCTCCTTTCAAACAAACATTTCAACTTTTGAATACCGGAGAATGTTCAACGAATCTGAACACAAAAGCACAATCGCCCCCGGACGGATCCCGTTTTCCCCAGTTTCGTCCTATCTTCCTCGTGACCTCGTAATTCGTCCACTTGGTGTATCCATTGTCGTGGTGGAATACCAGCGGGGCTTTGTTTGCTTGTATCTGTTTTGGGAGAGAGAAAATAATGAACTCCATCTCTGGTAGCATTTTAGCTTCCTCTATAAATTTCTTCACAACCATCTTTCCAAATACTCTCGGACATTTATAATCTGAGTTTTCTCCATCCATTATGTTTTCTTAAATAAACGAAAAAATTTCATGTGTGAACGAGATATTGCCATATTTGAATCTAAATCTCATTTTTTTTTAATTTTCTCTTTTAGCTTTAGCAATAAAATAATTAAAAGTGAGATGGTATGATAATTCATACCTTGTAACTTATTCAAAACGCGTCATTGCATTATGGTTTCCTGTTTTTAAGGGGTAAGGAATACGTTCGTGATTTTAATTATTACGCAACCAAGGTACATATTGACACATAGTTATTTTATGAGATCATTTTTAGATTGTTTTTAGGTGTATGCGTTACTGATAACGTTGGACCGCCTTTTTTCGATTTATCTTTCTGTTGTTAAGGTCCCCCGTTTAGCCTGAAGATGTTTTTCGTAGTCATCTGGAACTTATTTAATATATATCTTATATCTGGATACCATTTAATTTATTATCTTAATGTTTTTCATTTTTTGGCCTTGCTCCATTAGTACGACCTCGAAAGTTTTGATATATAAGGTAGATTTATTTGGTTATATGACAAAGATGTTTTTCGTTTACTACCATAAATTCGAAAACAGAAAAAGAATCTAAATTTAAAGTATTTAGATTTGAATATATTTAATTTTCATGGGCCGTGCCGTGACGGAATGTTTGTATCCCTCTCCATTTAGTGCACCCCTGAGGATTTTTTTTCCCCGAGGGGTTAGTGGAACCACTGTTGGACACTTCCAATCAACTTGGCGAGTAGAACAGTCTAGTTACTTGAACAATAAATTGGTGGTTGATAAAAAAAAAAGTAATTGAAAAACAAAAAAAATTGAGGCCATGTGAAAAAATATGTGGCGTGCCAGGCACTTGGTTAGCTACACCGACACATACGACAACCTTTTCTCTTCCAAAGAGATATTGAATTACGTATTTATTTTTTCTATTTTACCCATTTTCTATTTAATGTATACAAAATAATATATAGTCTGATGAGGTAAAGTTAAACGCATTTTTTTTTTTAAAATACAATTTAAATGTAATATTTGCTCATACGTTAATATTACCAGGAACCTTTCTTCTTATACAGCAACAGTGAATAAGTATTAACATTGTATATATATTAATATAAATCTATTAGATTTTATAAACTGCATTTTTTTTTTTTTAATACCTCTTTAGTTTATTTAATATACGTTGACTTTTATCTGCTCTTTTTACAGAATATCCGTAATTAGTATGGTGTAATGTTGTAGTATTTATTGAAAGTAAGAAAATCTGTATTGTATGAAAAAATAGCGCGTTTTAGGATTACTAAATAATTTTACTTAAGTATAATTACGTTCAGCTTTAGTTAGTTATTTTCCATTTTTTTATTGTAGTATTTTTTTTGGACGATTTTGTCGCCAGTCTGTATTTAATTTACTTTGTATGATTACTGGTTATGCCTAAGGGGGTGCAGGTTCGATTTACGCTGTCACAAAGTTATGTACTCGTATATCTATATTTAGTTGTCGAACCATCCAAAAGCAACTGTTCTCATGTTTGAAACGGGGTTCGCGAACTGCTTGTGACGATCCTCCAGAAGTTTTTTTTCTATTCTGATGTATCTATAGATATTTGTTCTTAGTTTACACTGGCATGGTTCTTATTTTTACTTAACAGGTTTTCTTCAGCTTTGCTACAAAAACTATGCTACTGTAACAAACCTGTCTGAGGTAAAACATATCGTAAGCCCAATTTGGCTGATTTTGATTTGATTATCGTATTTGCATTATTCTAGATTTATGTTTGTATAATACGTAAGTATAGTAAATAAGCTAAAAATGTAATTAAATATGAAACACTTTAAATATAAAAATTGACCAATATCCACAGCAAACAATACAGTGGGATCTGAAACTTCTTTTTATTCATAAAACTTTGAAACTGTTACTTATGACCAGTTTATCCTCTGAGGTACAGAAATATGATTAGTGATTCAGGCTTTTGTTTAGCCGACCAACATACCTGTAGGCTACTCGGTGGTAATTTGGCAATCCTATCTTTTTCAGCATTTTATTTATGTGTATATATTTTTGGTTTTGTTCCATAGTTCTATTCTATTGTTTAATAAGGGTATCGTATAGACCAACACATCTGTGGGATATCACACTGCCGATGCGACGCCTGGCCTATTAATCCAAAGATATTGTTGCCGATTAATATGCTGTATCAATGATGCTGGGTAGAAGGCTAGAGCCGTTGTGTCGTGTTGCGATAACGCCTCCTCTCCCGACACGACAGACCACACTCCTGACTCCCGATGACTCACTGAAACGACCTCCAGCTGCCAGGTAACTCCAGTACCGCTGCTGCGACTCGCCCAATGCCTGCCTCTTTTGACAATGCCTGCCCCATCTTCTACCGCATCTGTTTTACGGTAATCACCAATTAACCTTCTTTTTTTTCTTTTAAACAAAACGTCCAAATAGAAAAAAACAAAAACATTACAGAAAGCAAATATGTTAAGCTTTTTTACACTAATTTGATAGTTTATTTGAATTAATAAACGTCGATCCTTAAGGAATGTCATAACATTTTATCTCTGTTGTTCATGTCCACCATTAATTAACATATATACTCGTATATAACTTAACAAAGTCCTTAATTTAATTATTTATCTTTTCATAATTTATAATTTTTTATTTTATTATATTATATTGTTAAATAGGAAAATTAAATATGACCACCAATATATAACCCAAATAATTGAAAAGTTGGCTAGATATTAGTCAGTGCTACGTCCTGGAGCTAATTAATACGGCTGCTATGGAACTTTCACCCAGTTCTTTTAATTGTTAATATTTTTTATAAAATTTAGTGTCTCTAACTTTAGTATATGTAAATCTAGCTTAAAACGGTCACAAATATATATATATATATATATATATATATATATATATATATATATATATATATTTATATTTATATTATAATTTATATATATATATTTTACAAAGCTTAATAAATAGTGTTGTTTTTCAATGGCAATACATTTTTTTAATATACAAAGAGGAAATCCGTTCTCACCGTTTTCGGTTTATTTATTTTATTTTATTAATTTTCTATTTTAATAATTTTATAGGTGAATAGATTTTCTTTCTGGGTTCATGAGTTCTGTTGTAAAAATTCATATTTTGTATATACTTTGGGGATCAGTTGTTTTAAAGTACAACTTCCTCTAAATACATATCTGCTCTAATAGAAAGATGAGCGATGATTATGATATGAATAATCAAACATTTTGTTTTTTATTTACTTCTTTTGCCTGAAAACGATTTTTCCAAATGTACAATCAGGGGCCTATTTCATGATTAAATACAAAAGTACAAGTAAACTTAGACCCATGATTTATTCGTACTACCTAATTATGAAACCTAATTATGAACCTAATTATGAAATTGGGCCCAGGTCCCTTTCAGTTAATCCCAAATTATTCTTGCAACAGTATACGAAACCTCTTAGAAGATAAGCACTGGTGGAGGTTCCCTGATTCTTGGCTATACAGCAGTACAAAGTAACTCTTACCACTGATTCATATTCTGACTGATTATTATCCCAAGTACTCATTTATTTAGGGTTGTTTGTACCCAATAAGTCTATCGAACCACGATTTCCAGTCGGTTCCATCTTAAAAAATGATTATTCTAATTCGAGACGGAATCTGTTTCATGATGTTATCTTAACTTTCTCCAAGATATTTCATTATATATAAATATAAATGTATCAGTCAATAGTGATTTCGTGGCTGTCTCGCGAAATGAATATTGGGACTTGTATTCTGTTCAGGACAGGAAGCCATCTCTAGGTAGCCTTTAAAGCTTAGTAAAAAGCACCAATAATTTCTCCTCCTATATTAGTACTATTACCATTATGTCATAGCAGAGCCTAAGGCGTACTTTCACGAATGAGTTTTTCACTCTCGAGATTCTTATCTACCACTCTCGAGAGTGAAGCTTGCAAGTATAAAGGCCTCTGAGAATTTTCGGATGAGCTCTCTGATAGTTGAGAGATATCAGGTCAGAGCAGGTGTAGATGTTCCCTCTATCCTCTCGGAGAGTAATTTCGATCAGTCAAAACAATTACAATTTTCTACCTTCTAAGTATCTATAATACCTTCTAAGAGATCGAGGGAATGTTTAAACCTGTTGTAACGTGACATTACAACTCTCGTTGAGGTCACTCTTGGAACTCTCCGAGGCTTTTGCACTAGCGAGTTTTACTCTCGAGAGTGAAAAATGCCCTTCTCTCAACGCATATTAACGATGAAGAATGAGAAAGGTTTTCCATTAATCCAAATATATATTATAACGATAAATTATTTAACTTGTTTACTTATATTCGATTGTTGAGATTTAACAAATTCTTGACAATATAAATTAGCTGTCATGATTGCTCTAATAACTTCATTAAATGAATACCTTCGGCATTTAGAATTGGTTTGTATAATATTCATTCCTGGCTCTAGTTATTCTTAGTATTACTATATCAAGCTTTATTTTTTCCCCTGAAGTTGCCATTCATTCGGCGACAGTTAAAATGTAAAAACAAAAGTACTCAGAAATAATGAGTCGCGGTGTTATTCGTGTTGACAATTTTTCTGAGTGTAGGCCCTTTTAAAAACCATTTCATCAAGTTCAAATAATTCATGCAGAAGATGCCAAGAATCCCATATTTTTGTGGGATTAAGCGGATAAAACATTCCATTTCGAGGCTTGATTCAAGAGATACTTAAAATAGTTTTGAAAATATTTCAACTCTCTTGCTATAAGAATAACGAGTTGGTAAGTAATAAATAGAGCTTTCATGTGTGTATTTATTCCTGGCACTGACTTATTTATAGCCTATGATTTAATTAATGTCAATTTCTTATCTTATGCCCAGATTGGATGAGTACCGAATCAATATCGTTATCAACAAAAGTTTGTTTCTAGTCGATTGTTTTTAAATGTCAGGCTAAAACATAGGTGATTTAGCAACAACCTGTTGTGAAACAGGGAAAACCCTATTGATTTCATCTTGTGTCTAACATCAGTTCTAATTTCTAAAAGATCTTTATCTTTTTTGAGTTATTCCCCTTTCATTCTATATGTACGATGCGTGTAATAATTGCAGTTGTTATAATTAAGAGTGTTTTAGCTTAGTAAAAGCTTTTTTGATAGTCCTTTGTAGAGTTTTAAATATTTTCTTGAGAACTCAACATTCTAGAATAATTGTTTTGTATATTCTAAGTCAATGGAAGGTAACGGCTTTTTAAAATTTAACTACGCCAAGAGATAAACCTTAGATTTTTAACATACTTCGGTGCCATAACTCACGTTAGAGTATTAAAATTATTATATTTTTTTTTAAATAGAAATTTTTAAATTTTGTTTCTTCAAGTAACGCTTGTCGGTCTGTTGGTTAAGATGAATCTGTACGTTTCAGAAGTTATATGAAGGGTTCTAACGGTCTATGTTGCATTTTCGGAAAGTCGGATTTTCGACTGAATTACATTCTGTTGCACGTTACGTCCATTACACGCTCTTAACTAATAATGGTGCACCTACCATAAGAATTTGGAATAATGTACTATGTTATTTCCAATCAAAAAAAGTTATTAAACTAATTAGAGGCCAATTTTCATTGATTGTAAATTTAAAAAATATATCTTCACAGACCATTATTTGGCCGATTCCTTCAAATATTTTTATAGCATTCTTCAAGTACACTTTCAGTAGTGATAAAATAAATTTAATTTTTTTTTTAGACTTACTGAAGTTTAAATATTTATAAAAAAGAATCTGTTTTAGAAATATTTACTTTCCTATAAACAATAATATTAGAATAATATATAATCATAACTTGAGAAAAATTGTATACTTACATTAAAAAGAATCAGTTTACAAAATGAAATAATGAATTATTTATTTTGATAATTTCTTCTAGAATTATTTTATTATTACATAGAGTCTGCAGCTAATATTAAAACCGATATTCCCTCAATATAACTTAATTGAATATAAATCTTTCAACAACTATTATTGAGATTATGATTTAGTCCGTTGGTCTTTATATTACTTTTTGTGGCGGTGATTTATAACTAGTGAATTTCAATTTGTTTAAAGAGTAACTTGCTTAGCAGTTTATTTATTAGGCGCTGAAAAATTTTCAGAAATAATAAAAGGTTTTAGTTTTGAATAATGTACTTCGAAACGCTTCTATTAATTTGAGCGATGAATCATTACTGCTCAAACTGTATTTGAAGGCAAAGACCTTGTTGCTCCCACACATCGATAAAAGGTTATTAGTAATTTCTTTCTCTTTGTTTGTTTTTTTAGACCTTGTATTTCGCTTATATATATTTTTATTATAATAATATTTCCTGAAAGAGTAGTTTCATAAATTTCTTAACCTGATATCTGGTATCTGTTACTTTTCCTAACACTTTATGTAAAACGTATTATTTTGCAGCACTTACTACATAAAAATATATACATAATTTATATATGTATATAACATCCTGATCGTTTAATATTACTATACACATGTTTGAATCCCATTTCGTTTTCACGTGAGAAAAAAAATAGTAATTTATATGTAAGGATTATACACCAAGACTCAAAAGATTTTGAGTTTTCCTTTATATATTATTACAATTATCACTTTTCTCGTGTTAAGGGTAAATAATTTGAGTAATTAATTACATCTCACATTTCTACAGCTACATAACGTTCAGTATCATAAAAAAATAAATACTTCGTTAATCCAGAAGAACAAGCGATCCTTAGTAATTAGCAACGACGATGGAACATTTTTTGAAAAATATTGTTTGGATCCAGAGACTTAAGTGGAGATCTTGAAATTTTTTTGAGAAATTAAATGATTAGGTTTCGCTTTGAATTTAGTTTTTTTAAATATAATTATTGATATCCTTAATTGCTTATTAAGTATCAATATTATTTTAATGTGTTAGACTGATAATATTTACGTAATATTTTATTTTAAATTATATAGATTTATGCTTTACGTCATCCATGATCACCTAGTTATCAGCTGTTTACCCCATAAAATTGGGTTAACTGTTTCTGAACCATTTTTCGTCAGATTAGTTATATAAAATTTGATAAAATAAGACAGTATCTATTTTTATGACGGTATTAATTATAATCACGTATTTTGTATTGTGTTCTATTTAAAATTCATCAGTAGTATAGTGTGAGTTTTCTATTGAGGATATTTCCTTACATGGATATTTAATATTCGAGTGTTTAAAACCAATGTATTTGTGAAAATACATTGGTGTCTCATTTCCATAATGGTGTTTAGTTTTCTCATTGGGAATTTGAAGGTATTTTTATAAAAGTCATTTTATTATTCTACTTTAAATTTCTTAAATTAATTGAGTAAAATTTAATAAAATCTCTGTTATTTGTTGTAAAACTGAATAATTATTTTTATTTGAGTGAGATCTGAATGTGCTTCTATCCATATGACTCACTTTCTTAATATGGATTTAATATTTATGGAATTTATGTTAATCATAATGGTTAATCGTATTTTTCTTAATACTTGACACACATTTTTTTTATTTATAATCTATTATAATATTATTATTGTGTATTTTTTAGTTAAAAAATGTGTTTTATCTTTATCATTTGTCAATTTTATTTTCGAATAGTTTATAACAGTGTGTTCGATTTATTATTGTGTCATTCCTTCTCGTCTGTCAATAATTACAAATTTTTAATTAGCCTTGTTATTCGGTTATTTATAGCTAGTTAATTTGGAAGTTGTAATTGACAAAACTTTGTGCATTCATTGAATATTCCAGTACTTTATGTATTGCTTAAAAGTAATTGTTATCGCTAGTTACTATCTAATGATATTAGCTATTTCTTGCAAGTTTACTGAGTTCAAATTGATATGAGCTTTGTTATCTTGTTCTTGTTACTTCATATTTTACTGAAGGATTTTATTATTATATATAATATAAATTGTTAACTTTTGATCTTGGGATATAAAAATTCTAGTGAGGTAAGTTGCCAATTCATAATATTTTAAAACTATATTAATTGTTTCATAAGGCCCATACAGTAAAAGTTGTAGTACTTTTATAACCCTCTAAACCAAACTTTTATTGATTAAACATGTTTCATGTTGTCACGTGGCTTAATTGAAGAATAACAATCAATTATTATTATTACTATTTGTATTTGGGTATCGTCTTTAAAAAAATTTAATGAACTGACAGATGTGTATAATAAAGAATTTCGAAGTCAATTGTAACCTTTTCAAAATCTATTGTCACCTTTTCCATTTCAATTGTAACCTTTTACATTTCAATTATAACCTTTCCAAAATCAATTGTAACCTTTTCCATTTCAATTGTAACATTTTCCGTTTCAATTGTAATCCAACCGGATATGAATTAATTCTATTTTATTTATTTTATAATTCAACAATGATTATTTTAATTACAATAATGATTTATGAAAGAATGTTGGCATATTATTCCGGCATTTTTTTCGTTTATTAGATAATTGATTAATTTCAAGTATTTTACATTTTTGAAATAAAGTTGTTTGTTTATTTTTAAATATTTATTATTTATTTATTTTTGGAGGGAGGGGAGTAGATATAATCGATTTGGCGATTGTTCATTAAGATTTGGAAGCCTTTTAAGATTTACTATCGAAATTTCGTTCTGCCACGAGTATTAGAACCCTCGAAAAACTAATAAACTATTTCTATATCAGAAACCTTCAAAGTAACGAAAAAGCAAAATGCGCATATGCTATCATAAATCCGCATATGCTTATCATAAATAAATAAATTAAATATGTGAACAGAATCCTATTTATGTGAACAGGTAGATAAACGTTTTATATTACTCAAAATAATGGGATATATTATAAGGGAAAATAAAAATAATAAACTTATAAAAATGATGTATTATATCATTAACTTATAACTGTTTTTTATGTCTTTAACGTTTGTTATTATTCTCCTGCGTTTATGGAACTTAACATTCATTGCTGATAAATTTTAATATCAATTATTTAAAATTAAGGCAGATTTTTGCGTTTCTTTATTAATTTATTTTTATATTTTGGTGTCATGTACCACTGCATTAAGTTAGACCCTCTGTTTTATAATGCATTAGAATTGTTCAAAGGCTTTTATATCTTTTCAGTATTTTATAAATGGATAATGAAATCGTATTTTGAGTCCTTTTCAAATAATTTTTCTATGTTGATTATCTATTTCATTGTCCCTTCTTACATGTGAGTTTTACATTCCCCTAGTATGGTACTTGATTCTGAGTTTTTGCTGGCAATGGTGGCGATTGTTTGGTTGTTTGTTGGCGGTTTTGCATTTGTAATTCACCATGATTATATTTCTAATTCATTAATTATTGATGTTAAGCATATTATTCCCATGTATTTCATAGCTTGATTCTAGAAGATTCCATAGATGATGGTTTTCAAATCTTATAGTTTAACCCGACATAATAATCAATGATATGTCGAAGTCGTCAATAGAATAGACATTTTATAGGAGTGACAGATGTCATTTACAATAATGGAATGAACAAGTAGAGCAGCAGTATAGATAGTTTATTTTTTCATCATATGATTTTGTTTACCTGTTCACGTATGCATGTTATCTGGTGGTTCATGGAATGGTTCCTTGCGTTTCTTTACTCAGGTGTATAGATAGTAAAGCAGCGTGGTGGCCTCTCCACTATCCTTATACAAAATGGCCGTTGCGTTTCGTCATATGAAATATCATTGAATTTCTTTGAATATTGTCATAAAAAAACATTTTATTTTGATTGCAATAGTAATCTGTCTTGGGAAAAAACCCAACAACACAAAACACGTTTTGAACAGAAACCCAACCTAGAAAACATACCATTGCATCGCTTCTTCCAGTCTTTGATTCTGAAAAGATATTCTTATATACAATCAATCATTCTCGCAACTTTGTTCTGGTTTATTCAGTGGCGGATCCAGGAATTTTCTGAGGGGAAGAGGACATATATGTAGACCCTTCCCTCCAATCCTCACCTCTCTCTTAGAAAGTTTAAAACATAAAATGATTGGTTATCGTTTTAAAATCCACATTAATCAATCAAAATTCAATTATTATATAAATAGAAGCCGATGTTGTATACGAAATAGAAAACAGTTTTCAAAAAAACAATTGTTTCCACCTTCCAGGAGGAGCGGGAGGGCGCCTCACTTCTGGATCTGCCAGTGGGTTCATTCCTATGTGTCCGAACCATCTTAACTTGGATAATTTTCGCTGATTTGATTTTGTGATTGATCCTGATGGTTGTATTGTAAGTCCAATTTCCTCTAATCCTTATTTTATAGCAGGTAGCGCATTTCCGTGGCATATGATAGGATGGGAAGGAAAGTCAGAAAGCTAGGCTATCATCTCTTCTTCATCCTCGCTTTCGGTAGAAGAAGAATCTCCATACAGAGTGGAACAAGTTTCAGGACCAATATAGCATAAATATGGGGGCTTCTTACCAGATTTAAATTTTCATGGTAAGTACTGCTCACCTCGCGAATAAATCCGTTACCAACTCGGTAAAAATCTTTAGTATACTCTCTTGTTAAGTCCTTGCGAATATCGAAGAAGCAAGTTGTTTGTCCTTTAGGCTTACCAACGAATTGCAGTGATGTACTCCCCTCCGCCTTTTGTTGTAAATTAGATCTTGTGCGTTCAGAGGCAAAAGAAGAAGGTTGGATAGGAGAGGGTAGTGGTAGAAAGTTGGATGTTGACAGTCGGGACAAATTTGTTGACAGGGGATGTATACTTCCGAATCACCTAAATTACAGAATAAATAGTGTATTATGATTTTACGTCAGATGTTACACACATACAATTTACATTTAAAATTTTTATTTTTAAACAGCATACATGATTTCATAAGAAGATATATAAATTATCAAATATTTTACTTTTATCCTTGTTTTATTTATTCAATTTATTTTACTGTATTAGATAGTGGGATTTAAAGGCCCAGAAAGAAAAAGAAGGAAGGAAGAAGAAGGGAGAATTAAGAAAGGAATGGGCAGCTATAATTGAGGCGGTATATACGAGCTCGTGTGCCCTTTTTGTGGAGAATTATTAGAGTTATTTTCTGCCCAAATTAAAAATCAATATCCCAAAAATCAAGTGGAGTAGAGTCAGTCTTGTCTTGAGTTAGTTCTACATATAGACCAATAACTCCTCGTTGTTCCTTTAGTTTATCTGAATATTAGTGTTTTTTTTTGTTTTTTCCCTCTCTCTAAATGATGAGTTCTGAAGATACTTTTGCATTAGGAAAAGTGGAAATGAAATTAATCTAAGCCTCTTCGTAAAAGTGATAATTTTGCTATTTAAAAATTTGTAATGGTGAGATTTGAACGTGAAGATATCTGCTACACGTCATTCCCAGGTTCAAGTTCTGGAAATTCAAGAGCTTCAATAAAGGAGAAATATTATGGACAGCCACCTATCCTGGAACTTCAACAAAGAAAAAGAAAGACGTGCCAGAACCTCATGTGCTATGTAGATGCACACAGTAAACACTAACTAGATTGAACAGGTTTCGGAGGAGATAACAGTTTTGCACTGTAATTAATTTCCCTTATAAACAATCGTTCTCTGCAAAAAAGATCCCTAATCATTTTTCTAAAATTGCAGTTTTAGGAGTGAAATTTCAGATTACAGCAGATTGTTGTTTCTAGATAGTTAAGGATAATATTGTTGACGGTGGTATTGATGTACATCCCAAAATGAAAAAAAGGAAATAGGCTAAAATTTAAAACATATATTTTGCTTGAGTTATCTTTTTGTACCTACTGACTCAATTACAGTTAAAATTGTAAAATCATTTTTAAAAAACTATTGCAAATCATCATTGTGTGGCAAATCATCCTTCAAACATAAGTCACAAAATTTTCTTGTAGCACTTGTTCAATAAATGGAATGATTCACCTACTCAGGTGAGGAAGGCTACAATTGTGAAAAGTTTTACTTGCCCAGTGCCTCAATGATTACTAGCAAGTAGTTCAGGGCGCAATTGGTAAGTAGCTCATTAATGCAGAGAAGATACAGGGGTATCTCATAATATGGCATATATATCATCCCCTATCTGTATATATTTTATTTAATTTCGCTTTTTATTGGAGGAAGTGTTTGTTTACTTACTAGTATTGAGCTCCTGATAAGGTAGGTATAGCCTGTAGTCGCTGAGCTGTTCTTAAAGCTCACCGATTGAGCTTCTATATATAGGCGGCTCTTTTTATATAATTGGACAATCTGCTGAAAGGGGCTCTCATTAAGCAATTGACACGGAGACTTTGGGATTGATGAAGTATCCACATAGCTATAGCTACATCTGGATTGGATTGATGGCTTGCTGCCGATTGAACCGTTATCAGATAATTGATTGCATTTGTTCAATCCGTCCCTGCCATTCTGATCCATCCCTTGGCAGATACCTATTTATTCTTGGGGCTATTCCGTCATTTGTTATCGCTTTGCCAGGATATTAGCAGTTCCATTGAATTCATCTCTGTCACCGTTAAGGCATTTAATTGTTTGGGAAATTAATTCTTTATTCGGTAAGTTAAGACTTTGTACAAGAGACTTTGATTTTTTTTTTCTGTTTAGAGGTGTGTAAGAATTTCCAAGCTTAAGACTAAGTTACTGGAAACCTTTATTTATCAAGTAACTTCCCTTATAGGGATCCCAAATAGTAACTGTTTATCATAGAATCACGAACTCCAGTTATCCCTTTGTAAGTGAGTGGCCAAGCTAGTAGCTCTTTTTAGTTAACCATGATCTCCACACCCTGATCAACACATTTTTCTTGAGCCAGTGACTCACGTTCTCAATCTTCCTAGCCCTAATTTCCACATGTAAATCAGTAAGAAGTGCCGTTGAGTGAATAATTTTCTTCTGATCTCTGTTAAGATGGTTTTTTCCCACTTTTAGTGGGAAGCACCTGGGAGCACAAGATGAAGATCTGTTATGAAATAGTTCCGAGAGTGGGAGCCTGTTGCGCTGCTATGGAGAGAGATCGGAAGCTGTGGTTTACAAAAATAAAAACATTACTTTCATAAAAACTGAATTGTATAAAACATAATTCTAATAATACTTGGTTTCATTTTATTTTGTTTGTTGTTCCGTAATTTTAAAGTTTTTAATTATTTTTAAATTTCTCATGTAGCAGTGTTATGTTTTTTTTATTAATTTAACTTGCTGACTGTTATTTCTGCTATCTGCTATCCTTTTTTTTTTTTCATCATGAAGAAAAATGGGAAATATTTAGCCTCTTCTGCCCCGCTTCGTACGACATCCCTCCATTGCGACGTTTTCTTTAAATATAGGACCACAGCAATGTAGTTAATATTTTTTGAACAATTTTCAAACTCAAGTTATTTCTGCAAATCCAGATGCATTATCCATACATTACGTACGACTATTTATAAAAATATGAATTCAGATTCCTTATAGTATGAGATGCTTGTTACATATAACAGCTGACCATTTTGAATTCAAATACAAAAATGGCAGGGTTGAATTCGTATGAACGATAAATTAATAGCTAAATCGTGCGTTTCTGCAAATGGCCCTAAACATTTGCAAGACCGTATTCGGAGACTTATTTTAAGCTAGAAGAAATAGAAAATTTCTAAAATAAAGTTATTTGTCGAAGTCTACCCCTTCAAAAGCATAGGTAATAACTAATAACAGCTAAACGAATAGGCTTGTGTTATGAACCAATTCGAACTACATTCTTTCCTCTTTTATTTATTTATTTTTCTGCTGGATATCTCCTTCAGAGATAAGACTGTTTCTTAAGTAACTATTTCTTATCTTAAGTAATCATCCCTATTACTACCCTTGCCTAATATCCATAGTTAAAGCTATAGTTATACTGAAAATATAATTTATAAAATAGGAAAATATAACTTATAAGGGCAAGTAATGATGACATAAAACTAATTACATTTTGCAAAAAACAGTAACTTGTTTCAGCATCAAGCACCTTGAAAATTAAGTTGTTACGTTTAGAATGGGGAAAATAATAAAGAGAGATTAATTTTAGAATTGCATAACTTTGAAACAGTATAATTTTTAGTTGTATCGTTAGGTTGAAATGGTCCCATTTTTAATGCAAAGTGCTTAAAGCTTAATGCCTCGCGTTATGGACATAGACGTTTATAACTGACGTGTACTGGATTAGATAATTTATTTTTCGTGAAAATATAATTATATTACTGAATTCAGTAATGTCCGTTTATTCATTAAGTTTTTTGTTTCATTATTTTTTTTTTGCTATATTATAGAATGCAATTGTTACTACATTCCTCAAATGTTCGCCAAAAGACATTTGTGGTAGGAAATGAGTTATATAGAGGTATATAAAAAAGCTCAAAACTATATTGATATAGGTGCTGACAACTGATTCTCAAAATTATTCTTACATTCTTTAGAAACAGTGTTATTACCGATCAATTGAGTCATACCGAGACTAATTGACTAAGTTTTTCCTTTTTTTCTAACATTGCTTTTAATTAGAATTTATAGGTTACGCCGTTTTAAAGAATTTATAGCTTATGCCATTTTAACTCCATTTTCCACATCGAAATAACTTCCTCGATAATCTGATTAATTGTGGTAAAATATCAAAAAAAATTTTATTCGAGATAGCTCTTACACGTTTGAGGGCATCTAAAAAAAGTAATTTTTAATACAAATTTGTTCTTTCTAAAAAATGAAAATATGTCTGAAATAAATAACATTCAGGTTTGTGCTAAGTTTTTGAAAAAAAGAATTATTCGTTTCTACAATTTTTATGTTTTAGTCGCAAAACTTCCACTCCTCTTCACCCCTAAAAAAAGTTATTACAATTTAATGAAAATTTTTGGGTTTTAATCATAAAAAAATATCAATACCATAATATGTTAATAATGCACAATAAATAACACTTTAATGTTACGTTTAAAACATTTGAATGAAAATTGTAAACTTTATCGAATTCGTCAATACAGACCTAGGTTTTCCACCGTGATATTAGATTTTATTTAATTGATTAGTTCCCAATAAACATCTGGAAAATTCAATTATTTTATCTCATTAAAAATAAATGAAAAATGAAGTATTTCCGTCTTATTAATTAATAATTAAGCATGAATTTTGATTATTTTTAAATAATTATACATGCTATTCACTAGTCACGTTATGAAACTTTCTAAAAATGTTTCTTTACTCTTTGCTTAAATGAAGTATACACCAAATCGAAGTTGTTACGAAAACAAATTATATTAAATACCATTTTCAATTTTTTTTTCTCTCCACTGTTATTTGTATATCCGCACCTATCAGTACAAAATTAAATCTTAACGGGTTGTGGCATAATAATTTAGGTGACAAAGAAGGAAAAAGGGGATATTTAAAATTAAATAATAAGTTTGAAAAAGTAAAAAAAAAAAAAAAAGAAAAAAATGAATCAATATAAAATACCAAAATAATTGGTATATGAAGTGATTAATCTATGATATCTCAATTTAGTAAGAAATTAGGACATTTATTTATGAAATTTAGCGCAATGAAAATTTTTTTATTTTAGAAATCTAATTTTCTTCTATTGTAAAATTGTAAGCACTATTTTATATATATATATATATATATATATATATATATATATATATATATATATATATATATATACATACGTACGTGCGTAGTATATGTATATGTATATCTATATGTGTATATATATATATATATATATATATATATATATATATATATATATATATATATATATATATATATATATATACATACGTACGTACGTACGTAGTATATGTATATGTATATGTATATCCATATGTATATATATATATGATGTATATATGTATATATATATATATATATATATATATATATATATATATATATATATATATATATATATATATATATATATATATATATATATACAGGCAATAACATTATTCCAAATCAAGTTTTAATTTTAAAATTTGTATTATTAAGTTTTGTGTCTTTGAGATTTTTGTGGTTGTGATTTTTTTAATTGTTGTATCAGGTACATCACACATAAAATAATTATTTTAATTTTCAAGGATGTTTGTAATGTCAGTTCTGAATTTCAGATATTTGTCATTTTTTTTTATCTATTTAAAAATTAATTTGAAGTATTATTTTAATATTTATTACTTAGCTTCAAAAAGAATTGTGTGGTATGACTCACCTGCAAGATAACACCGAACGGAATTGTGATAAGCTCTTGAGTTTCCTTTCTGCCAGTTATTCCCGCTCGTATTATCCTGGCAGTAGCGTATTATAACATGGGAGGATTTGTCAAGTGTGACAGTTTCATACAATTAATGGTAAATTAAAAAAAATTAATACATTTTTATAGAGTTGTGTAAATGTGCAATGCCCCTGTTTTTGAAAAGAATGTGCTGAGAGTCCAAGGGCGAGTGTTAATGGATACACCTTTATATATATATATATATATATATATATATATATATATATATATATATATATATATATATATCGATTAAAACATTGTGTTAAGATAACACCACTCCTAAAATTAATATGTAATCTTGACTTATTTATTAAAAATTGAGTGACCTCGGCTTTGTTAACATTAAATGTATGTATTCTGATTTTGGATAAAACTTTGAAATTAGTGATTCATTGTGTTGATTAGCCGTTTCTTTTTTATGTCGAAATATATTTTTTTTTATTGTGTTACATTATTATTATTATTATTATATAGTGTTATACACATAAAATGTGTCATATTATTTATTGCTTTATATTACGCAACTTTCGTTAGTCTCACCCCTCTCTCTCCTATTTCTTGATATTTTCTTGTCCTGTTTAATGTGAAATTTCACTACAACATATAGAAAATAATCATTTAATAATTTTATTGAATATACAATTAATAATTAATGAAGTATTAGGGATTGATAAATTATTTGCCACTTCTATAATTTTGTTTTATTGAAAAGTAGTTTCGAATGTTATGCATTCATCTTCAGTTCTAAAAACACACAAAAATTCAAAAATAAGCAAGTTAAAATATAGTTTCGTATTATTATTCATATGAAATTAGATGTAATATAAATCAGTATTATAAAACATTTATGAATTATGAATTTAATTAAGACAAGAAATCAAATACTATCCTTTACTAGAAATCTATACGATCATGCGAATGCCAACTGATTAATGAACTATATCTTTAAAACTATATTTAACTATTTGCAATAGTCACTTACTTTTCACATTGCTATTTAAAATCTTTATCAGGTGTTTTTGAAAACTTACAATTAGGTTACTCCATTTTCTAGCTATGATGTGAATCATTAAATAATTTATTTCATTCTTGGCCAAGATTATAAAATTGTTCTGTTTTTTTATTTCATTCAAACTTAATTGTAATTTTTTTCAGATTACATGAACGTGATTTTTTTCTTATTTTTTTATTAACAATCAAATAAATAAAGGATCAAGTGCGTAAAGGTGATGTGATATTTAAAAAAATAAATAAAATAAAATTAATTATGTTATGTATGAGGGTGTAAAGTGATATATTTTTAATATTTCTTCCTTCAATTACTAGTAAACACTTCATTATTACTTTTACTATT
Source organism: Rhaphigaster nebulosa (assembly GCA_948150685.1). Taxonomy (NCBI): domain Eukaryota; kingdom Metazoa; phylum Arthropoda; class Insecta; order Hemiptera; family Pentatomidae; genus Rhaphigaster; species Rhaphigaster nebulosa. The sequence continues at coordinate 177,385,078 of OX411306.1, forward strand.
TTTTTATCACAAAGTTCGTCATCATCAAATAATTAATTTTATCTTAAATAAGGCTCATCAGTTGAGGATTTATCATAAAATATTTAATCATAAAAATAATACAAAAAACGAACAACCTTGTAAAAATTTTAATGAGTTAAAAATTAGTTCCGTTATGCATTCCTGTTCGGATACCCTTTTATTTTCTATGAAAGTTTCATTTTAATTTTATTGTGGTAGCAACTTTTTTCCTACTGAAACTTTCTTCTTTTTATTTCTCATGTTTTTATTAAGCTATTAAACGCTTTATTTATCTCTTGTCTTTTTTATTGAGGAGATTCTTCAATTTTATTATTTTTATGAAACCTTGTTATCAAGCTTCTTACTGCTATTTTATTTTGTAGCTATCAGTCTGAATTGGCTTATTATCATTTTAAGGAAGTGATTGTTTCTTCAGAAGAAATTTTTCATCATTCCGTTCTGGAACTTCTTTCCGATCTCTTAAGTTTTCAAAATATTACGATGTTTTCTTTATATATTTCTGAATCCAAAATCTTGTATTGTCAACGTGGGTTGATGATTCCGCTGATGATAATATTGTCCTTGGTGAAAACTCTCTCTTTGAGTCCTTCACCTCTCTACCTTCACCCGGGCGTGGTCTGACCCATTCCTTAGTTCTAGTCATTTCTTCTTATCCCTTACCACTATTTATCACTAAATGTTTTTAAACTAAAACCTCACTTTTATATATTTTTCAAAAAAAAAAAAAAAATATATATATATATTTATCGCTATATGGATCTTTTTATAAGGTGATGCTGAAAGGCAAAACATATGAAAATAAATTTTATATTTTTATTTGAAAGTAGGGCTTTTTCTGGTTAGAATCACTTCTCTTTATATAATACGGTAGTATAGATCCTTTTCCGGCTCTCAGGAGCGATGGATTTTTATGAGTGAGGTATCAAAAGAAAGGGAATTTCACGATTTTATATTGCTATACGACTAAATATGTTTCCCTAATATCGCTTACAGATGTCTTAGGAAGTAGAAGAAGGATAGATATCTAATGCGGGAGTTCTCGTTCGGGTATACTAGTGATATTATAATAAATGTACTTTGTATGGAGTACTTCGATAAGAAAAAAATATATATAAGTTCCTCTACACAAACATTTTACAGATAATTTACGAATGCCATTGCGATATTTTTACGTCATAATAAATACTATTGAACCAATTTACTAAAAAGAAAAAAATCTAACCTGTTAATAATAAACTTGATTTTTTTTTTGTTAGTCGTTTCCGTTTTTCCGAGTTTTTATTTTTAGCAAATAAAGAACATTTTCTCTAAAAGAAATAGTCGGAATTTGTTGAAATATTTATACAATCATATTAACAAATTTACTGAGTTTATTTTTTATTATAAAATTTGGTATCTGAATAAGCGGTATTCCACTGATTTATAAAATGTAGTCATTCATGCCACCTCTGAGTTTATAATAGCTATTCTATATAACCCAAAGATATTTGGTTAATCAAGCATGAAATATTAGTCTAGGAAGTAGCCATTTATTCTGTGTTCTTAAGTAATTTTTCTTGCTTTATACTTTATAAACTATTATGTTTGTTATTCGTAAATAAATATATAATGTTTCCTGAAAATTTGTAAGAATTTCTCTTATATTTTATTTGTTTATATGTATATTTAGCCTTCATTATATGTTAATCTAGTGAATAATAAATAATATGTGATGGCATGGCTCCTATTAAATCCCAAGGCAATAGGTTTTTTTTTTTTTATTATGTAACCATGCATAAACCGATTCACACTCAACCAATTAATACTTAGAAACACATATAAATACCAGACGTTTTCTTCAGTGGCTTCTATATGCTACATAAACATTTATTTATTATTTTTTTGTCGAAAATTCTTCGTGTTCCGTACATTTTATGTCGGAATAATTCCAATCAGTGATTAAATGTAAAAACGGTCGGTAGTCCTTGTTATTTACTTGGATTTTTTCTGTATTTTAACTCTGATAAACATTCGTTTGGATTAACTTTTTAGATGTATGACCTTATGATGCTTTTATATATCAGTTTTGTCTGTAATAACCAAACATCTTTCATTACACCAGTTACCTATTTTTTTAAAAATTGAAATATTATTTAACATGATTGTAAATATTTTAAACAGGAGTGTATATATTGAATTGTCTTGGAGTGATTAACTATTTCTATATGGTTAGTCTTTTTTATCTTTCAATATTTATAGTTATTTTAACTTCATTAATTTTTGGATTACAATGTTTTCATATTTCATAAGTCTTCAGCTGCGATTTTTTTAATATTCATATACTATTATTTTTTACATGTTTGAATTAATTCCAAAATACATTCATAAAAATTGCACTTATTTGATCAGTGAATTTTATAAGAAAACTAACGGTCACTCCTAAGTGCTTTCAGAGTTCATTTACTCCGATGACATTATCCTTTGTTTATGAGATAATGTAATTATTGATTTTATCTTTTGCTTCTGGTATAATTTATTTGTTATTAATGTATAAAAACAGATATAATTTATCTATTATGAATATCTTTTAATCGAACTGGATACGCCATTTTCGTTGCAGAGGGGCAACCGCAATCTCCAATAGTCGCTCATTACTTTGTATTTTAGTTTTAGTCACTTGACAAACCTCAAATTGAAATCCGGAAACCATCCTGGGTTTTCTTAATGCATTGCACAGACATAAATTATTGGTAAAATATTTATGCGGGAATCCTCCTAGTGGGCAAAGAACAAGTTACCTACAAATGTATATTTTGCTGTAAATGACAATTTTTAACAAAATGCTAAATTCATTTTTTTTTTTTTTTTTAATAGAAAATTTCACTAGATGATCGAACGAGGAATTTTATAGACCAGTTTCCGTAGCACACTCCTGTCGAATGTATCCAAAGTTTTATCAATTCAATATTTAGTTTTATAAACTTTTCAAACTTTATTACAAAATATTTTTAGATTAAAAAAAAATAAAAGTGGTACTGAAGTATTTCAAGAGTTTTTCAACAGCTAACAATAATATTAACAATAGATAAATGAGAGGGCGAATTTAGGTGACGGAGCGGATTTTGGGTATCTCACCTTTAATTATTATGCATGGATTCTTGAGTCTTTCAAGTTTCTTGTAATTATTTTTGCCGTAGAACTCCACTCGAGTTGAGGCATAGGTAGTGTGAGCTCGGATGACTGATTCGTAAAGGATCATTTTGTTTTCAGGACGTGTTTTATATTTTCCTGTTTATGTGTTCTGTCAATACTAGAGATCTGTCCATAATTAAACGTTGATATTATACTTATTTAAGCCAAGAAATGTTCGCTTAATTTAATAAAACCTGATCTAGCACGTCAAAAATATAATTTCTGGTTTGATCTCGTTGATTTTCAATTTCCCATTTTAATAGTAATCATTATTTTTCTTTTTTAATCATGTCGTATCCGAACTGTCAATGCGATGAGATTGACTGTTATTGCTATAGTAACTATTTATTGTTCACTTATTGCTCCATAGCGGCCACCGTAAAATCATTTCCTCCCCGGGCGGAATGGCCTCAAGTGAAGGTCCCATAACTGTGCAGGGTTGTGCAACCGGGTGCATATCGCTCCTCGTGTTGAGGTAGTAGGCATAATGGCAACTTTCTCCAAACCGCTTCCCATACCATATACTAAATCCTTTGCTACTCTTAACAAACTTCCTGGGTTTAAAGTTGTGATGTATAATTATATGGTTCTATATCTCCTGTTTCTGGTATCTAAAGGAGGCTTCAGTAATAAATATATTAATAAAACCTCCATTGATTTCAAAACTACTACGAGACTAAATTTAAAAAACTTTATTGTTTAGTACCTGTACCTGTTGATTTGATTTCCCTTCATAGAAGCACTTTTGTTTTAGATGAGGTGGAAACGAAGGCTTCCAAACGATTTCCATACGCCTATTTATATACATTTTAGGAATTTTCTTCCTCATTCCGGATTAAAATATATTTTAACTACAGCAATAATCCGTTTATTATATCATATTATTTCAAATTAAAGCATTTTTTATATTGCAGTTTTAAAAATCGCCCACCACTATGCCTCTTTTTTTAAGATTATTTAAAACTTAAATTTAAATCGTGATCTTTGCGTTTCACCCTCTGTTTAATCAAAATTTAAAACTAAAATAGGTTTATTAAGCATTAAAATTTTTTGTTTAAAATGTTAAACTAATAAATTAAAAAAAAAAAAACGTATACCACTACAAACCATAATAAGGGTCTTAGTTCAGCATCTAGTTAGGAGGCTGTTTGCTTAGACTGTTTCTAGGCAAACGGTTGTCCAAGGAAGTGATTTGGCAGAGATCGCACTCAACCGCCAGTTTTTTCCTCCCATTCAGGTTACCCACTTTATAGAGGCTGGATGAGCCCCAGGAGTGTCTCCCGGGCCAATGAGCACGGTGCCTATAATTTCCTACTCACTCAGCTGTCCCGCTCCTAATAAATTAAAAGACAATTGAAATTGTAAAGTTTTACTGATTCTTTTCTGAACTTCTTAAAATAGCATAATTACGTACCATTATTCAGTTGTTCCATTTTAGTTTAATGGATCGTGTTATGTTGTTGTGACGATTGGCTATTAATTAAAAATGATTAATATAATACAATTATGAGTGACTGTTGAGTTTTAGTTAATTTATTATCAGCGTCGATTAGATAGGTATGTTTAGATTGAATTCTCAAATTTAGACTTTTTTCATTTAAAATCTGTTAATTGATTGTTATATACGTTTCAGGCCCACTCCGCTAACAATGGCCTGAACAACCAATTAAATGATATCCTTCTTAAAAAATTTCCCGTACTACGAAATAGTTTTAAAATAATAGTCCAGGCGCGATAGAGTGAATATATTTATTTTGAAATTGCTACGGAACTTTCTTAACGTGATAATTAGGAAAAAAAGTAGTTCAAACAAATTTTATATATTTTAGATAAAATCGGCGGTATGTACCAGGATAATGAAAAAAATTCATAAAGGCGCCGAAAAGTGTTTTTTTTTTTCACTTTTAAGATGTGAAAAAAAAAATTGTTTAAGAAAAATAATACGGAATAGCGTTTAAAAATGCGGAAAAAATGAGTTTTAAACAATTGAAGTCGGTCAACAACTTTTCACAAAAAAAAAAATCCGCGAAATATGGACATTTTATTAAAGGGCTTTCAATTATCGCAGGAACTTGTTTTGGAGCTTAAATGGTGGCTTTTGTTAGCCTATCTATAATAAAAATTTTATACAAAAAAAAGAATAAATTTTCGCGGAAATCGGGAAAATGTAAAACCAGGTGATTTCGAAAAAAGATTTGAACAAGGGCCAAAAGCGTCCTAGAGCCATTTTTCAAAACGCTATTTGTTCCTGAAGAGTTTCTCTACAACCCTATTTTCAGGAAATGTATGTGAGGTTCGATTAAATATCTAAAAAACGGGTTTGATTTTGATCAAAGGGCTGTTTCTCGGTACGGACGCCTGACGTGAGGCAGCGGAGGGAAAGTGGGGAAGGGCAGGAGAAGACTCATCAGTGAGCTTTCTTCTGCCCTTTATCACTTCTCCTAGTCAACCTCTCCACTGGCGGCCGGCGAGAGAAAGAGCATTACGCTTAAAGGCGTTTTTCGGATACTTAATCGAACCTCACATATATTTCATGAAAATAGGCTTGTAGAGAAACTCATAGAAATAGCGCTTTGAAAAATGGCCCTAGGATCCTTTTGGCCCTTGTTCAAATCTTTTTCCGAGACCACCTGTTCTTACATTTTCTCAATTTCCGGGAAAATTTTTTTTTTTTTGCTTATAATTTTTATTATAGATAGGCACTAACAAAATCTACAATTTAAGCTCAAAAATAAGTTCCTTATTAGTTTCTTATATAATGCAATAATTAAAAACTCTGTAATATAATGTCCAAAATAGCCTCATTTCGCTGTTTTTAATTTATTTTTTCTCCCAAAAAGTTGTCAACCGTGTTCAATTGCTTATTACTAATTGTTTCCCTATTTTTAAACGATATTACGTACTATTTGTTTTTCTTAAATAAATTTTGTTCAGATGTTCAACGTGAAAAAAAAACACTTTTCGGCACCTTTATGAATTTTTGTCACCATGTTGCTATATACCGATTTTATCTAAAACATATACAATTTGTTTCTAATATTTTTCTCCTAATTATGTCAATTTATTTAAAAACAAATTAGTACTCCTGGACTATAAGTCACATATCATTTATTAAGTTCGAGATTTCGAACTTTATTCGCGTTCAAAAATAATTAATTATCCGAAAATAATTAGAAAAATATTTGTATATTACAAATTATTAATGGTTTGAAATAATTTATTGGTATATAAATTAGTAACAAGATTCACTGAGAATATGAGGTTCGGCGCTGATATTGCAAAGAATAGGTTAAGGTTATTTTCCCATCTACGTCACAGTTTCTCAAAGTTGTAAACTTCGGACGTCACCCTTTGAGAATTATCAACTCTTCAGGGTACTCACCTTAGTGTTTCTTGGGGTGACTCTTAAAGAAAATGAACACCTGAGATTAGTCATCATGCGATTTACCATCACAATGATGACCTTATTAGTTAATTATAGTTGTCTTTAAATATCATACTTTCTAATTTCTTGACACGTTGGAATCGATTGTTTTTATGACCGCTAAGTCATCAGGCAGTCCATCTGACGTTATAACCTTTTATTTTTTTGGATTATATTGTTTTTTACCATCATATGATCTCGACTGATTGCATCGAAAATATAGTAATTCCGTTCCTCTTATCCAATGAATGCTAAATTTAGCGTGGCTTGTTGATGATTTAGGAGCCTAATAATGGTGCTTGGACACGACATCCCGGCCGTTGCTCTGGTTAGGTTGTCTGATCAATTATTGTTCCTTATTTTATTTTTAGTCTTTTTACTAGCGTTAATTTTAATTTTGTATTTAATGACAGTAAAGGACTTAATTAAATATTTCAAGTCCAATAATTAGTGGTGACTATTAATTGATAACTCTCGTACAGTCCATCCAATTAATTTTTTTGCGGAAGTTGAATCGTTATCGAATTATTTCCTATGAACTATCAGTCATACATGATTATGTAATACTAATAAGATACCTCATAGAGATTCTAACCACTAATTTTATTCCAAGATTTTCCGTACGGAAATCATAAAAAAATTAATAATATCATTCCATGAAGAGCCTAGGTATCAGATACTATTAAAGGTGGCTTATTCTCGACCTTATAGGATTTTTGGCAGATAGTATGGTCAGAATTCTGCACCTTCTGTGGTAATTTATCTCCTGGTCAATGTCAGGTACTCAATTTATTTGAGGGTTTGAGCAGCTCCTGAAGGTTCGTGTCAAGCAATTCTCATTCTAACAAAGCCAGACAATTTTCTGTCAAGAGTAAATTGATTGTGATGAACCATTTAAAACATTCAGTAAACAAATTGAGTAACTTTAATTTCCTCGTATTTTATAATTAATTAATACTTATTTAACTACATATATATTTTAAAATGGTCCCATGATCATCCTTATTATTATTAATTTATTTTTATTTTTCAGGTTGGTGAACACTTTCTTCCTTTTTTTTTTTGAATTTCTAATTAGGTAAGTTTTTTTTTATTATAAAACTATATTATAAAAGTATTTGTGATCTAAGTCAAAAATTATCTTCGGTTAATTATCTTGTATTATTGTTCCTTAAGTCTCATGAAATTAAATGTAATACGAAAATGATCTAAAAGAAAAAGTTTTCTCCATCTATAGTTATTAGCATAAATTTCTATAAGTCATTCTTATATTCTTATATTCTTACACTGACGGTGGAACCAGGAAATTAGCGAGATAGGAGAAACAAAAATAGACTGTCGACTAAAAACTATTCATTTCATTCTATAACTTGTTTATACACTTTTTTTTTTAAACTAATCTGTATTCCTGTTCTCTTGCATTTCTACTAGCTGAATGGTCGATATTCGTTTAAGAAAGAACCCAAACTCCGACCACGAAATTTATTTTTATTTTTTTTATCTCAATAATGGATTCTTTTTATGCGAATAGTATCACGGGTTCTCATGTTATGACAATGAAGCAATTAAAAGAAGTTCAACAGTAATGGTGAAGTTTTTAACAGTGTCTTTTAGTATTAAAGTTTAAGCCTTTTGTGCGTAGCGAGGCTGTATTAATAATGTTAATTAATTAAATAGTCGCCAATTATAAAACACATTATATTGCGCCTTTTTGTCGCATTGTTACTTTACAAAATTACCTGATGTTTTTCCCGAAAGTAATATATTAGGTGCTTTTTGTTACCTCAATCACTTACCAGCACGCCATTTAAACTGCTATAATATTATCCGTTTATTTTTCATCCAATAAGACCTACTAACTAGCCTGTCCAGCTCTTGTTAGTAGGCTAATAGTGTTCGCCCTTTGCAACGGATTAGACAGGGAAATCCGACCCTCTTCTAAGACTTGCTGGCCCAAAGGGGTAATTTGTCCTTCAAAGGAAGGGATTGCGTTCTCTTGTCCTCCTGCCCTTTGTGGTTCAGATATTGCTGAAGGGGTCTGCTTCTCCTCTAGTAGCAGTAACGCTCCTCATGGGCTATGTATTACAGCATTGTTCAACTGAACTGAAAGATCTTATTGTTAATTTATCGTTAATTGATTAAATTATTTTTGGTTCTGAATTTTTCATACTATTAGAACATATATGTAAAGACTCAGTCACACTTGAGGGACTGGAGAGACGAACAGTGGAAGGAGCAATTTGCAAGAATCCGAATGGTGTCATTCACAAAGGAAATTCATTTGAGTGGGAATTGTCTCCACTCTAGGGTTGGAATATCGAAACGCGATATATCGATATATCGGATTTGAAAAACCGATATATTATATCGATATCCTAACACCCGATATATTGATGAAATCGATATTTTACACCGATATATCGGTGATATTGTTATTTTAAACTTTATTATTTTATTTTAGTTAGAAATTTCCTTTATTCTTTATCATATTTTCAATTTATCCGTGAGCTGCACTTTACATTATAGCTTAGTTATTTAATCAATCTAGGACACTGTCTTTGAACTGTTGTAACTTCCTTAATGTTATAACTCATAGGCGTCACTAACGGTCAGTTGCCTGTTGTTCATTGTTGTTGTTGTTGTTAGTGTGGTGATTAAAGTGAAAATAGAAACTGAAATGTCGCCCCCAAAAAGTGAAGTATGGAAATATTTTAAATCGGGAGACAGTAAAATATTTCGGATATTGGGAATCACAACAAACCTACGGTCACACCTCAAAGCTTCCCATTCACACGTTTTTTCGTCTCCATCAGGATCAGGTGTTTCTGCAACACCATCTACTTCTAAATCTGAAGCAAATGAAACAGTTCCTCCGTCAAAAGGTTCTGGCATAAGAAGTTGTTTCCAAAATATCGCATCATTTGAAGAGGGAGGCGAACGACGAAGAAATATTAATGATACTATTTTATATTTTATCTGCAAGGATACTCTGCCTTTCTACACTGGAAAGAATACAATGAAAAGTATTATATAGGAGAAATATCCCAAAATTTGAAAACAAGATTAAAGCAGCATAAGACAAATTCCAAAAATCCTAATAGTAATAAAGAAGTATAAAAGAAGTGCTCAATTTCAAAATCGATATGAAATTGAAAATCATTACATAGACATAATAAATAAAATAGATATATAATGAAAAAACTAATAACTGTAATGAAAATAGTAAATTTAAAATTAAAATAAGATTTAGAAGAATTACAAAAAGAAAAGAGAACACTACCATAAGTATTGCTAGTAGTGAAGACTCAGGTCAGAATATTCAAGAATAGGAATCGACCCACATTAGGTAGATGCTAACAACTAGTTTTAAATTTTATTGTATTTCAACATTTCAGTGTGTCATATGCATAGTAAATCATAGGTCTACTCGTAATTGTACTTTCGTACTTTATTATGAAATAGGGTCCAGGTTTTTCCTCCTTACCCTTCAAAAAAGATTTTAAGCAAAACAAAAAATAACATGGATCAATTATTCACCAAATTGAAATAAAATAGACAATACTATAAATGTAAATAAATTGTATGTAATCATTGGTTAAAATATAGCACATGTTAATTTATAAATATAATGGGGTAAATATGAGCATAAAAATATTTAGTTGCCAAACAATAATTAGTAAAACCACATACACTGTTAATTAATCCAATGTAAAGACAAACAGGTAATAATATAAATGGCGATTGTACTGAAATATATATCAGATGAATTACATGTATTTAGATAAATGTTCTGAGAATGCTCAATATGTGCATGGAAACTTTATAAAATATAATTTTGTTTTAGAAAAATAAAACAAGGTTTTATTTTTGAAAAAGTTTTAGAATAATATAATATATGAAATATGGCAAAAAATCTTCAAGATAAAAATGTATTTTAATACTTATTTTTTTTACCAAAGTATTATTATTTTTTATAATGATTCATGGATAATAAAAATATTGTTCTATAAATAATAATTATATTATTTCATAACCTTCTCATAAATTTCATAACGTTATACTCATTTAATGCACGGTTTCTTTGCTTTTTCATCCATTTCCTTTCGATATATCGATATTTTTCTACCGATTATCTGTGGATATCGATATTAGGCTTCGCAAATTATCGAATATCGATATTTTTCTTTCGATGTTCCAACTCTACTCCACACTACTGTGATGGTGGAGATGATTCCCGGTCGAGGCCTCCGAGGATTGTAGGTAAAAGAATTCCACAAACGACTCTGCTTTTCCTGACGTCCACCGTGGTTATCCCTTCGGTCGACTTCGATTGCACTCGTGCCCTCTCGACATTTTTATTAAATGCAAATTGGAAGAAGATTGAATCACGAGTTAGGTCGTAATCGCGGTCGAGTTTAAACAGGACCTCACTTACGTTCTGTCAAAAATCATTTATTTACTTTGTGATTACACGATAATTACAGACTCTGTTAAACTGTATACTTCATTTCTTGATTTATTTACAGAATTTCTTGAACATACAGTCAATCCCTCTTTGGTTTATAGGTTGCTGCTTGCTCCTAAAACTAGTTTGCTGCTTTGTAATTTCGGGAGTAATAAGGTGATAAGTTCGTTGCGTCTCCCATACGTAATATTCGAAAATATTCGAAAAAACTTCTGACCATCTTCAATCAAGTCACGAAACAAATGGTAAATTTCTTCCAGCTCTAAACTGATTGTGATTTTAAACACAGACGAACACTGATTTTTCTTTTTTGTAGTTTAATGTCCTTTATTCTGCACAGGACTTTTAAGACCGGCCTAATTATAAATGAAATGCAAACCACCGCCAAACATTCCTGGTAGAAACCATTTGAAAAATTGCTTTGGGCCAAGGGTATTTGATACCGGCACTTTTTTTTCCATTGATGGCTCCCATTATTTATCTGTTATTTTTTATATAAAATTATTTAATTAATAATTAATTAATTAAGGTATAATTTCATTATAGTAAAGATAACTTACTTCTTTCATTCTATTTATTTCGTGCTCCCGACATTTTCGTTGTGTGTTATTTGATAATAAAAAATAAGGGCATATTGAACATAAAATTTTTAAAGCGTGACGCCAGATTTGATCGTTATGTGCATTTGGTTGTTATCGAGCACCTTTTAAGTATTATTCATGTTGATACAATTTCATTTTGTCATTCGAATGTGAAGTAGTCTCGTTATTATCTCGAATCTTCGAAATTATTTTTGAATTAACAAAATTCTTTTCAAAATGGGTACATGTTTATCGATTGTTCAAACTTGACTAAATCGATTTAATTAAGTTGGACTGCATTATACAATTAAGATAAGTATAATGATCATTTACCATCAGTTGCAAATCAGTTGAAATTTGACCTGAATGCTACAATCACCATTATATAATGCGCGGTTAGAGATTCAAGGAATATTCCAGTCGAATGTTTTATCGTATCTTTGTCGGAGTCATTAGTTGTCAATAGCTGAGAACCTCTGATGCTTTGCATTGTTCGTTTTACCCACACTGACTAATGCTATGCCATGACACATTTCGTCTGTCTATTCAAAGTTATTCTAATCTCGCCATCATAATAATAATCATGATAATTTCTATTTCATTAGTGTATTTATTTATTTCATTTTGGTGAATACAGTAATTAGTTTTATTCACCGGTATCCTGGTAGCCAAAAGAACTTAACTCCAAATTATTTTTCCAAATGCATTTGTGTAGTATGCCTGAATTAGTCTAAAAAATACACATTTTTATGATATTATAAAGCCCTAAAACCAATGATTTAGATCCTAACATTGAATTTACCATAGAGTTTTTAATGTTATAAAAAAAATACATTAGATGAGTTGGAAATTTACTTGAATGGTAAAAACTGTTTGCTATTATAGAATAGCCTTACATTACAGATATGAATTAGTGAAAGAATTCAATTATTAACTTTAATAATAAATGTTTATTGAATATCGATTTAACTATATGTTGATTTACTTCCGTATGATGTTTGTAAATGATAGTATTTGAATCGGTGAATGTTAAAAGGGCCGTTCTCTACTAAACCCAACTTTTGGGAAATTAAAAGAAACTTAATTTTTTTCCGCGAAGTATATTTGTGAACTAAAAATATTGTACTTTTTCAGCTATGCCGAATACAATTGAAAATGATTAATTTGGATCATTTAATCAATCCACGTCTCCTAGATAAATTTTTATAATAGGTGGAGTTCGGCCCTTTTAACATGCCACGACATCTTTTAATAGAACTTTCGTAATTTTTCACCTTAAAAGTGGCAAAATTTAGAATGTGAAAAGTTCCTAAACAAAATTAAATTTCTATAGTGGGAAAAAACTGTCATTTCCTTCAGTTACAAAGATCATAAACTTCAAGACAAAAAAAAAAAAAAAAAAATTTAAACAGATATTTTGAACAAAACTATTGCAAAGTATAAAAAATGGCAAGGCTTTAAACAAATCATTGCTAAAAATCATTTTAGAGATCACTGTCGTTTTTTGTGGTGGGCCAGCTATTGATTATTTCCTCATAGAAAAGTTATTTCCTCTGTTTGGAACGAAATGTATGATTTTTCGAAGGTCCTCTACCTTCTTCAGAATCAATGGGACTTTGCCAGATAGATAAGTATATGCTGCCGGAAATTCAACTACAGTATTCTCAAGCGGGGGCAAAGTATGATGAATGTTGTCTTCTTATGCTGAGACAACTAGAACTTCTTTGAGTTCAGCATCATATACGAATATGTGAAATCGGTAAACCAAAAATTGAACTCGGTTTGCTTTAGACAGGCTCTCAGTTCCCAACGGCCATGTCGTTCTTTTATAATAATGCTGACCATCAACCACCGTAATCCACAATAAAAGTTAAAAAATCGTCGATCTCCATCGCTGTATTTTTACGGTAATTGCTACTATTTATTATTACTTGAGTGACCTCGTGAAGAGAAACGATCCGGTCCGTCTTCCTCAGTTTTCTTTTAAACATTGAGATGTCCTTCTTAGAAGGCAATAGCTGTGTCCTCTGATAGGAAATAAGTGAAGAATTTTCTTGAAAGTTTTAGTGTCCACTAAAATCAGGGTAGAGTTGTCCCCTGTTAGTAAAAGCCTCTCGTTCGCCTCAAAGTTTAAACGGTTTTTCGATTAAAGTTGTTATAAAACAAAATTACGGTTCTGAAGAACGTAGGTATTTTTGAGGGTAAAATATAGCGCGTAGATGCTGGTACTCGAAGCACAATCTATTGTCCAACGATTAATTAAGTAAATAAAGACAAAATGAGGCAGATTTTCCTGTCTCGTCATGTAAACGAGATATAAATTTTTTTGATTGATAATCAATAGTTGACTGTAAAACCATTATTATTAATAGATTAAACTGATAATTAATAAAACTGACTTTATAAAAATAATAATAGATAAACTGTAAGAGAAATAACAACTTAACAATTAAAAACTGTATTAAATAAGTAAAAAGGGAAATAAAAATAAATCATCTCCATACCCGCACTTCCTCAGTCCTGTCAGTCAGTATCTTACCTTGAAGGAATCTAACATTGTTCAAGATCGAATACCGTGCGGTTATCAATTTCTTGTGTAAAGAAGGCCTTACTCCTTTGCAAATTAAAGAGCGCTTTGATGGTTTGTATGGGGAGTCCTCCCTTCGTATTCCACTGTAAAAGAATGGGCAAAATTATTCAGGTTAGGGAGAGAAAGTCTGGATGAGAACCACATCCTGGTCGCCCATTGGAAGCTGTAATTTCTGAAACAATCCAACCTGTGGAAGCTGTCTGATCGGAGGCTGAAGACCAAAGAAATAGCAGCAAGGTTGGGGCTTTCAAAAACAAGTGTTCTGAGGATCATTAAAGAACATTTGGATATGAGCAAGGTGAGTGCAAGATGGGTTCCAAAAACTCGTTCGGCTGCTCAAAAAGAGGAAAGTGTTCGCTGCTTCAATGAATGCGGACCCAAAAAATTTCTTGGACTCAATTGTAACTGTGGATGAGACAATAGTTCTATATTATGACCCACTCAGCAAAAGGGAGTCCATGGAATTGAGAAGGCCAGAAGAAGCATCTCCCCTAAGGGCAACAGTCACGCAGTCGACAAAAAAGATAATGGCCACCATTTTTTGGGATTGTAGAGGAATACTACTGATTGATTTTAAGGAAAGGAACACCAACGTGAATGCACAATATACAATATCATGCAGCCCTACTTCATCGCTTACGAAACACCATCAAAGAGAAAAGGCGGAGGAATTAAGCAGAGCTTCTTCACGACAATGATCCTGTCCTCACAGCATTGATTTCTAAGGTCGCTGTGAAGGATTGCGGATTCCAAGAAACCTCCCATCCACCCTTCAACCCAGACTTGGCCCCAGCAACTTCTACCTTTTCTCAAAGTTAAAATCTGACTTAAATCTCTTCATAGGTGTTAAATCGTGAGTAGATTTAACAACGACGAAGAGGTCCAAGCAGCGGTGGAAAAACATTTTTCTAACAAAGAAGAAAATAATTTTTTCCTAGGTATAAATGTATAGAACTTGAGGAGAATATATTGAAAAACAATAACACCAGTTTTTTACTTTCCCTTACCTGCATATGGAAAATATAGTAAAGGGAAGTATTGCGATCGAGAAAATTTTCGAATTCGAGTTTTCAACGGAAATACACATTTTAAGGTTCCGTGAGTCCAAATAACCAAAATGGTCTGTGTGTATGTGAACTGCCCAGCTCAAAAGCGAAAAGTTGTACTCGGCTGAAATTACGTATTTAAGGTAGGCACATGCATGTGATGTTACAGCAACTTTTTCGTCAAAATCGACGATATATGTAGTCCATCACCAAGGAAATGCAGGAAAAAAAGTTATGATGAAAAGAAAATTTCATTTGCGAAAATTAAACTAAAACCATATAACGGAAATTGATAAAGTTTATTAATAGCGAAAAATGTTTAAGGATTTTAAATTTTAAAACTCGATTTAAAAAAAAATCAAAAGGTTAGAGCAGTTAGAAGCTTGTAGCGAAAAACCAATGTAGCGAAATATCAACGGTTTTATTTGAACATAATATTTATATTATGCGCGGTGTTTTAGAGAGAATGTTTGAGAGCGAAACAATTTTTTTTTTTCATAGTTTAGAATATGCACAAAACAATCCAGGAACAAGTCCTAGTTTGCATTATTTGTTTTTGTTTAATTTTGATATTGCAAATTAAAATTAGTAACAGTATATGCATTTCTAGTTTGAAAAGGAATTACCTTCAGTAAAATATGGATAAGGAAGGATTCAAGATTTATTTTTTAATTGTTGTTTTTTATGGTTTTTATAATTATGTCACTTTTAAAGTTTATTGTTCTACTTTTACAACTGATACAAATCACTGCTATGGTTTCTAGAAGACCTCTGCTTAACGATCTATTGTTCTCATTTCAGTTAAGAGTGAAAATGCGATAAAACTTGCTTTCTGATCTACTTGTTAACTCTAGTGATGATTCATTTTTAGTTTCATCGTCTCTGTTATATTTATACGAATGTGTTGCGAAATTATCAGGAAAAAGCAAATGATTATATTATTTCCGGACAATTTAGTATATGAGTATCATTCCTACGTTTTTAGTAAAAATATTTACTTTTTTTTATTCTGCATCATCTTTGCTATAAACATTCTATGATTTTATTATTCAATGAATGTATTGACTGCAAATGTATAGCATTTAATTCAGTTTTGTTGTTTTGGTGAGAGAGAAAAAAAATACAAAAACAAAAACAATATTTGTGGACAATGTTTGCGAAAAAATTAGATTTTTTGTTGTATATAATTTTTAAAATATATAAGTGTGGATTCACCGAGATTCTGTTTTTATTTACACGCGTTATCATCATTCAATAAATTGAACTTATAGCTTATAATTTCGCTATGAAAGTTTGTTTGTTTTTTTTTCGAAAAATATTGAATTTTTTACTATTGTGAACCAAGTGATGCATCCCTAAAGTTTCATGTAAAGCTAGTAGTTTAGAAGAAAGTGAATAACTTTGAAACAGAGACGAAAACAAAAACAAAACTACATTTTAACTTTCAATTTATTGGGATCAGGACATCCCAATATGTATATATACATATGAAATGAGATGTCAAAATTGTTGGCCAACAATGAGCTTTTTCTTCTTGAGGTAATTGAAATAATAACTATTACTAAAACAATACAGAAGAACACCATTGTTTGTTTTGTGGTTTTTAGCTATCTATTTAATCCTGTCAAAAACTTACAACTTAAAAGCTCAGAGAATAATTTATGACACTTGAACAATTAACGAAAAAGTCAATTTCACGTCTTTAACTACATCTATAATTCGGTGAGACTTAAAAAAATGATAGGCTGTATGCCTAATAAACGTTATTTTCACTTTCCATTAAAAACTTTTCAATTATCTACTTTGTGGTATAAACTACTTATTATACTTCGATATTCAGTGCTAATAAATTGTTTCTCAAAACTTTAGGATTTTTTAATGTTGACTAATATCTACGTGGCCTTATAACCGTATTTAGGGCTTATCTTTTGTTTTACAGTAATTAAGTTGATGAATATGTGACTCAAATGTTGTCAACTTAAGGAATAAATCAACTTCGAAAGAATAGGTAGGAATATATTCTTCTTTTTTTTTTAGAAAGCTCTTCTGAGATGACAAATGCCTCTTTGATTTGACAACAGCTGTGAACCGTACCAAGGCTGTTGGAAATCACGCAATCTCCATTGTGTAAAGAGAAGTTATGTACTGGTTTGGAGGGGATCGTTCGGGATGAGATAAGAGAGAAAGACGTTCCACTATGAGTCAGAAATCAAATTTAGCGGGGAAAAAGTCGAAATTGTAAGTTGGCCGAATACTTTAGGTTTATGCTTAACTTGTCTAGGATACGTCCAGGCTTATCTCTGTTTTCACTCCAACCCCCACGTGGGGGTAATAAACATCTGCGAAGTTAGAATTGTTAGATATAAGAGAAGCCACACGCGCAGGCGCGATCCCTCCCTCCTAAAACTAATTTGTATACTACCATCTCACGACGTCGAAATTTTCAGAACTTCTCCAAAACTTTCAGATCCATGAGCCAGGACTACATATATTTCAAATATAGGCAAAGGGAAAGTAAAAATAAACAGGGTGCTTACAGCATATAAAATAACAAGCAAAAACAATCTCTGTACTACTTGACTATTGCATAACTAATAGTCTTACTTAGTGCTACATGTGCCATAAAGCTGTAAATGAAGATATTACACTGTTGTACACATATGCAAGTAGATTAGCTTATAAACACTACTCAACCCCTGAAGCTGGTCCACATAGTTTGGCTGAAACGTCGGATGTCAGAATAAATAAAACAAAAACTTAGTATGAAATATTAACTGGTTTAGTTTTTATGTTGACCAATCTAGTGATTAGCCGATGTTGATTCCCAACAAAAATTAAATTAGCTGAAAAGTGGTAAGAAAATACTATGGGTAACTTCTTATTTATATATATATATATATATATATATATATATATATATATATATATATATATATATATATATATATATATAAGTTACTTAACACTTATCAGTTTAGTTGTAGTCCAACTTAGCAATCAACTCCTTAACCAATCAAACAATTTCGAAGCCTTTCCTCTCTCTTAATATAATACTAGTCCAATAAGTTTTTATTAAATCTATAAATTGTGAAGTACGAAAGTTCATGATTAAAATGTATAATATAATATAAAATTATAATATATAATAAAATCTGGGTTAATTCGGAAGATTTAAAAACTATTCTTCCATAACCTACGAAAGTATTTAAGTTAGCATTCATGAGAGACAATACATGCCTATTAAACTAGATTAACTGTAAATTAACATTCCTAATTATTATTTTTTTTTTTTAAAAGAGGACTTGAATGGTCGAAATAGGTGCTGTCACTTCGAAACCGCTTTAGTTTCATCATAACACATCTTGATTTATTTATTTTTTTAAACTACTGCGTGATTGTGATCAACAACAATGTTACTATTGTTCATATTTCAATGGGATTCTAAATTATTATATATAATTAATAAAATTTAATTAAGATTTAATCCCACAATAAATTTATTAATTCCACAGCTCTGTAATTTTATAAGGCAATGATGATAATTAAATTGATTAGGTCTCTTCACATTTCGTTTTATTTTCTTCCTACATCACTTCCGGAGTTCCTTGAGTTTTATCTCCTAATAAATCCATCAGTGCATATGGAGCCAGTTCGTGAATTTGGTTTACCCATTGAAATTTTCTGTCTTTGTTAACAGTTCAGATATTTGTTAAATTTCATGATTAGCGCTTGATCATATATTCGCCTTATTGTCTTTCTGTGGACATTTTTTTTTTTTTTTTCTAAGCTCTTTACAAACATAGGAAGTGAGGTCGACTGTGTAGGACAGGAAGAGGCCAGGGCTTCCTGTTGGAAGGAGTGTCCCCGCTATTGCCCGTTGATAGACAATCATTTACCGGAGCGAGAGCAATAGTCCACTTCACTTCCTAAGCACAAAAGTACTTGAATAGGTATGTGGGTGTGTTATAAGTCCGGTTGATACATACCTCACAACTCATATACTCATGTCGTTGAATCAAGAACACAGCAATAGTCGGTACAAAGGTAAGGAGGTGATATCTCGAATGTACTTTAAAAGTAAATTTTGTTATAATTTTGAAATTTAAGTGATACTTAAATTCTTTATAAAATTGCATCGTTTATATAAATAAATGTTTGTAAAAACACTTAAAAGAAGAGATCAGTATTTACTGAGTGTAACTGAAAAAGTTGTCACAATCAAAAATGTAAAATGTATAACAACCATTCAAGTTTAAAGGAACTACTCTGATTTTTGTGCAATAATTGTTATGAAGAAAAAATTATTAGAAATAAGGACTCATTATTTTTTAATTTTGATGTGAAACATATTCAGATCTATATTTTAGGCCGTTTGATGTTCGTAATTTATTATAATTTAGAAAATTAAATATGGTTTGATAAATATTCAATTTATTTTTAATTATATAATGTTTACTGCTTTCACTGTTTGTTAACATTATTAATTAATTATTAACACAATTTTTTGTGAACCTTTTTCATTACAGTGTCTGCTGAAGAGTAAATGCAAAAAGTGTAGCTTATTTTCATCATTTTTATGATTATGATTAATTATGATATGATTAATTATGATTTTTCGTTCTCTAGTAATTTATAATGTATCACACCTATTGTAGATAATAAAGGGGCTATTTAAATTATGGAATTGTTATAAAATCATATTTAAAGTTTTTTTTTCTGAGAAGGTATTCGAAAGTGTAGAAAAAAAACTTTAAATATAATTTTCCAACAATTTCAAAATTTGAGTTGTGCGATCGGTGCGATATGGTATGTTTATATCTTAGGATTAAAAATGAAAATTTTTGGATTGCTGCCAGTTGAGACTGTATAACAGCATTTGACGCGCACTGCGGCTAGGACTGCGCCAAATTAACATTCTATTACTCGAGTCTTCACTTTCCCTTTACTTCCCCACTTAATAAACTTTATTTTTTATTTTTAAATATAATGACCCTTCATTTTGTTTTATTAAAATATTCATTGAGGCGGTTTATTAGCATCAAAGTTGAAAATAACTTATTTTCATTACAGTTTGTATTCCATGGGTGATTTGCCTATTTAGGTTTTGAAGAAATTACAAAAGGTTTACTTCAAAATCGTAAAAATTTTTTTGGAAGATCGCAAGAATTAATTTATTTTAAATTGTATTCAACAATAACATTATCATTAATGAATTTTACTTTTACATTTTTTCATGTGAAAAACAAAAAAAGTTTATTAAAGATCTAGTTTAAAAAAAAAAATAAGTCTTTAAGAATTTATGAATGATCAACGAATACCAGATGATTTAAACGCAAGATGAAGAAACATTGATTCAAATTCTTTGATGTTTGCTTTCTTTATCGTTTCACAGCTTGAAGTTGAATTTGGAGTGTTGATGGGGTAGGCCATATTTTCATTGTTATGTTGAATAAGAGGACTAAGTTATAAAGTTACCTTGCGCGTGTACTGTATGGCTAATTGGTTTATAGGACATATCATAATATATTCTCATCGGTGACCTTCTTAACTCTATTCATAAATCCAGAACCAATGGCTAAGGGCCTGATAATATCCCAGTAAAATTGATAAAAACGTCACTTCCTTCCATTCTTCCAATCCTCTATCTCATTTACAACTTTTCGCTACATAGCGCCACCTACCCCATTGCCTGGAAAACTGCCCTTGTTAGTCCACTGAAGAAAACTTCAAATTCAGTAACCCTCAATGATCTCCGCCAAATTTTTCTGTCAAACCTATCAAAATCCTTAGAACGTCTAGTTCAATCCGAATTATCCCACTTTTTCGGAGCAGAACAACCTTTTGAATCCCCTGCAGTCCAGTTTCTGGCCTGGCTACTCCACACATTCCGCCATCTTTAAAATCTCCCAAGATCCTCCACAGATCTACAGAAAATTCCGTTGACCAAAATATCCTCCGTTCCAAACTCTCTTCCAAAGTCTCTCCTTGTCTTCCAGTGCCCTTCAATGGTTTCAATCCTTCCTCACCGGTCGTTCCCAGTACGTTGTTGTTCCCAATATTTATTGCGATTTCCCCCTCTGGTTCTCTAACTCTGTCAAATGGCGTTCCTCAAGGTTCCTCTCAAACTTCTACCCTTTCTTCGATATTTATTAACGACCTTATGCTTTCCATAAAACATTCCCAGTATCTAAATGCTGACGGCGTCCAAATTTATTTCTACTTCAACCCCGCTGACTCCTGTGATGACATTTTTAAATTGCAAGAAGACGTTAATAGGATAAGGGGGCAACCCTCAATAAGCTTACGCTAAACGCCGAGAAGACCCATGCCATTATGATTGGATCCCCCTCTCTTCTCAAATCTACCTCGGAATCCTCGGCCTTTTCTTGAACAACACCGCTATCTCATTACACTTATGAGTCAAAACCTTCGGTGTCAACTTCAACCAAATCCTCTCCCGGAAACCACATTTATCCCAAATTTCCCGTCGAACTATATCTATCCTAATGAAATTCCATCGTCTCTGTCATCTCCTTCCTCGCAATACTCGTCAACTTCTTGTTTCCTCCCTTCTTTCCCTGACTTTGACTATAGCTGTAAGGTTTACGGTGGACTCTCTGGTTAACTCGAAACTAGACTTAGACGTCTGATGAATTGCTCATTACGATTTGTTTTCGGGATCACCAGAGATACGCATATTACGCTTATATCCTACCGTGCTTTCAATCCTTTCCTACCAGGTCCCGTTCATCTGATTGCTACCCTCCTCGAACTGTTGCGTTTGACAGGACCTTCCTGATCAGAGCTACCATTCTCTATTTCCTCCATATTCTAATTCCCCCTACCATTCCTCATGCACCAAAAACCTCCTCGTACAAATCTCTCCTCGTCCAATCAGAATAATTATGCATTTTACATATGTCGTAAATTTTAATCTTTATTCTTTTGTAGTAATTTCTCTTTTCTGTTTCGGTTGTCTAATATTTTTCTGTTTTTTTTTTTTTAATTCTGTTTCTCTGCGGGTTTTTTCCGTTATTGCCAGATGTATAATGTGTAAAGTCTGCCCTGATCAATACAAATATACCTATAAATTGTTTTGAAACGACTTCAGTCCCAGAATAATAAAAATTTTCATTTCATTTTACTAATCGTTAACATTTTACATTTTGAAAATTATATAGCAATTCCAATTATAGAATATTTATAGTCCGGTAGCTGAGACCAAAAAACGTGTCTGATTTCCGGCAAGTTTTTGTTCGTCTAGGCCGAAAATACTCTCATAATAGAGTAAAAATATGGAGGTCTGCCACTCTAGATCGGTTGCAATCAAATTTTATTGATCAACGAATTCCTCATTTTCCTCACTGTTTTCACATTTTCCTCAGTAACTCGTTCTCAGTGCATTTTAGGTAAAACTTTGACTTTAAGAACTTTAAATTTCCTGTAAGTTTTATATTTACTATTGTTTAAAATTCGGAAGAGCTACTCAGATAAGTACAAATCAGAGTATATAAATCTGCTGCAAAATGTCAAAAACCGCAAAAAGTTAGATATTTAGTAGTTTCGCCTTATTAATTATTTATCAGTGCACTTTAGTACAAAATGCATAATAACTAATCTGTAGAGGATTAAATTTCCTACAAGATTCATACAAAGTATTTGTAATTACTCTCAACAGACAAGAAATATTGAAGTAACAATTTTAGAGAAATTGAAATTTGTTCCCATTTTTCTCAGTAACTCGCTCTCAAATTTCTGTAAGGTTTTACTTTCTCTTATCTACGAAGTCGGTAAGAGGAAATAAAACCCGGTACGGTGTAAGAGGAAGTATTGCGATTGTGAAAATATTCGAATTCGAGTTTTCAATGGAAATACGTTTAAAGGCCACCTGAGTCCAAATAACCAAGTCTCGCAAAATGGTCTGTGTTTATGTGAACAGTCTAGCTCAAAAACGAAAAGTTGTACGGTACTGAACTTACTTATTTAAGGTAGGCACATGCATGTGATGTTACTGCAATTTTTTCGTCAAAATCGACTAACCGAAAGTGCCACTTTATATAATCGATTTAATACTTTTTTACAATTTTCTCGAAAACGGCCCTGACGATATTGATGAAACTTGCCTAAATTATTCTTCAAAAAGGCCTTTAACTCTTCACTTATACAGTACATCCCCGAGGAAATGCAGAGAAAAAAGTTATGATGAAAAGAATATTTTATTTGCGCATAACTTAAAAAGCTTGCATTTTATGATAAATTATGTATGATATCTCTAAAATACAAAAAGGAATGATCGAAATCGGACCAGTATTAAAGATACAGCGCATTGGACTAAAAGGAGGTGACATTTATATCTTGGATTTTACAATTTTCTCGTAAACGGATGTAACAATTTTGATAAAACTTGCCTAATGTCTTCTACTGAAACTGCAGAGAAAAAAGTTATAGCGAAAAAAAAATTTGTTTGCGCATAATTCAAAAAGTTAGTATTTTATGGTAAATCATGTATGAAATCATATTTAAGGTGATTACACTATCTAAAATATAAAAAGGAATGATCCAAATCGGACCGGATTAGCAAAAATATACCGTATCTACAAGGCCCTAGATGGATAACCGAGCGCATCCGAAAGGAGATGGATGCGACAGAGCCTCCTCCCACCAATCAGCCAATCTATTAACAATACGCTCTGTAATACTGTAATGTAATAATACAAAGGTAGAAATTAACTTAATTAAGCCTGGCAGACCTTCATATTTCCAGTCTATTATGAGAGTACTTTCGGCCTAGATGATCAAAAAATTTCTTGAAATCAGGCATGTTTTTTAGCTGCCTGATTATTATTATTCTGAGACGTTGATTTATTTTCCTGACTCGTTTCAAACAAGTCTACTTTGCCTTCTAGCTGATAACGTTATCGTCAATGTATTTTTTTTAAATTTCAATCAATGTTTTTTTTTTACATTACTACTTCCTGCCATTCCATCATCTGTCTTCATGTTATTACAATTTAAGGTGTTGTTATATATTACTACCGATTAATTTAACCTATTTAAGATGCACTACTCATAAATTAGACATTATAGATCCTTCGTTAATGTTAATACTAAAATACTGCAAGTATGAATTGTTTCCATTCTTTTTCTACCATTTCTATTTTTCTAAGTCATTTATTTACTGTTTTAGCTCCGTAAGAACATTAATGCCAAATGTTTCAAGTAAGATTTGAACTAATGTCATTTATATAACAATTGTCTTTGAGTTAAATTTGTGGATCTATACTTTATGTAAAAATATTGTTTATTGTTTATGTTATACGAAGGATCATATATATCTACAGTAAACCCTTTAAATTGAAAGACTGAGTGGATGAAGAAGGTATGTGTAACAGCAATTGTGTAAATTTTTACTAAAATATACTATTCCTGTAAGTGGTAAAAATTGTATTCACATATTGACTAATTTCGTCGTGACGTCCGTACGTATGTTCTTATCTCGTATAACTCAAAAACGGTTTGCCGTAAAAAGTTTAAATTTTGTATTTAGGATTGTTGTAAAATCTACTTGTGAACCTCCCTTTTTGGTCACTGCTTGATCACCGGAAGTGGTACTTTACTTAAAGATCATAATTGATTTCCATAAAAAATTATATAAAAATATAATATAAAACATCTCAAATTTGATAAATAGGACGGTAAACCTTTGGAATCGCTACTAACGACTTTGAAGAGGTCTAGATTCTCAGACCAGACTATACTTTCACCCAATGCGCATGCCCAATTAAATACTCGAACCGATGAATTCTTTTCACTTCGAATAGTTATGTAGGATTAGGTCAGACTTCCCGCCTTTTACCGAATAGATCTCTTATTCCCACCGCCTTCTTTCCTACACCATCTTAAAGTTTAAATATCATGCCAATCTCTTCAACGTTCTATTAGCTTCGGTTCTGGGAAGTTTAGTTCAAGTGGTGAAAAAAATTTACCAATGATGTGTAAAACTTTTTCGTCCATGAAGCTTTAGAAAATTGCATTTATTTTCTAATGAAAAGGCGCCGTTGAGCTTCAACGAATCCGAATGCGCCACTTGTTGTCAGCAATCGTTTATCGTTACTATAGCTCTGACTACCATTCTTCCGCTCCCTGGCGTATGATGGTTCGCAGTTCCTGACTTGGTCCTTGGATCGAAATTGTTAATAGCATAACCCGAATGAGTTGGTCATGGATCAAATTAACCTTTATTCCTCTGTAGAGAGTCTTCTTAGCATTGCAATACCCCTTCGTAAAAAGGCTGGAAGACTGACCTAACCCTTCACCAGCGTTCCAACTGAGGAGGATCCGTCTGTTTTAGGATTTAATTGCGCATGCGCAGTGGGTAAAAGTATAGTCTGGTCTGAAAATCTAGATCTCTTAACAGTCGTTAGTAGCAATTCCAAAGGTTTACCCTTGAAGGTAATAATAAACTTAGATCAAAAATTATATTAAAATTAAATACAGAATCATATGTTTCGGTAATAAAGGTTACAAACGCAAACGACATATAATACCGAAATCAGACCTCCAGAAACAAGAGTATGTCTGTGTGTGTCAGTAGATGGATGTCGCGACGCCGAGTGTCGTTTTTGAGATATTCCAATCTTCGGAAACAAGTAACCAAATCGAGGATCACTTTTTGAACCACCGATTTATTGTTTAATAGACGTACAAGAAAGTCATGTATTGTCTACATCAGATATTTTTATATGAGTTAGTAATAAAACTAAAATATACATTGCACTTCACACCTTTCACACACATCGATCAAGAAAACAAAAATTTAACTCTCCTCCCAAAATTTAAGATTTCACTTTTCAAGTTTTATAAAATCCAAGAATCAAATAAAAAAAAATCCGTCCGCGGCGTTTCTTCGAAACTATTCGGCCGATTTTTTTTGAGATTTGGCACCAAAATCACAGTTGGAAGATCCTAGGAGGATCTTCTACAAATCGACAATTACCATCCGCCATTTTCTTTCAAAATGGCGGCTGATTAGGGATTCCAGAGGGCAAAATATCGAGTGTTTTGGAATCATTATGTCAAAGCTCTTTAAAAAAAAAAATGAACTTTCTTACTGCTACTAGGTGAGAACAGCATTGTAAGCGAGCAAAATGTTGATGTGCAGTTTTCAACAATAAATAAGGCATGTTACATTGTTGATTTATAAAACTGGTGCAACAGTCTTCAATACCACATGTGTAATACCAAATACACGTACTACCCTGTTGGAAGAAGGGGATATGTTGTATTTTACATTACATACCTCCCTTATCATCTAGGCATATATTTATGCTATATATTAGAAATTTTAGTTGCATGCACCCTTCTTCCATTAGAAATATAGTTTGTTGTTGTAACTTACCTCCTTCATTTCACTAGTATCTAGCTTGTTAAGACCTTTAGAGAGTTGGTATAAGTACCGAAAAACAGGTCAACGCGTACCTCTTTCATCCACTCATCCTTTCAATTATGAATAATATGAACAGGAAGAAAATCCATGTAATTAAGTTTACCGAAAATAAATATTTTACAGCCACTACTTACTCATCCCTAGGACCCCTTAGTATGTTAATTGGACAAAACGTTTAAATTATGGCATCTAAGTCATAACTTTTTGGAGATTATTTTAGTCTAGGTTAATTCTTAACAACTGTTACTGCTTGTACCTGTGGCATTGTGCTTGCTCAGTTTATTCTTCCTTATTTATATTTTGTTTATTTATTATTGTATATTATTCTACCATAGTAGTTTTAGTTTTACATACATAGATAGTGGACTAATTCATCATAGTAATTACAAGATTTGTTAGCTTATTTTTACCTTTGTTCTTTTTTAGGCATGCCAAGTAACTTATTAGTTAAACCAGTTGAAAGCTTATTTTATTTATTTGTTTTTGTAAATAAAGTGTAAATCAGTGATAATTCTTTATTTGCTTGTTTTTATCAATAATATAAAGTTGTTGCTGCATGTATTTAAACGGGTAATTAAATAAATTCTCATATTTTTGAATCTTCCTACATGAAACTTTAAAGGATCTCTGAATGTCTGATTTACTAATTGTGATTTTTCGTAAGACCTGATTGTTTTGAGAACTAGTCCTCTCAATGTTTCATTTAATGCGGTAATTATATTTTTAGGTTGAACCTGAATTCAAACAGAGGAGTTGTCGGACTGATTAGTTGTTATTGAGAATGCCCCATTAAATCTCTTTACGTATTTATTTCTCTGTTTGTATATAATAATGTAGCTGTTGATCCAATTATACTTAGACGCATTGACAAATTACCAATTCTAGAGCTGGAGCAATTGAAAAAAATAAAAATGAAGGCTAGTCATCTTTTTGATCTTAGTAGATTGGCAATGGCCTCATACTTCAATTAATTCTCCATCTCATACTCCTTATTTTTTGAAACCATATAAAGAAAATCATTGAGAAAATTGTCTCCTACTACCTTCCTTCTTCAGAGGTTTCATCCTGTATTTATCCTCCTCTTTGGGCTGATTGTTCATCTCCTTTTCCTTCAATTGCTACTTCTTCGTCTCTTCTTCTACATCTCTTGTTCTGATAATGGTCCTTGTATGAAAAAAAACTAACGCTGATGAGGATGTGCTATAATTTGGAGAATTGAGAAAATTATTCATAATAATAAACCGTATTCTTCATCTTGAAAAGCGATTCCGAATTGAGATTCATTGTGTCCTCTTTAACTACTTCTAGTTAATATTTTTACTTCCTTGTACGAAGTAAAGGAAGTATTGTATTCTCGAAAATTTTCGGTTTTCAGATTTCAACGGAAATATCCATTTTGTCCATCCCTGAATCCATTTTGACTAGTTTCGTCGTGGCGTCTGTACGTACGTACGTTCGTTCGTATTTCGCATAACTCAAAAACGGTTAGCCGTAGAAAGTTGAAATTTTGTATTTAGGATTGTTGTAAAATCTAGTTGTGAACTCCCCTTTTTGGCCACTGCTTGATCACCGAAACTGGTACTTTACTTGAAGGTCATAATTGATTTTTATCAAAAATTACATTAAAATATGCAAAACTTCTCAAATTTAGTATTTATAACTTATATACTGATTTAAATAACATACTAGATTTTGGTCAAAATTGGAAAACCGTAAGTGTATGTGATACTTTACTTTAAGGTCATATTAGACTTTCTTCAAAAAATATGTAAAACATCTCAAATTTGGTAAATAGGACTTTTATATCGATATAAATGTATTTACTAGATTTTGGTTAAGATTCGTGAGCGGAAAAGGGTACTTTACTTGAAGGCCATAATAAGATTACATCAAAAATTATATTTAAATTAAAAGAGAAATCATATGTTTCGGTAATAAAGGTTACAAACGCAATCTGGTTTCCAATCCAATTTAACATTTTTATTACTTGTTTTAAGTGTTAAAATTGAATCTAAAATACTAGTTTTCCTCCCCGAATAAGATATTAGTTAAGTCGGTTTTTTCCGCTTAAAATGTCGAAACTGTCCATTTCTAATGATTTATCCATTGATAAATCGACAGTTTGATGACAGTTTTATTGTTGTCATGGAGCATGAAGAAATGTCTTGGAAACTAGTTACCTACTGAAGGAAAACGACGTATAATAACGGAATGAGACCTCCAGTGACAAGAGTGTGTGTTTGTGTGTGTCAATAGATGGATGCCGGGACGCCGAGTGTCGTTTTTACTGCAATCTTCGGAAACTAGTAACCAAATTCAGTATCGCTTTTTGAGCCACGGATTTGTAATTTAATAGACGTACAAGGAAGTCATGTGTTGCCCACATCAGATATTTTCTTATGAGGAAGCAAGGTGTATCCATTAATGTAATATTTTTTTTAAATGGGGTTTGATTGTGTAAATATTAAAACTGAATAAAAAGTAATTTATAACATAATTTTTATTTTATTTAACTATTATTTTTTTTCAGTATCAACACTTTGTAATGGTGCACATGAACGAAATGGTAGTTTAAATAAATAATTCTTTGATCTTCCTTTGCATGGACGAGATCGTGCCAGTTCCCATCGCTATGGTTTTTTCATAGATTTCTTTCTGTCGTCAGTAAATATTTTGTTTATTAAATATTGCGCCCTTCTACTTCCTGTAAGTGACTGGAAATTTATTTTTTATTTCTTAAAATATTCTGTATATTTTATTTACTATAATATACTTGAAAAAAATGGTAGGCAAATCTTGGCTTATTTTATACAATTCAATGCAAAATATTGAAATTCATATTAATCGATTATCTTCAACATAAATACTGATATTTGCTTTTGAGACTTATCTGTATCGAAATTAAAACTGAAATATCCATCCTGGATTTAAAAGATTTTATTTCATTTTTTTATTTGGCTCGACGTTCTTTAGCAGTCGTAATGATTATTTATGATTTATGATTTCCATTTATGATTTATGATACGGTTATGATTTCCAATAATCGTGGTGATGGCTTCTTTTTTCGTTCATGTGGCTACTCGGTTCACTACGGGGCTAAGTATATATATATATATATATATATATATATATATATATATATATATATATATATATATATATATATATATATATATATATATATATATTTTCCGGTTGGATCTACAGACCTTGTAGATCTTTGGCCGCCTGAACCAGCCTTTTCCACCTCTGCCTATCTTGGGCCACTGCTTTCTAGTTTGCTACATGCAGCTCTTTCGCATGTTTGTTGATCCTATCTATCCATCTGCTTTTTGGCCTTCCACGTGGTCTCTTGCCCACTATTGTGGCATTCGTCGTTGTGAAAAGGCGTCTTGATGGATTGCTTCGAGCTACATGCCTCCTCCCCCCCCCATCTTAACCTCCTTCCTTTCATATCAAGAGATATTGACTGACCAGTTTCTGTAAGTAGTTCTTTATTGGTCTTTCTTCTCCAGGATTTTAAATTCTGATCCCATATCGCTCCGGTTATCGTGCGGAGGACTTTCCTTTCAAATCTCTCGATTCTGCTTTCTTGGGTGCCGGTTAGAGCCCAGGTCTCGCAGCCGTACATCAGAACTGGTTTTATTACAGCATTGTACACCCATAATTTGAGATTTCTGGAGATTTTTCGGGATTTCAGTACTCTTGAAAGAGAGAAGAAAGCTCTATTTGTGCTTGTTATACGCTGGCCTATCTCTGTATGCTGGTCATTGACTGAGGTTATTGTGGAGCCGAGGTATTTAAAGCTGTCTACTTTCGGGAATTTTCTGCCATCCATGCAGATACTATTATTGGGGTGGACTTTTCTGCTAACTATCATATATTTTGTTTTATCTTCATTTATTTGCAAGCCGATTTGCTCTGCTTCTCGTAACAGAGTCTTAGCTAGTCTCTCAATGTCCTCTTCATTGATTCCAAGGACAGTTATGTCGTCCCCATACGCTAGGATTTTGTGTTTCATTCCGACGTGCACCCCTCCATTTTCGTATGAAGTTGTTCTAATCACCTTCTCAAGGGCTAAGTTAAACAGCATCGGCGAGAGTCCATCTCCCTACCTCAGACCTGTTCTAACATCAAAGGCTTCAGACACATCTCCTTGTATCAGGAATCTGCATTGTATACGCCTTCGTCAATCTCACCAATTTCCCGGGAATACCCAGCTCAGTCATGATTTTCCATAGGCAGTTTCTGTCCACGGAATCATAAGCTGCTTTGAAATCGACAAATAAGGCGTGCACATCCTGCTCTACTTCCCAACGTTTTTCGAGTACCTGTTTTAGGATAAAGATCTGGTCTAGCGTGCTCCTTCCTCTTCTGAATCCTGCTTGGTGGTTGCCTATTATATTTTCATAGTGTGGATATATCCGGTTTAGCAGGATATTAGTCATCTTATAGGCAACCGGAAGGAGTGCTATGCCTCTTTAGTTACCACATTCATACATGAACCCCTTCTTCAGGATACGGCATATTAGACCTGTGTTCCAAGCCTCCGGTATTCTTTCCTCCTCCCATTTTTTCTGGATTATTTCTAATAGCTTGGCTCTTAGAGGTTCGCCTCCATCTTTAAACAGCTCTGATGGTATGCTGTCCAACCCTGGGGCCTTTCGTTTTTTAAGCCTGTCGACAGCTATTTCCACATCCAGAATGTCTGATTTTTCAATCTCTTGCGGGTCGAGGTCTCCCTTTTGCTTTTCTTATTATTCTGTTTGTCTTTGTCCTGGCGGCAACATATTTTTCCAGCGTGGCATGATCGGCTTTGGCTACGGAGAGAACTTTAATTTTTCTTCTTTCCTCCACTGCCTTTTCACATGCTTCTGTGAACCACTTCTTGGCTTTTCGTTTCTCCTAAATACCTATTACTTCCTTAGCTGTTTCTTTTAACCCGGTCTCTAATGCCTCCCAGTGTTGATCAAGCGTGAGACCCTCTGAGTCCAAGGGTTAGAACTTATTCTTCAGCTCGATTTGGAATTTAGCTTTTAATTCAGGATTTTTCAGATTATGGACTTCGTACCTGTTTCTTTCCACATAGTCCCCTGCTTTGTTGATTCGCTTCAGCCTCCGACAGAATCATTTGATCCTAATCAGAGTTTGGTCCGAATCACAGTCTGCTCCACGGTAGCTTCTTATGTCTTGGATGGAGCTCTGATGTCTCTTATCTATCAGTACGTGGTCAATTTGGTTTTTAGCACCTTTAGGGTTTACCCAGATGTACTTGTGGATGTCTCTGTGCAGGAACATCGTGCTACTGACCACTAGACCCTTAGCTGCTGCCAGACTAATACATCTCAGTCCATTGTCGTTGCTCGTTTCATGAAGGCTTTGGCCTCCGATAATTGGCCTGAATTGGGGTTCTCTGCCTATCTTGGCATTGAAGTCACCTATGACTAATTTGATGTCATATTTTTGAGCCTGGTCCACTACTTTTTCTAGCTGATCGTAGAAATCATCCTACACCTCATCATCTTTATCTTCAGTTGGTGCATATACGTTAATAATCGTGGTATTAAACCAGCGACATCTAATTCGTAATACTTCTCGTTAATCGGGGTGAAGTTTATGACTGATTTCCTTGCAGCTGGACTAACTATAAATCCAGTGCCAGCTGTTCCGTTTTTGGCCTTTCTCTCTGTGTAGAACCTCTTCTATGGCTGTTAACGGTATGTTGTACCTTTTTACTTCATTCTCTACTGTTTGGGTGGTCCCTGGTCTGTATAAGCTCCGAACATTCCATGATCCAAGATGGAGTCCGTTGTACAAAGCCGGGATCGTTACCATGTTAAGACAGTCAGATTTTCCGAGGCTAGTTTTAGGTTTCGTAATATTTGTTTTTTGACGGGATAGGGTTATTAGCCCTATGCCCAACCCCCAACCTGGAGGGCCAGGAGCTGTGTCAGACACAAGGGTCGCTCACCTCCCTATGGCTCTATAACGTACAACATACTGTCTCTATGCGGGAATCTAACCCGCGCCGTATTGGCCTGAGTAATCGGGTAGAGTTATCTTCCTCCATAATTAATTAATTAATTAATGTATTTTTTTATTTTAATTATTTTATTATTGCTTGTGGAACCACAACCTTTGTGGTTTGTAGGCTGTATGATGCATTTTTGCAGGTGCTTTAACCCACTCGACCACCCCGGTCCCCTGTATATATATTCTATTTATATATATGTATATATATATATATATATATATATATATATATATATATATATATATATATATATATATATATATATATATATGTATATAAGTATATAAGTATATATATATATATATATATATATATATGTATATATATTCTATGTATACGAGTATATATATAAAAGGGTCGGGGTGGCCGAGCGGGCTAAGGCGCTTGCAATAAATAATCAAAGTTAAGCAACGTCCTCCTCTTTTAAATTGCCGCCCGGAGGTTCGGTCCATGGACGGTCTGCTACGGGGAAAGAAATATAGGTCCTCGTGCGCCTGCTGACTCCGAACAGCCATAATCAGTGGTTCTAGCCCAATTTATCACTGTCCTTGAACCCGAGAAAATCGGTGGGAAGGACACTGCCGCTGCACCATGGAAACCATGGTTCGCAGCAAAGTGAGGTTGGGTCACCCCCTCCAGGCTGTTTGAGCTCCCTCAAACGATAAAACGTCTGTAAGAAAACCATATCGCGCGGTCAAAGATCTGCATGGTCTATAGCGCGAACAGAAAAAATATATATATTCTCTTAAGAATATGGATGTGAGATGTGCTATTTTTGGTCTTTTTCTGGACCTGATGATACCTGAATGAATTGTCGAAACGTTGGCTGATTAGCCAGCTACTGGTATTTGAGAGACATAAGGCTTTGCGGAATCTTTCTAAATATACTCTTTTTTTTTTTTAAATTATTAGGTAAATTTTTTTTTTAATTTATAGATTTTTTTCGTGTATAACTCATTCTTTTCTTGATTCTGCTTTTATAATTTCTTATAGAAAGGATTATTTTGTGTTTCAGTTGACTTGGTCGGTTGATTGTAACGATGCTCAGAGGCTTATGTCTCTGTTCTCAGTAGTTAGATATCTAAAATTATTATGATTAAATGCATATAGAATTATAGAAAGTAAAATTGCGTAGCTATTCAGCCCTGATAAGCTAAAAGGCCCTAGCTCCAAATCATGTTTCTAAATAATTTGTTTTTGTATACCCGGGTTAGTCCAAAAATTACACCTTTTTATGGCATTAAAGAACCCTAAATCCAATGGTTGTAACCAAATCATTGGTTTTAGGACTTTCTAATCTCATAAAAGGTGTATTTGTTGACCAATTAGGCAAACCACGTAAAAGTATTTAGAAAAATAATTTGGAGTTAGGGCTTTTTAACTTATCACGGCAGTATTAAGAAACGTTAATTCATATTTGCAATTCATTTTATGCACTTAATGCTTTAAATAGAAATACATGGAGGAAATCCTTGAGTTTAATTTACTTTTTTAATGATTGGGTCTTACGAAGCTATCTGAGGACATTAACACCACCCCGACATAAAGATATCAATGACTCACTTTCTGATAAGGCTTTTATTTATTGCTATGTTTTGTTTCATCGATTCCTTCAAGTGTTTGCTATGAAGTGCGTTTGTCCCTTGTTATAAATATATGGGAAATAATTTCGTAATATTGCGTATACTAAGATTTCAATAATTATAGTATCTCGACCTACAAAGATCCGTCTATATACGGCACTAGTTAGGCTAGTACTTGCATATCCTGTTGAATGCTGGACTGTAACCAGGAACCGGCTTGGGTAAGATTTGAGAGGCGGATTCTGAGGAGAATGTTGGGGACAATCTGTATAAATGGATTCTGGCGACAGCGGACTAATGCTGAGTTAGTGGAGCTATATACAGTTGTTTACTTGGAAAACTTCATTAAAGTAAGCCGCCTCAGATGGGCAGGACATATCGCAAGAAAGTCTGAAGATCAATTCCCTAAGAAAATGCTTCAAGAAGAAATATATGGCTAACGAAGGAGAGACTGATCTAGATTGCGATTGATGGATGGCGTAGCTGAGGATCCGGAATTAGTAAGTGGCAGCGCAGAACTGGTGGTCAGTGTTGCAAGAGGTCCTGTCCCCGCGCAGGACGTAGCACCAAATAACAAGAAGAAGAAGATTTTAATTGAATATTATGAATTATTTTTGATGTAGCAGATAAAATGTAACTGTCTTGAAATGAGTGTTTTTAATAAAAATTTTATTTGACCTATTAGAATATTTATTTTAGATGTAATGAGATTTTGCTGTGATGATTCTATTTTTATCATAGTAAGTAAATCTGTTGACCTACGGTCCTTAAAACCCTGTAAAGATGCTACAAAACCTCAACTGGATAGAGCCCTGCTTGAGCGTTTTAATTATCATCCATGTTCCGTTAATAATTGCGTCATTTTGTGATCTATATTTTCAAGTGAAATATAATTTTGGAATTTAAATGAATTTATTGGTTAATTAGAAGCAATACCAAGTTTGTTCCACGGTTGGTAAGGTCTTGCTTTCATTGTTGTTAATTTCATTTGAACTAATGGGTAAGAGTTGTGGAATACCTAAAATCCAGTGAATTGCTGATTGAGACAAATTAAATAGAAATTTACTGATTTAAAAATAAATAAAAAAAATTAATCATCCTCGGTTTTCTGTTTTCCCAGTCACTGACTTCGATACAGATTAACGCTTTCACAATCTTTATCTGAGTTAACTTTCTTTAAAATTCTTATTTCCTTTAAGGGTATTATTTTTTAATTGCTTTAAAAATAATTGGAGTGTAATAAGCGCAAATAGGTTATCACCATGAAGATTAGTCTGTTACTTATTACTAATATATATGATAACCACTTCAAGATTGTGGAAAGTAAATGAACTCTGAAAAAGGTATTGTTTTTTTTCAAGGGTGTTGATTTATGGCCTGTTAGGCAGAAAAGTATTATAGGAGAAAGTGCTTTCGTTTTTATTATTTATAATAAGAGGCAGCTAACAGACTAGAAACAATAGTCGCATCAGCATTACATAAACTGTGAAAGTACAAATAAAAGTAATTCACTGCTCGATAAATTTAATAATCACAAAGTGGTAGAAGTCGATTAATTATATTTTTTATGAGTTTGGCATATTTTACATTTTAGCCAAATATAATTTTTATTTCAGGTTTTGTAGCTGCAAACTTTGCAATGATGGAGATTATATATTTCAGATGTATTTATAGTGATAAAAAAAAAACGAGAAAAATTTAATTATTTTTATTTGATGTTATTCTGGGTTTAGTTAATTAAGCGGCGTGTGACATGATTCATTCATTCCTTTTCGATGCTCAAGACTCATTTTTTAACACAATTCTCTAAATCTGTTCAGGAAACAGTTTAATTAGTATTTCAGTCATTTTCTATCTTCTTGTCTGTCTATTTGTGATGACAGAAATCAAACAATAACGAAGAAGAAGGCGAAGAATAGTTCTATATTAGATTTACTGCCAGAGATTCCGTAAAATGGAAAATGCGACAGCCAGAAACCTTATACGTGTATGTTTTCGAGTTTACAGGACCTTTGAGTGTAAACTGGAATCCTTAGCTGCTTTTCTCGTTTCATATTTGTATTCTGTTGATTGATATGCCCGGATTGATTTTTACGTATATATAAGTCTCCTATGTATCTTTGGATATACTAAACCTTCGGGAAAGTTCAACCGCAGTATGTTTCACTCTCTCTTGCTTAGAGGTTGTGAGAATCCGCACTGATACCCTTATGAGTTATCTTGAACACTACGCCGACCTTTTATGGAATCGACTCTAGGCTATGGGTAGCTGGAAGATCCGCTTTCTCGTTCAAAGCGTTCTAACTTTCTTCAGAAAATTCATTCATTCGATATGGTAAATATGTGTATAAATTAAATCCTGTGGCATCAATTAATCATCAATATTTTAAGTCCGATTGTTCATGTTATTATGTATAATAGCATGGACATACGTTTTATCTTGTTTCTGAAGTGCTTTAATCTTTCTTAAACTTCTGTTTTCTGAAAAGATTCGTTACTGATTAAAAGAAGAAATTTATGTAAGATCATAAAATAACTAAGATAAGATACAATTTTTAAAATTAATTTAAACCTGTACCACTACAACCCATGAAGGGTCTTGGGTCCAGCACTTGGTAAGGACCATACTGTTTCTAGGCCAACGGTTGTGCAAGGAGGTGATTCGGCCAAGATCACGCTCAACCGCCAGGTTTTTCCCCCAATTAAGGGTGCCCACTTTATAGAGGCTGGGTGAGCCCCAGGAGGGTCTCCCGATCCCACAGGGTTGATCCACGGCTGAATACAGAATAAATAATTATCTGCCTCAGCCGGTTTCGAACCCGGGACCTTGAGATTAGTAGCGCAGTACTTTACCCACTGAGCTACCCGCTCTCAAAATTTAACATAAACGAAATTAATTTACTATGAGTTAATTACTTAATAAGCAACTTTTTAATCAGCTCAGACAGCATCTGAATTATTTCCCGTAGTCGTCGGGGTAGGCTGTTTGGGTTTCTGGAGAAGAACTTACTAATTCTGTCAGAAAGATTCATGTTATGACTCAGTCTTTGGTTGCCTACAATCGTTGGCAGTTTCTAAAATTGTTTGGACGTCCAAGTCCTTGTCATGTACATCAGTTTTGACGTTGAATAGTGAGTCCTTTATTTTGCGCAATACATTCGACTGAAAAGACTTTATTCATTGTATGTTTAAGGTTTTAGCAGAATCCTGCAGTTTTATCTCGTATATCAACATTAACATTAATTTTACACATTTTACAGAGATAGTTTGTTAGTCATGTATAGAGGTTTTTTATAGTAGTTTATAGAGATAGATAATTTTGAACGTCTTTCAGTTTTAATATAATACGAGTTAAGTCATTCTCATTTTAGCATAATTAAGTAATAATCTAAATACCTATATTTCATAGAATGTAGACCTCTCACCTATTTTAAAATATATCGGAGTGTAAGACCTATGATTCAGTTTGAATTAATGTTATATTTGCGAAGTTCATGGGATCTTAAAAAAGAAATATATAAGATTCCTTTCAACCTTAATGAATTTCCTGATGTAGTAAAATTATTATAACGATAAAACCACTTTAATTATAAACTAAATGCTTGAATAATAGAAACTAGGAAGTAAATTTGTAAAGTTGGCAGGAAAAATTAATGCTTAAAACTTCCAGGAAAATAATGTTGTTTTCAACTAGTTGCCTAGTATTTCTCATTTACTAAACATAACATATATGTGGTTACCAGAACTAATATACTACTTTATCAGAAATTCTCTATTTCAGAAAACAACCCAGTTTCTTTTCAGACAATCCAGTAAGAAGTCCAAGTTGGATAGGTTCCAAAATCCGCTGTCATAACACGCCATATAAATCGAATTGTCTAGTTTTTATCACAATTGTGGAACCGTTTAAATTGACTTACTTTAGAAAAACTCTCTTTGAAAATCACTAGTAATCCTAATTGTACCAAAAGTTCTGATGCATTAATATATTGTAAATAGTGTGTATGGGTTATTTCTTGGAACATGTTTCTTGGCCAACTTTGATTCCGATGAATACTGCTGGTTTACGTTATGCTTCTGGAGGTTCCATGTACTATTTTTTTTCTAAAACAGCTCGCTATCCCTTCAGTTGATAAGTATGCACCTACCTTTAAATGCAGGATGTCCTTTACCAAGGTTCAATTAATTCGCCAGCATGTTTGGCCTTGGAAAGTATTGGCACGAATAATTAAGGTTGCTAATGTGCTCCCTTCTCACTGCCATTTAGCTATATGATATTTATTTATTTTTTTTGTCAGAAAAATATCTATTTTTTATTTATTTTATGAAATGTTGCGTTTGCTACTGTGTATTTTTAAAAGTTGTTTTTTACTCTCATCAGTTATTTTTCCCGCTACTATTAACTAATAGTTTTTACCTCACATTTTCATAAAAATGATAAAATTTATTAATTTACTAATAAATTTACCAAAATTAAAAACTTGATCATTTTATCCTTCTACTTATCATAAAACAGATGTAAAATTATTGCATTGTCATAATCATTAACAGCAAAAGCTTTTAGCTTATCTATTTTAGATATGTTTGCAGATCATAAAATAATACTTTTTTATCACATCAGTTATCAATGACGAGTTATTACTGATAATCAATAATTTATTAATGATACTAATTGATGATAAATTATAAATATTTAAGAATTTTTGTTTGATGACTGAAGTTGCTTTATATAAAATTATGCACCTATACATTCGGTTTTTCCCTCGTACGAATACAGGTCCGTCCAGTGAAAAACGATTATTTAGGGATTCTTTTAATACTAAGCTAGAAAATCTTAACCTGAGTCTTGATATATACTCGTATGTATAATTTAGGAGATTCTAGACACACTACAAAGAAGTGCGGGATATGCAATCTGTAAATACAATCGATGTAATAGTATCAGAACGGTTGAAATGGGTAAGGTTTTTGGCCTTAGTGTTAAAAGATTTTCTAAAAAGTCATTTTTCACTAGACGGACCTGCAAATGTGCGAGGGAAAAGCTGAGTCGTAAGTGGGAGGATTGTGTTAAGGCTGATCTTATGGAATTGGGTTTTAGTGAGGGTTGGCTGACGTATGTATTTAGGCAGCATCTGTTGGTGCTGTCAGCATCGTACGTTCCAGTTGACTTAGCCTTTTATAATTATAATTTTATTTCTCAGTACTTTTAACAAATGTTTTTTATCCCTTGAAGGGGGAGAATCAACTCCCACCGCTTCAGGTCATTTTTTATTGTTGTATTGAATATTAAGGAAGCTCCTTTTATACAATTCTTGCGGTGTTTAACAGCACGCTTTCTGGGCTTCATGTAGCTTCCCCAGTAGATCCTTGAATCAGGCAATCCAAGCTCGTTGCTGATCACAGTAGCTCCCGCAAGTTCTCGATCCAGTTTGTACAGATATTTTAACTCAGGATACTTTAGATTTTTTTCTGAACAGACTTAATTATTGTCACCATCATTTGGTATCAATATCTGTAATTTAGATATCTACACGGTAAGGTCTGTTATAAACGACTGAGTGCAGTACAATTTAGTACTTTTTCTCTGGATGAGTTCTTTAGGATTTTATTTATAATAGGAAATAGAGTCGTTCAGTAATTTTCTTTTCAGACGAATCACCTGGTGATAGATTTTGTTGAAGCATCGTCATATCTCTTTAGGTATTTTCTGTCAGTCAGCGCTCTGAAAACTACAGTAATGTGTTCAATAGATTTGTAGGTACTGTTGCAGAGCCTTAACTTGTCTGAACCCATTCTGTTCAAGATGTATCGCCAGTAATATTGTTATTATTATTTTACAAAAAAAAAAATTGTTCATTGTCCACAATACGTGATTAGAGTAAGCGTGACTAAACAACCTACTTCAGGAAATAAATGTATTGATCTTTCATTCGATGTTTATAAATGTATCTGGAATATTCTGTCAACTGGGACAACTTTGCCACTTTTTGATTATGTTGTTTGGTGCCAGGCCTAGTTCCAAATTCAATCCACATAGGTATCCTATTGTTTTATCCACAGATAGGTCATTGAGACATTGACATCGTTGTTTATAAGTTCCGAAAACGAATTTTTTGGTTGTTAGTTAAAGTGTCTCATTCATTAATCCGTAAGTAAAAACTCTTTGCTTGGCTACAAATTGCATATAATCTTCTTTTAAGTTTCAAAAGTTTTTTTAGAGTTAATTTTATGATGCATTTTGATTTAATTAATACAACTTGGTAAAGTTGTACCAGAAAGCGTATTGAGAATGGAATAACTTTGCCAACATGGAATTTCGTAATTTTCTCAGATTATTGAAAACTTTCTATCAAATGTGCGTTATTTGTGTTATTTTACACGTGTCAAGACACATAACGACCTAGTTGGAAGGACACAGGTATCAAAATTATGGAAGATGCAGTGGTTAGTAAGGGAACGAGCAGTGGAAAAGTTGAAAGGTTTAATATCTCTCGTTGAACTATTGAAAATAAAGCAAAGTGTTTCCATTAAAAAAAAATCTGGGAGCCAGAATGCATTGGCCAGTTTTGAAGAAGAGATCCTTGAACAATTTCTTATTCGTGCAGACTGGGGAATGCGTCTTGATGCTGTTAATCTGTGGTGAATTGCAAAAGATATATATGCTAAAAATGTCTGACAGTTTGTAGCTAAAAATCTTGTATTTTATAGTGATTTTACCTAGTTTTATTAGGGTTGGCCAAGCTGCCCCGTTTCGAGGTTAACTTTTCGAACACGGTTTTTTAAACGTATAAACGTTTAATTTAGTGTCACATATCACCTCACCATATTATGAAAAAAGAGTTCAAGACTAATGGTTTATGATAGTTTGAAGAATTTTTTTATATGATTAGTTTAAAAAGCAGTTGTAAGAAGAAGAAAAATAGTTGTAGGCATACTATACTATCAATGGTTTTGGAAATTTTTTAAATAGATAATGCATTTTTTATTATTTTACGCTTTTCGTTTGTAAAAGATAATAATTATAATAAGACTAATTTAATATGTTATAAATGACTCAGCTCATCAAACAAAATTTTCCGGCTCTCAGGAACGATGGATTTTGATGAATGAGATATCAAAAGAAAGGGAATTTCATGGAGACGTGACTAATTCAAATTTTGTTTCTTAAATTCTTACTAGGGCTTAAATAAAAGTGATGAAAAAACTGGGAGGTTACAAAGCTTTGACGACTGAGAGTCGGCGGATTGAGGTGGGATAAATTTTATTTTAAAGACTTTGACGCGGGCACCATGACCATATACGCTACTCCTGCGGAACGTATTGGTCCTGTGTTTTAAAGCTCTAAAACTTACTGATTTCGAGATAACGCACGATATAGGTCCTCACAGACCCTATGCCATCTTGCGTGCATGCCATTGTCATGGCAACTTTAAGCATGTAAAAACAAGTTGGGTCTGTATATAAACACTTTTTAATAAGTTTTACATTATTCTGTTGTTTGTTGTTAAATTGTTGTTTTTAGGTTTCTATGAATGATTGAGGAGATTATACATTCTTTCCGGTGTCTAACCATAAAACACTGTTAAATATGAATACTACCCATAGAAAATGGTATAGCTAAGACTTATTGCTTAGCTTATTTATTAAGTAAACTGTTACTTCAACATGATCGTTATAAACTATGCTGCTTTACCAAATGTGATTGTTAACTTTAATGCTAATATTATATTGTTTCTAGCATGGGAATATTTTATATTGTTTCTAGCATGGGAATATATTATATTGTTTCTAACATTATATGAAGAAACATCCTTCTCCAATATAACTAGCTTATACTTCGATTGCATTTGGGAGAAGATAGACGTCTAATGCAAGAGTTCTCGCTCGGGTATTTTAGTATTACTTAATTCTTAAGTTTTTAAGTTCATTTGTCGGTTGAACTCAGTTTTGTTTCTGGTGCCTTATTTGTTTTCATGTTCTCAAGCCATTTAAGTATTATAAATAATACTTAAATGGATTCAGAGCATATATTTCAAATTTGCCGGTTTCTTTTTTTCTCTTTTCCCTCCACCTCGTGACTTAATACAGATTGATGGTTGGACAACAGAAGGAATGTAGGATTCGACGTCAACGGTTACCATGGCGATTCGTAAACCCTGGCAAATGAACTATCACTAATGAGTAATGATAGCTCATTACCTGTCACATCATTCACTCTTTCCACTGAGCAATCGGTATGTTAATAATTATTCAGCCTTTTTTTTTATTTTATGAATATTTTTGAAAGTTGTTGGAATTTAGTATATTTTTGTGTAGCTATTTATTTGAGTATAACCTTAATTAAGTATTTTTTGTTTTTCTCTATTTTTTAGGAATAAGAGTATTTATTGTTATTTTTCTTTTAACGCTCTCCCAGATAAGGATTACAAAGCTACATATTCCGATCTTACTTTTTTTTTCTCGTGTAAAAACTCTGATATAAATGTGCATTATCAATATACTGTTAGGTTATAATAAAAAATAAAAAAATACATTTTTAAAAAACTTGGT
Organism: Rhaphigaster nebulosa; assembly: GCA_948150685.1. Classification (NCBI taxonomy): domain Eukaryota; kingdom Metazoa; phylum Arthropoda; class Insecta; order Hemiptera; family Pentatomidae; genus Rhaphigaster; species Rhaphigaster nebulosa. The sequence goes on from OX411306.1 coordinate 177,427,989, forward strand.
AGTCTGCTTATTATTGATAAATTTTCATTGGCCTTTAAGTCAGTGGTGTATCCTGAAATGCATGATCTTCATACCCATCAACATTAGGTTTTATTTTGAGTAATACTATTATCTAATTCTATAAAATAACTATTATCTAACTAAAACCAAATAAATTGACGAATAAAAATAGCAATGCATTAAAACGTCTTTGGTGATTTAACTAAAAAATGGAGATATCCAGTGTGGAGATTATGAAAGATAGATTGTGTGCATGAAACTCCAATTTCTTGTGTATGTCCGTCTGTCCGTCTGTAGGTGGAAATCCTGCAAACACATACGTACCCATCCGTGTGTGGAATTTACACCCACCACGGGACCACCGTTAGGCATTACTTCATGGAGGGGGAGTGACTGAGTGCCGCCTCATTGTATTAAGCTACCTGCTTTATTAAGCTCGCCGTTCCTGCTCTTCCTTCCTCAGCACCTTTATGATCTGTGCTGCTAGATGTTGGCCCGCCAACGATGTTATCGGCTGTCTGTTCCGATCCGTAGATCCTTTGAAATTCGTCCCTCTCTTCCTGAAAGCGGGAACAGCAGATTATGTCTGTGTTTGCTTGAGTGTCTCTTATATATTATTCTAGCTTGTATCATCTGTACTATATCTCATATATCTAATATATTATGTATGTTCCAGCGTCTTTCCATAAATTATTGACTGTCTCTTCTGTTTCCTATTCATGCCTCGTGTCCTAACCTCCTGTAACGTTAACTCCCAATCTCTGATTAACTATCCAATTACTTATGGAATGACCAGATATGTCCATGGCACCCTGAATTATCCTCGATTACTCTCCACCATCCGATCATCCACAAGTTGAGTTCCCTATCGTTGAAATTCCATTTAGTGTTTCTAAATTCTCCTTTATGCCGTGGTATATCGACCTCCTCCGTTTCATTTGATACATATTTTGAATAAACTCTATTCAACTTCGTTCTCCTTTACTCCAAAATAATCATCTTCGGTGACCTGAACTCTAATTTTAATACATGACGCTAATCATGTATGTACTATGTTATAAGAGTCTGGTTCCAATAATCAGTTGTTTTTTTTAATATCAACTTATATTTCATATCACTCTTATATTTATTTCCCATGTAAGGCTTTTTATATAGATTTATATATATATTTTTTATGTGACATAGTCATGTGCATCTTAATAAATATTTTTATATTACGGATGTAAATAAACTTTTTTTTTCTTTGTTTGTTTATTAGATGAATTTATTTTATTTTATTTTATATATGTGTGTGTGTATATATATATATATATATATATATATATATATATATATATATATATATATATATATATATATATATATATTAACTACTATATGTTATTACGGTAGTATAGATCCCTTTTCCGGCTCTCAGGAGCAATGGATTTTGATGAATGAGGTATCAAAAGAAAGGGAATTTCAGGGAGATGTTGCTACCACACTCCGTCCCCCGACGGGAGTGGGCAATATTGTGCCGATAACCCAGTCGCGACGCTAAGGTTCAAAAAAAATTTATTAATCCACAACCCTTCTACTTTCACCAAACCATCAAAAATAAAATACAATTATATCTCCTGTCAAAAAAAAATAAGTTCGGACGCCACACTATTTTAAGGAAAACAGTGAAACCCTAAAAAAAAAATTATAGAAAAAAAACCAAGGAAACATATACCAATGTAAATAAATTAAAACAATGATAAAATAAATTTAACAAAAAAAGAAATAATTATTTAATCGTCTTGATCAACAAAATAATTTAAATAAAAATTCTTAAAAAGACCCTTAAGTCACTTAAAAAAAAATAATGATAAAAAAAATTAATTTAATTATTAACAAAAAAAAAGATACCTGCCGGAGGTAGCTTCGAACTCAGGGCCTCAGTGTGACTCTATATTGATATAAGCACTAAACCCTTTGAGAGACGTAGTTTACATGGACATTCCTAAATGTTCTATGGTAAAATATAATAATACCAGGATAATATAATAAATGACATAAAACAACTTGTTTGAAAAAAAAAAAATATACATAAACTTTTATTAACCAAAAAAAAAATAAAAACATTTAAAACAAACAAAAGAAACTATTCCAGCCGGACTCAAACAAAAACAAAATTACTATCCTTAGTTTAATATATATAAATATAATAATAACAAAAGAAATAAAATTACAAATCCGAAGAATTAGATGGGGCAGCCAGTCCTATTTTCTCGGTTCTTCTTGTTCTCCGGCGATGTCCTTTTTTCGTCTTCTTCTCGAGAAATTCGCTATAAACTCTCGTTTGGCGCGAAGTTCTAACGCCTTGGACGCACACCACAACAAAAAAATCTCGTTAAACCGTACAGGATAGAGAAAACACATCCCGCACCTCGTGCACTTCGATCAAAGTCCCGACCTCTCTCGTCACTTGTCTCTCCTCCCAGCTGGCCAGGTCTCTCTCATCTCTGCCTCTCGCTCAGCTGTTTTGGGATCGTAATTAAATTTATCACGTAACTTAAAACTATTTCTAATATTACGCCCTCACTAGGTCTCTCAAAAGTTGTATTAATATAAAAATAAAAAAAATATAATAAAATAATAAGTATCACGAAATTTTAACGTAACAACCCTCCCTTTTCCTGTCAAAAAAAAAAAATTTTAATTAAAATTTTTTTTTTGTATACTTATCAATATTATCTACATCTAAACTATTATTTACTGCCATCATTCTCTACTTCATCGCCTCGTCTTCAGGGTGAGGTTTCAGGTCCTTTACGTGCCACTTTCCAACGTCTCGTCCGTCCATATCCTCTAATTGATACAATAGACCACCGATTCTTTTGGTAACTCTGCATTTGACGAAGGAGGGTGCCAGCTTCCTGTTGAAGTAATTTGCTCCCTCTGAGAGCTGATGATTCCTCCTCCAGACTGTTTCTCCCGCGGAGTATTCTTGAGGTCTCCTCCTGAGATTGTATGTTGCACTGCTTCTCTCGTAAGCTCGTGCCAACTTGTCCTGTACCTCCTTGAACAGTAATGGTACGTTTTGCAGCCTGTCCGCATATTTTCTTCGGCAGTCAGCATCGCTGTGTTCCTCATCATCCCAATTGGGATGCTCTTTACCAGAACGCGGTAGCTCTCGACCAAAATTCAAGTAGGCTGGTGAAAATCCTGTCACCTCATGCACAGCCGTTTTAATCGCAAATGCTAACTTAGGCAACTCTTTATCCCACTGCCTCTGGTTCTCCTTCACATAGGACGAGATAAGAGTTTTGATCACTCGGTTAGGTCGTTCCATCGGGTTTGCTTGTGGGTGGTAGTGCGGCGTATAGGAGATGTCGATCTGATATTCAGCTGCTTTTGCTCGAAACTCCCGGCTCTTAAACTGTGGCCCATTGTCACATATAACCGTCTGTGGAGCACCAAACATGAGTATTACCTCCTTCTCTAGTAAATTACTGACAGCTTTCGCAGTGGCAGTTCTCACCGGTACGAAAACACTATATTTAGTAAAATAGTCGGAAAAGGCTACAATAAACCGATTTCGGCTAGTCGACAAAGGCAAAGGCCCCATAATATCAGCAGAAACCAACTGCCATGGTCTAGCGACGATTCTTTGTTGACCCATTAATCCAGCAGGAGCTCGTTGTAAAGGCTTGTGGGCCAAGCAGGTTTCACAGCGTCTTACATACCGTGCAGTGTCCGAAGCCATTCCGGGCCAATAATAATGCTCCCTTAACCGTTGCAGTGTTTTAAACCCACCTAGATGACCCGATAAAGGATCGTCATGACAATCAAAAAGCACCTCTTTTCTTTTACTCTTCGGCACAACTAATTTCCAGGAAGCCTCCTCTCCTAGGATCTTCCGTTTGTCTACGATCCTCTTGAATATTTTGTTCCCTTCTATTCTCCAACTTGGATATTTAGCGGGATCTCTTTTTATCCTATCCAACATTTTCACATACCAGGAATCAAGGTCATCAAAAATCACTTCGATCGTTCCAACCACATGTTCGTGTATTCGGGATAATGCGTCAGCTGCTGCGTTTTGCTTACCAGGTCGATGTTCTATCGTGAACTGGTATTGCTGTAGTTTAATGGCCCAACGGGCTAATCGACCTTGAGGGTCCTTAAGATTGTGGAGCCATTTCAGCGCTTGGTGGTCCGTAATAACTGTAAAAGGCATACCTTCCAGGTAAGGGCGAAACTTTTCTACGGCCCAAAGCACTGCCAAACACTCGTGCTCGGTTGTACTGTATTTCCGCTCGGCTGGCGTTAAGCTTCGACTGGCGTACGCTATCACCTTTTCTCCTTCCTCATACTTTTGGTATAGGATTGCCCCTAGTCCCGTATTAGAAGCATCTGTTTGCAATAAGAAGGGTCTCTCAAAATCTGGACAAGCCAAGATAGGGGCCTTCACTAATCTTTCTCTCAAATACTGAATGGCTCGCTCTTGTTCTTCACCCCATTTGAATTTACATCCCTTTTTCAGCAGTGAGGTAAGTGGGGAGATAATAGTAGAGAAATTTTCAACAAACCGCCTATACCATGAAGCTAACCCTACAAACTGTCTCACTTGTCTCACAGAAGTAGGTGTTGGGTAACTGCGGATGGCTTCGACCTTCTCTGGATCAACCAGCAACCCCGACTCGTTGACCACATATCCTAAAAAACGTAGTTCTGGTCGACAAAATTCGCACTTGTCCCAATTCAAAGATAAATTTGCTCCGGCTAGTCGTTCAAAAACCTCTCTCAATACCCGGAGGTGTTCTGAAAAGTCGGATGTCACGATAACAATATCGTCCAAGTAAACAAACACGTTTGGCTCCAAGTCAGCCCCTAGGACCGCATCGATTAACCGTTGCCATGTCGCTGGACTGTTGTGTAGGCCAAATGGCATGCGGGTAAACTGAAATAAGCCTCTTCCTGGGACAGTGAAAGCTGTTTTCTCCTGGCTGTTCTTCTCTACAGGAACCTGCCAATATGCGCTCTTAATATCCAGTGATGAGAGATATTTAGCATCCCGAAGTCTGTCTAAGATGCTAGAAATGTAAGGAAGGGGGTAGGCGTCCCGTTTGGTCACGTTGTTCACTTGGCGGTAGTCCACGCAAAACCTATGGCTGCCATCCGGTTTCTTAACCAAAACTACTGGTGAAGCCCACGCACTCTTAGAGGGCTCTACTATTCCTTCTTTCAGCATTGTATCTAATTCCTCGTTCAGAATTTTTTGAATATATGGAGACACTGGGTAATAACGCTGTTTTATTGGTTTGTGATCACCAGTGTCTACGATGTGCTCCACTCTGCTTGTGCATCCCAATGTTTTCGTTTTCCAATGGCTCCATTGGTTAATCAACGAGTTTAGTTTCTCGTGTTCCGCTGGTGATAAATTCTTTTTACCAACAAGCATACTCGAGATAATCTCATTCCCATCATGTTCCTTAGACAAATCTTCTTGCTGACCCATCTCCATACCCGGAAGTAAACGCATCTTTCGCCAGAAATCCATTCCCAAAATTACAGCGGCAGTCAATGAAGGTATGATCAGAAATTTTACTAAACAGATTTTCCCCTTGAGTTCAACTGGAAGCTCGGTCGACCCTAAAATCTCCATTTGATGGCCATTAGCTGTGGATATCTTAATTTCTGGTTCCTCCTTCATGGTTAGCCCCAATGCAGCAAACTTATTCCAGCAATTACCATCCATAGCCGACAGAGAAGCTCCAGAGTCGAGTAAACCCAGAAAGGTTAGACCAAAAATCTTAATCCGCACATATGGGCGTCTGTCATTCAAGTGGGTCACATACTCGATTGGTCTTACACACTTGCCTGACATTACTTCCTGTACCACCATTATCCACTTTTGCCATTCTAACTTGGTTGTGAACGAATAGAAGGCACCAGGCTCTGGTTCACTCAGACCTGGGCACTCTTCTCGTTTCCCGACTTTTTTGTACATCTGGGACAAGCATTCCTTTTGACGTCTTTTAGACCACATCGTTCACAAAATACTTTCCTTGGAGCCGTACATCTTCGAAATGAGTGCCCCGTATCTAAACAGTTCCAACAATAAAATTTTCTGATGGGTTGGACCGAAGTCGACATATTGAAGACTTTCGGTTGTTCTCGATCATATGTTCGACGAGGAGGTGTGGTATATGCAAGGTCTGGTTCTAACAAACCTCGAATGTTTGGGGGTGGTTGATGAATATCAATCTTCCACTTCGCGTTTTCTATTCTTCGTCCACAGTCGATTAGATCTTGGATACTTTCGATATTCACTAGGGCCAATCGATCAAGATAATAAGGGTGAAGGTTCTTCAATAGTACCTTGAGCATTTGTTCTTCGGTAGGTTGGTCTGATAATCTACTGAAATAATTTTTCATCACTGCCACAAAAATTCCTATCGTTTCAGTTGGCCCTTGGGTTCTCCTTTTAATCTCGTCCCACAATCGATCTTCATAATCTGGAGGTTCGAATTCCTTTCTCAACTCCCTGACTAGTTCATGCCAGCTGTTCACCTCCCTCCGCATGGCTCTATACCAGACTAAGGCTGTTCCCTCGAAAAGATCAAACGCCGACTGATATAAATCTTGTACCGTAACGTTACGGGCTTCCCGAATTTCTTCAATCCTCTCCAAGAACGCGTTAACGCTAAGCCCACTAACTCCTCCCGAAAAATGAATGTCCCAATCTTTTGGTGGGATCTGGGTCTTCCTTATTATTGTCGTCAGTTTCGACGAATCATCCGTCCGTTTTTCCGACCTAGCACTGGCTTCATATTCCTCAATCGTAGCGTCACCCTCTACTTCTGAATCCTGACCTAAAACCCCTATAGCGGTCCAATATTCTAAGCAGGCCGCCTTCATTTCCGAAATTGCCGATTTCTTGGTTTCATCTTCGGTCTGAATACGCCTTAATCGATTTAACACATGCTGTAGACTTGCATCAATTTTCCTTACCTCGTTGCCTTTGGCATTCGGCACTTTATTTTTTATTTCGTTGAGTTTCCCCAAACAAATATTAATTTCATCATCTGTATCACAATCAGTTTTGGTAGGATGAATAGTTCTTCCTTGTCTTTCTAGTTTTAATAGGCACCGTAATTTTGATTTCATATCCCCAACCCTCGTTATCCCCGTAAATCCTCTGATTTTTAGTTCATATTCCAACTCGTCGGAAGCGAGTCTTTCAATATCTAATTTGTAATCCATGATCTTGGATTGTTGGCTATACGTAAATAAAATTTATTTTATTTTCAAATTAATTAGTTTTAAAAAATTATAAATCGTTTATCCGAAACAGTCCCTGTTCGGGCGCCAAGAATATGCTACCACACTCCGTCCCCCGACGGGAGTGGGCAATATTGTGCCGATAACCCAGTCGCGACGCTAAGGTTCAAAAAAAATTTATTAATCCACAACCCTTCTACTTTCACCAAACCATCAAAAATAAAATACAATTATATCTCCTGTCAAAAAAAAATAAGTTCGGACGCCACACTATTTTAAGGAAAACAGTGAAACCCTAAAAAAAAAATTATAGAAAAAAACCAAGGAAACATATACCAATGTAAATAAATTAAAACAATGATAAAATAAATTTAACAAAAAAAGAAATAATTATTTAATCGTCTTGATCAACAAAATAATTTAAATAAAAATTCTTAAAAAGACCCTTAAGTCACTTAAAAAAAATAATGATAAAAAAAATTAATTTAATTATTAACAAAAAAAAAGATACCTGCCGGAGGTAGCTTCGAACTCAGGGCCTCAGTGTGACTCTATATTGATATAAGCACTAAACCCTTTGAGAGACGTAGTTTACATGGACATTCCTAAATGTTCTATGGTAAAATATAATAATACCAGGATAATATAATAAATGACATAAAACAACTTGTTTGAAAAAAAAAAATATACATAAACTTTTATTAACCAAAAAAAAAATAAAAACATTTAAAACAAACAAAAGAAACTATTCCAGCCGGACTCAAACAAAAACAAAATTACTATCCTTAGTTTAATATATATAAATATAATAATAACAAAAGAAATAAAATTACAAATCCGAAGAATTAGATGGGGCAGCCAGTCCTATTTTCTCGGTTCTTCTTGTTCTCCGGCGATGTCCTTTTTTCGTCTTCTTCTCGAGAAATTCGCTATAAACTCTCGTTTGGCGCGAAGTTCTAACGCCTTGGACGCACACCACAACAAAAAAATCTCGTTAAACCGTACAGGATAGAGAAAACACATCCCGCACCTCGTGCACTTCGATCAAAGTCCCGACCTCTCTCGTCACTTGTCTCTCCTCCCAGCTGGCCAGGTCTCTCTCATCTCTGCCTCTCGCTCAGCTGTTTTGGGATCGTAATTAAATTTATCACGTAACTTAAAACTATTTCTAATATTACGCCCTCACTAGGTCTCTCAAAAGTTGTATTAATATAAAAATAAAAAAAATATAATAAAATAATAAGTATCACGAAATTTTAACGTAACAATGTGACGAATTCCAATTTTGTTTCTTAAATTCATACTAGGGCTTAAATCAAAGTGATGAAAAAACAGGGAGGTTTCAAAGATTTGACGACTAAGAGTCGACGAATCGAGACGGGACGAGTTGGGTTTTAAAGATTTTGACGCGGGCTTCAAGACCTATGATCCGCTGGATCATATTGGTCCAGCCTTTTGAAGCCTTAAAACCAACCGTTTTTGAGATAACGCGCACTATATCGGTCTGCACGGGCCTCGTGCCATCTTGCGTATGTGCCGTTGTCATGGCAACTTTATATCAATTTGAGTCTGTTTACAAATACTTTTAATGGGTGGGAAATTATATATTGTTTCCTATGTCCAACTCTAAAGGGCACTGTTAAATATTAATACTACATATAGAAATGGTATTGCTAAATCTAATTGCCTAACGGCTAAATTGAAGAGATGTTTTCCAGTGGTGTAAGCTAATTACTTATTAAGCATGAACTGTAACTTCAACATAGTCATTACAAACTATGTTGCTTCATCAAATGTATGTGTGTCAAATAAACTTTTTTGGTAATAGTATATTGTTTCCCTAATATCGCTTACACCTCGAATTTATTAGGGATTAGAATAAGCATTGATATCTAATGCGAGAGTTCTCGCCCGGGTATACTAGTATATATATATATATTTTCTTTTGGTGTATATACTTATGTTTTTTATTTATTATATAATATGTCCTATGGCCAGAATAATTATTATTTTTTGCTCAGGTTTGTTATTTTCAAGTGACTTTACAGTCATAATTTTATTCTTTTGAAAAATTGCGTATGATTTTAAATTATGTATTACATACAACATTTGATTGTATTAAGTTAATAATTTTTTTTTTCATGAATGTTGTTCTAAATTCTGTAACCCACTGATTTATTACCGTATAATGGAAAGAACAGAAACAAAGCTTCGTTCAAAAGTTAAAGATAATGGTAGTGAGGTTTCCTCTTAATAATTCACCGAGGTTTATTTTGGTTCCTAGAATTGCATTTGCAATGAATTATTAGGTGGACACCTCACCACTAATTTGGTTAAATTTTGTTTCTATTCACACCATTTTACGATAATTAACTATTATTTTCCACAAAATCTATCGATTGAGTAGTAAATTACTGATATCACATTGCGATACATCCCCACCGTTTTCGTTTCTGAATTAGCCATTTATAAACGATGCGATTGACAACGTTTGCTATCCAAGTAATTTGCTGAAGTTGAGTTAACCACTTAACCACTTTTCGCCATGGGTCCAGAAATATTATTGAATCCAAAACTTAATATAAATAGATGTATATATATATTTTTTTTCTGATGTGATTAAAATCGTTTTAATTTATATTGGGGTTAGTTGACTGTTGCGGTTAGTGGAACTTATTAATGTGTTCTTCTTCATTCACCACACTCCCTGACCAATCTCTTTTAAATTTATGTTAAATACGTGCCATTCAAGCTTTAGAAAAACAGTTAAATTATTATACTTGCAGTTTTCGACTATTTTAAAATATTAATACGTGCAATATATAAAAATCACTATCACTTAATTTTTTTCTAAGGTCATGCGGAAATGATATGTACTATGCCATACAGGCCATTTAAATTACGAAGAGATTAACTTACAGAGAATGAAATTAAATTACAAAATGAAATTGAAATTAAATTACAAAATGAAATTAAATTACAGAGAGAATACTTTTTGTTATATTTTGTGCTGGCTGAATTAGTTCGGATCCAATAATCTGGAAGCAAAATTAAAAATAACTTTTGTTTCTTTAAAGCAGAATTCTGAGACTTGTTCCGGATCCCAATTGTGCAATATATTTGCCTATAATGCATTATTAATATAATTACATTTGCTCAGAATAAATTTACAATTATAGGTATTTACAGACTATGGTTATGTGTATTTTCTATAGTGGATCAAGCATAAATGGGTATAGTTGTAATTAGGGGTTACTAATTATTGGCACAAATATTGTTTACATAGATTGATAATTAAGGGAGTAGCTAAGGATACAGGTGGAGGATCCATGTTTCAAGGAAACTGTTGAGGAGGATTTATGGATAGAAACATCAGTAATTTCGTTAGAGGATTCTAATGCTGTTGGTTTTGCTACCTAAGGAAGCTGTTCTGCAAGAGAGAGTAAACGAATTGTTTATGAGTATTTTGTATTCCATGAGTGAGCAGAGTTTTCAGATTACTGCTGTAGGATTTCGGTTCTAAGAGCTGGAGAAATAGAAGAGCTTGGTCGGAAAATGGATCAAATCTCCGTAACTCGTTACACCGCCGAGCCACGAGACCGTCTGGGAACTCCGAAGGTAATTCTCACTCTGCAATTCATTAACCTCTTCAGTCTTACATCGAGCTCGCCTGACAGTGTCCAGAAAAGTAGAAAAGTATATTCAAAGTGGAGAGAGACAAGGTGAGTGGCTAAGAGCTGATGGGTGTTTAGATGCAAGGAATTACGGAAGCGTGGGATTCGAACCATGCCTCCGAAGAGAGTGGTGCCTCAAACCAGTGTCAGATTCCATAACCCACCAGAAGGAAATATTTGATTCCTGACACCTATGATTAAGGCAGTTGAGATGAAAAAGTGTGCGTTTAAGGATTTAAGGAGATATGGAACCGAGGCAGGGGAGCAGCACAAGAGAATATCTCGTTGATGTGGCGGGAACAAGTTTTAGAAGAAATTAGATTTATCTCATGGTCTATCAAGGATGATTTTCTTAAAACATTTCATCTCCGAAAGAAGGCGCTGAAGAGAGGGAGGAAAATAGGGAAGGTGTCAGGAGAAGAGGAGACCCACGATGACGGGAGAGGAATGGGCATTAGATCAGAAGAAGAATACCGAACCAAGAAGTGGTAGAAGAGCCAAGATCAACCTTTGGAAGAGAAATGGCTTTATTTATTATGTTAAACGAGAGTTGGCTATTATGTCATGCTATGTTATTGTTTACAGTATGCAATCAAATAATTAGTACAGGAATGTTGTTATTTAGATTTATTACACTTGCTGTAGCTAGAAACATAATAAAATGTTTACTTCTTTCTCTAAGTCTAAATATCTGGGAATATGATTTAATTGTATACTTGTGAGGATCAGAAGCCAAGAGGGCCTAGTAATAAAATGTAAATATTGAGTTATTTTCATTTGAAGCATTTTTAATCAAAAAGAAATCTGGTCTCGAGAAATGCGTAATTTTTATTATCTGAGAATAATAATCTCAGATAAAAATATTACGCATTTTGCGGTACTAGATTTTTTTAATAGTAACCATTGCTTTAATAGGAGCCTTTGCTTTCTAACCTCCTCAATTGTAGCAATAGTAATTATTAATACCTATTCAGATTTGTTATAAAGTTTATTTTTTAAATAAAGAGTTAATGTTTGTTTCAGGGCTCTTCGGACCCGGTTAGGAGAGGCTGCGCTATGTCCAGTGGGAGAGGCTTAGGAGCAGGGCAGACCTCGGTGAGTAATCATCTAAGAATTTTCTTGTTAGCTATTCATATGTTGTTACACTTATAAATTCATATCAATGAAAGTGATTACTTATCTCGCCATTTCCCAGGGATGTCTTGCCTTATCACATCATCCGGCTTTCATATTAAATTTATATTATTAGATGTTCCTGATTTACTTCCAAGAACATCACTAATTGCATGTATATTTAAAGTTTCATGAAGTAGTTTTATACTCGTATGTTTTCTTTTCCAGGATTTTTTTTAATATAATGAATAAAGTACTTTGAATATAAATCGTGGAATTCTGCAACACTTGTTTCTTAAAATAGATAGAAAATGATTTACACCGTATTTAATTTGTGGCAATTATAAGTATACTCCGGTAAGCATAGAATATTTCATTATTAAAAATCTTAAGTACGCGGGCGAAGGCATATTTTTTTAGACAATTTAGTTTGAGTCTACCCTGTGATATGTTATGATACGTTCGCCTATCAATTGATTATTTCACGACTATGGCGAAGCCACAAGGAGTTATCTGTTTAGGTTGGCAGATAATAGGTATGTAACGAATTTTTGAGCGAACGGCTCAACCTATTTTTAAGTTTAATAGCTCAAGTGATCCCGTCAATGTTTTGAAACATTTTGAGCACAAAATAATAAAGAAATGTTGTATTAAATGTGTTTAATCTGTCCGTTTGAGGGTGTCTAACGATTTTTTTAAGAGAATGGCTCTACTGATTTGTAATGGCTCATTATATTATAAGTATTTTCGACTTTGTGTTAATGTTTTGTGATTTGTCAGTTCATGGCCATATGGTAATAAATTTTAAATATATGTATTTTGCCATTACTTGATATAACTAAAAACGTTAAAATAAAATTTTATTTAATTTAAAAATAAAAATCCCGACTTATATTTATATATTTACTTGTAAATTATACTTATACTTATATATTTACCCCGACGCATATTTACTTGAACACGTTGGTGGGTTGTTAGTGAAGTTGACGCATGAATATTGAAACGTAGGGTTGTAGTGGGGTACCTTCCACTACAGGTTCCAGTCCCTTGCAAGTACATTCCGTCCCATTTATGTCAAAATACATTAAAAGATCTCCTTAGCAGAGGTTTTTATTTTTTATTAAATGAAATTTTATTTTTACGTTTTTAGTTTTTTCAAACATTGGCTATATATAATGTATTACCATTTGGTCATGAGAAACATTAACAAAAAGCCGAAAATACTTATAATGAAATATTTTTTCTTTACCCAACTACTACACCTAGTTTCAATATTCATTTATATCAATTTCAAACAAATCACCAATGTATTAAGTGTCTATGAAAGTACGTTCAGTCCCTTAGGGCGAATAAGGTTGTAGTCGTTTTTTTTAAATTATTTTTTTTAAGTTCCACATATTCAAGTTGGCATATTTACAAAATGTACACAAAATATTTTTCCTTCATCCTTGCTAAGTACTTCATGGATTATTGTGGTGGATATTTATTTTTTTTAAGGGATAGTTAATAGCAAATTTTGAAATTGTTATTTCTTTGTGAATTTTAAGTTTTTGTTCCTTTGTAAGAATTGAAAACAACTCTGTTTATTTGCCATCTGGCTTAATGCCAAATCGACGTATGCCATTACCTTGACATGTGTTTGAAATTTCGTGCTTATCCTTGAGGACTTCAATCTTACACTTACATGTAATTTAACATGTGGTTAGACGGTTCGTTGTGAGGATAATCAGTTATGAATCGCCATATTCAATATTTGCGTGTTCTTGCCTTCGAAAGTCGCAGTTTGTGAAACGAGTGACGGCTCGTCGTAGATAAAATTAGTGAAGACCCTGCTTCAGAAATTTGTTAGCCTTTATTTTTAAATTTTGTAAAAGAAAACAAAAATTTTCAGAAAGAAAATTTATTCAGAAACTTGTTAAAATCCTAAAAGAACAAAATAAAACATTTTTGTTAACACATACATTGTTACATTGAATAATCAATGGTCGACCTTAGAACTTATGAAGGAATGAGATGGTCCGGGAGCCTGTCAAAAAGTGGAACACAGATAGTAAAAACTATTTATTAAGGGACCGACGTTTCGACCCACTTTGCAGGTCTTCATTAGGGCTGAATAAACAAGATACAAAAATAAGAATAAAACAATGGTATATACAGTGAATGAATTAATAATTAAAAAGACTTAGTGAGAAAAAATGAAAACAGTGATGAATTTGTAAAATGAAATTGATAGAGTAATGACAACAACTAAAAATAAATTAGTGAATATTAATACATTAAGCTGCTTATTAATAAAACTGGCTATATAAACTCGAAGTTACCATCCGTCTGTTTGTTTAAAAATGGCGGCTGATTAGAGATCTTATTAGCCCATAACTCTGATATTTATAAAGATAGAGGGGAAATGTAAGGTGTTTTGCAATCAGCATAACACGGCATAAAAAAAAAATCTATATAATTGCTGATTAAAGATCTTCTAAGCCTCGGCCAATTATAAAGATAGAGAGGAAATGTAACGTGTTTTGGAATCAGCATAACGAGGCATTCAAATAAATAAAACAAAAATCTATATCTATAAATGCTTTTGGTTTATTATTTTCGATAATATCGACTAAGGAAAACAATTTTGTAACCCCCTCTCAAAATTTGAGATTTTACGTTTCAAGATACGTAGAATCCAAATATCGAATAAAAATATCTGATGTGGACAACGCATGACTTCCTTGTACGCCTATTAAACTATAAATCGGTGGCTCACAAAGTGATCCTGAATTTGGTTACTAGTTTTCGAAGATCGCAGTATCTCAAAAACAACACTCGGCGTCGCGACATCCATCTATTGACACACACAAATAGGGAGGAAAACCAGTTTTTAAACTTAAAACAAGCAATAAAAATGTTTAATTAGATTGGAAACCAAATAAAGCGTTTGTAACCTTTATAACCGAAACATATGATTTATGTATTTAATTTAAATATAATTTTTGATGTAAGCTTATTATGATCTTCAAGTAAAGTACCGTTTTCGTCTCACCAATTTTAACCAAAATATAGTAAATACATTCACATCAATATATAAGTTATAAATACCTAATTTGAGAAATTTTTCAAAGTATTTTAATATAATTTTTTATGGAAATCAATTATGACCTTCAAGTAAAGTACCAGCTCCGGTGATTAAGCAGTGACCAAAAAGGGAAGTTCACAACTAGATTTTACAAAAATCCTAAATACAAAATTTCAACTTTTTACGGTTAACCGTTTTTGAGTTATGCGAAATACGAACGAACGTACGTACGTACAGACGTCACTACGAAACTAGTCAAAATGGATTCAGGGATGGTCAAAATAGATATTTCCGTTGATATCTGAAAACCGAAAATTTTCGCGATTATAATACTTCCTTTACTTCGTACAAGGAAGTAAAAATCCGTTTTGTTGTTTTTATTGTACCCAAACGAAAGCTAATGAAATTTCCTAGAAAAGGGAAAAAAAAAATCATTTTTCATCGCACCAGTTAGCCTGAGATATAGCGTAATGAAATTGGTAGACTAATCCTTCGGCGCGGCTGATCATCGTGGCCCTAGATCTCCTGTCCTATCTATTCGGCTTCTTCGTATCTATCTGCTTTAACCTTCCTTGGATTATTTCTGCACTTCCTTTAGCTTCCTACCTTTTTTTTTTCTACTGAAGTGCATATCAAATATTTCATCTGTATTATTTTACCCTCTCATTACATGTTCTAACCATCACAACCTACTTGCATTGACACAGTTTTTTCTTAACATTCCCAGTTCGGCACTCTCACGGCGATCATCTTGGGATAAGCTTCAAATTTCTTTTCCTTTAGTGCCCTACTGCTTAATTCTTTTTATTTAAACATAATAGATATTTTTGAAATATTATAAGTGTAAATAATAAACCATTGTATAATAGTTTGCAGCGTTTTTACATTTAATTTTCATAATGTTTTATGTTATCATTATTTATTCTTGTTGTTTCCTTTAATACTATCTAAATTAATATTGCTTCTGGTAATCTAAACAACGAAGGTATATTAATAAGGTACCTGCTTTGATGTTAAATATTTTGAGACTAAACACAAAACAAGCTGTATAAAATAAAATGTATTATCTTCCACTAGCACGTAATGGTGGGGACTGTAAGATCGACATTACTCATTCTCCCTGCAGCCTCCCTTACTACTCTTCCTATAAGTTCATGTGCACAACAGCCCAGTATTATACATTGCACAAGTATAAAGAAAGAATTAAAATAAAAAGGACTCTTTATATTGAATGTTATTGATATATGCGAACCATCTCTGAATTTTTCCAAAGGTTGAGGTTTCCTTTTTGTACTGTATTTATTTATTTTTTTAATCTATGTTTATCTTTGTTTCCTGGGGTCTAATTTACTAAATCTGCATGACCAACAAAAAAAATAACGAATTTTTGAAATTCTGATTTAGACGCTCCACTCTGGCTACTATACAAACCTGTCACCCCGATTTTGTTATAATTGGATTAATTGCACTACGTTAGCAAGTTCATAAACGTTTTCACTTCAGAAATCTTAAGAGTATATTAAAATAATAACGGGGCTACAGGATTAAATTTATCATTTTAAAAATGTATTCTATATTTTACTTTCTTAATTAATATTTCATATATATTTTTTTTTAATTTTAATATTTATCACATTTATTAAATTGCCTGTCTACTCTCAGGCGTTAAGTACCTGAGTAACTCTCAGGAGTTTGCCATTTAAGAAGTGGATCTCGACTGTCGAGAGTTCAGTCGATCCCTAGCGACATTAATAATTTTGATTGTTTTGTTATAAAGAAGAAAGAAAACTCTTTAAAAAAAGGGTTTTGGTTAAGCCATGGACCGCGAGAAGAAATAATTTTGGTACCAACCATGCGCTTATTAATGAATTAGGTTGTGTTGAGGAAGCAATTAATCAAGGAGTGATAAATTTCAGAATTGAAATAAGGCCAGATGGTGTAATATTTCTCCGCTCCGCTTCCCTTTTTTTTCTTTTCAATTCTTGAGAAATCTAATGCAACTAATAGGAATATTAAAAATAAAAACGATTTATAATAAAATACTTTGTGTTGTGGAAAAATTATGTTTGATTATATTACCTGATTTCTATAATTGTGTATTTTTCTCTGAATTTCGTCCACTTTTCAGATAACCGAGCGTATCAACCACTACTTCATCTTACGACATTCGTACTAAAGATTCGTCTTCATAATAAACTACGAAAAGAAAATAATAAATTGGAAATAAAGTTCAATAATGTATAATCAAAAGTTAAATTACTATAACAACAGCAACAATGAGATTAAAAACTAAATAGTTTTGTTATTTTTGTGAACAAACACACTTAAATTATCTTTATTATTTTTCTACATTTATATTTTTTATCCACACACAACCAACGTTTCGAAATTATCTTTCATCTTCTGGGTTTTTCTTTCTTCTAAAATTCAACAATACAACATCAACTCTAATACATATTTTTCAATTACTAATGTAATTTAATATAATATTTTAAAAACAAAATTATTTTATCTTAACTTTGATATTTTTTTCTTATATAAAATAATCAGCAGTACTTCTCTAAGGTCCATTTTTCCATAATACATTATTTAGTCTGTTTTGTCCACTATTAAAATTTAAAAAAAAAAACATTATTGCCCTAGTGAGTGTCTGCTAAGATTATATCGATGTCACACTGACCTACATTAGAATTAAACTTTGTACTAATCTAGTAATCTGTTTGCTATTTGTCTATATTATATTTTGTATATTCTCTGTTAAATCTGTTAAGTCTTCTATCTATTTTATTAGGTTCATTTGTATTTTGAACAAAATCCATTTTATTATTATTATTTTTGGCCCTATTGTAGGGCCCTATTGTTATATCAGTATAATAATCTGTAATGGTTTTTTGTTTTTGTTTTTCTATTTTATTTTTTTCTTTATTGTCCATGATTTATAAACTGTTTTGATACTATTATTTTTTGTATCATTACTGTTCTTTTTTTTTAAATCAAAAATATTTTTATGATTATTATTGTACCGTATTCTATTTATTATTTTTTTTAGGATAGAAGTTCTCTTCCAATATTTCATATATCATTTTTTTTAATTTGTGTTATATGTTCCTTATCTGTCAGTTCCTTAGCTCTTTTTATTAAGTTCCGAGCCACGTTGATCTTTTGGAAAAAGGGATGATTCGAACAGTAGTTTAACATTATGTTACTATTAATGATTTTTTGGTCCCTTTTGCTGTAATCGTTTTATTATTTAGCATGACATTCATGCCCAAAAACCTAATGCTGTTATTAACTGATTTTTCAATTGTAAATTTAATTCTATTAGGCGACTATTTATTTTTGTCAGAATTTCATCATAGTTTTTTTTATCTGTAATTAATATTATGCAATTTATTTATTTCTTTATTAATAATGTTTTTTTATTCAATAGTTCTGGCTTCTTATTTAATAAATTGTAGATAACCCGCGCAGCTGCTTATAAAATTCATTATTATAAGTAAAGAAAATATATTTAATATAAAGGTTTAATCCTTCCATAAATATGTTTTTATCTTTTATGGTTGTATTTCTCTTATAGTAATATAGTCTTAACAGACACTCTCTGATAATAATAATAAAATGGATTTTGTTCAAAATACAAATGAACCTAATAAAATAGATAGAAGATTTAACAGAGAATATTAAAAATATAATATATACAAATAGCAAACAGATTACTGGATTAATTGGTACAAAGTTTAATTCTAATATAGGTCAGTGTGACATCGATATAATCTTAGCAGACACTCTGTAGTGCAATAATGTTTTTTTTTAAATTTTAATAGTGTACAAAACAGACGAAAAATGTATTATGGAAAAACGGACCTTAGAGAAGTACTGCTGATTATTTTATATTTGTATATTTGAATTTTAGAAGAAGATGGAAGAGGATTTCGAAACGTTGGTGGTGTGTGGGTAAACAAATATTAATGTAGAAAAATAATAAAGATAATTTAAGGGAAGTGTTTTTCGCACACGCTTCTACATTGCCATTAAAAAAGTTCTTTTTATCTAGAAGAAGATTTATGTTAATAATTTGCAATGGTACCTTAAAAGTTTAGCAAGTAAACGAAATTTTATCTGTATTCAACAAAAGCTCTTCGGTCTAGAGATCATTTAGCTTTAAACTTTTTATGCAATGTATCGGAACAAGAGATATGGTTAAGTCCTTAAAAAGAGCTGTTAGTTATCTGTATAGAGATAGGAGAGACGGTATTATAAAGGGCCTTTTATCTCGCTCAGGTAACGAAGTGGGTTCAGGCAAGTGTTAAATAGTTGCACGTCAGCGCTGCCCTCGCCGGGTAATCTACCTCGTCCTCTCGACAACTTCCCCTTTATTTTACCCTTCTTTTTGGTCCAGTTTTTTATGATGGAAATAATTCATAAATGCCACGGCCCACTTTTCCTGGTTAGCACATTAGTCTGAGAATCATCGAGGCTGACATAAGAAAGCTTGGAAATTTTTCCAGGAAGTTTCGTTTCGGGAAAGGAAACTGGGATTTTCTTTATTGCCTTGGATAATTCCGCTTCGCTTTCCACTGCATTACAGTTAAAGATTATTTTTATTTTTCCACTAATTTTAATGTACAATGTTTCAAACTCTATTTATAAAAAAAAATCCTTTGTATATATAATGTTTATATGTGTAAGTATATATGCAAATCAATTTTATTTATGTAATCTTTTAAATATGCACGAAATTTGGTTTAAAATATTATTGAATTACTAAAAGCTAATTTTTTTTTTTTTTTTTAAGGAAAAATAAAAAGGAACTAGCCTGATGCACCCATTTTTTTTTCTTTTCATATTTTTCAACTATTTCTTTTTAAGTGTCAAAGGAATAAGTTACAGAAATAATTTTGAAATTCCCTCTAATATTAGTTTGGTGTATGTGACAATATTTTCATTGAGTCATCCAATTACAACTTTATCAAAGAACAATTTTTTATTTTTATGAAAAAATAAACCCTCGAATAAGTAATGAGACCATTTATTTTGGAGTCAACATAAATTATTTATTGGCTTATTAAATTCAATTATGTACATATATAACTGCTACCTTGGAAGAAGACTGGCACAACTCAAAAATTTTGTTTCGAGAAAATGGCGCTTGAAGTTTTGATCATATTTCAGATGGTTATAAAACGATTTTGGAAGCAAATCGGTTTAGCTCCGAAAGTTTTACTTTTGAGAAAATGGCACTTGTAGATGTTATCCAATTTCTACTGATTTTTATGGGTTTCAATGTATCAATAATTGTTTTAACCCTTGTTTTCAAGGTAGCGATATATCGTCTTCTCTTTCATTCTTCAGCCATTTAAAAAAAAACACGTAAACATTACAATATTTAGAAGATGCTATATTATTTTTTTCTGGTTTTTAAATTTGGTAAAATATTTATTAGTTTTTGTGTTTTTCATATTAGTTTATTAGCAATACTAATGCAAATTATATAAAAGTATAGTGGACTACGAATATAGCTTATATTCTTCATTTCTATAAATCAAAACTATACTATTTATTTTTCACTCATTCTTTTACAGAAATAAATAAAAAAATAATTAATGATTACGCTTGTGTATTTTCGGTATGGAGGTAAAAGTGATTTTGCGAAGATGGGGATTTTTGCTTTCTGCCTCCAATAGCATGAACATCTAAGACCTAACGGTTATTGTGTACGGAATAAAAAACATTAATTATGTGTAGTGGTTATGAATAGATTATTTCATTGTTTCAAGGACGTCCTATCATTTGCGATAGTGCCTTATCTATATTGAAGTTATAGGTTCATGGCAAAAAAAGAAAAAAGATGTGTCAGTGTTTATATTTGCGACACTTTTGTATATTTTCCTTTTCCTTATTATAGCAGTTGGTTGAGTAGCTAACAAATAGGATTTTCGTTCCATGATAATATTACATTCAAAACAATAATTTTTCATAATTTCATAACAAATCGGTTATTTTAATAAAGATGTTAAAATTATGTAAATTTGATTCTATCTTATTTCTTTCCTACTTGATTACTCAAAGAAATTCTTTACTGATCTTAACCTTGAAAAAAATGGTTTCGACCATGGGACACAATTCTCTAATCCTCACTACTGAAACAACCGTTTGACACAAAAGCTAACTTTGTCTTCTATTATTTTTATCTATATATATTTTTTTTACTTTCCCTTACCTATATACGAAGTATATAGTAAGGGGAAGTATTGCGATCGTGAAAATTTTCGAATTCGAGTTTTCAACGGAAATACACGTTTTAAGGCCCACTGAGTCCAAATGACCAAGCCTCTCAAAATGGTCTGTGTGTCTGTGAACAGCCTAGCTCAAAAATGAAAAGTCGTACGATACTCAAATTTCATATTTAAAGTAGATATATGGCTGTGATGTTACAGCAACTTTTTCGTCAAAATCGACTAACCGGAAGTGCCACTTTATATAATCGATTTTACACTTTTTTTACAATTTTCTCGAAAACGGCTGTAACGTTCTAACTTGCCTAAATTATTCTTCATAAAGGCCTTTAACTTTTCATTTATGTAGTAAATCACCGAGGAATTGCAGGGAAAAAAGTTATGATGAAAAGAATATTTTATTTGCGCATAGCATAAAAGAAGAATTGTATGAAAGATAATTAAATTACCTAAAAAAACAATAAAAGAATCATGAAAATCGGACCAGTATTAGCAAAGATACAGCGCATCGGACTAACCGGAAATACCTATTATATCATGGATTTTAAACTTTTTTACATTCTTCTCGAAAACGGTTCTAACGATTTTGATGAAACTTGCCTAAATTATTCTTCATAAAGGCCTTTAACTTTTCGTTTATGTAGTAAATCACCGAAGAATTGCAGAGAAAAAATGTATGATGAAAAGAATACTTTATTTGCGTATAGCTTAAAAAGTATGCATTCTATTGTAAATTATGTGTAGAATTGTATGAAAAGTAATTAAATTATCTAAAAAATAATAAAAGAATCATCAAAATCGGACCAGTCAGTATTAGGCAAAGATACAATGTATTTTATGAGGAGCACAAGACCCTAGATGGATAACCAAGCGACCGAACCACCCTCCCACCAATCCGCCAATCTGTTGTAAACAATACGCTCTGTAATAAAGTTTATTACAATTATTTATTTATTACAATTTATTAAAATTTAAGAATACAATAGCGAAAATTAACTTAATAATTTCTACTTTCACATTATTTAATGGAAAGAAAATGTTTCCATGGAAACTAAACCAGAAACTTTTAAAATATATTTGCAACTTGACAAAGTTAAAATATATAGATAGTGTACAGGATTGTTGTCCTAAAATTGTTTAAAATTTTTTTTATTGTACTTAAGTGGAAAAAGATGTGTATGCTGCTGAGTTTATTAGAAGCAGTGTTTATGTGAACTCTTTAAAATTGTATTAAAAAGATAATTATCATAGGACAGTAATGGAAAGTTGTGTGATGCGCGCACCGCACCAGATTTTTTTTATTGTTCTATTTATTGACATTTTCGAAAGGTTAGAAGTTCTTGAAAAATTATTTTCAATAATTTTTTAATTCGAACAAATATTCTTGCCTGGGTTTGATATGCAAAACACGATGTATGTAACGAGTATTTTTTTTTTAATATGGAGTAAATTTAGTGATGGTTCAAACCTGGACTCTATTTCATAATAAAGTACAAAAGTGCAGTTGAAAGGCTCGTGTTGAGAGGTTAAAAGTTACTTTTCGTCATTAGAAGATAATAATAATTGTATTCATTTTTTTTTTAAATTACTGTTTTTCCATATAACTATTTTAAATGTTATCGTGTTTCAATATTATAACAATGTTTTAAAAATATATAACAACTATTTAGCATCTTGTACTTTACTTTATAGATAGACACCCTCTGTTTCATAATAAAGTAGAAGTAAAAGTTAGCCTGTAAAATGTTAAAATACGATAACAATTTAATATAATTAACTGTAATAAATAATAATTGTAATTTAATAATTATTAAATGTAATTTAATTTAATTAACAATACAATAAATAGTTAATTAAAAAAAAAAATCATTGAATAGAACTATTATTATTTAAAGACGATAAGTAACCTGTATCCTCCAAGAACAAATCTTTCCTCTAATGATTTTACCATTTATTATTGTACTTTTGTTCTTTATTATGAAATAGGGCTCTGGAAAGCGCGTCATTCAGCTAACTATGTCAATATGTTGTTATTACGTCTTTTAAACTTATTAAAACTATCTATAATAAATAACTACATAATAATAATACATAATACAATAGTAAATAGTAATACATAATACATAATAAATAGTAATACATGCATAAATTCATTTTGTGTATGAGACCGAGCGTGTTATGGTTTCCTTATTCCTCACCATCTTAAGATTAAGACCGACCCTACACGATCTGATTTTTCATCCATCCGAACTGTCGATTTGAACGATGGAAAATGGTGGGAGAAAAACCGTTGTTTGGCATGAAGACCGATACTCCCCTACTCCATCGATTTTTTCATCCATCCATTCTTTTTAATGTATTTGATTGTTTTTTATCATAATTTATATAAAATAATCTAAAATTCAAAATCTAATTATTGCTCATTTAAATTTCCACCCCGATCTATGTTCATGTATTGAGGAAAGTATTTTTTTCGCTATCGACTAACAAAGAGAGGATTTTACGTGATTCTTCTATATTTTTATGAAACTTTTTAGGTGAATCTAGGCCTTGATATATTCATGTCATATTTATTTTTTACGAAGCAGCTAAGAAATTTAAAGATTTTTTCAAATTTTTTCTAGTTAAAACGGAATGTTCCTTTATTTATAACAAGCTGTGATAGATAATAAAGAATATATAAACCGGCCAAAAGTGAATAGTATTTTAATACACTTTTACTATAACTCTGTGGTTTTGGGGTAAAAGGATATGTAATTTTTTTCGGCATTGGGTTTAAGTTTTATTTTGTCTTTTTTAATGAACTTTACTTTAAAAAAAAAAGGAAATAAGACAATGAAACAGTGTTCATATTCCATGAAAACACTATTTCAGTGACTAATATTCTTTTTCTGAAAGGGAAAGTTCATTAAAAAGAACAAAATTTAACTTAAATTCAATGCCATAAAAAATTACTTATACGCCTTTATTCAAATACCATAGCCGGTCACTATGTAATGTTCGATAACATTCTTGGTATTTTCTTAAGATACCGCTTATTTCTGATACCCCCGCTTACCCCATATACCCCAAGCTTAATTTTGACTAGCCTAAGGATGATCTTGTAGACGGAAAGTTTGTTTTCAATTTACAATATTGATTTCGGTCCAATGAGAAAAAAAGATTCCCAAAGTAGTTTAGATTTTTTATCGTTTTGGATAAAGGTACAACACGATATTGACTGATTTACGACATACATGTATCAAGTGCTTACAGCGTTGTCAAATTTGCACTAATTACCACTTGCTGAGATTAAATCTATATCATTATGTTGAGGGAGCAGCATAGGCCAGTTAGCACCTGGGTCATGTAATTAGACACCAGAAGACTTAGTCCATGTCACGTAAGATATATGTGTTTCCTGGCTACTGTTCCACGGCACTACTTCATATAGCATTTTGTTTTGTAATAGTAACTTTAACGCTACAGAGCGGAATCTTAAGATAACTGACGAACGGTGCTGACGAATTGTAATTATTTTTAATGAAATCAGAAAAATTAATGCAAACAACATTTAAGATGACAAACAAGCTTATTATTGTTTTCAATCGCATTCTCATGTAATTTGGTTGTTCGTCTCACTTCCAATACATAGCAAA